>OZ026499.1:5516950-6137783 GCA_964019985.1 Aurelia sp. 4 Dawson et al 2005 | reverse complement strand
GTGAGCCCCAGCGTTGATTGGCTATCAAGAAAGCTAAAACATATTGTGTCAAAACAAAAGGGTCAGTATTTTGTCCCCCCAACAATTATGCTTCAGAATCCCGTTGTATGTTTGCGATCGTTGATGGCATGACAAATCTGATTGCACTGACATATTCTACACAGTTAAAGGGGCTAGAAAAATCCGTTGGGAATATTTTTGATTTGACTGTTTTCTGACGGGCTAATATGTTATGACCATTCAAAGAAAACGTGAATTAAATGTCTCAACTTAAAAGATAATCCTTTGCGCTTTCTTCTGATACAATCTAAAACTCCATACATTTTTGGATTGCTGCGATATGAATGGATTTCCAAAACTGTTTTGGAGACGAAGCACTGACCCATCCACTTTGACACATTGTTTTCAGCTTTGTTGATAGCGAATCAATGCTAGGGCTTACACTGTTACGCGCATCGGGGCTTTTGTTTCGTGCTCTTGTCCTCAACAGTCAAGCTAATTTGCAGATAACATCATGAAGTAAATCAGTAGTGAGCATGTGATCTGGAGCCCTTGTTGGGGCATTCCTTGAAGCTCACAGCTTAGCCTGTTCTTATCCCCAACAAAATAAGTGTTTTCGTTGGCCTTTCACTGAATGATCATTCTGTGTGTAGATAAGGATCTTTTCTTTTGAATTCAGCTGATTGCAAAACGAATTTCTCCTTCAAAATGTGATAATTGATGCACAAACTTTGGATTTGTTTCGCATTTCTTATCCTGCCCCTTTGAAACATGCTCGCAGGGGTGACTATGTTTTAGCATTTTCAAGTGACGAGTAAGGCAGGAGATTTAGGAAATTTTGATCTTGAATTAGGCCATTTTTGAAGGTTCTTGGAGAGGCGTTCCAATAAAATGTTCTCCCCTTCAGAACCGAGAGCCAGGTTGTCTTTCCTTGTTACGCTGTCCTTAATAGTAGCTGAGAATGTGTTATCAAATAGCCTGTTGAATTGTCCCAAATACCATTTATCAGGTGTCCCAAAAAAGTGTAAGCGTTTGAACAGATCCTGCAAAGGAGCCTTGGTTTCAAACATTTTATTTCCAGGTCGTTGTATTGATGAGATCTTAACTTAGACATTGCGTCCTTGCATGTCCAAATTGGGTCTGTATTCGAAGAAAAAGGAGTATATGATATCATTTTCGACAGGGCAACACATGTAGCTGGATTTCTTCCTGAAACAAGTCATGTTTATTCAGCATCTGATGATACCACTTTAAGATGTATGGATATTCCAACGGAGAAAGAAGTTAACTGTTTCACAGGACATAATGTAAGTGTAGACTTTCTTTAATTTTGCCTGTTTTCATTTCTTCATTCAGAGTATGTTCCAGATAATAAAGGTTAGATGTTGAAGTTCTTAGATATTTCCCTGGTTAGATGACCGCATAAATTGATAATACATTTGAGATACGACAGTTTGCTAATCGGGGTGACGTTTCAATGATATTTGAGTTTAACTAAAAGTTGCGAGAACGGACGAAGGAAATATGTCAGTACACCCCCCAGCAACGACCCTACCAGACACTGAAAATACAGCCGGGAAGTTACGAAAAACATACTTTTTCAGCGGGGTTAGAAATATCATGACGGGAAAATGAAATTTTAGGCTATTATCTACGATGGAACCAGTATAATTTTGACGGGGAAGCAAAAATTTCAACGGGGAAGAAACAAAAACAGAGTGGGGAAAGTGTTTCAACTCGAAAGTTAGAGGAGAAACGAATTTTCGTAGCGGGTCATCCTTCAACCTTGGCAAGGCCATGTTTCAGCGGGGTCTTTACCAAGGGTTGTGTCAGTGTTCGCCTCAATTTCATATTTGAAAGGCAGCCTACCGCCAACGCTGCAAAGCTACCAGGGGGGGGGGTTGAGATAAAACGAAAATGGCTGTGAAGAATCTTTTGTGATTATACAAATCAGGAAACGTCAAAGGCAATGGTTACAAAGACTTCTAAGCTGTCTATTTTTTGGAATGTGTCTTGGTTTGATATCAGTTGTGATGGCTAAACATCTTTTGAGGATGGCTCATATTTGCAATTCCAAATGAATAATGATAAAAGTATCATCTGAATAAGTTTTGACACGAGAATGATTTTGTATGTCAAAATGACTGACTGAAGGAACATATGCTTAAGTATTGATCTTGTTATACCAAAAGAACGATAAAACGGCAAGTTATTAGCATTTATTCCATATTTTCATTCAGTTTACTTCCTATTCCCGAAACGCCGCACTCTCTAACTATTGTTATCTCTGTAAACTTCTCTGTCCAAGTCTGCATGAACGATCAGTTTTGCTATGCATAGTGACGAACCACAAGCGAAACAATCACATAAAGTAAACGTCCTTATTTGATCATGGAAACATTTAGGTTGCTGTTTGTAAATCCTTTGATTTACTCTCAGAATCAAAAATACCGGGTGAGTCAGAAAGAAGTTTACGCGTTTGGCGGCTGTGAAATATAAAGTATCAGGCCGATATTCAAAATTGAAATGTTAATTCATCAGTCAAAGACTAACTTAGATGATAAAATTTTGTTTGGTTAAGTCGCTTTTTATGTAGACCCAGACAGTTGGAAAATGCTAGTAAGGTGAATGTCTGGGTACGAGTAGCCTGCGTGCATCCCCTACTGTTCCATAGAGTTGAAATTTCCCGTTGAACTGAATTCATTTTCTGAGGCCAGTAGGGTCTGCGAACCAGCGAATGAAAGCCTGTTCTGAGTCACGTGCTGGTTCCGCAAAAACACGGAACTATTTTCATTGATTAATAAACAATCTATTGTCATGTGAGGCCATTTGGCTCTTCGACAACGTCATTTTGCAATTAGGATGAAGTAAAACCCACATGAAGTACTTCGCATGACAATGGATTGTTTATTAATCAATGAAAATAGTTCTGTGTTTTTGGGGAACCAGCACGTGACTCAGAACAGGCTTTCATTCGCTGGTTCGCAGACCCTACTGGCGTAAGAAAATGAATTCAGTTCAACGGGAAGTTTCAACTCTACAGGAACAGTAGGGGATGCACGCAGGCTAGGTACGAGGATTCCTCATTCCACTTTGATCCAAAACTCACTTACTATTGAAATTAAAGTTTTATTTCTGAAACTGATGCTATTAACTCCTATCCACAAAATCATGGACTAGAATAGAACATGGAATTCTCGATTCCCATACAAACCCCTCACGGGCAGTTTTCTAATGTTTGGATCTTCACGGTGAGTGATTTTACCAAAAAACATTTTCTCATCTAATTTAGCCTTTGACTGATACATTAGCAATTTTGTTTTGAATATTGGTCGCATGCTTTTTATTCCATAGCCCACCAAACGCGTAAAATTTTTGGCTCATCCGGTACATGTTCTCATGACACAATCGTTACGAAATCTTTTCATGAAAAAACTGTCCTTTTTGCTTTCCAGGATTACATTAGGACTGGCACTCACTGTTTAACAAATAGCAGTGTTTTGATGACAGGTAAGATTTTCATTCTAGATAAGCCAATATCTGCTTCAACATCTTGTCGCATAATTCTGCTTGCAGAAAATGAAAGGGTACTGGTATCGTTTAACCGAAATAGCGTCGCAAGGTTGATTACGCCTTGCTTTCTCAAACCACACTATATCAACAAAAGTTCACTAGCCTTGAGATGAAAGACGGAACTATCTTTTGCGATGCTGCTTGATCATTTTCAAAGCCATGTTGAGTACTGGTCATAGTTTAATTCACGTCAGTCTTTCCGGTTCATGTTTTGGTAGATTTAAAGTGAAACGGTATTCTGTCGCCGCCAGAACATTGAATTTTGAATAGGAGCAGCTATCAGAAGTTTTAAGGACGATTCATTTCTATAAGCGGTCTCAAATCTATCTCTATGTTGATTCTTTACAACGCAACATGGACTAAAAAGTATGGCGATCTGGATTTCCTTCGAGTCCAGTTTTCGGAAGCTAGTGGTAGTTTGAATTGATTGTGGAGGATTTCATAGGGTTCCAAGCCTTTCAAATAGATGATGAGGCAAAGCATTTGTTGATAACTTCTGATTACGTTCGACCTTGCGTATGAAGTTGTTTTGAGTTGCACTGTGGAACAAGGAAAGATTTTTTACTACAATTGCAACAGTTACTTTTCCTGACACCTCAATCCAAAGCGATTAGCGATTGCGGACAAATGAAATTCTCTCAACAGGCTAATCAAACAAGCACGGCCGCAAAAAATTTGCCCCGAAGCAATTACAGTTAAGTCTCGCTTTGTCCCAGCAAAATGTGGTTTTTAAGAGAAGTTCTGTGCTTATAACGACAGAAGAAGGGAAAATCTAAAGTTCTGTCTTGCGGATTTCGTTATTTTATTCAACAGCTGTGTGGTAATCGTTTGACTTAGGCTCTAAATGGTTAAGAATTATAATGCTTTCTGCGCAGCTTCTGAATCAAATAAACAAAATCTGCTAGACAGAACTGCAGATTTACCCTTCTTTCGTTATAAACACATAACTTCCCTTGAAAACCATCTGACGCTTGTACAGGGCGAGACTTTACCCAACTAGTTTCAGGGCAACCTTTGCGGCAGTGTTTGTTTTGATTTTCCGGTTGAGAGAATTTACTTTGTCTGTAGTCACTAATCTCTTCGAATTGAGATGTGAAATACAACAACTGTTGCTATTGTATTACAAAATCTATTATTGTTACACTTTAGACATTGTTGGTCAAACATCAAACACATTTGGCTTTCCTGGCAGATTTCTCCAAATTCTAGACTGCCATTTGAATTTCTGCCAGTATGAAATAAAAGTTCAACACAAACTACACAAAATAACGCCATTTTACTTTCGACAAGCTATGTCAACCATTTTGATCGTTTCGAAGAAAGACCCCACTTCGGAGATTTTTCTCGTAATTCACCAAAGCATTCATATCAAGTCAATGTTTTGATTTTGATGAACAGAAAAAGAATGGAGGAATATTTTCCCGCCAAAAGTTGTTTGATTTGAGGTGTAGGATGAGTTGGAAGGAAAAATGTTCGCTTTGTTACGAAGCCAATGGGCGGGCGATAGGGCATTTTCGACATCATCTTGAAGTAATCCGTCCAATGCTTTTATCCTTTTCTCTATTTAGGATCTTATGATCATACGGTAAAGTTATGGGATGTGCGAACACAAGAGTGCACAATGAGTGTCGATCATGAGCATCCAGTAGAGTCCATTTTGTTGTATCCCAACTGTGGCATGTGCCTTTCATCTGGTGTGTATGTCTTTTCTATTGTATTGGACCTTTTAACTGCCACTTTTTCAATAAACGATTGCGCTAAAGATAGCGGAAAGGAACCTTTTACCGAGATGCATTGCGTTCTTTTATCGAATCCCTGTGAAATCGTTAAGAATTGGTATTTCGAACGAAATGCATCTTGGTAAAACATTCCTCACGCCCTCTTTAACGCAATCGTTTATCAATATTTGTTGTTTGCAGCACAGTTCATTTATTTCAAAACACAATTCTCGTTCGTAAGAATTCTCTGTAGCTCGTAAGGATTTGTACGATCTCTCTGGAATTCAGAGAACGTCGATTTCTTTGTTATACCGGGTGAGTCATAAAAAATGCCCGGCGTTTGAAAGGCTACTGCTCCCTGAATATATAAGCAATGATATTCTGCAATATCTAATCAAATAGCTAACATGTTCAATTATTTTTAGAAATTTCTCTAGCCAAAATCGGTCACTCCGTTCAGATTCTGTAAGCGATTTTCTAAAATGAATCCCTTTGAGAAACCTTAAAAAACGTGCTAAAATTACAAGCAAAAATCCCTAAAGTGACAGCGATGACTTTCAGGACGCTTTAGCGCGCGCTTTCCTTTTGGCGGGTTGAAAAGTCTTTCCCCTAGTGTGAATAACTTGTTAAGGGGGATTCCATTCTCCCATGAGGACAAAACACATGAGAACACCCAAGAGTCATTACTGCTACGAAGGAGAACAAAGGGAAATTTTGCTTGCTGTTTTCGCTCGTTTCTGCAGGTTTTCGAAAGCGGCTTTCTGCAGAAAATCTCCCATTTCGACGGAAAGGAATGGCCGATTTAAGTCGGGTAAATTACTGAACCTAATTTGACATATCGGGGATAAAACAAGCCTTGTTTCAACATAATTGCTTTGATATTCAGGGAACAGGATTTTTCAAATGCCGGGCGTTTTTATTGACACACCTGGTAGTAGTCAAAATAACTCTTGTACTTCCGAGGCAACCATACACATTGGGATGCAGAGATAACTGGGAAATTGGTCGAGGACTTATCGTTTTCTTTTCGTGATTCTGAAAGAATGAGATATTATGAATTGTGAGACGAATGCTTCCAAATTCTTGGATGTAAAGCTATGAATGAACTGTCATGTATGTTCATTCTATTCAATTAAGGTCTCTTTGTACTGCTTCGTTATTCTATAAAGACTAGTTAAATCTTGTTTTTGTTGGATTATTTCGTCTCTAATGATGCAAACCACTTATAAAGCTCAGCTGAAAGTCAGGGTTTAATGAAGTGTTTTCCGACTCCCGACGTACTGAACGAACGACGCTTTTGAAAACATAGTGATCAAAGAGAGTATTGAGCTGCAGTACCTCTTACCTTGTTGATTTGTATCAATGTATCATCACCTATCATTTCGTTGCAATTTCGTGTCTGAAGAATGAGAAAGTCGTAGAAAGGATTTCGATTAGACCGCAGAAAGCAACAGCTAAGTAACTACAAGGTGTCCAAAACAATTGTGCCCGTTTGTTTGGCTGTTGTGGAGGAGCAGTAGACTCAATTATCTCTGTAGCTCATAGGCTCACAGGAAACAGGCTCATAGCTCAGTTTTTACACAGTTGCACAGGTAAAGCCCCAACTTAGAGTGTGAGACCTTGTTTGAGCCAATCTGACAAATGGTTGATGATTTATGGCAGAGAAAAGGCAAGATTGGTAGTTGCTTCAAAAACAGCACTTCCTTTGTTCTCCAGCAATGTCAAAGTAAAGAAAGGTTTCTAGCATCATATTTTAATTTTCCCTACATTTTTTGAAATGTAAAAAGTGCTCTCTTAGGAGTAGGCAACACCGCTAAGCCTTTAAAAGATTTACCAAAAATGTTAATACCACGCTAGAACCCTTTCTTTGAAAGTAAATTAATTTTGACATTGTTAGAGAACAATGGAAGTGCTGTTTTTTGAAGCAACCGCTCATTTTGCCATTTCTCTGCCATAATCAGCAACCGCTTGTCAGATTGACTCATACAAGGCCTCAAACTAAAGTTCAAGCCTCAGCTATTCAACTGTTTAAAAAACGGGATGATTGAATCTACAGCTCCTCCACAGCAGCCACATAAACGGGTAACAATTTTTGGACACCCTGTAGATACTTTTATAAGAATCAGGAATTTCTGCAGAACTGAGTATTATTGCAACGCACAATTAAAGCAATGATAAGATAATTCTTTTTAAAGGCCATTGTAAATTTGTACAATCAAAATACTTCAAAAATATTTTATGTATCTATCAAATTGAGGAGCAGCTCACACACGTGTTGGTTCGTGTTTCAGTTGACGAGGGACGTTCTTTTCATTAAACCTTTTTAAAACAAAAACCTTGAAAAAATGTCGCTTGTTTGGAAAATGAAGTTGAAATGACCAATGCTCAAGTGGCAAATGTAATTAATTTTTTATTACTAAATTCCAGGAGGAAATTATGTCAAAGTATGGGATATCCTCGCTGGTGGCAGATTATTGTTCAGATTTTCAAATCATCAGAAAACAATAACGACAATGTGTTTTGATGGATCGTACACACGACTTTTATCGGGTTCAATTGACAGGTAAGGCCAGAACTTTATGACAGCCTTCAAGTACAAGACTGTGGCTATATTAATTGTATCATTAATCTAGACTGCATTCACACGATGCCCGGCACATTTTGAAACCGGTGATAAATGTGACGGTAGCAAATTCTGAGCTAGCGCTCACACGATACCGGCACAATTTGAAAACGGTAAGAAATTTGATGGTAAAAAGTCGTTGCAGGACTTTGATGCCAAAGAAAATTACCTACGCCCAAAGAATCGAGCGGTCTCGATCCAAAAGCGTCGAAAAATATTCTGTTTACATCATTGTCGAGTGTTCACATGATGCTGTTTCAGATTTATGCCGGTTAGTGCTCCGTTTTCAAAATCTACCGTTTTCGAAATCTGCTGGCAAAAATGTGCCGTTTTCGTGTGAACGGGAGGCCTATCTGTCACATTTTTCACCATTTTCAGAATGTGCTGGCATCGTGTGAACGCTGTCTTAAAGTTTATTTCGGGGTCCCATTGAGACATTGCGGAAAAAATCTTCTGTACTCATTGTCATCGTTGTTTTCTTAGATTCCGATATGATTGGTCATCCCAAAATCACTTCTTTATTGCACGACAATATCTGCAAACAAGTAATAAAACTGGAAATTTCAGTTCAAGAATATAGCTACTCCGTGAATCGAGATAATCTTTGTCACCATACAATAGAATTTTTGATATAAAGCTTCGTTTGCAACATTTGCATCCAAGTTGTCGTACTAATGCATCCGACGGGGAGATCTTGTATTAGCACCTCAAAGCAAAGACAGAGTAACAAGAAGTGTTTTGTCTTGTCAGTACCTCGTCAGTCAGATACAATGATAGAGAAAAGTAGGCAACTGTAAACCTAATCTTATGTAATACTACCTGCAATCTATGATGCAAGAAAGTTCTAAGCAATAGACTTATGTGGAATATATAATATGCAGAGAGACTCAAATGTCACAGGTTAAGCAGTTATTTTGGCCGTTCAATGAAATACCGCTAAGATCTTTAACTTTGAATGTTTTGTTTTCATAGGCACGTTAAAGTTTACGATACAAAAGACTATTCGGTCGTTGCTAGTCTCGACTACTCATCGGCCATCACTTCAATGGGACTTTCAGTAAGTTGATTCTGTCTATACTGGGCGAGCCAAACAAAAGTTCCTGCTATCAAAAATTCATGGCACCAATACTACAGTTTGGATATGATTTTAAGTTTTAGTTAAAAGTGGAAAGATCGAAATACCGATTTTTCTCATGCTTCTACCGGGTGAGGCAAAAAAGTTTAGGCGTTTGGAGGGATGTGGAATAAAAGTATGTGACCGACAATCTAAACTAAAGTGTTAATCTGTCACTCAAAGGCTAACGTAGATGACAAAATTTGTTTGGTAAAATCACACATCTTTAAGGCCCAGCAACAATCCAAATTCTTTTAAGGGGTTTGTATAGGAATCGAGAATTCTACATTTCATTCTGGTCCATGATTTATATGGCATTGAAGTTTACATTGCCAGTAAAAGATGAGTAATTCGAATTTCAATAGAAGGTAAATCATGGACCAGAATGAAATGTGGAATTTTTGTTCCCAAACATGCCCTTTACAAGCATTTTCCTAACTTCTGGATCTGTAAGATGAGGGATACTACCAAACAAAATTTTCTCTTCTAAGCTGACCTTTGACTGATAGATGAACATTTCAGTTTCGAATATCGGTCACATACTTTTTATTCCCTGACATACATACTTCAAACGCCTGAACTTTTTTTGACTCATCCGGTATGTGCAATGAAAATACTGCTGAACTTGGCTTTAAGATAATTCCTTTGTTGCGAAATGTCTCTAAAGAGACTTAGATACTTGATCAAATTATTGCAAATCTCCACACACAAAAAACTACGTAAGTGCATTAACTAAGTGTAAGGTGTAAGCCTATAATTTCATGACAGCAAATGTACGGAGAATATCTCACTCCATGAAAAAACTTTCTTTCGTTATTGCGCTATGCAAGGAGATTCTTCTTGATTTGATCAAGTGTTTCCAACCGTTTCAGGCGTTTCGAAACAATGAAATTTTCGTAAAGTCCATTTACTAATGTTTCCAGTGCTCGTAGAAACCCACTAAGTTTCTAAAACTTCAGGATGTCAAAAAAATCGTGCGCACCGTTTGAGTGACTGCTGCAGAGCAGCCATAAATCCAATGTTACCGTTCTTGAGATTCAGACTGATAGAGACTTGACTGAAAGTCAAAATGATTGGCTGCTTCAAAACAAGTTAATTCATTCTCTATTATGCTAAAGCAAAGAAATTGATTGAAAACATGCCTAACCCGGTTTTCTAATAAATGCAAAGTTTAAGTCCATTTGATGAAAAAATCAGGGAGCGCCGAGGATAAAGTCCTCTGGTTTTGAAGCAACCAGTAATTTTGACTTTCTTTCTCAATGAATCATTAACCGCTCGTCAGATTTAAAGATGGCAAATCAAAGTCCAAATGTGCGTCTACGTTTTGTGTCAAGTATCCAACGGTCTGCATTTTCGGTGGACACTAAGTTCGATGGGGAATAATAATAGAAATTGGACAATTCGTTGGAAAGCGCAGTTTGATTATGAAACGGAGGATGAGGCAAGCGACAACAATCATTGTTTTCTTCATTTCATCGACATTCAAGCATAAATATTTTACTTTAAACGGTAGTTGACAATTCCAGGAGACATAGTTGACTTAAACGGTAGTTGACAATTCCAGCAGTTGACTAATAATAGAAATGCAATTATTCAGACAGACGTGGTGATTAGTCAACAAGCTATTTTCGTCTTTCTAAATTCTTTCAGGGGGTCGTGAAAAGCACCCTAGGGAGATGTACTCTAAAATCATGTTTTCTTTCATAGTTTTTTTACTTGAAATTTCTGTCAACTGGGTTTATGCATTACTATATTCGTCATAGAATTACACATTTAATGATATTCTGAAGGGAAAAAACTGAATTGGTCGCTAAGAGGGTTAGCAGTAACTGTGAACAAAAGCAATAATGGGAGGGTAGATTTAACATTGCAATTTTAGTACATCACCTGTTTAATTGGCCACCTTAATTCAAGTTTAATGGAGAGTGAAAGGAGGTGTATTTCCAGGCACCCTTTATATCTTGGCAACGGGAAAGATAGGCTGCGTTTACACGGGGCCGCTGGAATACTTGGCCGGCCGAATATTTGGCCGCGTAGCTCTTCAGTGCAAATATTTGGTCAATGTGGCTTCGTGTTTGCACGAGGCCGGTCAACTTTAATGGGCATGCGCGTTAGTATTATTATTGGCAATATGGCGCCAGTTTCTCTGAGGACCATACTTCATTGACCTCCTATTCAAAGTATTCCGTTTTCGATTGTGGTACCGTCCAAATTTTTGTTCGCTTAGAGCGTTTACACGAGGCCGCTCACAAATTTGACCGGCTCATTTCGCAAGAAGGCCACTTCCTTAGGTGACTGACTGAAGGTCGGCTAAGCGTCCAAATATTCGGCCGGTTAAGCAAGTCTCGTGTAAAAGGGAAGCCTTAGTAGCCAAATATTTGGCCGGCCAAACATTCGGCCTGCGTCGCGTAAAAGCAGCCATAGTTTCCTTCGACTGGTGTTCTACTTTCTTCCCGCAAATTCTTTTTATAACTTTTCCCAATATTTATGTCATAGCAAAGTGGAAGTCATCTAATCGTTGGTATGGCAGATGGATCAATTTCAATTAAAGAAAGAACGAAAAAGAAAACAGATGATGCGAGTGTTGGTTTAAAAGCCAACCCGAGGCGTGGAAGTTATCGATATTTTGTTAGAGGCCAGTCCAATAAGCCACAAGAAGTGAGTATTCTGAAATTTACTTCAATGTCTTACTAGAATCTTTGATCGAGCCTGTAACCTCTTTCATCAGGTTGAACCACCTTAAAGTAAATATACGGGGTTAAAATCAAGCTTTGCTAGGGGGACTGGGTAAATCTAAATATAACCTATTGTCTTTGATGTTTTCGATCTGTGAAACAAAAGGAAGATAAGTGGTGCCTGCGGTACTTTTGTGCTATGTTTAGATTATGTCGCTCTATCTCCGTTCATTTACTTTAAACTAACCCAGGTTATCAAATGCTGCGTGTGCTGGTCATCCAACAAATAGAATTCATTGATGGCTGAAATTAATCTAGGTCTGTGAATTGGGTATTAGACCCCGTTAACATTATCCCGGTACGGAAAAAATGCGGCATGAAGCTGTGCCCCATTGGCCTCCAATTCACACTATGGCGGCATAGTTTTTATGCGATAATGAATATGGCACGCTAACTAGCTTTTCTGTTCAACCAGCATTCTATGAACGTCGAATAGACAGGGACTTAGTGGCCGGGGGCAGGGGACCATGGATCACTCTAACATTCAGATTGTCAGATTTTTGGAAATTTTCAAGGTATACTGTCGTGGTGCTCATTGGATAAACGAGACAATCAAGAAGGAAAGAATTAGGTTCAATAATTTCTCTGTACAGTGAAATTCACGAAGATGACAATGATCTGATTCCCTTTATTCTCGAAACAAAGTATGATCCGAGAACATAAAGGCTTGGTAATTACTCAAAGCTGGAGCTTTGTTTTTTATTTCAACATCACAACTAGCCAATTACAACCACGCTAATGTGCCTTAAAGGTTACATCGGAAGATAGCTGACTTTGGGCTTGCACTAGCTTATTTGATCAGGTTAAATTTTTTGCATACTATCCAGTTATTCCTACAGCATGTGCTCTTTTCGTTGCTTTCCGGTAGAAATTTTCCTGATATTTGTTCTGGCTGTAGCAGTTTTTATACGCTGTGTGCCAGAACCTCGAGAAATTTCAAAAAGAAATTGTAAGTTTTGTGCGAAGACCTTGTAGAAACAGGCTGATAGCTTCGGAAGATATGGTTGATTTAAACAGGTAGGTCAGAAATGTATATTTGAAGATGGCACTTAACAAGTTTAGTTAATGAAATACTACGGTATCTTGGCCTTTAAAACACGAGGAGTTTTTCATGACTAAAATAGTTGTTACTCATTTCCATCAAAAACACAAACCATGGATCATACATTTCGTATGAGACGTTTTCGCTTCAGCTTCAAAGTCGCTCCGTTTTCATTGAAAACGGCTCTAGTCATGCTTATGGAAGACAATACTTTTGAACTAAAGATATCAGGACGTTATTAGAGTTATCAAGCTATCTAGCGTATATTGCATGCAACCACAGTAAAAACCAGTCAATTGCCGGAAGATGTTTAGTTCTATTTCAAAATTACCCAGGAAAGTCTTCCACTAATCAAGCTCTGCTGCTCCTTCCAATGGCGACTTCTTCACAAAAAAGGAACTTTCCAACAATTTAGAGGGTGTGGTCGCTGAAATTGTTTCCCGAGGGCGGACCCTCGGACCCCTATTTTTGCCCTCACTGCGCTCGCATTTGGTTTCTGCACCCAAAATATGAAATTCGTTCGGACATGCCTGACGACTGGGCTTCATCCCATGAGCATTGCCTTCTTCAGGGTTGTTCATATGGTCTCAATCCCAACATGGCACCAATAAACCCAAAACTTTTCCTTTAGCCACTGCAAGCATCTCGTAAACGGAAAAAAGGGCGAAGAGAAAAGTTGTATTTTAAGGAATTTGGGAGTCTCCTCTCCCCCCGATAGACCAGTTCCACGACGCCCCTGGAAGTACGATTATTTCATGTCGATTTCACATTAAGGCGAATTTTTGGCAAATGAGAGCATGCACCCCGACAAATCTGTGCATGGTCAGAACCTATCGTATTCATTTTGTGTCGGTATAGTGCAAACAGCGATGCCGTTTAAACAGAGAAACTTCTACAACACAGTTTTATGCTGTTTTCGCTTTGTGTCGTCATGATGCAAACGGGGCCTTAGCAATAACAGATTATCATTTTTCGCATAAATTTTTTCCTGCTTGATGCTTTATTGCTTTTGACAGTGAAAGGCTACTTCGCCCTGCTGGGTTTTTTTGATGTTTCAGGTCTGAAAAAGGTCTTCTGAAAGATGGTCCAAGGGCCTAAAAGCAGTCTGTCCCCTCGATAGCTGACTTCATCCAAAGAAAGAAAACTTAACCATGCGTGATTTCATGGCCATGAAAATTGCACATGACAGACCTTTCTCTCTTGAATAACGGAAATAAGCGTAAATCTGCGAAATACTTGGTAGAAATCGTCATCAGTTTCTTTCATTCTCGACGAAAACTGCCTTTAGGAGGGCCCCCAAGTACTACAACACTAGAAATACTGTTAAAGGTCGTATTTCCCTTTTCCCCAGCAGTTTTTAAAGTTTGGTGGAACAACATTTTCTCAAAATGGTAACCAGCACTCCCTTTGTAACAATTGTATTTTTATTTCCTTCAGGGTGATTTTGTAGTTGAAAAAGACAAGCCTCGCAAGGTTGGGAAGACAGACAAATTTTTGCAAAGATTTGATTACAGAGGTGCACTAGACTCTGTTCTGGAGCAATGTGACACGCATCCACCAAAAGTCGTTGGCTTATTGATTGAGTTAGCAAGGAGAGATGGCCTTCAAATTGCATTGTCAAATAGAAATGCTAATGAACTTGCTCCTATGATGAATTTCATGATCAAGTAAGTCGTTTCGGTTTATTGATTTCATACTGGGCGAGTCAAAAATTAACATGACATGTTTGAAATTCTTTAGATGAAGAATACTGGTAAGAAACTGCTGGTAGAATACTGGTTAGATAAGAAACATGAATGAATGAAATTTTTCGACTGATACCTTAATATTGTGCCTAGATTACGGGGCAAGTTAGCAGTACTACATATTGAGAACTGACGTTGATTGTCGTTTAACTGTAGTTTATGTGTCCCATAGAGTGATAAACGGAAGTTGTACAGATCCCAATCTATTGGCATAACAAAGTCGGAGACTCGTGTTATCATTGCTTCGACAAAATGGTGTTGCACACGCCAATGAGAACGGACCCTCAGCGGCGTTGCTGACAATAGCTACCTTTAGGGCGTACCACAAAGGGCCCCTACTGATTAGGGGCCCCGAAGGAGCCCAAACCGTCAAATTACGTCATATTGAAGTCATATTTTTGGGAACCTCATTTTCTCTACTTCACCATGGGCCCCACGCATCTCCGCTACTCCACTGCTTACCCTGATTATTGTTTAGCTATAGTTTGCACATTGTTGTTTCCTTGTTCTGGTTAGCGCACTTTGGTAGCTCTTGAACATCACCTTTAGAAACAAACGAAGTTGGAGATTTGTGTTATCAATTTATGGGCCGTCCCGCAACAACCCTTATGATTGATTTGTTCTTTTGCAGAAACGTATGCAATCCTCGTTATTCAAACATTCTTATCGACGTTGCTGAACTCATATTAGGTAAGAATTATTTTCAACGAATTTGCTCATAGTTTAGAGACCGCTATTTTGGCAACTTACCAGCGCAAACCACAGCAAGGTAAACAACCGGGTGAGCAAGATTAAAGTTCCCACTTAAAAAAATTCAAAGCATCGAGAGTACGTAGCAGGTTTGAATGATTCCATTCCGGTTAAGAGCCAACAGATCGAAGAATTTTTGTGATTTTTCTCGCTGTCATACTAACATTAGAAATATAGATAAGATCAAGTTTACAAAATTTTTTGGTTACAAAATGACTGAAAAAAGGCCTAAAACATGGATCAAATTGTAAGGACTCTCCTTACACAAAGCAATACGCAACGGGCATTTCACCTCTCTCAAGAGTTACACGACATCAATTTTCAAACAAATACTAAAGATTTTCAGTTCCGTGGTGATAAATATGCAGTAGGTATCTCTCACCCATAAACAGTTGCATTTTCTTTATTGATCTGTGCGAGGAGTCCTTTAATGATTTGATCAACGTTTCAGGCGATCGTTAAGTCATTTTGCAACCACGAAATTTTGTTAAAGCTGAATTTACCTATATTTCTAGTGCTCTTCAGACAACGACAAAAATCACAAAATACTTTGAACTTTCGGCTTTTAACTAGAATTTGGTATTATTCAAATCTGTGAAGTACTCTTGGTGCTATGAAAGTTCAAAAGTGGGAACTTTTTTCTGGGTCACCCGGTATTTACCAATGACACAAAACAACGCAAAAGCAAGACAAGTGTGTTTTGCTGGATACTGATTACATATGTGGTTAGCAACAAAATTCCTTAGTATTTAAAAGATAAGCAATAATATCGCAGACCGTCTTGTTTCATTGCCGGCTTTAATTGGCCATTCCTTCCTGTGTGTATGGGAGATATTCTATAGAAACCTCCTTTTAAAACTCTGCAAAAGTGAGTGAAAGTGACAATAAAAATTTCCTTGGTTTTCGTTCCACTCCTAGATTGCTACAATGTAAAACAAGCTATCAGTACTTAGATGGATGTTTTTCGAGCTATTTAAGCCAAAAACTACGAGTGATATTTTGCTTGTTTGGGGACGCAAAAGATCTTCTAAATTCGTGGGGTACTTCGAGATTTTGATAATTGCGGAAGTTTTGTCGAACGCGCTGTTGTTTGCCTTTGGTTGGCAGTTGAAGTTGAAAAAGATCAGCCAATCCGATTACGTTTTTTCGAAATCTTCCATTGCGATTGGTCGATCTATATCCCGCAGGAGGTTTTTGCCGTTCTTAGAACAGTTGAGAAATAAGACTTAACTGATGAGTGACCGAGTGGCTTAAGCAGCTTTCGTCAGGTAGCTGAAGTTAAAGCTCGTGCGAGCGAGGTCAGATTCCGGATGATTGACCTCGGAGGCCTGACCTCACAACTCACCTCTTCATCCATCAGAAGGGACGTTAAACTAGGGCTCCCATGCCTGGATGCGGCATGTACAGTGGGCCAAAATTAGCTTTCAGTAGCAAGAAATCCTAACAAGCCCACTCAAAACAAATTGAAAAAACCCTCACTGAAGGGAAAACAACAAAATAAATTCAGTTCAATGAGATCAGCGTCACTTGAGGGTCTGGGCCTTAGGGTCTGGAAGTTATGGAGTTAGGCCATGCAATCCCCCTGAATAGGTTTCCTTTGAGGAGGAGGGGACTGAGATTATGCTTTATTATCTATAAATAAATTCTCTATGTTAAGTTAAACCCTACGGAAGACAGTGGAGTTGTAACCAGATGAATAAAGTAGCCATTCCCGTTTGAGAAATACTTGTCCTTGAAAATCAAACCAGTGACCTTGAATCTGTCTTGTTTCATTACCAGTATGTTTTGATTGGATTCAACAATTTGAACGGCTTTAATTGGTGTTTCCTTTCGTGGATCTGGAAGATTTCTATCAGTGTGCTCCCAACAGTGTCGAAGGTATTTGAAAGGTTCATGGGTACTCAAATATCAACATATATGTCTCAGTATTTATCATGTCTGCTTTGTGGCTTTCGTAAGGGCTATAATGCTCAACATGCATTGATACGGACAATTGAAAAATGGAGAACGTGCCTCGACAAGGGTGGAAAAGTTGGAGCCATATTCATGGACCTTTCAAATGCCTTCGACTGTATTCGACATGACTTACTGATTGCTAAGTTACATCATGCATACGGATTTAGTCGTGACGCTTTATTGCTTGTCCACAGCTATCTGGAAAATCGGCAACAAAGAGTAAAAATCAATGGATCTTTCAGTAGCTATAAGCATCTTCAGCTTGGTGTTCCCCAAGGATCCGTCCTTGGACCTCTCTTTTTCAATATCTACATCAATGACCTTCTGTTATCGATTCAGGAGACAGATATATGTAACTATGCGGACGACACAACCATTTATACGTGCGATACGCGTCTTGAAAATGTAGTCTCCAGGTTAGAAAATGACTCCAAAATCATAATTGAATGGTTTCGAAATAACTACATGAAACTTAACGAAGATAAATGCCATTTTATGATTTTTGGTGAAAGAACAAATCAAGATGTAGGCATAAATATTGGCAACTGTACCGTCAATAATTCACAAGAAGAGACACTTTTAGGGGTTTTTATTGATTCAAATCTCAACTTTGAAAGCATGTCAGCAATATTTGTAAAAAGGCTGGAAACAAACTATTTGCCTTGTCACGCATGTCCACATATCTAGGAACTGATAAGTTAAGACTGTTAATGAGAGCATTTGTAACTAGCCAGTTCCAATACTGTCCTTTGGTATGGATGTTCCATAGCAGAAAAATGAATAACAAGATCAATAGACTGCACGAAAGAGCCTTACGAATTGCATATAAAGACTATGCTTCCAGCTTCGAATCTTTGTTGGAAAAAGATAGACCTGTAACAATACACCAGAAAAATGTGCAATTGCTAATGACTGAAATGTTCAAAACTACAAATAATTTAAACCCCAGTTTTATGGAGGAAATGTTCTTGAAAAGAAGTGTTAGATATAATTTGAGAAATACCAATACATTTTTACTTCCTATGGTACATACAGTTAATCATGGTAATGAAACAATCCGATACAGAGGGCAGCGTATTTGGCGCTCTCTTCCACAGGAAATTAAGGATTCAAATTCTTTGCAAGAATTTAAGAATAACATCAAATATTGGAAAAATGAAGGCTGCGACTGCAGACTTTGCAGGCAGTACATTCCTCGGCTTGGATTTTTATAGATTTTACACTTTTTTTAATATGAACTTTGTAAATTGGTATGAACTTTGTAATTTTATTGACTTGTTTTCTTGTATATATTTATTTAACATTGTATTTAATTTGTTGGCTTGAATTAGCTTTTCTAGCTATGTAAGTTGCCAACCTAAAACAAATTAATAATAATGATAATAATAATAATAATAATAATAATGATAATAATAATAATAATGATAATAATAACTTATCAAACATATCGAACACTTATCGAACTACTATTATTACTATTATAGTATTATATAGTATTATAGTATTATAGTATTATATATTATAGTATTATATAGTAGTATTATAGTATTATAGTATTATTATTATTACTTATCGAACTGTTTATTCGATACATGATAGAACGTAGCATTCTCCAATGGCTACTTAACGTTTTAGTTATTTATAGAACATTTCATTATGACTGAAGAAGATCCACGTAGGATCGAAAATTTTCATTCAAATATCTTGTTTTTCTTGCGTGTTACTTACCAACAAACAAGACGTATCAATCTTTACTTAGACAATAATAATAATGATAATAATAATTTCTGCGGAAAGCCCTTTTCAAAAACGTGCGAGAACCAGTGAAAACATCGAGCAAAATTTACATTGTTTTTTCCTAACAACATTTTGATACTTTACATGTGTTGACATACATCTTTATCATATTAGGAGGATGATATCCCAGACTTTCTCTTTCTCCCAAGAAGGTAGCGCACGCCAAAGTGTGTTCAAGTCATTGCTGTAAAGTAGAGATATTATGGAAATTCGCTCATGATTTTAGCACGTTTTTGACGTTTCTTGAGGGGACCATATCGAGAAAATCCCTTGTAAAATCTGAACGGAGTGATCGATTTTTGCCAAGTAAATTTCAGAATATATCTGAGCATATCGATTGGTAAATGTTAAACTTGCCAGTATTTTCTTCGTATGCAGGGAGCAGTTAGACTGATGACGATGAGTCTCTTGTTGCCCTGTGCTCTTTGACTTGATGATGTCGCTTCAGGCAATAGAGACTCGTAGTATCAACCTTGATACAACGGCCATTACTCCTGCGTCGATACTGACCCTTGTACGGATTAGGCTAATTCGAGATGTGATTGGGTGTTCAAAACGAGGCTTATTAGTAAAATTACGTCACAATTCGCATAAATTAACCTCTTCAATAAGTTTTGATTCCGGAGCAGCGAGACCGCGAGAGAAACTGTATTGAAACAAACGTCCGAAAATAATTCTAGTAAAATAAATTGTGGCAGGAAATTCGCAGTAAAGGAGTGTTATGCTGTTAATTATGCTGGAAATTGAGTGTGGTGCAGAGTGCAGTAGAATTTTGGAGGAATACATAAAAAATTTTAGAGCACTTTAGTTGGGCAAGCGGTCAAAGCTAAAGTTGAACACAAGAATCTTGGTTTTTTCTCGTTTCTTGAAAATGCAAACAATCTAGAGTAGCCTTTGAGTCGTTTGTAAACTGCACGTATTTTTCAATAAGAAACTAAGAATTTGGACCTGTACTGAAAGTTTAAATTATCAGATTTTGAGTACTCATAGTTTCTTACGAGTTTCTTAATGTTCAGAATGACCAAAAGAATGGGCTTTTATAAAAAGCAATCTGAAGTCTGTGAAGTCTACCGTTTTCGGTAGCAGGGTACCAAAAGAATAGGATTTTATTTTCTACCAACTCTATCGTTTTCAGAAGATGCCCAAAAGAATACGCCCTAAGTGGATTGGGGGTGATTCTGGTGTCTAAAATCAGTTAGAAATCTCAGGATTCAGCGATCTTATCATGGAATCCATTCAGTATATCGTTATTTTTTACTGTTTAATCAAATGTCAGACATTTTTTGGGAAACCATTTAATTAGTCAATATTTAATCGTATCTTAGATAGTTTTCTTTGCTTTCTAAATTTGATAATAATGAAGTTTCCTTCGCCGCAACATACAAGCTGAGGCATAGCTGTGGTTTCTAGCTACCCATGTTTGGCTCATACCGAATAATTAATATTATCTTGCTTGTAGATATCTACACACCTGTCATTGGGCAGTCAGAGACAGCGGACAAAATGTTTATGAGATTGAGAAATAGACTTGGAAAAGAACTAGAATATCAAAAGGAAGCGTTTGAAGTTCTTGGTGCTTTAGATGCTTTGGTTTCTTCATCAACAATACCAAGGACTAATGAAAGTACCAAAGGGGTATCCACAATGATAGCGTAGATGTATTTTCTTCAAGTATTAGGCACCATCTTCAGTTTAATCGATCAGACTTGTTTACATGCGTAAGACAAGTGTGTAATTTTCTCACCAAAAGTGTGTTTTTTGGGTAATGTGCTGTTTTGCATGCCTCCTTAATTGCCTGCATATAGTGCTTCGTAGTGCATTGTTGTTTTACAGGGGAACAAAATTTGCTCTTGTTCCTCTGCTACAAAACAGCCCACTGCGAAGCCCTATGCGCAGTTAATTAAGGGGGTAGTCAAAACAGCAGATTGAAGAAAGAGTTGGGCTTTTAAATAGTAAAACTTACGTATCTGTTTGCTCATGACGAAACTTTGTTTCTCTGCTTTTATTTAATAGAATTTGCTTTAGTCGGTGGAAGGAAACTTAATACCGACGCCTTATTTTGCAGTTTCCAATCCCCCCCCCCCCGTGAACTAGAACTTTTATGGCCTCGTTGAGGATAGCATTAGTCTGCAAAAAATGGAGCCTCCAGAAGAATGACAAAAATGATTAAGTATTCCATCGTCTAGTCAAACTATGAGCGAAAGGACACACAGATTGGGTGATCGGGCCTAAGCTACTCTTGCAGTAATTTGACCAACGTAATTAATTCAGTTCGCAATTAATACTTACTCGTGTTCTTCGCTGTCGTTTCCTAACCTTGCAATTACTGGCAAAAACAGCCAGTAACGGAGGTAATATTTTGAAAAGATGAGTGCGGAGGAGCGAAAACACATTTGACAAACCGTCAGATAGGAAGTTCGACCACTTTTATCTTGGAAGGGAAATCTAGCTTTCGTAATCGCAAGGTTAGGAGACGACAGAGAAGAACACGAGTAAGTATTCATTACATCTTCAAGTATCGATTGCGAACTGAATTATCTATGTCGGTCAAATTAGTGCGAGAGGAGCTTAGGCCCGATCACCCAATCTCCAATGTGTGTCCCTTTTTCTCTCATGATCAAACCTGCATTGTTTTATCGCATTATACGAATCTGTTGCTGTGTCTACGTGGACTTCCTCCTAGTCTCGCTCTTGATCAATAAACAAACGGGAGGGAAGAAGAAGAAAACAGACTGGAAAATTGAAGGAGAGCGAGCGCTTCTTCCCTTCCCTTTTGTTCTTCTGCTCCCCTCCCGTTTGTTTATTGATTAAAAGCGAGACTTGGAGCAAGTTCAGTGTCTACGCAGATTCTAGACTGATGATATAAATCGCTTGTGCCCCTGTGGCGATTTTAAGACTTATGGTGAAAAAATTGATGAAAATTTGCACACTGTCGTGGCTTTGATTGGCTAGTCGTGATGTTGAAATCACTAACAAAAGACCTGGCCTCTGAACAATCACCAAAACTTTATGCCCTTTGATCATATTTTGTTTCGAGAATAAAGGCAGTCAGATCGTTATCGTCTTCATGAATTTCAGTTCACAGCGAAATTACTGAAGCTTGCCAAATTCTTTTCTTTTTTATTGTCTTATTCACCTAATCAGCGCCATGGCAGTGTGCCTTGAAGGCTGATTCTCAGATATCACATCGCAGAAATGAGATTCAGCAAAGGTACCCTTCGGCACGTATTTGGTGACGAAAATGTAGCATACCATAAGAGCACAATGAAGCTAGGGGCCTTGTTTATTTTTGGGCACTGCACAGGGGATTTAATAGAGATGGAAGCTTATTTAGAGGAGTTGCATTCACAAAATCAAGGATATATACCGGGTGAACCAGAAAAAAGTTCCGACTTTTGAAGATTCGTACCACCAAGGGTACTTCACAGATTGGAATGATTCAAATTCTAGTTAAAAGCCAAAAGATTGAAGAATTTTCGTGATTTTTCTCGTTCCCTCACAAGCACTAGAAATATGGGTAAATTAAACTTTACAGAAATTTATTGGTTGCAAAATGACTGAAAAATGGCTTAAAACATTGATCAAATCATAATGGACTCCTCTCGCAAATCAATAAAGAAAATGTAATTGTTCATGGTTAAGTGCTATCCACTGCACATTTATTGCCATGGGACAGAAAAACTTCAGTATTTGTTTGAAAATTGATGTCGTATAACATCAATTCTTGAGAGACGGGGAATGCCCATTGTGTATTGTTCTCTGTGCGGAGAGTCCTTACAGTTTGATCCATGTTTTAGGCCACTTCCAGCCACTTTGCAATCATTAAATTTTTATAAA
This sequence comes from Aurelia sp. 4 Dawson et al 2005, assembly GCA_964019985.1. Classification (NCBI taxonomy): domain Eukaryota; kingdom Metazoa; phylum Cnidaria; class Scyphozoa; order Semaeostomeae; family Ulmaridae; genus Aurelia; species Aurelia sp. 4 Dawson et al 2005. Next base: position 6,114,893 of record OZ026499.1, on the reverse strand, counting down.
GTTGAATTTGCCGATACATCTAGTGCTGGTAAGACAGCGAGAAAAATCACAAAAATACTTCGATCTTTCGGCTTTTAACTAGAATTTGAATCATTCAATTCTGTGAAGTGTTCTTGGTGCCACGATTTTTTTAAAGTGGGAACTTTTTTCTGGCTCACCTGGTATTTGATAGTTTGTCACTTCTTTTGCCCCGTATGTTTGCGGATTCCGAATACAATTTTACGAGTCATATACATAAATTCGTCATAGGTTCTTCGCAGCAAACCATATCAAAGTCAACATGCGACTTTCCTTAATTCACCACTTTAGTTAAGCAGCCTCGTTTTGGAAATTTTGTCATTATCTCTTCCTATTGTTAATATGAAAATTTCGAGCCCAGGTTTGGATTTGGCACCCAAACTTTAGTCTGGTTACATGTTTTAAACTGTTAACAATTGTGATGTTGATTTTATGACAATGTAAAGGTCAAAGATTTTATGAGGGATTTAAGCGTGGAAAGCTGTTCGGGGTGAAACTTTACACCCCGAGTCATTTTCACGGTCGAATCCCTTATAGATTTTCAAACTTTACATCGCCATAAATTTAACACTACAACTGTTAGCAACATGAAAACTTACGGTTAGACTAAGGTTTGGGTGCTAAATCCGAATTTGACGTCTAAAATTTTACATGAATGAATTTTGAATAATTTTCAAAACGAGGCTATTCATGTACTGAAGAACTGGCAAATCTTTGGTAAAGTCTGGAATTTGATAAGTGGATTGGTCAATAGAGAGAGAGAGAGAGAGAGAGAGAGAGAGAGAGAGAGAGAGAGAGAGAGAGAGAGAGAGAGAGAGAGAGAGAGAGAGAGAGAGAGAGAGAGAGAGAGAGAGAGAGAGAGAGAGAGAGAGAGAGAGAGAGAGAGAGAGTAAATTTGTAAGCTCGGCTTTGAGAGGAGAGGCGTATTAGAAAAAGGGGCTCGACAGGGAGGGGGTAAAAAGGAGTTACTGCGGTAAGGAGCTACTTTCAAATCTACGCTATCGATTGAATCATGTCTTGCGAGCTGATTGCCGCAAGCCTGTGGCTTTTGCAATCTGAACACTGTAAGAGATTAGTATAGCAGATTTTTGCACGAGCGTTTACGCGCTTAAAAAAGACTGTGCAATGTGAACGCAGCCTTAGCAAGGCCATGTTTTTCAGAGCATGATTACGAATTACTGTTGATCGAAGTGACATCATTCAAGTCAAGAGGTGGAAATAATCGATACAAGTTGTATGTATATATGGCAAGTATGCTGTAGGATATCCTTACAGCTGCATGCCAATGGAGGTGTAAGACATGAAATGATTGTATGTATATATGGCAAGTATGCTGTAGGATATCCTTACAGCTGCATGCCAATGGAGGTGTAAGACATGAAATGATTGTGGATACTGGTTTCAGGGCAAATTTGCGGCTATGTTTGTTTTGAGTTACTAGTTGAGAAGATTTCCTTTGTCTGCATTTGCAATTCGCTTGGAATTGAAGTGTGAAGCGAAGTAACTGATGCTATTGTATTACAAATTCTGCTTTTGTTTGGGTTTGGTTTCTGAAAAGCATTTTCACGCTAAAAAAAATAGGAAAATTGTTGTTTATCTCAAGTCCGGAGCATTCTCAGAATTTCTCGCAAAAATTCGATTCCAATCCCAGAATCGTGCTTTGAAAAGTACATCCTATTGCCAGACCACATTCCCATATGATTGGAAAATTAAGTACCTTCCCCCACGCCATGTAATGCACGTGTTCATGTTGCCATGGTATCGACCATAGGTCACAGGAAGATGGCGGCTGAAAGTGTGAGCTCGTGTGCACCGAAGGCAGTGAGCAAACTTCTCGGCGGTGAGAATGTTGGCACAAATGGCAAAAATTATTAAACATGATAGATATTTTCCTCAGCTACCCAAATGAGTATTTCCTCAGCAAGAATCATCCGCACAAGACGAGAATTTTGCTGAGCAAACTGACATTCATGCCACTTTGCTGAGCATTTTCTTCGCCGTGTGCGGCGGGCTTTAGTGTGAGCGTGATCTAAGCTTAATTGGTAAATTTTTCCGTCCTGTTTTCCAAGAAACCCTGTTGTCCTCTTCGGAAGAAACCCAGTGGCGTAACTGAGACAGTTGAGGCCCTTTGGGGATTTTCTGCTTGAGGCCCCGGCTAAACTATTTGTAAATGATATGAAGGAAACATAAAAAGGCCATGTCCAATATAAACTTGAGGTAAATGAAATGAGTTGTACTGACAAATAAAACAATTGGAATTATTTACAGTCAACATATATGCGTTGTCAAAGCAAGCAGCGTGGTTTGGAAAGTCAGTGGAGGTAGGAAAGTGGGAACGTCTGGGGGCGAAGCCCCCACGAAAATTCTGAGGACACGCCCTCTACTTTGCTTCAAAACGCATCTCCCAAATCCATTCCAATTTCTTAAGAACAGATCACTTACTTTTGCTCAGAAGACTAACCTCGATCCCATATTATGATAGAGTTGATAACAACTGTCGTTTAATCAACGTTGCTTTCCATCCATTTAGATTGTCATATGCAGACTTGAGGCCCCTTTGGTCTTTTTATCATAGCCACAAGACCAAATTGAACATAAAGTAATAAAGAAATTTTTTCGATGTGGGGCCTTTCGGGGCCCCTTTTGGTCGGGGGCCCTTAGTTTTTGAACTAAGGTGCCCTAAACTGCGTTACGCCACTGAAGAAACCCCTGAAGATTTCATCTGATCTTTCTATGTTCCTGATTTGTTGACCCAGTCGGACACACAAACCCTGCCGGCCTGCTATTCGCTATTATATGATGCTTTTTCACCGCTACTATTTGGCCCTATTTTGCCTGCACAAGCCGCTGTTTCATGCTCATTTTCCCCATGGAGGAAACAAAACTTATATGAAATTCAAAGGTCAGCAAAAAAATGTGCTGACTTGTTCATTCGATCAGCCAATTGTTCGCCAGGAAAAGAACAGAAAATGTCGTGATGGGAATTGTAGAATTTTGATGACTGCGCACTCTAATATCTCTCGCACCATGCCATGCTCGCACCTCGCTACGATATTCAGTTCTAACATGGTTCTATCTAAAATTAGATATCAGGAGATAAAATTATCACCTAAATTACAATCGAATTGTAATGTATAAGTCCCACAAGCCGTCTCTTTTAATATACAGTGTAAGAGGATCTAGCTCTCCTGGGTCATTCTTGTTTTTATCAATTTCGGTCAAACTTGGGTTGCCATGAAGAAAAAAGACACACAAACCATTAAATAAACTCACCGGGGAAATTTTACAGGCTATCGCTCGCTTTTCAATGTCTTTTTTTCGAAGCAATTGGATAGCACAATTAGCACCAAGGGAGCCAAGGGCCTTTTCAAATAAATTCACAAAAACCCGCGCCTTGACATACATTCTTGGCAGCAGGCTGGTCAAGACAGAGCATCAACAAAATGAAGTATCTCATCTTCATCGCTTTAGGCCTACTTTTTGTGGGCCTAGCCGCTTCAGCTGAAACACGGACAGAAGGTATGTTTACGATTTACTAGAAGCCTGTCAATTGCCCTCAAAGACAGTACAGGCTTGATTTATATTTTCAGTGCGCGAAGGCTTTATAACAAGGAGTTTTTCATGTGCATTTTACAGAATTAGTTCTATCCGAAAAAAATTTACTCTCAGATAATCTCGTTCACCTCTAGCAATTTTTTTTAAAAGAAAGCCATCAAAAGTTCGTAAAAATTCTTTTACCCTGAAAAAATCTGGTACGCTTTTTCGAATGAGCGAAATGCCAATTGAAATCATTAGAAATTTCATCATTAGAAATTTATCCATCTGATGTTCTCCTACATTTTCGAGTTGGCTGTACTGATGATGAGAGAATAGAAGTAGCGCGTTGCATTCTAGATCGCCCGATAACCAATAGATCCAAACAACTATTAAAGACATCGATGTTGCTGTGCATGTTTTTGAAGCTACCTAAGTTCAGCTGTACACACAAAAGACTATCGTAATGTTTTGGAGAAGTTTGGCTGATTTCAGTTTATATCCTAACCCCCCCCCCCTCCCCCCTATCGAAGAGACAATCCGGAGGTATGCAAAAATCCCCGAAAATCCAGTGGCATTCAGCTGCAGAGATGCAAAAATCCAGGCAAAGTGACAAAAATAAGGAAAAATCCAGACCTTCAAGTTGCTGGCCTGCTCTTCCATAGGGGTGGGTAATTTGACTGTAAAATTGAAAAATCCGGACATTCCTCTACTTTTAGAAGCAAAATCCGGATCTTTCGAACACATTTTATCATGAAAAATCCGGGGCCTTTGACTTGATGAGTTGCTCTTCCATAGGGAGGGGGGTACGGATATTAACTGGACTTAAAGTTTCCTTTTTCACAGAAAGCGAACCTGCTGGACAGACGTTGCCAGATGATGAACTGCATCAGACAAAGCTGGAAGGCAGCGATCCGAATGATGACTTAACGTCTCAAGAGGTGGATGTGGATGCTAAGAAAGATGGTATGAAAAACTATTTTGCATGTTTGTATACTCTCAAGTACTGAAAAGAAGCCCCGAAAAGCTTGTATTAGATATCTTTACAAGGTTAACAATGAGATCCTCATCCCAGAACCTTGCGTATGGTGGAGAAGTTCTTGTACGTCGAAATCATTTTCGAGTGTCCAGAATGAGACCCGTTCATGCAGAATTCACACCTATGCAAATTATGCTGTAAAGCCACAAGTCGAGCACGAAAAACGGTAAGATTTTGTACCGAAAATTCCACCACATTTGCAGGGCCTAAGGGAGCAATCCTTAACTTGGGTAGCTCGGCGAAAACACCTGAGGGGCTCTTTTTTCATCAGAATCCACCTTTTCAAGATACGAAGGTGCGAAAACGGAAATCTTTAGTTGTTTGAGATTTTACATTTTTGAGGCTAACATCTCGTTTCCGCCTGTTGGAGCAGAAAGTTCGGCAGGCATTCCAAACCTGCCAAGTGCCAAACCTGCTGATTTCGGATCCTTATTCCAAACATTTTGGTTGATTTCAGAAAAACTGATTTGTCTCTAAACCTAATCAAAAATTTATTTGACTTTTTCACTCCATCCTTAGTGAGAAAATTGACCTTAAACTTTGCCTAATCTGATTGAAAAAGCTCGGCAAGGTTTCCTGAAATTAAATGTTATGCTTACTATGTCTTTTTAGACAGCAAAAAGGTAAATCCTTGGTCAACAGAGTACCATACTAAAGGCCGTCCTCCACTCGCAGTAGTTTCCGTCGGCGACCAGCGCGATCGCCTTGTGGCATACTTTAATGCTAGAGAGCATGCGCATTAGGTGCAGATCAAAACGATTACAATAGACCTTTACAGCAAGTAAACTTCCAACCGAGGTGAAGCCTGCATTTCCAAAAAGAAGTAAATTTCATTGCAGCATACAAGGCACTTTTTTCCAAATCCAAACACTGCTAAAATTGCATGGGTTGCCTTTAGAGACGCACGCCGTTGGATGACTCCGAAGTGAGGCGAAACAGGCTAGTCAGTGTTTCAATAGATCGTTGCGATTATCTTCATTTGTAAAGGTCTATGGAGTTCGGCCTTAAAGGCAGTCTGTCACTTAAAGGCAGTCTGTCCCCTCGTTGATTGGCCACTTTAACAATAGGCGTGTGGCGAATGAAGTCATTCAATCGTGACCGAGAGGCAAAGAGGATACTGCGCGGGTTGGCGAGAAAGTGGGCCTATTGGTAGTTGCAGCGAGGAATATGTCTAGACGATTTGCCATTCCTGACATCGAGAATGACCCAACGCCATCGTCAGTTGGAACACCGTTGCTTGTCTTTCGACGGGAACGAGTCGCTCCTCAACAACATGGCCTGGTGAGTGATTTTACGTCGGTGTTTGGTCCAAACAACACGTTCAGCACAAGGGAGCCAACAAGAGGAACAGACTTCGCAAACTTTGGCGCCATAATCGCAGAGACCAACGACCCCAACATTTCAAACTTGCAGCGAGAAGTCGAAGGAAAACAAGGTAACTAAATGTTTGAAATTCGTTAGGCCGAAGTAAATCAACGTTTGTGCCACAAATGACACCTACAACACACTGGTTGGTAGTCCTTCCTGTCCAAAATTGATGCTAGATATACTCATTTGGTTGATAATGGTTTTGGTATGATTTTGTGTGGTTGCTCAGTACATTAAACTGCTCTCTCCATCTCTCTTTTAGTGACATGTGATTGCAAAACACTCTGCCTTCGGAAAGGATGCCCATGCAAAAGTCGAAATGAATTATGCGGTCCTGAATGTACATGCACTGGTACAAAGAAAAAACCTTGCCAAAACAGAGAAAATCCACTAACAGTAATTTGATACTTTCTTTTTCTTTCTTAAACCCATAATTTTGAGATGATCAACAATCAAATGGAAATTTGGTTGTATAATGTGACGTGATCACATTGAGAATCAAACCCAGATTGGAAAGTTTGCCTTGCACGGACTTTGCGCGGCCGATTTCTCTGCCGCGCACTTTAAATTTCAGCCGTGGTTCCAGCCGCGGAATTTTCGTAAAACAACAAAAGGAAACAATAGTACCATTATTTAGTGATACAAAAACAGCCACGCAAGCAATTTAGACGTAGGAGAGATCCTGCAAACTTTCCAATCTGGAATCACACTGAAGTGTAGGCATCTATTGGTTCAAATATGGGTTTTTCAAGCAAAGTGATTTGGCCTTTGCTACGACTGAAATGGAGAAATTTTGGAAATGATAAAGCCGAACAAAATTTAGTCTCTTCAGAATTAAACCATGTTTGTGACCCATTCAGTCATAACACATGATAGTAAGAATAGTTTAGATTCATCACATCAGGCCTTACTGGGAATATTTTGGTAGGGGAGTGGCAAATCGCACTCCTAGTCCATTTCAGGCGTGTGATGGAGTGCAGTTGCAAATCAACATTAAAAATATGTCGACTGGAGTTTTACTTGACCAGTTTTACTAATTCAAAGTTATTCCTACCTTTTACTGTTGAAAGAAAAGTGTTTGATTGTTCAAAACATTGATTCATCAGAGTTCACAATTTCAAGTAAACTGTTGTTGTGGATAATGGAGATAAAAGAGCACAAAACACTCTGTTATCGATATCAAGCAGGAATAGATGTTTCAATCTCCTTTTTCTTAACTATCAAGGTTCCAATAAAGCGCTTGATAAGGCATATGGGGTGAGCCAGAAAAAGTTCCCACTTTTGAAAATTCATAACACCAAGACTACTTCACGGATTTGAATCATTCAAATTCTAGTTAAAAGTCGAAAGATCGAAGTATTTTTGTGATTTTTCTCGCTGTCCTACCAGCACTAGAAGTATTGGTAAATTCAACTTTATAAAAATTTAATGGACGCAAAATGACAGAAAAAGGGCCTAAAACATTGATCAAATGGAGAAAGGAACTGTTCTCTCAAGAACAAACAGTGGGTCAAAGAAATAACTCTTCAGTCTAAGTTATATTACATCCTGCAGGATTATCTTTTGTAAACAATTTAATGATAACTATCAAATCATTAAGGATTTTGGATTTAGTACTTCCTGATTGACTTATTGTTACAGAGAAATACAAGATTTTAATCCTCGTTTGGAAAGATAAGGCGTGCGATCTATTGCACTCCTTGGAACAAGAAGGTGTGCGCCAAGGCGTGCGAGAGCGATCGCACGCCATTCCCAGTAAGGCCTGTCACATACAAAGAATGTAAACCAACTCATTGATCAAAAGCCCCCCATCTGAACCAAAGGCAATACAAGTACAGTATGATGTTGTGTAAGATTTGTTAACAAACTAAGTTGATAATGCAGAAGACTTTTTTATATTGGTGGTCATTTCCATATACATATACAATATACAATATCTTAGACAAAGCTAAATGCATTATGCTACATGTTTTCCTTCAGGAAACAATCAGAACATGTCAGCCTACTGAAGCAACTACACCACAGCCAAATGATGTGATCAATGTGAGGGTATGTAACATCCTTTAGGCATTTGGATATACTTTATTAGGTTTTCCTGCCATTTTCTAATCTTCCCTATCACTATGCTTTATGGTATACAACTTCAAACTTTAATTTGTATGCTTTTTTCTTCTAGCAACTTCTTGCCACCTTGCCACAAAATGAGCTTTTGGAAATTGCTGTAACAGTTTTTGAGGACAGGAAATCCCTATTACTTGATGTAATGAATCAAAGGGCAAATCCTACCACACCAGTTTCATCAAGTTTCCAGCTTCAATGTCCTAATTGGTGTAAATGTGGCCGCTGTAGAGAGATGCCTACTGCAAAAGAGAGAAAATGCTGCAAGAGGAAGTCTTGTATCACCACTGACCAAACATTTTATGAAATTTGCTTAAATGGTACAACATTAGAAGTAGCGATTAATTCTCGCTGCGACATACGAGTTGATGTGCCAACTTTTGACAGAAAAACAATGCGGCACACAGCATACAGACAATTTGTTATGTGGAAGCATGGACCATTAGGTGCAGGTAACAGGGTTGTCATCCCGTCATGTTGTGTTTGGGCAATACGTGTCAAGTATCCTTCTCCAGATGGGAGAAATACTGGATACAAAGATCACTAGATTACAAGAAGAGTGAAACTAACATAATTTGGGTATATCTTTAAAGGCAGTCTGTCCCTTTTAGCTGTATATACTGTATGTATATTTTATCATGGCCATGAAACTTTTGAATCGCTGAAACTCAGCTGACTTTGCATTGTTTTGGTAGAAATTGAAACCTGAACTATGCAACCATGTAAAACAAGATTAAAGTTACCTTCTCTGCAGCAACCAAACACAAACAGGGAACCATTCTCTTGAGCACCATGTAGATGTATGGTACAATATGATTTCATTAACGTTGACAGACTGCCTTTAAGAATATTGATGTCAAAAATAAAAGTCTGTGTTCTGTTAAGGAACCATAAATGATTACTGTAGACAGACTACACAATGTTTTTAATAAACTACAAATTTTGGACAGAACTGAAAGTTCCTTAAAATCATTAGACTTGTGCCCCTTGAAAATTTCAAGAGAAGGTGAGATGACTTCCCAATTTTTGGACATTGCCAGTTTTTGAGTGATATGATAAAGGAAACAAGTGGGAATAAAAGAAAAACATGCTAGAGTTTTTTATGTTTTTGACAATCTAAGAGTCTGAGTTTGTTATAAGTGGTTTCTTATAAAAATATGTGTGTTTTGTTGCCTGATGTACATAGTAACAACAATCTGATTTTGTACTATTTTCGCAACCCATTCTCTAATAAATGACAACCCTTCTTTTGCTATTTCATTGTGGAAAGTGTGGCATGTGTATTCACTGGCACTCTTTTCTTGTTTACAGGGACCAACTTTTCAGATTAAAGTGTCTGTCATTATTCCTACATCTTATGTTTTTCAAACCTTGTTAGCTTTTCCTTGACAAGGTCCGTTGTTGGCCTTGATGGAAGCTTTGCAATTGTGGAAGCTCTCTTTCTTGGATCATCTGGTCTTAAACCAAGAATTCTTTTGATTGGCTTGTCATCATCTTTTCTTGCTTTGAGAATCACAGCCATGAGGTATGGTATATACTCATACTTCTTTGGCTCTTTCACCAACATGGGTATCCACCGACCTGCTTTCTTGCTCCATCGCCTGGACCAAACTGGATTTCCCATCACATTTTTCATTTGAGGACGCTGGCAGTGATGGTTATGATCTATCACTGCCAGTTGACTTCTAGCACGGTACGAAGGATACCTGTAAACAAAAGAATTATGAACTGGCTGCAATAGGTTTTTCTTTTTGCAATAAATTGTCTCATGGACTGATATGATTTTTAGAAAGGCAAGTCAAGTGAAGAAGAGTTCTTAGAGTCAATTTATCTTTTAAACACATTGTCAGCCTCACACTGTCTTTACTTTTCGCAAACAAACTGACATTGTCAGCCATTCATACAAAATATCAGCAAACTCAAATATGAAACAAGGTATCAAAAAAGCATCTTTGCATCAATAAAAATTTTTGCATCATATCACCTTAATTTTTGCCTCAGATAACAAAACATTGGTCATTTACAAAATATGGGATAAAGCATACTTGAAAAACACTCTCTTTGGTGTATACATTAGGAGATGGTTGTGGAAGACTTCCAGTTCCCCTGTGTGCCTGAAAAAAGAAGTATAAGCATATGTAGTGAGAAATTACACAGCCACACTGTAAGTTTTTTTCTGTCAGAATCTTGGAGTCAGTTGTCATATGGGTACCCAACCCCTTGCTCTTTGAATACAACAACGGCTTTCAACAATTTAGCATACAAAAAACTTGCAAAAAGCAACAAACCTGAATTTTGTGTAATACTGGAAACTTTTAAGTAATTTCTTGTCCAAAACAAGCTCTCTAACAACTGCAAAGTCTCCATCGGTTGCATTAAACCAGTCATTTCTTTCCAGATTTTCAAGGGGGCCATGTGAGCAATTAAAATGCAAGTTGCACATATGTTTCAACATATTGATCCACATGGTCTAGAAATTGGTACAACAGAATTTAGATAAGTCAACACAAACGGTTGTGAACATAACAATAACATACAGTATTTAAGGGACTACAAAGACCAGCAGCCTTTGCCGCATCATCTATTTTTGTTTTGATGATTTTCATGTGTATAGTTACTTAGTTATGTGAAGAGCAAGATGCTTTTTTGGCCTCAGTGCCTCCTTTAACTATTTACAGAAATATGCTCTGTAGTGTTCCAGTCCCCATGATTTTTATGTCAACCCATTTCCAACCTCCCTGATCTTACCCCTTTGTTTTTTTTTGGTACCTGAGAATGTTTAATGATAGAATAGACGATTGCGCTAAAGATGGCGGCAAGGAACTTTTTACCAAGATGCACTGCATTCTACTTACGAATCCTTAACAATTCTATAGGAATTCGATGAAAGAATGCAGTGCATCTTGGTAAAAAGTTCCTCGCCGCCATCTTTAGCGTAATCGTCTATTAGAAAGAATTTTGATCTGATGACCCCAAAATAGGAATACAGGACTTGAAAATCTTAATTTGTAGTAACTCACCTTCATTAGTTCAAGATTGCCTTCGCAGGTTTCTGAACAATGCCAGAAGTGATTGCGAACAGCTGGAACCCACTCAAGGAGCTTAGCATTTCCCTTCTCTTTCGCAGCCTGTGAAAAAACACACCCTTGTCAGAATATATTGAAAATGAGCTCTTTTATGCCATTGCAATTATCTAAAGTACATTCTGAGTGTGTCACAGAACACAAGTGAACAAAATAATGCCATTCTTTTTGCGGAATCTTTGTGGCTCATCTTACGTGACAATTAGAAGCAGATCATCAAGATCTGACGGTATCAGTAAATCATTGTGCTTTATTCTCCGGCATAGTTCTCCAGCATAATAATGCAGTATGTACAAATTGTTGACTTAGAACTTCACCAAGAACCAAACAAAAGACAGTCAACAATTACAGCTAGTAGCAGAAAGCTGTCTACATTAAGAATAAGATGAAAGCCACTCACAGCTGAAAATTTTTTGGTTATTTTTGCTGACTTGTGCCAACAGTCTTTCTGGAATTCAATGTCCTTGTAAGTGGCTTCATTTGCTAAAAAGTAACACATATTAACACATAATTGACTGTGATTTAGCATTCAAATATTGACAATGTCTGACTGATGTAAGGCTACATTGAGACATGACATTGCAGTCAATGATAGGAAATTGAATCCATTTGTTTCCAGTGTCTGCAGTTTAGTTTCATACAAAGACCAACAGATATCTGTTTCTAACACTCAGTACCTTAGCCCTAACCCCCCTCACCCCCTCAAATGCCAATGAAAATGTAAAGAGCAAAAAGCAAAAGCAATTGCATCAACATGTCAAGGAATGTTCAAATTAAAAATAATTCTTCTAGCTATTATAAGAATTTCTTCACAGGTAAACACCTCAATGATTTCATAGAGAGCAATTTGCCAATGAACTCCTCGCAGTTCTCAGCCAAGAAAATATTGTTGGAGGCAAGAAAAAATTCTCAGTCACCACAAAAGTATTATCACCTGTATAAAAGGCCCACACTGTACTGTCAACTACCATACTGTAGTTATGCTTACCCATCATTGCTGAAATCTGATTGTGGTCATCAGTGACAAATCCTGCAACAATGATTTTCTTACTTTTCAAGAATTCAAGCCCATTTTTGCAGCCAAGTTTCTCCATATTGGGGCTTTTCAGATCTGACTGGCGTACATCTACCACTTCTTGGTGAATGATCATATGGGAGACTGGATCCATGAAAGTGTAGTTGCAATAGGTAGCACAATGGCCTGGTGAATCATTTCTACCATCACCTCCTAAATATACCTCTTTTCCCTGGAACTTCTCCAGGAGCAAATCTTGCATCTTGCTCCACCACCAGTTAACTTTTGGTATGACATAGAGCTTCAAGTACCGATAAAATGTGCTCTCAGATGGTATTGCTAGGCCTAGAAAGTTTGCAAGCAAGGAAAACTTGACATACAGGTTACCAGACAGAAATATTGCTGAAATCAATTCTAGGTTAGTGGCATAACTCTCATTTACTGTTCTTGAAGATGCCCATTTAGCCTTATGGCCAGCTTCACAGGTCAGTTGCAGTTCTAAAACTGATCCTGAGAATCCTTCCTTGATTATTTGTCTTGGTTGTTTACAATCTTGGCAAATGAGCAAGCCCTGAAGTTATTTTAGGCTTGTGAGATCACAAATGAACTTTCTCTCCTTCACACAACCTAGCTCACTACTGATGTCATCATTTCCAACAAATTTCAAAAAGTAATCCTCCTCCAATTCAACTTTGTTCCCTTTCCCATAACCAAGTCTTAATGACTGCTCATCCAGTGAATGCCACTCCATGCTTTCCTCCATCAATTGGGTATTTGCTCCTTGACAATAGTTACTTGACGAAGTATTATTCATCATTTCTGTATCATTTTGATAGTCTGCATCCACAAACTTACTGTCATGATGCAGAAGGTAGTCATCCCCCATTCTCATGCCCTCAAACTCGCTTTGCAAATTCTCAATATTCTCATCACTAACATCATCTTCATCATCACTGTACCATTCTCTAAGGGTTTCTTGCATGGTTTTGCCGCTCAAAGCTCTGTCGGTTGACTCATTTGATTCATTTAGCAAAGGCTCTATGCCACTAACATCATGGTTTGGAAAGCAGTTGACTTCAGTGGAGCTCTTATGATCCTCAATTGCTTTGCAACTGAAATAAAGGTGCATATTGAAAGAGACACACATTTCATTGTTACAAGCTGACCTTCAATGCAGAATGTAGAATTTGCTAGCAAAACATCAAATAAAACCATTTTATTTAATAGGATGAGGCGCTGTAGCTGTAGGTTATTTCAATCTGGGTTTTGTGAACCTTGTGTGTGAATAATATATATATAACTGTAATATTTGTCACCACTGGTCATTATTCAAACCATTGTCTCTCACTTGTCTCTCTTCACTAGAAGAGTAACTCTTAGCAGTTCTTAGGGGCCATCCAAGGGCCATTTCATCACAGATAGAAGAATTTGACTCTTACAGGGGGGGGCATTAATTAAGAATCAGTTAAGTGTGACGGAATGGAACCAAACAATATTTTCAATCATACTTTGAAAAGTTTTCAGGCTGCATTATGTCAAATAGAGAGAGAAACAACCTAAGATGAAGTGCACCTTGTTTGCAGAAGCTTTGCACCAATCTTGATGAACCAGTTAGCGAGACAGGCCCACACAAAACTTTTGTATGTCTGTTGAGAGGAGGGGGATGGGGTATCAGAAGTTAGCAACCAAATTCTACCGTGATGAGATGGATTTGAGGACAGCCCCTTAATCATTGCAGTTCTTTGGGCTAGTAGCTATCAGTTAATTATGACAAAATGAAATAAAGTTTTATGAAAATTAAGAAACTTATTGCCTAATATTTGCCCAATATTGCAAATCATTCAAAATGGCCAAAATTTTGGGATAAAGCTGCTGAAAAGAATTTACAGAACAAAGCATTGGCCTGAGCTGTGCATCATCAAATTTCATGATAAACCAAATGATTATTGACAGTCATCTATTAGTTATGATTGGTTTTATACCTTTCTGCCTCTGTCACTACCATTTCTTCGTTTAAAGCACATTCAGTTTCAAATCTAGGTCTATCTCTTGGCCATTTGTGGAAGGGTGTCGATGCTTCTGCTGGAGGACCATATCGCCGTTCCTCTACCCGTACTGTGAATCCCCTGAAAACAAAGATAGGCCAATAGTGTGTTTCCATGTTACTAATCGGTTCAGTTCACGTAGCCTATATATATTTAGGCTCGTGTTACTTTTTCCCCCGCCCCCAGAAACAAAAGTTGTCGGTGTACTATGATGAAAGTAGGGCTACATTGCGTTGTACATTTATCAACGGAAATGTAGTGCCAGTACCTAGCTTACTGTTATCTGGAAGCTGCTGTTGGGCCTACGTAAAAAATCACATACTACCTGAGAACACGATCCCGATAAGAATTGATTAAAGCTGATGCCAAGCTGTCATCAGTCTGAAATCCAAGCTCATTCCTCAGTTCACGCCATGAATCGAAAGTCCTCTCACGCAGTGCCACTTTCTGAAAACGAGTACTGCCAACTGGCCGTCCTCGACCAAGCCTTGAGATTTCTGTTGAGGCCATCCCTTCAGCAGAGCTGCGGATGGCCGCCATTGCGATCTGATCAACTTTTCGAAGAGATTCTGCTCTGCGGATTGCTGCACGCTGATTGGCTCTCCCGTGTGGAAGGTCATTCATGCATAATATTCATGGCCACGAAAAAAAAATTTGAGAACAATAGGGGACAGACTGCCTTTAAATGATTGGCCACTATAAGCAGAGCTCAACACAACGGATTTCTTTGTGAATCTGTGTATTTGTAACAAAGGAGGGCTAATCTTCTTGACTTTCTATGGTCGTAGAAAGTCACAGGATTTGCAGCCATTCAAATTTCCTATTCTTTGTATTGTAATTATCACCAATCAAATACGTGACAGACTGTCTTTAAGAAGCTTGCTTGCAGAAGCTGAGGCTCGAGATAACTTTCTAAAATGTTTCCACAAGCAAACAAATGACGCGATCTGACATGATAGTACTATTACAGCCTAGCAGAATTTGGCTTTTCGGATTCACCTTTTATATTCTCAAATCAGCTTCCCAGCCTCTCAGATTCACATTTCTGCTTTTTAATGTATTCACTTTTCTCAGATTTTCAGATTCATATTACTCAGATTTACTTCTCCGCTTCTCAAATTTAGCTTCCTAGCCTCCAAGGTTCACCCTTCTGCTACTCAAATCTACTTTCAGTCTCTCGAATTCGCTTTTCAGCTTCTCAAATCAGCTCATGGGACTTAGAGTCAGGAAAATTCGCAAATTCTCAAAAATCTCAATTATCGCGAAAAAAAGGAGCATAAGTTAAATATTTTGCAAATTTCTTTTGAAGTGTAGTGTTATTTGATGAATTCTATGACAACTATCATGTTTGGATGTAAAATGTGCCCTAAATTTAATTTTAGCGCGATTTTCCTGATTTTGGCCAGTTTTGCCGCTTTTCTTGACCACCCAAAGGAAAATGCTGACGTGAGCAAAAATGATGGCCTCTCTGAGGTTACTTTTTATATATACAGAAAGTACATGCCTGAGGCTATTAGCACACCAAATTTGGTCTCTCTACCTATTACCAGTCAAGAGTTCGGTAGGGGGCCTTTTTTGCCCCCCCCCTACCAAGATAGGACTATCAAATAGCCCAACCACTATAGGGTTAAACTGAGAATTCATATTTAGATATTTCTGAAATATTTTCGTATTCCTTTGTTTGCAAATTACCCCCCCCCCCCAACTTCGGTCTGTGTTCACTGCTTGGCCCTGCATTCATGATCGCTTCAAGCTTGGGTACATTTCAGCAGTGTCACTGATGCAGCATGTTCAGGCTTGTTTTGCGTTTATTTTAAAAGTTTGGGGTGGGAGCGCACTTCCCAATTCAACTCAGGCAAAAAATATTGCGAATCCTGAAAGATGCACTGTCGTCCAATTTCTTCACACTTCACAAGAAAACAAAACGACACTTCGGGATAGTTAAAGGGAATAAAGATAGCTTTTTCTCGTAGCCTCTACACGTTTTTTAATAAAAAACCTTGATCAGGCCATAATAATAAAAGTTTCTTAATTTCGGATGAAATTTTGTACTAAAAGTTTCTTAATTGGTTTCTTATTTTTGAATGCAGAATTATCAATGTGGTCGCTTAAGACTGCGGCAGATAAGCTTCTTGACTTTTAAAGCAACGTAGAGGAATAAACAGTGTTCTGTTATGTTGAAAACACAAATGGTTAGATAATATTGCTCAAGAATATAGGTTCAACGACTTATTTGCTATAATATCCATGCTTTTAACTTTGAAAAGTTTCTTAGTACTTCTCAGACATAGTACCAGAGTTTCTTAAAATTTAGGCCACCTTAGTACTAGTTTCTTATAAACCAGTTTCTTATAAAAACGTGTTTAAATTAGCTAAAGAAACACCAACAAACCTATTGTTTCTTTAGCTATGCAATGAAGCTGGCTTGGTCAAAATTGTCGAGTATGGTTTGATTTTGACCTGGCCCGCGCCCTGGTTTTAATGGTCTTTGACCATGTCGATTAGCCGATTCCCATAAAAGTGATTTCAAGCTTTTGAATTTTGAAATACGTTAAGTTATAATTCATCAAAGCGATTCGAACTGTCTTTTCGTTTTCGATTTTTTGTTTACATCAATCGTAGCTTGTTTGTATTTAATACAGGGTGTCTCAGAAAAATTGTTCGACGTTTGATGGAATATTGAAAAATAAGGACAACATGAACAGGCTCATGGAAATATAATCCTGTTCCTAAGATTATAAAATAATTTTAGAGACTAAAATCATGCGAATCGGTTAAAATTCACCGAGTTACGAGCTCTCGACGATAAAAAATATGCGATAGCTGAAACCAGAGACCCCCAAGATTACTGGTATTGCAAAAAGCTAAAAGACGGAGGTAAGAGAAGCTTATCCAATGTCATACCTCTCGTTGATATCAGAGCAAACCAAATAGGACTTCTAAAGTAAATTATTTCTTGCAATCATTCTCTAAATTTCCATAACATTGCGTAAGTCCAAAAACAGTGATTCAAAGCATAATCGGCGAGAGAGAAGCATCCATATGCTTGACAGTTAGGTTATCGAAAACCTGTTTGAATCCCACTTAGTTCGCCCTGAAACAATTGAGAAATAACAGAAACAACGGCCTATGGGGCTTTTACCAAAAATACCATTTCGAGGCCTCTGGTGTCAGCTTCGCAGAAACTTGAACTTCAAATGCTTGTAACTCCATGAATTTTTAGCGGATTTGCAAGATACTGGTGTCAAAAATTAATGTAAAATCTCAGAAAAACGGTGACTTGACCAAGGGTGCATTCAGCGAATCTTTATTCTTTAGTATTCAATCAAACGTCGAACAATTTTTTTGAGACACCCTGTAGACTCATCACCTTTTATGCGTTTTTGAAAAGATACAAGAAATTTCCACCAGCCTATTGGAAAAATATCAACGTTTTCATGATTCATATTTCGACTTTGTATTTGTGTACCATAAGATTGGAACTTCTTCAAGAAGCTCCTCATAGAAAAACATGCCTGCATCGCCTTCCTTTCAGATCTTGCTGGACGGCATCTAATACGTATTAATTTTTTCTAGCATCCCCATTCCTTCCTTTGCTGTTCAAACTGATAAAGTTGTCGAAAGCTGTGCGCACAGCCAAGAAAATACACAAACACGTGGCACGCAAAATAAGACGACCAACGCGCAGAAGCAGAGGATGGAGAAGACGTGGGTCTATCCGCAGGCGCAGAAGCATCCGCCGTCGCAGTAGCAGACGTAGGACTTGGAGGAGACGTAGAAACATCCGTCGGCGCAGTGGCAGGCGCAGACGTTGGAGCAGACGAAGGAGTATCCGCCGTCGCATTAGCAGGCGCAGACGTTGGAGCAGACGAAGGAGTATCCGCCGTCGCAGCAGCAGACGCAGACGTTGGAGCAGACGAAGGAGTATCCGCCGTCGCAGTAGCAGGCGCAGACGTTGGAGCAGACGAAGGAGTATCCGCCGTCGCAGCAGCAGACGCAGACGTTGGAGCAGACGAAGGAGTATCCGCCGTCGCAGCAGCAGACGCAGACGTTGGAGCAGACGAAGGAGTATCCGCCGTCGCATTAGCAGGCGCAGACGTTGGAGCAGACGAAGGAGCAGTGGCAGACGCAGAAGATGCAGTAGGAGGCGTGGGAGTAGGCGCAGGAGGGTCGTAAGCAGACACAGACGACGTTGGAACAGACGCAGAAGAAGTGGTGATGCGGTGACGCCTATTACCAATGGATAGAAGCAGTAGATACTGGAGCAGACACAGTGAACATGATGCGCTGTTGAAATTCTTTTAACTTAGGGCTTCTTTTACAGAACGTGACTTTTTTTATCTGCATGTTCACCTTTTTAAAAGCAATGACTAACGAAGGCGTGATATTTTGTTCTGATTTCATTGGTTTTTCCTTGTCTTTATCAACTGAATCAACTGATGCGTTAAGAAATTTCTGGGAGATACAAAATATTAATAGGAAAGGCTGCGTCCAGAGTACCCGGATATTTTTTGAAACGCATCTTTTTTGTCCGTTCATTCATTTCATTCATTTCATTTTAACATATTTATACACGGAAGATTCATTCAGTAAACTAAAAAAAAATGTAACAAAAGTAATAGGCCTACATACAGGAATTGGTTACCAAACGACAATATGAATCTAATTTAGCTAACCCTAGATACTGCTCTTCCATGAATCCGTGTGTTAGAGTTTTTCTTTTTGTTAGAGTTTTTCGTTTTGGGTTAGCGTCCACTCGGAGACTACGTATTCGGTCACCGAAACACAAAGCTTTTCGAAAACGCTCTCCAGAGTGCATCTTTTTGAAAACGCCGTTTTCCATTTCTCGCGTGGACGGGTGAAAACGGAGCTTTTCGATAACGCTGACGTCACAGTGTCGATTGATAACCAATGAGAGCATGCGCTCGGATCTTTGGGATCATGCGAGGGTATTTTGTTTATCTATTTTCGGATTTCGAATAGATGGGAGTAATTTGGGTCTAAAATGAACATCTTATGTGATAGATTGAGCACTCTTGCCAAATTGTTGGAAAAATTGAAGATATTTCTTCGTTTTACCTAAAATCGTGTCATAAAGGTTACTGGACAGCTAATGCAGAAGGCATAAATACGGCCTCTTTACAGTTCTTCTTCTTTGGAAAGGTTTCCTAATTCGAATTCGCATCCTAACATAATATCGGTGACTAATTCCAAGTACTGTTGCATTTTATTTTCAACAGAAAATCTTTGAGGATATCCGTTGCTAAGGCGGTACTAAGGTAGATATTCATCTTATTTTGCCTACTGCTTCAACAAATAAAGCGTAAATTACCAGAAAAGTGTGGGATATGGCGTTTTTTACGTATTAGCATTTTTTTGTATGTAACATTAAAAGTGGTAAAAAGTAGTAGTCACGTGAGCCGTCGCTCATTACCCCCGTCCAAGTGGGAGAAACAATTAGCCTTCGAGTTGACTTGAAATAGAGAGATTAGAAACATGCTCGGTGTTAAAAAAGCGATAATATGATGTGACACGCTTCCACAAAAAGTCGACTGAATTTATTATGTCTTAGATCTGAAGGGCCTGACATTTTGGTAGCAGAGGGTAGTTGCTATTTTAGCAGCCCCTCACGGCCTAACTGCTTAGCTGTCGTACTGGATGTCATAAACGTTTGGATTCAAATTCTTGTTTGAGATTTGCATAGAAAAGTGTCGGAGTTTTGTGTAGAAAATTGGCAAAGGGTTGAGCTCAAGATGGCCAGCAGCAATAGGGCAGAGGAGCTACAGTTGTCAATTGAAACAACACTTTACAAGATATCGGAGGTGAAACTCAGAGAAACAGCAAATTATTTGAAGGTCAAAGATGTAGAAAAACTGTCGAAGAGATTGCTAATCAAAACTATTCGCGACTTGGTTGATGAAATATCTGCTGCGGATGAAGGAGAAGAGGGCACAGAAGACAAGATTTTAACACAGTTGAAGGACATTATTGCATTCATAAACGGAGATCCACCGCCGTTGCAGAAGACAGTAGGCGATGGCGAAGACGACAGTGATGGGGATATAAGTGAAGGCGGAATCGATACAGAAGAACTGGAGAAAGCGAAGCAAGAGTATACGTTGATGCAGGAAGATTTCTTGAAAATGCTGCAGTTGCAAGAGGAAAAGATTGCAGAAGCTAAGGATCGTATTCAGAAGCTTACCAAGGCTCCAAGTTCTCGTATTTCTGACCCAGTTCGCAGTTCATCACCCCTCACACCAAGCAGAAGAGGTAGGGAAGTTGTTACTTCTGAAACAAAGGTTCCAACTCCAAATTCAGCTCAAAATGTGTTTCGTTTTAAAGATCTAAAAATTCAGGGAGTAATTTCAAACGAGAAAAATCGCCTGTCTTTCACAAGTTTAAATAAACAAATAGACAGTGCAATAGAAAAAAGTTATCCTGAGAAAGAAATCGTCGATGCTGTGATAAATGCAATTTCACCTCAACTCCATTTAAGATCATATTTGGAGGGCATGAAAAATCTGAGTTTGAAAGAACTCCGGCAAATTTTGCGCAGTCACTATTGCGAAAAGTCTGCCACAGAGGCATACCAAGAATTAACTAATGTGGTACAGGAGCCCAATGAAACCGCATTAAATTTCTTGATGAGAGCCCTAAAACTCAGGCAACATATTATGCTTGCAAGTGAAGAAAAAGAATCAAAAATTCGTTATGATGATAATTTGGTTCAGAATGTTTTTATCAATGCCGTAGAAACAGGTTTAGCCGATGACGCAATACGTACGCGTATGCGCCCATTTTTGGAAATGTCGCGCGTTTCAGACGAAGTTTTGATACGTGAAATCAACATCGCAATGACAACAGAGAGCGAGAGAAGCAACAAATTTGGAGCAAGGAAACGCCCTTCAAAGAACAATCAAGCCTCGGTTCAAGCCACTGAAGTTGCAGACAAGCCAACGACAAAGGAAACAAAAGCCAACAAACAAAATACGCTGCTTGCCTCATTGGAAGCTGTGCAGGCGGATGTCGCCATGATCAAAGAAGCGATGAATTCACAACAGTCAGAAAAAGCAGGAAGTACAGAGAAGTCAAGAAGACCCCCGTCCGCGTGTGAATCTTGCATTGCGAAAGACGAAACCGTGAAATGTGACCATTGTTTCATCTGTGGTTCCAGCGAGCATTTTGCGCGTGGTTGCAAGCAAAAAAAATTCAAACAGGGAAACCGGGGGCGGCTGCATCAGAGGGACAGGGTGTAGCTGGAAACGAAAAGTCCCATTTAAAGTCTTGTGGATTTTGTGACAGTAAAGAAAACCGTGAATGTGAATTCATGCTTTGCAGTCAGTGTAGAGTTGTTCATTATTGTAGTTCTATCTGCCAACGTAAACACTGGTCTGAACATGGTCCAATTTGTAAAGCTTTGAATTTGCTGGCCCCAGACCCCGATGACTCGAGCTCACTGGAAAATGCAGCAAATAGTTTCGCATGTCATCTTACACCAAAACAAAAAGTTCGACTTTCAAGCCTTGTTGGAAACAAATGTATCGTTAAATGCAAACTGAATGGTCAAAATGCAAGTGTATTATGGGACACGGGTTCACAAGTTTCTTTGGTTTCGAGTAGTTTTCTGAAAAAGAATTTTCCTTCTCAAGAAATACGAAAATTGAGTGAATTACTCGATTTTAACGATGGCTTAGAATTACGTGCAGCTAACGATACGCCCGTGCCATTCAATGGATTTGTAGAACTAGACTTTGAATTGATGAATGGGTCTGAAGAAAATATGCTGAAAGTACCTTTTCTGGTTACCCATACCAAAATAGCTAATCCGATAATCGGATATAATGTTATCCAGGAAGTAGTCAAGTCATCTTCATACAGTTCTAAAGACAATGACGTAAATAATATTGCATTCGTAAATTCTGTGAAAGAATCCTTTCAACAGGCTACCAATAAAACAGTGCAAAATATGCTTGACATTATTCTTGAAGAAAAAGTTGATGAATTGACCATAATAAAGTCTCCAAAACGCGTTGTTGTACTGCCAGCAAAACAGCTTTCTAAAGTTACATGCAGGGGGAATGCTCATACTTTCGATGCCAAAACACAAGTCCTCTTTATTCCTGAGGAAAACAGTACGTTGCCCTCCTGTTTAGAGATCAAAGAAACGTTGTGTTCATTACCAAAAGGCAAATCTTTTCGCCTGAATATCGAGATTAATAATCCTACAGAACACACAATCACGTTGAACAGTAGAACCGTTTTAGGCCGTGTTGAACTTGTGAAGTCTGTGACGCCATTAGATGTGAAATTGAAAAGTGAACAGCGTTTTGATCGAGATGAAAGTTCTTCTTTGGATACTAAAACGAGGTCGAGCATGGATAGGAGACAAAATCACAAAATTGAAGCAAAAACAGCGTCTATTGACATTGACAGTGAAAATGAAGTATTTCTAAATCAATTTGACCTCAGTTCGTTATCTCCAGAGCAAAAACAAAGCGTTTCTAAAATTCTCTTGGAAGAATCCGAATCTTTCGCACAAGGAGATGGAGATATAGGCTGCGCAGAGGGTTTGCAGTTACCGATAGACCTTTCTGACCCGACGCCAGTACAACAAACTTATACCTCCATTCCCAAACCGTTATACCCTGAAGTCAAGCAGTATGTTGAGGATTTATTGAACAAAGGGTTTATCAAGAAGTCACGCTCGCAGTACTCCAGTCCCGTCGTATGTGTACGTAAAAAAGACGGAACCTTGCGGTTATGTATCGATTATAGACAGTTGAATTCTAAAACTATTCCTGATCGACACCCTCTACCAAGAGTAAAGGAGACCCTAGAAAGTTTAGGGGGGAACAAGTGGTTTAGTCTTTTGGATCAAGGCAAGGCTTATCACCAGGGTTTTGTGAAGGAAGAACATCGTCACCGTACTGCCTTCATTACGCCCTGGGGGCTTTATCAATGGGAACGTATTCCTTTTGGTCTTTCCAATGCACCTGGCTGCTTCCAGCGTTTTATGGAACAATGTTTAGAAGGCATCCGTGATGATATCTGCATTCCATATTTGGACGATGTACTCGTTTATAGTAAAGATTTCGACGCCCATCTTGAAGATATTCGTGCAGTTTTGAGGAGATTACGTGAAAATGGTGTAAAACTAAAACCAAAAAAGTGCGAATTGTTTCGAAATCAGGTCAAGTACTTAGGACACATCGTTTCAAGTGAGGGGTATCACATCGATTCCTCAAACGTCAAAGCCATTACATCTTTAAAAGAATGCAAACCTAAAACTGTTGGAGATATTCGGCGAATTATTGGCCTTTTAAATTACTATCGAAAATACATTGCCAATTTTTCACAAAAAGCAGCTCCATTATTTGATTTACTGAAACAGTCTGACAATGAGAAAGCAAATAAGTCGAATGACAAAAAATTTAGAGCTCAACGAAATCAAAAAAATAATCGTCAACCATCATCGAAAGAAGAAATAGAATGGACTTCCACTCATCAACGTTCCCTTGATGAACTGATTGATTGCTTAACGAGTCCACCTATTTTGGGATATCCTATATATGACATGCCTTATGTGTTGCATACAGATGCCAGCCAGTTAGGATTAGGTGCCGTACTATACCAGCGTCAAGATGGGATCATGCGTGTAATTTCCTACGCGTCACGAACACTAACACCAGCTGAAAAACGATACAACTTACACTCAGGGAAACTTGAATTTTTGGCCTTAAAATGGGCAATATGTGATGAGTTCCGAGATTTATTGTACTACGCACCCTCCTTCACCACTTATACCGATAATAATCCGCTCACGTACGTTATGACGTCAGCTAAGTTAAACGCAACTGGACACCGTTGGGTGGCTGATTTATCAAACTTCAATTTTACGATAAAATATAGGCCAGGTAAACATAACGTCGATGCAGATGTTCTTTCTCGTATGCCTCTAGACATAGAGAAATACATGAAGGATTGTACAGTAGAGATATCGGACGAAGAATTTCAAACTACCGTTTCAGCAGTTTCAAGCCAGTTTACAAACGAAACAGTTTGGGTTTCGGCACTTTCACCGAATGAAAACAATTTTACGCTCCAGGATAGCGAGTTAAAACCTCCAGCTAGTGATATTCGTTTAGACGTAGACGATTTGCAACGTTCACAACGCCAAGATTTCGCGATATCTCGGTTTATTCGATTGAAAGAAAATGGTTCCAAACCTAGTTACAAAGATCGTAGTGACGAGCCTCGTGCAACCAAAACTCTTTTGCGTGACTGGGATAAGCTTCACATTGATTCTGACGGTATTCTCAGACGGAAAACTAGCGAACACGATCAAATAGTTTTGCCTACAAAGTATCGTACCTTAGTTTATCGAGAGCTCCATGACGAAATGGGTCATTTAGGCAGCGAAAGAGTTTTTCAGCTCGCTAACCAGCGATTTTATTGGCCAGGTATGCGTAATGATATTGAGCATTACACAACTCGTGTTTGCCAATGCTTGAAACAAAGACGTCCACATGTACCATCGAGAGCACCTATGCAGAATATCGTTACAACTCAGCCTTTTGAATTAATTTCCATCGACTTTGTTCATCTTGAACGCAGTGTTGGCGGATATGAATATATTCTCGTCTTAATGGATCATTTTACTAGGTACGCCCAGGCCTATGCAACGAAAAACAAAGCAGCACACACAGTCGCAGAGAAGGTATACAACGACTTTATTCTAAAATTCGGATACCCTGCACGTATTCACCATGACCAGGGAGGGGAGTTTGAGAATCAGTTGCTAGATAGTTTAGAGAAACTTTGCGGAGTTCGTCACTCCAGGACCACCCCGTATCATCCACAAGGAAACGGACAGGTCGAAAGGTTCAATCAAACCTTACTCGCCATGCTACGCACACTTCCGGAACAAAAGAAATCACGGTGGAAAGAGCATCTTAATAAGGTTGTTCACGCATACAATTGCACGAAACATGCATCAACAGGATTCTCGCCATTCTTTTTGTTGTTTGGCCGTTCTCCAAGACTACCTATTGACCTCATATTCGATACCAAACCGACCGCAGGTCGCAACAGCGCCGAAGATTATCCAGAATATACTCGCAAATGGCGTAAAGCGATGACAGAAGCATACCAACTCGCGTCGAAACGATCTCAAGATGGTCAACGTCAGAGTAAGGAGCAATATAATAGACGTGTCCGTTCTACCGTTTTGCAGCCCAATGATCGTGTACTGGTCCGTAATCTAAACGAAAAAGGCGGACCAGGAAAATTGCGCTCTTACTGGGAACAGGAGATTTATCGAGTTATCAAACGTGTAGAAGAAAACGCACCCGTATATCAAGTAGTATCTGAACGGAATCCAGACGGACGTGTGCGCACTTTACATCGAAATCTTCTATTGCCATGTGACGATTTACCACTTGAACCTACGCAACAACCAAAGCAGAAGAGACCTCGGAAAACGCGTCAACAACCAGTGGTATCACCAAACGATGCCGTTCATGAAAATGAGGATTCTGACAGTGAGGATGAGATCATTCTTTGTTTTCAAGGCGATGAACCGAGAAAGCAGTCAAGCTGGCCTCGACCGCCAACTCCGTTTTATGCACCTGAAACAAACGAACAGGAAGATCCAGATGCCGAATCAAACACTAACAACGTTCAAGAAGATCTGTACGAGCCTCCTAATATCGAACAAGATGATGTTATTCAACCTTCTGTTGTTACCGAACCAGATATGCCAAGTACGACATTTCCGTCGCCCGATACATCATTCTCGACATACGTAGGCTCGTCACCGGAAGTTTACAGTCGACCACGTCGTGTGATTAGACCTCCTGAGTATTTACAGTACCCTTCGTTAGGAAATCCAAGTTCATTTCCAGTCGTAAATATGATGCAGGCACCACAACAATTGACAATACACCCAAGACTGGTATATCCGAGTTATCCGATCCCGAGTTTTCAGCCTTCGTTTTATCGTCCGATACAGCAAAGACAGACTTTCCCAATATTGAACATTCCTGTTGGATGTCGCTGTTAAACAATCATCAGTGGCATACGGACCACACTCAATGTACAAATTTTTTTATTATCTTTTTATTATTTACATATATTCACCGAAGACTCAAATTGTATATCGCAAGATGTACACTAATCGTCGTTGTTCATGTTGAGAAATTGACTCATTTTGACTTATACCTAAAATCGCCTTTTCACGTCGTCCCGACAAGGTATCAACCTTACACTTGAAGAAGACTATTGTTAAGAACTTAAATCGTCGCAAGACAGTACTTTTAAACGAAGAGACTAGACTTATCATTTCTTTCGCTCGTTTAAAATGGTTTCAGCGGACGTAGTACTACCGCCTGGGACCATATAGATGGAAATGATTATGTTGCCGTTTGAGAAATCCGAAGATGGACAAGCAAAGTAATCTTCGACAAGCGAAGTGTTATTTGAGACGTTCGAAGATCAAACTGTTGAAGAATTTTCAAGACAAAGAACATCAATCAACTCTAAAACGTTTCTAGTTATCATCGATTATCGATTTCACAGTTCCGGAGAACTGCTTTAAACTTAGAGGGGGAGAGTGTGGGATATGGCGTTTTTTACGTATTAGCATTTTTTTGTATGTAACATTAAAAGTGGTAAAAAGTAGTAGTCACGTGAGCCGTCGCTCATTACCCCCGTCCAAGTGGGAGAAACAATTAGCCTTCGAGTTGACTTGAAATAGAGAGATTAGAAACATGCTCGGTGTTAAAAAAGCGATAATATGATGTGACACGCTTCCACAAAAAGTCGACTGAATTTATTATGTCTTAGATCTGAAGGGCCTGACAAAAGTTTGTCCAATTACAAAACCTTTTTGGAAAAGTTTCTTTGATTGTTGCCGATAGTCCCGGGGGGGGGGGTAACTTGAGTTTCCAAGATACGGGGTTGTGCCATTCATATCGTAAAAGTGCCACCCATAAATCTGGAAAACTTTTTCAAAAGTATACCCATAAATCCGGAGAAATTTCTCAAAAGTATACCCACAAATCCGGAGAATTTCTGAAAATCATACCCATAAATCCGGGAATGCCAAAAAAAGCTCACCAATAACTGAATTCTGATAGAAAACTATACCCATAAATCCGGAAGATGCAAAAAATTGTTGAAAACCATACCCATAAATCCGGAAACTATCATGAAAAAGGTACCCTAAAAAATGGCACAACCCCGTACCATAGACAAGTTAAGTTACCCCCCCCCCCGGGCCGATAGTATACGGGTGAAAAACAATAGATCAATTTTTTTTGCAAAAAGACAGAAATTTCGACTGGTTGGTGGCCTACCTTAAAAAATATAATGAAAGTTTTAATGGGATCCCAGAACAATCTCTTCGTTTTAATGCGATACCGTGTTCTAAGCTGACATTGCTGCTGGAGAACAATAGAACTGCTGTCATTGAAGCAACCACTTATTTTGCCTTTACTCTACCATAAATCAGCAACCACATGCCAGATTGACTAAAGCAAGGTATCAAACTCTAAGTTGAAGCTTGACCGATGCAGCTGTGTAGAAACTGAGATCATCGAATCTTCAGCTCCTCCACCGTAGCCACACAAATGTAGCACAATTATTTTTGGACACCCTGTATAAGGTCTAATTTGGTTCTTTTTTCTGCGAAACAGGCAAACATAACCTACATGTGACATGTCGAGACAGAAAATTATTCCACATCTCAAATGATACACCAAAATAATACAAAATGTAATAACAGACATCTGGAGCAATAATCGAATATTGAAAACATGACCTATTGCTTCTAAAACCATTGGAATCCACATGGAGCAGTGACAGTGCCATCATATATTTGGATCACCGGTAACCACAAGGGTAACCATAAAAGTGACCAAAAATTACCAGTATATTCTCACAGGTAACCGGTAATTATGCTATCTCTGCTGATTCTATGAAAAACAGTATTAAATCATGGTTACTCTTGTGGTTACCCGTGTGGACAAAACTTCATTGCAACGAAGGACAAAATTGATCGCAATTTCGTTGCTTCGAAGGACATAATTTGGTCACGATCTCATTGCTCAAAATCTGGTCGCGATTCATTGCTTCGAAGGACGAAATTTGGTAGC
Organism: Aurelia sp. 4 Dawson et al 2005; assembly: GCA_964019985.1. NCBI lineage: Eukaryota > Metazoa > Cnidaria > Scyphozoa > Semaeostomeae > Ulmaridae > Aurelia > Aurelia sp. 4 Dawson et al 2005. Next base: position 6,086,520 of record OZ026499.1, on the reverse strand, counting down.
GAATTCATTGCTTCGAAGGACGAAATTTGTTCGGGAATTCATAGCATTCATTGAAGTCAGGTAAATGTAAAATTCATTTGAACTTGTCCACAATCTGCTGTCATTGCCTTGATCTCCAAGCAGTGCTATTTCTAATGTCTAACGGGATTTAGCACTCTCCCAGTGGTAAAGATTTCTAGAAGCGACATCCTGGAAAAAGCGAGTTTCGTCTTTTCACATATTTTTTTATATCCATATAAAATATTACTACAAGGCTACATTTTACTATATTTTAAATAACTACTCTCGAGTACCGAATAATCGTTCCCCCGCTTATTAATTTGTGAAAAATTTTCCAACCCCCCCCCGCTCTTATTCCAACTCCCCCCTTTTATTAATTTTTGGAAAAATGAAATGACATTAGACATAATTTCTGAATAAACGCAAGAAAAAGTTTCAAGAAGTGCATTCAACAGCGAGTTCAACAGAACCAGAGCTCAAAAGTAAATGTATCAGTAACTCCACCCCCCTCGATCATTGTTATGTCGAGCCATTTCCAACCCCCCTCCCCCGATTATTCTCACCCCCCGTTTATTCGGTACTCGAGAGTATGCAACACTACAGGACGATGCCATGGGAGCAAAAATAAATGTCAACACCACGGCCATAACATAAAGACATGGAACTAGACTAACAACTACGATACAGTTAGCTAATTAAGTTAATTACAAAAATACTATACAGTTCTGCTACAATATCTAAGACAAAGACAAAAGAAAACTAAGTAAAAAACATAAAGTTGGAAACAATGGTTACAGAACAACGCTACGATTGGGTGGCTTATGGAAGGGTCAGATCTTAGCTTAGTTTTGGCGGACAAAGGTGGAACCAGCTTACAGGTAAGCTTTAGGATTTTGACTAGATAGGTGAGAAAACTTGATTTTTGTGAGAAATCAATGGACAACGATGCAATGACTGATTTTAAAATTTGACCTTTGTCCTAAAAACTGGTTTTTTGACAGGAAAGTCATACTGTGTCATACCGCTTATTTTTTCCGATTCTTTCGGACAAACATGGAATCAAATATTTTACAGTACTTGCTCGCCCCTGATACGGTCAGAAAGACCATGATTTTGTTGTTCCAGTATATCTAAAGCTGCCTGTGTTTTGCATAAGCAGGCAGTGACAAGAACAGCTGCCAGCGAAGCTAAAAACAATGTAGTTATTGTCATAAGCAAGCCTACAAATGCAACACTAGAGACTCGCATAATGTGGAAAGAAAATTGTTAACGTAAATAAGTTAACCTATGAAAAGAACCCCAAAGAACAGTTAAATTCTACACGAGGAAGAAAGAACTTTACCCGTAATGGTGAATGGAGATAATTTTGATTAGTTGCTGCAATAACGTGCGACAAGCGGTTTTCGGAAAACGCCTATCAATCAGTTCGATATCCTAAAATCAACTACCAGCCTATCCATCGTTGTTAGTTTATTGACCTCGGGCTCAGGGCATCTTTTAACATTGTAACTAGTGAGCCATTGGCCCAGTAGGTCCCCTTTCTGGCCAAGTAGTGAAGCAAAAATCACCAATTTTGGCCCAGTAGTTTGGGCCCTTTTCCTTCACTGTATTCTATCGTTTTACTCCTTTATTGTCAAGCACAAAACAGTTCTGTCAATGAAATTGAGAGACGTAGGATGCTCAGCCTCAGATGGACCCCTGATGTACCGTTCTGTTTTTACATCCTTGACCTATTAGATAGACTTAGCTGTTACATTTCATACATGAGTCTTTGTTGGGCCTTCCATTTTCCAACATGGGCAGCTGCAAACCCAGAGGATTGGTCCACTGCGTCACAACACCTTATTCAATAAGGTGTTGTGACGCAGTGGACCAATCCTCTGGGTTTGCAGCTAAAACAGTGCCAGCGGACAAGGGTTCGAGCCTCCCTACCTGAGCGTCATGACCAAGGGTGGTGGATTTGATTAAGTCTTGCTTCTCTACTTCTGCATTCCAAGGGCTAAAAACTGCAACTTCGCCTGCAACTTCTACTCAGTTATGGGCAGTTTGAAATGACAAAGCTGGCAGTTCTAAAACCTCAGTTTTGGGATATTTCATTGGAAGGTTGCCGTCCTCAGAAAATTTTTGATAATAATACAACAAAAAAGTATTAGGAAAGCTGCTTGTTTCAGAAAATTTCCTATAATGAACCAAATTTGTTTCACTATGCTGATTATACAATGATAACGGAATTTCACACATAGTGTGGCCGCAATTCGAGAGTGGGCAGGGGACTGTACTTCTCAGATTACCCAATCTTAGAATTCCACAGAATCTCCTTCGAGAAACCAGCAGTTGGGTAATGGCAATGCAAATCTCTTTTTAACCCATTTTAAGCTTAATTGAGTGACAAAAACCAAAATTTTTCTTCTAGCTTCGCCCGCATATCCACAAACTTTTTCGTTTTCTATCAAGTGCGTGAAGGATGTTTTCGGAAAGGCCTGAAAAACATTCAGAAATGAAATGAAAAATAGGCAGTTCCAAAGTTCCGTAGGATGACCCTGAATAGCACTTGGCTACAATGTACGCTTTGTTTGCATATTTGTAATATCTTTTTTGCCCCGGGAATTGGGCCCTTATGGTCATTTTGGCCCACTAGTCAAATTTCCATAAAAAAAGATGCCCTGCTCAAGCTTTGCATGTTGTGTCATTATTTTTGCCTTGCAACATGTTGCTAAAATTTCGTAGATTGCTGGATTTCTCAAAATTTAATTTGTAGGATATCATTTTCAGTTATTTATACTCGTGAACAGGGGCTCTACTTCAGATTTCAAGTGGCATTTTAACGCCATCTTGCGAGAACTCATGTTTGTGAAAGTGACGTAATAGTAAACGAAAAGGATGCTGGGATATTCATTATTGTTCGCCATTTTCGAACTGAGGTCCTTTCCCTTTTCGAATGAGTGTTCCGAAGTCACAACGAAAGAGTCACGGTAAAGAAGAAGCCTTTACTGCTTAAATATGTCCACTGTGGACTCATACGGGCCTGCTTCACAAACCCTGACCTTCTTAGAGACAGAAGAAGTCGATTTTGGTGCTGATACCCAAGGCTCAGAGTTTGAATTCAACGACTTTACGCTGCCATCTCAGACACAAACTCAGGACCATCCAAGTCAACCTCTTGTCAACGGAATCGTCGAAGCTCCCAGGAAGATAATTGCCGATGAAAAGATACTAGCAAGCAGAGAAGATGCTATTAAGAAGGAAGAGAAAGATGTGAAGATCGAGGAAATAGCCAAAGGGGTTGGTGAGCTGAATTTTGAGGAAGATGAAGATGAGGGAACATTTTCTGGCAAGGATTTACCGCCGCATGCCTGCAGGTGAGTTCGTCGATTGCGAGATGGCTTTTTTGAGCAAAAACCGTTGAACACTGCGTAATCAGTATTCTAACCAGGCTGTTGCATCTTAGCTACCCTAAACTTCCATGAAAGTAACCAAAGACAAAATATAACGTCAAGATGGCTGCGTTTTTTGGCTTTATTAGGCCCATCGCCATTTTGGATTTGTCCGTGCTTGTTTGCATGGTGGAGTATGGTGGTCTTGTGCAGACGTGTTGAAGCCGCATGCGAAACGTGCTGCGAGATTTGACAGGTTATTGTTGCACATAGAAATGTAGTAAAAGTGGAGAAGTCCACATATGTCTTATTGCTAAGCTTTAATTGGTCAAAACAATGAAGCCATAATTTATTCTATCTTTGGACTTGGGTTGTGTCAAAAATATCACAACAGTCAAATCCATCTAGGTTTAAATTGTAAAGTTTTCCATGATGTGGAAAGTTAGACCACATTGTTAACTTTGTTTCTTGAAGCAGGAATTCCACGCACACTCTTTCTTGGTTGGAATTTTTTTACGGAGTGAATATCTCTAGTGTGCAGAGGAGCAGTGTGAAAAGAATTGATGTATCTTGCACAAAGTCAGCAAAGTTAGCAAAAATACAGTAGGGAAGTTGCAAAATCTCCTTTAAAAACCAGTAAAATGATCTTCAACCTTGGTACTCCTATCCAGTGCATTGCAACAAGACTTCCCGCAATTATTTCACTGTGCAAGAAAATTTTGAAGAAGACCTTTGTTCTTTACAAGAAACAAAGAAATCAGTGAATTATGTTTTATGTTGCTCTTAAAATACTTCCCATGGTACCAGTCTGGAATCAATGTACCTTGCGCCACGGATTTATGGCGGACAGCCTCTTACGTTTTTACGTTGGCGTATCTTTCATACTCCAATAATGATTGGCGTAAATTTTGCAGTAAGAAACTCAAAATTCCTGCTCCATGGCACTCTAAAACTAGTTGGCATACTGTATTCTTCTAGCGTAACAAAGTGAAGTGCTTGGTGTAAATCTGCGGCATACAAAATTTGCCGATTCCGCTGTGGAGGAAGACTACAAATAATTCTTGTCAACATATGATGTTTAATCAGTTAGATGTAATGTTTATAGAGTTACGGGATGAACTGATACGCCATTTCTAGGATGTACGGGGTCATGAACAAAAGATTTTCCTCACTGTAATTGGATTTTGTCTGTTGTGGGGTAGAGGGTTCCACTGGATCCTTTGAGACGTAATTTTGTGGACGAAAATCCTTCCAAAAAAAGTTGCAATCTAAAGAAGAGTTTGACATCGTATTGAAATATACTTCGTTCATTGCATTTGTACTTGCAACTTTGATAATTTGAATTACTCATACCCATCTTTTTTGGACAAATTGGTTAGGTATGGGCTGGCGAAACACGAGAAAAATGGTAGCATGAGAAAAAGACATTGAAACAACATATTATATGTTATTACTGATGAAGGCTTGTGCCAAAACGTTTACAATGTTGTATTTTCTGAGTTTATATGCATATGTATATATATATATATATATATATATATATATAAATTTTATACATATTTTATACATTTTATATTTTATACATGAATGGAATTTTATACATATATAAAATTCCATATATGTGTGTGTGTGTATAAGTATTGCGGGCGTAGGCAACTTTGACCAGAGGCAAAAAATTGTCTCATGACAAATTCTCTTGTCTGTTAAGGTACCTGGGTTTTCAGTGGGGAGGGGGGTATATGAAAGGTGGCGTGTGTGCAGCCATGCTCCAAAACATTTACTTGGGAGTGATGGATCAACTACAGTATATACATTACACGTTTTTTTTGTAAGAAACTGGTTTATAAGAAACTAGTACTAAGATGGCCAAAATTTTAAGAAACTCTAGTACTATGTCTGAGAAGTACTAAGAAACTTTCCAAAGTTAAAAGCATGGATATTATAGCAAATAGATTGTTGAAGCTTTATTCTTGAGCAATATCATCTAAACATTTGAGTTTTCGACATAACAGAACACAGTTTATTCCTTTATGATGTGTTAACTGTCAAGAATCATATCTGCCACAGTGTTAGCGACCACATTGATAATTCCGCATTCGAAAAATATGAAACCAACTTTTAGTACTAAAATGGAAAAAATTTCGTGTGAAATTAAGAAACTTTTAGTACTATGGCCTGATCCTAGTTTCTTATAAAAAAATGTGTATATCTTTAACTCAACTGCTGCAGCATGAAGTAAACTTTATTTGTGCATCGCACCAAAGTTTAGTTCAACCTTACATTTTTGGCCATCTTATTACAAGAAAACAATTTTTTCTTGAGATAAAATAAAACTTAAGGGCAGGGGACTACTCATAAGTTCATGAGAAGTATGGCATGCTTTGTTGTATATTCCTATTTGTTTTGTTTGCCCCCACACGTTCAGGTGAGTTCTTGGTAGTGCACCTTAATTTGAGACAAAATTATTTTCTTGGAATAAGGTGGCCTAAAAATGTAAGAGTGAACTAAATCTTGGTGCAGTATCCAAATAAAGTAACTAACTGCACCAAACCACTGATTGGCTGTTTTAGCAGTAAGACGCAGACGTCTTTGAAAACGCAAATGCTGGTAAGTTTTTTGGAACATCCAAATCTTTCAGGTGTTTCCCTCCTAGAAAGCTGCTCATAGACAGATGAAATCCTTAAGACCTGTTTGCATCCTCGCAGCTCCATCACTTATATGTCACACAGTATTTACAGTAACTTCCCTTCTCGACTCTAGATGATAAGACGATAAAAGTACTCTTTTCAGGTTGTCCGTTTCAGAAATATAACTTACGCAAAGTTTCTCAAGACTTGCAAAAGTTTTGAAGTTGATTTCGCTTTGTATCTAACAAAAGAATAGAGCATTTTGACAATTGAAATTAGAGACTGGGGAGAGCGCTTTGTTCTGGTAAATGGCAGATGTAGTTCTGGCAAATGACTGCTGCATAGTTGGGCCATTGAAGTGAATATAATGTAAACATTGAGTTTGGTAGGCTGTGGCAAGGATTGCTACAGCATGGTCACTGTTTTGGAATTTCAGGTTTTGAAATGTCAGTTTTGACGTATATTCAAGCGTTAGATTAAGAAAATTTGAATTATGTTCGAAATTTTTCCTCGCATCAATTTTAATCAAATTCAACAAGGACATTTGAAGCTAAAAACTTCAGTTGAATTCCATTCACTTGAAAATCGAAGTCAGAGTAAGCTGTCTTATTCTAAATACTTCAAATGCATTATGTATTCCGTCAAGTTATGCGGAAGCGCCTAAACTCAAAGCAAGCATTGCTGTTTTCAGCACTGAAATAAAGGCTGAAAAGGAAATCAGTTGCGAATAGAGGTAAATTGCACGTTTGTCTGTATTTTGCATAGGGAGCTATTTGATTAAATCATAAGATAGCTCCATTGCTACATTTGTATGCAGTAGTGATTGCCATGTTTACATTATTGCCTAGTAGTGATGAAATTGTCTATTATGCTGGTGTCTTCTTGACTAACGTCTTCTTGCTAAGGCCCTGTTTATATGAGGAAAAACACCTCACCTGCCAGACCCGGGGCTGAGAGGTGAGATTCCACCTTCCAAAAGAATCCTTTGTATTTTCATTTCGCGTTTACATGACGAACGCAACACCACCGGTATAGTGAAATCCCACCTCACCAGGGGTGGAATCTCACCTGGGTGAGGTTAAATTTTTCCATATAAACGAAAAAACACCGGTATGGTGAAGTGAAATGAAAGTTTTGGTTACTTCTCATTGGTCAGTTCATTCTGATTTCACGGAAGAGAGACTTTACTCCACCTCACCTCTCAGCCCCGGGGCTGACAGGTAAGGTGAAAAATCTCATGTAAACAGTCACTGAAATTTACTTCGCTTGTCAGCCCCGGGTCTGGCAGGTGAGGTGTTTTTCCCCGCATAAACAGGGCCTAAAACAGCCTTATATCTTTATCACAGAGGTAACATGGTACATGTTGCAAGCAAAAGGTTAATTCCCTGTGATTTCTAGGATACAGATACAGATTCAGCACATACATACAGTATTAGGGATCTCTGCCAAAATGGTCTTTTCATGATTACAGTACATGTATATGCATGAAATAGTATTTAAGGGTGTGTTTTATTGGTGCCAATTTTCGAAAACGGTAGACTTAGAAGACTCAGAATTTGTGTTTGATTGTCTACCAAATTCAAAAAATGACAGGTTTGGCAGGTTTGGAATGCCTGCCAAACCTTCTGCTCAAACAGGCAGAAGATTTGGTAGACTTTGGAGAGATCATCGAAACATAATTGGAGAGATTCTCACTTTTATTCTGAAACTCTGACAACAAGGCAAATTTGCTCTCTCTGCTATGGTAATTAAGCCAGTTCAATCTTTGTTGCCAAGCACTGGACTCATCTTTGTATTGTTCAAATGGAAACCATGTTTTTGCCAGGATTAATCTGAAGCCTGCTGTTTTGAAGAATTTTGTGTTTGACTGGACACTGTGTTTCAATCGGTGTGAAGTCAACTTGGTAGGTTTGGAATCACAAATCAAACAAACCCTAGGAAATTATTTATTTTGTTGACCAAGGGAGTCTTACAAATTAGGGAGTCCATAGATTTATTTACTTGCCAGAAATGTGGTTTGGATGCGTACAAACCTGGTATAAAGTTTGAAAAGAAGGCAAAAGTTTGATTCCCATTCTCAGTGTAAACACTGCTTCTGTAGCAGTGGCAGAACTTTCTACAGATCTCAAAACACTTTTTAGAGAGTTGATCATCTATTATTATTTTACTTAAAGTACTTATGTACATGTGCAAAGTTATGGTTTGTTTGGCATTGTTAGTCATTGTTTCATGTTTTGTGGCATTGTTAGTTGTTGTTGTTGTTGTTGTTGTTGTTGTTGTTGTTGTTAGTCATTTGGCATTGTTAGTCATTGTACACAGGCAAAGTTTTATAGTTCGTTTGGCATTGTTAGTTGTTGTTTTCTTTTAATGACAGCATCAAGGTAATTTTCTTTTCATTTGAATAACAATGGTTAAAAAGAGCAAACTTCACTTCACAATTTCATGCTCATACTACAATAAAATCAGCTAACATTGAGTAAAAATAACAGAAAAAACACTGCAAAGTGAGTATCACTTTGCTTGTGTATACCAGGTGACTCAAAAAAACTTCACTAGCTAGGTCACAGATAATTTCTTGAAAGAAAATTTCATGAAGACAAGCATGGCATCAGCATGTAGCTGAAAGGCCCCACTATCTTTTGAGATGTTGTTCAGTTAGTTTAAGATATGCGTTCTGGCTGAAAAAAGTTTCAAAAATATGGAAATTCATTCCTTTCTTGGATATTTCACTCGCTTTCCACTCAATTTTTAGGAAAGTGTGAAAAAAGCTGAATTTCAATTTTTGCTTTGGAGCATGTATTTGAATGAGGAACAGAGGTCAATCATTTTGCAATCCAAAAAAATTTCCCCAGATGACTTCTAATCCATTGCTAAGTTGAGTTTTCACAAGTTGTTGACTGGAAAATAATGGTGATTATTCACTAAAAATGAGGAATCTTGAATTCAAAATTTTCTTTGAATCTGGTTTTCAGATACTAATATTTGCTTAAAATGACCATGCAGCATCTCAAAAGATAGCAAAGCCTTTCAACTAAACTGTGATAGAAAGCATTTGACAAAAGCTTTTGATTTCAGGGAGCCAGCTATGATCTAGCTCATGAAGTTTTTTTGGGGCCACTCAGTAAACTGTAACTATTTGTAACTGAACGAGAGAAGAGTGGTTGTCCTTTAACACTCTGATTGGTTTTCAGAGAACCAAAGCAACTTCTTGTCACAACTAGCAATGTTTATGCTGAGAGCAGGGTCAAGCTTTGTTTTTATCTCTCAACATTTGCCAGATTTAGATGCCAAATCCAAGCCTCTCATCTGGCCAGTGAAAAGGTTATTGTGAGATCTTGTTGGAGATATGCTATTGTAGAAATGTATACTTTTTGTTCTAATGGTGGAAACATTTATGCCAAAGTCTGGAATTATGACCATTTCTACAAGTACTGTACTGTACACGGTACAGTATATTGTACTGCAGAGAGAAGTGCAGCTCGAATGACAAGGCAACTCTAGTTATTGACAGTATGCAGTGCAGTATGTACTGTACCTTTTTGCTAGTTGTAGTTTGTTTCTAAGCTCTCTGTGATACTACCTAATTACAAAGAGTGAAATGGCTAATTCTGTTATGCATATTATACAACAGAGGAACTTTTTCCCTTTCTGGCATAAACTGTACCTATAGCATGGATGGTGATTTCAACAATATATCAGCAAAGTTGACTGCAAGAAGCCTTTTACCAACATCCATTGTGTTCGTCTGAAGAAGAATCATAAATGATTCAATAACAATTTTATCATATATATAATGCAATGCATTGTGGTACAAATAGCCCCTTTTGTCATCTTTGGTTTTGTCATCTGCTGTCCAATAAAAATTGGGCATATGTGCATACAGTATATACAGTAGTTTTAGTTTGCATCAAGAATGATATGAGAGTTTTTAGTCAATCCATATTGTCATTTTGTAGATACTGTGGTATTCATGATCCTGCTTCAGTTGTTTTATGTACTCAAGACAAGAAATGGTTCTGTAATGGAAGAGGAAATACATCTGGAAGGTAACTTTATTCTACAGTACAAGTGGGGGTCGTAGGGGGTCAACAATAACCGTAAGACCGCCAAAATATTTCAGAAAAACCGTAAAACTGCCTCAAAATTCAGCTAAAACCGTTTTCACATTTTTTCGTCCTTTGCACGTACCTCTTCGGTCTTCGGTTCTATGCTGCAGACGATTGCCTCGTTCTCATTTTTATGACTTCCAGTGCCTCAAATTCACTGGTACAGGTGACAATTAGTAGAATATTCACAAATTTATATTGTACTGGACAATGATTCGTAGCTTTTATTGTCAATTCTGTGATGATTTGACTCCTCGAGTCATATTTTGTAAAGAAATCTGGAAACCGTTCAGAAAGAGAGGAACCGTAAAACTGTCATTTTTACGGCCAAAAACCGTTAAACCGTTTCGAAAACAGCTAGAAACCGCAAACCGTTAGCCCCTATGACCACCATCTACAAGCTTTGCATGCGTAACTGTATCGTGGCAAGAATTCTTGAGCCATTTGAAAGTTTGTAGAAAGTTTGTGCATTTTTCTAGAAAAGAATTTCTTAGCAAATGAGTTTTAAGGTTCATTCTTGCTGATCTTGAGATTGACCTTTGATCGATTTGATATTGAAAATGTTCCACTTTTTGTCAAATGTTTTTCAGACTGTTTGAGATGCACCTCATTCCCTGGAGAACTGTGATTTGTTCTGGCCTAAAAATCTTTTCCTCAAAATCAGCCACTTCAGCTTTTATCATTGAAGGCAAGGAATGTAATGGTTGATATTCTTGGAAGCTGATAACCTCTTTGAAGAAAGGAAATCAATAAATTGATTTAAAACTCACCTTTATAAATGAAATACAATATTGATTGTCAATTATTTTAGTGCTGTCAATCATGGTTGCTCCTTGTCCTTGTGCACACAGTAATCTCCTGTCTATGACCATGATACAACATCATGATTCAAGCAAGGACATAAGAAGGTCAGATTAAATAGGGATGGAGAATGCTGGTAGAGTACATGTGTCCTGAATCTATGGACTTCCATTTCATAATCATAAATTCAATGTATGGGAACAATTTGGAGTTGATTTGATATGGAAGAATTGAATATGTACAGTTCCACTCCATCCCAGGACTAATGTTGTCATACAGAGTAACTGGATCAGACAGCATTAATCATCAAACAGCCTGTATAAAAGCACCTGAACACATGTTTCTAGTAATATTGACTGGTCAAAATATGATATCAATCATCGTTCAACTCATTTCTAGTGTTATTTTGCAACACTAAGTTCTAACTGCTTGAACACTTGTTTTTCGTCTGCAACCTCCAACACCCCTTGTCCATGGAGTGGCATAAAGCACTCACAATCACGCCCCTTGCTAAGCAAGGTGCGTGCTTTACCATGCACCACTAAAATTACTTATGGCAAGGACTGTTTTTGAGGAAAGGTACCAGTTTCCTAGATGCTTGTCAACCCTGAGAAACCTCATGCTGCAAGTTTTGTTATGTGTTTCACTAAGCATGTAGAAAAATGTCAAAGTTATGGTTCATTGCTGTACATATACCATGTACTTTTTAGCTGTGCAACAACATATGATTGCACTAAAGATTGTGGCAAGCAGTGGTGGCACCATTGGGGGACTGAAGGGGACTCCCCCCAGATTTTTCAGGGCTGGCACCACCACTGGTGGCAAGAAATGTTTTTCCAAGATGGCTTCAACTCTACAATTGGGGTTCCTTGAAGAATTCAATTAAAGAATGCAATGCACTTTGGTATAAAGTTCCCTACCTGCCATCTTTAATGGTCTGTAGCAAGAGTGTTAATTATCTTTCAGCCATATCATCAACCATCTGGTACGTGCCAAGCATAAGGAGGTGACACTTCATAAAGATGGCCCACTTGGAGACACAACTTTGGAGTGCTACAATTGTGGGTGCCGCAATGTCTTCTTGCTTGGTTTCATCCCAGCCAAAGCTGACTCAGTTGTTGTCCTTCTTTGCAGGTAAACACTTTTCTTCCAACATTTTTGGTCCAAGAACTTGGAATTTCCATGGTATTCTGTTGCTGAATTTATATTGCCTCGGATCATCTTAATAGTTGCAGTGTAGCTGCATTTCATTTCAAAACAATCAGCAGGTGCAATATGTATTGCTCTCTCTTTCTTTCTTTTGATTTGTGGTAGCATCATATTTGACGAACAGAGGACAAAGTCCAAGTTGTTAGTCATGGAAGACATGAGAGATTTCTCATGCAAATGACTGCCATTGCCCCAATAATTAATAAATAAACAAAGGAAACACATTCTTACCAATATAAGCGAGGGCTGTTTCAGCCCTCCATGGACTAATGAGGTTAAAAGACAATTGTAAGATGGGGTTAGTGTCAATGATCAATATCAACCTTGTGCTTGTGATCCAATTATCAGACTAGTAGATTGGACACATTTGGCTCTGAGTTTGTGTTTGATTTCTGCAACCAAAAATTTTCCTTTCCATTTTGACCATGTTTTTACTGAGACAGATATCACAAATAATAAAAAACAGGTAAAAGAAGACTTGTGGAGAGTTTCTATTGCAATCAGAAATTTCATTCTTAAATGCATTTTGGGTCTGAGATGCCTCAGACTACATATTGTCCTTGCAGCTTCAGTTTTTCAATCACAAACAAAACACATTTCATATTAGAATTGAAGGTGTTGTGGCGCAATTGTGTAATCCTCTGACTTGGAAGCCAGAACAGTCGGACGGAGTGGGTTCGAGACGCGGTAGGGCCTCACCACTTGAGCGTCATGATAAGGGGTCGCGGACTCGATTAGCGCTTAGCTACTTCTGCGATCCCAGCGCTTGGCGCTAAAAACCGCAACTTCACCTTCACCTTCACTTTCATTAGAATCACATTTCATAAAAGATGATGTCTGATGCTTTTTAATTCAGTCACCTTTTCTTATTAAACGGTGTAGCTGGATAAAGATATAATTAGGATTGCTTAAAGAATGCAGTACTGTACATTGGGGACATGTATTCCAAACGTGAGCCTAGACATTTTCGGTAGAGGGAAACTCGATTTTTCCAAGGTTGTTTCCTAAGGGTGGTTGCATATACTGCCCCTGTAAAGTCAAGCAGAAACTATATGCCAGATATGGGAAGATATTCAGCCCTGAGTACTGAAGACGCTTTGACCTTTTATGTTAATTTTCTCTGATACCGTATGTACAGTATATCCAAAGGTATATACATATATAATATATTTCTTTATATTACAGACAACCATGTGCACAACAAAGCAACTTGAAAGACATGAGCTGGTAGGTTTCATTGCTGGCTACTGCATGTTTCTATCTGCTGTTATTGCCACAAGTGTTCTATCAACCTATTTTCCATGACTTGGAAATATATATATACTGTACATAATCATTGCAGATTCAATCTCAACAAAGTACATGTTTCATAGTGTCTTATTCATGCTGTGATGTGCACCAGTGATCATGAAAAAAGCTTTACAGAACAAGGTTTGTACAAACAAGTGTAGAGACAAAACAGTCAAAGATTTTGAAAAAACAGCAAAGACAATTAATTGCAAATCAAGTGTTTCTTGGTGCGCTCAACATTGCACACAGACAAGGGACCAAGGCTTGCAGCAAATCGTCCCCCCTTTGCAAGTCGAGAGTCTGAGTGTGTTAAAAGATTATTTACAGTAACTCACTGGGAGTGGCCTGGCCTTTTCTAATTTGTTTGCTTGCAACTTGTCAGTATGCTTTGTGTTTCTTTGTTAATATTGTATTACACTTTTTTCTTCCAAACAGGGATCAAAGCCAATGGCAGCCGTTGATCAATGATAGATCATTCTTGTCTTGGTTAGTGAAAGTGCCATCAGAACAAGAGCAACTGAGAGCAAGGCAAATTACTGCCACTCAGATCAATAAGCTTGAAGAACTGTGGAAGGTTTGCACAACTACATTGACCTGTTTGTATTATACTTTATTTCTTCTATGTTTGGTTGAATGATTATGTATGTATGTATGTATGTATCATTTCTGCATAAAAATGTTTACAACTCATTACCATAAATATGAAAAATAGATGCTGTATATACAATACAATACTTCAAGGTTAAAAACGTAAAAGGAAACACCCCTAATTACAGTGGCAGGGATAGCATTAAAGGGTCAAGCTGATTTTATTTCCATAATGGTCCCCTTAGAGGTGCTGGTATAACAGAAAAAGATGAGAAAAAGAAAACAGGAAAGATTATATACTCAGAAGGATTTAATCTCTGAAAATGACCTGAAGAATAATTTGACCTAAACCTGTTATAGTCATGGCGGGTAGGGTAATCTTCACGCATCGGAGATTGTCGGGTAACTTTAACGCAGCCTGTTCCTGCCCTCGTGCAGCAATCCTAGCAGTCAGCGAGGTTTCTGACCTAAACAGCATCATCTCAGCATCATTTTGATGTATTGCTCATAGCTATGCTATCTCCGGTTTCTTAGTAACACCAATTTGAAAAATTGTTTGCTGAGTCCTTGTAATAAGATCTTTTCAACAAATTCATTCAACTTTCTTGTTATTTCCTTCTTGAGTGCTTATCTAAGAATGTTTGGTATTTGATTTGTCTCTCAATACTTCACCTTTGACCTCCTGAAGCCATTTTCGTCTGGACCTTTCAATTGTTTTGAAAACAGGGTGCCTGAAAGTTAGGCTTCAGTCTGTGACCAAGTTGGATAACTTTGGTGCATGCATCCAAAACAAGAAAACTGGGTGTACTTCCGTGTTTGAATCATATGACCCTATTGGTGCGGTCAAGAAGAGAAGTGTAGGGTCTTAATGGGTATTGCTGGGTAGAATATGTAGAGTTTTTACCATGTTTAAATTTGAATAAAGTTGAATTGCATTACCCCTGTTCCTCCCTTTTTTTAGCGGCTAAATTTCTCATTTTGAAAAACTTTAAGCAGAACTGGAAAGATATCAAACTGAACTAACTTTTGGATTGCATATGTATTGTTGAACCTTATTTCATGAATTATTATTTGAAACAGGGATTTGATTTCATCCAATTTTGCTGTGAACAGTGTCCGATGAAGAGCAAAAACATTATTTTTACAGTAGATATCACTTACCAATAGTTGATATATATTTTGGTAATTGCAAACTGATTTTTTCATACAGATGATTTCAGTATCTCTTCCAATTCAGGGTTGAATCTTGCTGTTTTCAATTTTGCTGTGAACAGCGTCTCATGAAAAGATTTTTCACCCGTGTTCCATTTTATAATGTTAGTTCAGTAGGTAATTGCTTCAAAGCAACTTTTCTTTGGCAAGACTGGTGGTTACTGCATTAATTTCGCATTTAAAGGCAGAGACTGGGTGTCCTTCAAAGTTAGCCCACAGTGCGTGAAAGTTACCCAGAAATGTAGGCTAACTTTAGCCGATCCAATTAATCAGTATCTAATTAAAGGCAATTATCATTTTTGATTTAATTACCATTGATTTACTAGCACTTGATGCAAGCTTCCCTCAGACATATTTGGATTGTTTCCAGAAAGACATGTTAAGCTGTATTTGCAAAGTTTTTAAAAAATGCGTGAAAGTTACCCTCCGTGACTTTATGTATTTTACTCAATATGTAATTGTACCTTTGTATGTCTATTAAGATTTCAGATATCAATCATCAGACTTTCATGCAGTCTACATACTGTACAGTATACCATTCAGTTCTAATTTTTCCCTCCTGTTAAATATGAATCAGCTGAGAATAAGTTTTCTTGAAATATGTAGCAAAACAACCACTACTGGATAGCTCTCAATCATTTAGCTATGAAAACTTTGCTTGATGCTCCAGGTGAGTCAATAAAGATAATCATTGTTTGAAAAGCATTTACTTCCTGCATACTTTATCAAGGCAATGATGCTGGCAAATTTATTGTTTAATGGTGGACGTGTTCTAACTCATCTTAGAATTTACAAAACTGAAACCATCCACTCTGTTCTGAGTTATGAGGAGGTTTGCTGAGAATGGCCCTTCAAGAAATCTTGATAAGTACCTAAAATTACAAACAAAGTTTTGGCTCACAGTAATAGATTTTTTTACATACTTACATGTATGTTATTCTTTTGTGAGTATTAATATGTCATCCCAGGAATCCAGCACTATTCCAGTTGATTTTATCCCATCTTCTCAAGGGGATAACACATGCTAAAGTGTGTAGAGGCCATTTCTGTAAGGCAGAAATGTTAGGGAAATTTGGTCATGATTTTGGCCACTTTTTGCAGGTTTTTGAAGAGGCTTGCTTGAGAAAATCTCTCATATTTTAAGAACAGAGTGACTGATTTCAATCAGGTAAATTTTGGAGTAGATTTGAGCAGATCCACCATTGAATTATATATATGTATGTATGTATGTATGTATGTATGTATGTATGTATGTATATATTTACCTGCTGATCTCATTGTCTTGACATATATACAGGGGCTGTGACGTTTCAAACAGGAATTGTTTTTATTGACCCATGTGGTAGTTGTAGGACTTTGCAGCACGCAGTTGTGCAAACAATCGGACATCAAGCTAACAGTCTATGGAAAGCCAAAATCAATTTGAATATCTATGTTAAATGTTATGGTCACAGGGTTGCTATGTATTTCCATGCTCCTCGTGGCATCGTCTTGTAACCTTTGTTTGTTTACTGTAAAATTTTATTGGAATATAAAAAAAAAAAAAAAAAAGCCAAAATATTAGATTTATACATACTGTACTTTCAAAGAACCATACGTATGGGACATGAATTGGTTTTATCTGGTTACTTGCAGGATAATTCTGATGCCACACTGGAAGATTTGGAAAAGCCTGGGGTTGATGAGGAACCGCAGCCAGTGTTACTGAGGTAAGATCATGGGATGGTACTGAGGGGAAGTTGAGTTTAAGATGATGTTTATGTATGTAAATATACGAGGAGCCCTTCTAAGAGGGCTATATTTTATTTTGTATTTACACGGAGATCTAGCCCGTCCGATATTAAACTCATCTTCTGTAAAACTAAGCCAGAGAACAGCCGAGTATCTCCACAGTTTGAAATCTATGTATACATAGCAATGGATTTACCAAACCTAAGCTGAAATTATTCCAAAAAAAATATTATCAACGATATTATCAAGTTTTTCATGACTTCCGGTCAACAGCCAAAGACCATATTTACATGATGCCAGTAGAATTTGAAAATGGCCGAATTTTATGCTGCCTTGGAAAATAAGCTCTTGTTTACAGGATGCCGGTAGAATTTGAAAATGGCATGAAAAAATGCCGATTTGGTCTCCTGTTTACACAACCTCAATAATCAATCAAGATAGATAGACAACTACAACAATAAGGACAACAAGGAAGATTAAACATATTGGCCTCATGATGAAGGTGGCATAAGATTCTGCCGGCAAAGTGCATTTGCACGATGCCGGCAGAATTTGAAAACGGCAGAATTACAAACTTTGCCATTTTGCTAATTGAAGCAAAATTCTGCCGGCAGAATTTGGAAGTTCTGCTGACATTGTGTAAACGGGAGGCCAAAACACAATTTTTTAAGCTGTTTTCAAATTCTACGGGCATTGTGTAAACAGGGTCTTAAGACCTGTGTGTGCCATCGCTTATTGGTGGACTTGGAACTGGAAACTCTTCCGTTGTTAGAGTCAAGACCTTCGAAGAAAAAAATGACCTTCTAAGGATTTGCAGAACAGCTTGAACTATTTTAGCCAATGCTAAATCCCAGATTGTAAGGTAGAGGATTCCACCCTACCACCATGTGTATAAGAACACAAAGCCAAAGGTCAAAGTGCCCCACTCATGCACTGATCCTGACTTATGAATGTAAAAATTATGCTGGCCTGGGCCACAAGTGGACACATCAAGTCCTTTTTTCTCTAGCAAATCATTTGGAAATTTGAACAAAAGCTTCACGAGTACAAAGTTTTGAATCTGTTACATGTAATATTTAGCTATCATCAGTTAAACAAATGTCCTGAATTTCCTAGATATGAAGATGCTTATCAGTACCAAAATATATTTGGTCCTTTGGTTCATCTGGAAGCAGAGTATGACAAGAAGCTGAAAGAGTCCCAGGTTAGTAAAGAAAGTTTGTTAAAATGATTTCATGTAAAGAGAAATAAAGGTGATTCTGTTTGATAAAGTCCAAGTTCATAGCAAAGAGTACCAACAAATACAGTCAACAACCGGTTTCAGAAAGATCCTCTCAGCATAGGTTCCAAATCTTTAGAGTTACGAAAAAGGCGGTTGTAAGAGTCATTGCCCTATTTCTTTAAACTGAATGACTTGAAAGAAACATTAGCCACTTTTCTATGATTCTACCGTTGGACTTTTCAGAAATCTTGAATATTTGTCGAAATTACAGCCTATTTCATATTTCAGCTCATTTTGTGATGTGACGTCATCAAATTCCTAAATCACAAACCTGAAGAGTGAAAGAGTTTTGCTTGATACCATATTGTAGGCATCCATTAACTATGGTTTTCTTGAAAATTATTTGATCTTTCGTCTAGAGGTTAAAAAATTACGATAGTTTTAAGTTTTTTTCGATAATGTTTTTGAATTCTTAAAAAAGAGCAAAAACACTGTAATTCTGAAAATATTAAAGATTTCGTAAGAGTCCAACGGCAGATTTACTGTAGAATAGTTAAAATTCCTTTGAAGCCATTCAGTTCAAAGAAATATAGGTGATAGAATTTCACACCCAGCTTTTTAAAGATTTGAAACCTATGCTGATCCTCTCTGGATTTATATGTATATATATATCTACGAGCAGGCTTCACGACTGGAATAATAGAAGTTTCACTAATCAATTTGTAAATCCCTAGATCACCCAAAAATTTTCTCTTTGTCCCTCCATGTCAAGTCTCCAAAAATCAATTGACATTTTTATTGTCTTTCAACAAGACAAAAATTTTAGGACACTTGCTCATAGGTCTAAAACGGGAAGAAAAGAATTGCGAAAATGCTAGATTCTAGCTCAGGCTTTCTGTTGAAGTTTAAATCAAATTTTCAAAAATTGGTCCATTGTACTAGTTTATCTTGGCACACCCCATATTTACCACAAGTGTCTATTCGGCAGCTTTGCAGGTATATATATTTCATACTTTTCGTCATGGTTTGTCAAGTATTTAATCCTTTATCACACATCTCCATGTTGGTAAGGTTATGTAGGATACAGATTTCTGACATATCTATAGAGATGAAAGTGCATCATTACCCAATCTGGCATAAGGAATTGTGTGGCTACATAAGCCTCTGGAGACGATAATACAAGGTGCCTAGAAAGAAAATATCGTATGCTGGCTTACTGTATATACTTACAGAGTATTGCAGGAAGTTCAGGGGATGGCCCTAAATATTTCCACTCAGTCTTGCAAATCAAGTTTCAATTTATTTATTTCTGTCCGGAGATACATGCAACCTTTACCCATATTTTGACAACAATTTGACATTTGAAATTTATGAATTTTGTTTCTACAGACGCAAGACAACATTGTTGTGAGATGGGACATTGGTTTGAACAAGAAGAGAATTGCGTATTTCAACTTTCCTAGATCTGATGGTGAAATGCGTCTCATGCAAGGCGACGAACTGAGACTGCGTTACACGGGAGAGTTACACAAGGCTTGGTCTGGAGAAGGACATGTCACGAAGATCCCAAACAGTATCCTTTCTTTTTTATAACTGACTTTGACATTATGATGGGAGTATCAAAACTATTTTCATTTTCTTCATCTGACACTAGTCAAGTCAATTGTAAGATGAGACCCAAAATGTAAGAGACAGGAACAAATTCCTTGTTGTCCACAAATTTGAAATTGATAAGTATGCTGGATGGTGTCCCAAAAACTTGTTTGACTGATGTTGAGGAGCTGCACGTTCTGCTGTTCTTTTCCTGATACAGTTTGCATAGAACAGACTTCAACTTAGAGTTTCTATGGCAGAGGAAAGGCAAGAAAGTGTTTGCTTCAGCAACAACACTGCTTTATTCTCCAAAAACATAATCATGCAAATTTTATTTTTACGTCTTTTCTACATTTGAAGATGACCTACAGTAGCAAGATGGTGTTATCTGTCAATGCCAATTGTATAAGCCTTTTTAAACAGTAGAATCCCAAAACAGCTATAGAACCCTTTCTTGCTGTATTCACTTGATTTTGGTATTCTAAGAGAACAGCGGAAGTGCTGGTTTGTGGTTATCTTTTATTTATTTTCGCCTTCCATGAACCTGGAGCTAGTTGTCTGATTGGAGGTTAAACTCAAGTTGAAGCCTCTTCTATAGAAATGTCTATAGAATGGGACAATGGAACTAACTTAGAACTCCGCTGCAGCAGCTACACAAATGAAGAACAATGTTTAATACGCCCTTTAGACCCCACTATTTTGCTGTCACTAGTGTCAAATGAAAATGGCTAGCAATTGCTGTGGCTACAGGTCACCATTTTTAAGTTCTGTGCTGCATGAACACTTTTAAAACTAACTTAGAAGGCATCCAGATTGATTTAAAATGACGTCAGTGTGTAAGAGGCTCATTATTGCTGGCCTTCGGTGATGTTGTGTTACCTACATTGTTTGAGTTTATTCATGATATTTTTGCATTTGCTGAGGAGGCCATGTAAAAAAGTTATGGTGAGTTTTGATCCTTTCATAAAGAGCTTACTCTGTTGGTTTGTCTACAGTCAGAAACTTCACAAGCTGAGAACTGCGTTAAAATTAAGTTATGCATTTATTGATACATAATTTTGAAGTCTTTTTTTGATGAGCTGATTTTATACATGCCTCCACCTCTGAAAGGTTACCTTGAAAAAAGTTTTAACATTCCAAAACTTTATAGGATTCTTTCTCAAACTGCCTCATCACAGGGAGTTAATGAGTAATAAGGTGCAGAAAAATTGATGCAAATCTTGAATGATATATAGTTATTTAGCGCAAATCTTTAAAATGCTACACAAATTTTGCGGGCATATAAAGCACTGTTCAGAAAATCAGGCATGAGTCATGAATCAGGCATGGAAAGGCAGATGCTTTTATGTTTTTCCCATACGTTGCTCAAGGCCCTGTTGATACTATTCCATTGTCATATGAAAACGGAGCAAAAGTTGTACGTTTTGCCTTGCAGTGACATTGCTCTATGGTGAAAATGGAGCTTTTCGAAAACGCTAATGAAAGCACATGAATTTGAAAATGGTGCGTTTTGAAAACGATCCTTTGTTAGCATGAGCGCCAAAATGGAGACATTTGAAACTCTTCACACTCCGTTATTAATAGGCTGTTTATTACAAAGGCATTCAGAGCCACGATTGGTGCCTTTTGACAAAAAGCTTTGTTTTGAAACTGGGATTAACAACAATGCTTTTCTGGAGAGCCTATCGTTTTCATAGCGTATTTATTTGAAAACAGAGCAATGTGAACATGCAGCTTTTCGTCAACGAAAGACGGATAGAAACGATAACGAAGCAGTGTGAACTAGCCTTACCGTAGTTGAAGCAATCAAAGTACCATTGGGGAAAAGGATTGTTTTCTTATTGAGTATCAAGCGACACAGAAGACAAAGTAGTTTCCTTGATGAGCTTTAAGATTTTGGCGAAGAAGTTGGCTTGGAATTGAGAAGCAATGCAGGAGTGCCTGTTGAGTGTACACAGAATTTTGCCGTTGATTTCATATGGAAGTCCACATCCTTTGACAGGTAAGAATGCATTGATATTTTCGTTTTTGAGGCATGACGGAAGGGTCGTATTTTGTGAAGCAGTTTCAAGAATCAGCCCAGAACGGAAGCTTTGGCTGATAGAAATTGTCACTGGACGTAACAATGCCAAAAACAAAGAGGATTCTTGGAAGATCTGGATATATTTTTTAAACATGAAGTGGCTTTGATAAATTAGGCATTAAAATAGCCATGGATTTTTAACGTGATGTTTATTTATAGTTATGAATTTGTAAATTAGATTTTTAATTCATATATATTTCTTTTTTTTAAGCAATACAGACATAAAAAGTCGGCAATATTTTTGTTGAAGCTTTTATCCTGATGAAATAGTTATGTATATTGCTGCGAATTGTGCATGCTTGTAGCGGCATTATAGATGACTTTGATAAGAAAAGTTAGTGTTGATTTTGTTGGAGTATATCCAAATGAGGGATATTGCTTAGCTGATATTAGAAAAAGTCATGTTTCTCAGGCAGCTAGTGTTTTAAACAAACGTAGTTGCTTGTGAGAAGACCTGCTTGAGAAACATGAGTTTTTGTAATATCACTCAAAACTGGAACAGCACTTGGTAGGCTGAAAACAGTTCATAGTGAGAATATCTCTACGATGACAATTATCTTTTACTTCCAAAATTATAAAAATAGACCTCGTTGCAAGGTCATTAAGTTTAGCTAACTTGGAGAGATAATATAGACGTATATTGATCTTGAGCATATGGGCCAGAAAAGATAGTATGATGTGCTGTGAAGTGAATTCATTTTCAGCCTAAAAAAGAGACATTATTTTAAAGTCAAATGAAAAAATTCCACGGAATTCATATAAGCGAAAAAAGGAGGAATCTCCCTTGACTGCCCTGCTATTCGTGTAAAAGCTGTATTGACAGCTGCATTAGCATTAGATTACAACAATTCCAGACAGTAAATGTTCCGGATAAGAATTTTTCCAAATTTTCTTTGTCCGAATTACCTATAAAAGCTTTTGAAGGTGTTTTGTTATGTAGATCTTTGGCTGCTCTATGAAAGAGTCAAGATCAAATGATCTTTTGATACATTTTATATTTATGAGAGATATTTGAGTTATTGTTGCTCCGTGTGGGGGTAATTGCAGTAAGCGTAGAATTGACAGCTTGCAGAAGGTGCAAACTCGAGCAGCAAGAGTAATCATGAATAGTGCATATGATGCATCAGCGGCCCCACTTATCCAGAGTTTAGGCTGGCCAACGATTTCCAGTCTTATTAAAAAAGAAACAGCAACACTGATGTGTAAATCTTTGAATGAGCTTGCACCCGAATACATGCGAAATCTTTCACAAGGTGTTCGGACAGCAATGGTCGTGTACTTCGTTTAACTGATGCCGATCTAAAACTGCCACTTTTAAAAACTAGCGCTGGTCAAAAGTCGTTTTCATATCGAGGGGCCAGACTGTGAAACAGCTTGAGTAGGGAAACTAAAGTGGCACCCTCTCTCAATGCCTTCAAACGGCTATCAAAAGATGATATCGATACATTAAGCCAGAGCTAATACTTTCCTCTGTCTTGTTTTGTTTCCTTTGTTTTGCTAATAATGATTGTCTTAGGGCTACTTGTTTTTCTCATTATTATATATATATATAGGTAATTTTCCTTTTAATACGTCAGTTTGAAAAACAGTACTTAGCTTATACTGAAACCTTTTACGTGTTTACATATTATTAACTGAAAAAAGAGAATGAAAAATGAGATACTATCGTTCTGTTTAGTGGCGTTTGAGCTTCTATCGCTGTTGTGCACACTTATTATAATTTCTACAAAATGTATAGAATAATGTTTGATTTAGATTCATCTTTAGAAAAACTTAAAGGTCTATTCTTTGCGCACAATAATTTTTTAGGAATCATGCAGTGTGGATCAGTGGTTAAATTTGTGTTAGTTCGTTGTGCAAATACAACCCATTTGAAATAAAATATTTTATTCATATCCTGTAAAACGGCAACTTATTTCCATTTTTTTGAAGTGTGCTTTTTTGTCCGTGGTTTTTCAAAAACTTTTTCATTCGAGATGGTTGACGTTAATATATGCTTAAATGTCATTTCCCCACAGAATGCAAGCTGCAATGAAGACTTTTGCTGTTGACGAGACCTCTGTCAGTGGTTACATCTATCATAAACTTCTTGGTCATGACGTGGAAGAGCAGAATGTCAAGTGCACTCTTCCTAAAAGGTTTGTCACCTTTAGTTGTCATTTTCTTGATCCAAAGATGGCTAAAATTTCATTTTTGGTTGCAATTTATGATTATGATGGGTGAATTAATTGATTTGGCGTTTTGTCATTTTGATTGGCAATGCTTGGTCTTCAATGATGTTTTTATACCTACATTGTTTGATAATGTGCATGATAAGTTGTCTCATATTGCTGAGAAGACCATTACAGTATACAGCAAGTAGATATCTCGTTTTATCTTTTGTCAGGGATGGGTCATGTATTCTTGCTGGGGAGGGAGGTGGAGGAAATTTAGAAATACTTAATAGAAGTTTTGTAGCCCTCACTGCTTTTTTCGAAAATTTTGGTGCCCCCTCCAACATGGCAGAGAATATTCCCAGCCCCCTCCCAGCATGGTAACTGTGTCATTGTACTGACATCATTTCAAGTGCATCAAGATTTGCATCATCACAGTAGCACATGAAAGAAAGATACAATTTCAGATGTGAAGAGGAAAGAGAAAGCAGTTGCATTTAAGAATTACGTTTAAGATGTTGAAGACTTGCTTGCTGACCAATTAGCTTCATTAAAAATGCAGGATTTATGTTGAACTTTTTTCGTCCT
The DNA here is from genome assembly GCA_964019985.1 of Aurelia sp. 4 Dawson et al 2005. Taxonomy (NCBI): domain Eukaryota; kingdom Metazoa; phylum Cnidaria; class Scyphozoa; order Semaeostomeae; family Ulmaridae; genus Aurelia; species Aurelia sp. 4 Dawson et al 2005. Next base: position 6,061,943 of record OZ026499.1, on the reverse strand, counting down.
AGCAGTACTAGTAACTATTTTAATGGAACTGGAAGGCTTTAATGTCACAAATGAAGGGTACCGTGAAGGTTTTTACCTTCTCGGATAGTGATATCCCTTGTTTATAGCTAAATCAAAGCTTAACATGCACAAAGGAACGAATTCAAGCAGTCATCGGTGTTTTTTCCAGTATGATTCAAAACCAGGCAGTTTAAAAAGAGCTAAATTTGCTAATCCTTAAGCCATTATATGATCAGCTTTGTCCGAAAATGATTGGTGCCTGATCTGCTTGATCGCAAAAAGAAATTTGGAGATGGACCTTGTGCCCTTGTAATTAAGTTTTGGTGACTTGTCAAGCGAGAGTAGACTTATGACGATGAGTCTCTTGTTCCCCTGTGCTCTTTGATTTGATGATGGCACTTCAGTCAACAGAGACTCGTAATATTACTCTTAAAAACCTGGACCTATTTAGGCCCAAACTTTGCGATTCCTAAAGTACCGACCAGATTGCGAGACTTGGCAAAGAACAGTGTTGTCAAGTTTTTAATTTGAATAATGCTCTTGACTAGATTTTGAATGATTGCTGCGGCAGGTAGTTGAAGATCTCTCTGGTTTGTTTTGTTCTTTAAAAAAAGGAAAATGTAGCATTGAATGACCTATATTTTGCACTCACCAGGTACAGTGAACCTCCTACTTCAGATTTATACCAAGTTTGTTTGATGAAACGTCTCCTCAGCGTGGCTTTTGTCACAGTTTCTTTTCAAGGAGTGACCATTGAACAGAGCTACGGAAGTCGTTCGATCCTGATTCGATCAATTGAATGCCTAAGATAGGGCAGGTTTTTCACTGTCTCATTATGAGTCCCTGTTGAACAACGTGTATCGAAGGGATACAAGGGACTCATCGTAATCAGTCTGAAGCGAGAGTACTTTTTTGGGACTCATGGTAAAATGATGTTGTCATTTACTTACTTGTTCATTCTGTTGCATTCACTTGTAGTGCAAGAAAACTTGAATCATCCATAAGCGTATTATCTATTGCCATTTTGATTGCAGATTTTCAGCACCTGGTTTGCCGGAGTTGAATCATTCTCAGGTTTATGCTGTCAAGACTGTCCTGCAGAGACCTCTCAGCCTTATCCAGGTTTGCAATTTTTAGGGTCGTAGGATTACTGTTTGCTCTGAAGTACAGTGCATGACTGAATCCATTACTTAAACCAATGAAACTCAAATTCGTTTTCTACCTTTAAGATTTTTTATTTGAGGAGGCAGTTATTTTCTTTTGTTTACTTACCCCACAATTAAGAAGACATTGGAATGATCTGAAATGTATTAAAAATTTTACTCGAAGGCACACTTTAAAAGTTGAAAGGGTGTGTTTTTAAAGGAGTAAATGAGGAAATCTATCAGAGCACTTAAATCCAACAATGCTTCCTTGAATGGGGCTCAAAAAGTCCGCTGTTCCAAGTTAAGGCCGATTTCCAGTCAGCGGAATATCCCACGCAGGTGGAATTTTAGACGATGAAATGTTGCTCAGCCGCAACAATCTATTCAATTTCAGAGCGACATTTTCTCTTGTAAACAAAAGAATTTCCGTCCGCTCGGAAAATTCCACTGACTGGAAATTAGCCTTTATGTTCCAACTCCTGCTTTTGTATTATGTTTGAGGAAAGTTTAGCTTGGCCTTATTCTTGTTTTGGTTGGAAAAAACATTTGGAGCTGGATTCTCCATTGCAACTCTTCTGAGTTAACAATTTTTACTGAATGATATTTGACATTTTCTTGACAGGGACCACCTGGTACCGGAAAAACTGTTACATCTGCTACAACAGTTTACCATCTGGCTAAGCAAGGACTTGGGTGAGTATTCAACTCAAATTGAAGCACATTACACTATAAGCGAACAAAGAATACACTTGATGCAATAAGTAAGCTTCACTGGTTTGCCAGACACTTGCCATGAAGCGTTTGTGCCGAAAAGCTTATCCAGATAGTTTTTCTTTGATAGCTTATCAGCAAAACAACCTTTGAAGTTGAATTTCTAAATCAATCACGGTAGGTCTTTTAGCAGTTAGGAAATTTACAGAATTTGAACAGTCTGTTGCATTGGCCTTTCGTGAATCTCTTTGTGGTGCATCTAATGTCTTCACTTTAGTCAGCCAACAATATATCACATTTTGTTTGGATGGTGAAGAAGAATAAATACATAAATACATAAAAATTGTACCTTGAAATATAAGCTATTTCTTGAAAGTTTTTCTGCTGGAAAGAGCATGAATTGATCGATGGAGATGGTAAAATGTCTTACAATTGAGCTTTGACAGGACAAAGTGAAGCACTTTATGCATGTGTGGAGCTCAAGATTACTCTTCTGAATATCATATCGTTTCTGAACTGCTCAGATGACAGAAATTGTCAGGCTGAGTAATCAGAAAGCCAATACACTGTGCCTAGGTCCCTTAACCTTTTTCATATTTCCAAATTCTCCTATTTTTAGCCAAGTTATTGTTTGTGCCCCAAGTAACATTGCTGTCGACCAACTCACTGAAAAGATTCATAAAACTGGCCTTAAGGTTAGTACTTTCTAATGCATTCGATGTAAAACGTTACCAGTCAACACACAAGAGATTTCATGCTAGTATCTTTGTGTATCTACCACATACCAACATATGATAGCCGTTGTCTGTATAGACTCGCTTAGTGTTTTTAGTTTTTAATTCATTCTTTTGCTTCATTTTATATCTACATGTTTTGATTCCCCTGCTTATAATGTGGTTCTCAATGAAGGCGTGCTAAATGTTTAATATATATCTACACTGAGATATAGTTGCGTATGTTTTATGCATGTAACCAAAGTGCTCAATGCATGTAGAAGAGCATTGTAAACAGGTTGACACAGAAAATGAGAACCTTATATTGCAATTAATAGTTTCACGTTGATACAATCATCAGGCAATGATGCTACAGACTGTTAGAAGCTAGTTTTTACAGGAAAGTCGGCACATAAGTTAAAACGGAAAACAATAAGGAGCAGTTTTTAGAGTTAATAGGATTAAAAGTGATAGTGTCAGAAAGTCTCAGTCAGAAAGTCCCAGGTGACTAGACCTTTGCGTGGAAGTTGCTGAGTAGAAATTTGTTTTGGTGTCGGCATTTAGATAATAGTTCTGATCTATCGTTTAGGAGGTCTGTCTGGTTTTCAAATGAGATGATGGATACCTCCTCTGTGAGGCAAAGAAGGCATCTTTTGGCGATGTTGTTGTAGGCTGGGACTACGCTGGGATATATATTGGGGGGCTGTGAGTGGATATTCGGCCCCCTGGTGCTCGGAACAGAAAGATTTCACTTGATACCGGTTTTCAAACACCACTTTCTGAGCTGTTTAAAAGTTTGGTCTTCAATGATGTGATGCTACCTACATTGTTTGATTTTATTCATATGAAATCAACCGCTATTTCCTGAGAAGACCTTTCACATTATGTAGCTTTCCTTTCCAATTTTTGATCACTTTTCGAACAGTTTATGTTCTGTTTACAGTCAGATTTCCGTTGTGCTGTTAGATGGGTGACATTTGCCTGGGCATAATTCTTTGCCCCAACAAATGCAACAACAATGCAACGGCGCCATTTTCTGATCCTCCAAATTATAAATGTTCACACGGTTGTAAAATGCGCTAAACTCACAATCTCGCTTGAGTGAGAAGAGTGCTCTGCATCAAACACAGCTTTCACATCTATATTTGTAGCAAATATGTTAATGATTTTGTCTTGCAGGTTGTGCGTGTGTGTGCTAAGAGCAGAGAAGCAATTGACTCCCCAGTTTCATTCCTTGCTTTGCATAATCAAGTCCGCAATTTGGATTCAATGCCTGAACTGCAGAAGCTGCAACAGTTGAAAGATGAACAAGGCGAGTTGTCATCGGCTGACGAGAAGCGATATAAAACCCTGAAAAGGAATGCCGAAAGAGAGCTGTTGCAGGTAGGGTCGTGTTCAGTCAGAATCAAGGTCAACGATGGAAGGGAGTTTTTCACAGTGCACTGTATCTTCAGAATAGTCAACGTTATGATGATGGGAAATGATCAGTACCAAGGGAACTCTCAAAACTGACTATAGAAATGAGTTCTAAACATAGGTGTTGTTAGATTATTTGGGTCTGGCCATGCCCAGATAGCTCCGCTACAATTTGTGCTGCGTTATATTTTAGGAACTTTACTAAACTGCGTCTGACAATAGATACCGAAAAGGCTTTTTCATTTCTGTTCTGTATATAAGGGATTGTTCCTTCTATGTTATACTAATCGTCAAGTCAAGTGACCTTAAGCTTAAAAGTTGCCTCTTTATCTCGTGATAAAGTTACCCATTTTACCTTTTGCATGGGATGAAGTTCTTAACTTTTGGAAAAAGAATGTTTCATCAAGGGCAGGCGTCATTTATGTACAAATATACACAGGCGCTGCTTGTAGGCACAATATGTCATTACACAGTACATGCTAGCACCTTGTCTGTACTCAGGGTACTTTGTTTGCAGGCACATTTGTCAAAATGATTTGGTCACAGCCACAAACAATTTTTGATGAGGCCTGCCCAAGAGAGCAATCTCGTGATCTGAAGTGGGTGCAAAGGCTCAAGAAATATTTTTTCTTCCTGGTAGCAAGATAAGCATTTCCGTTTCTTCTTGCACACTTTCTTTTTTTCTCCCAATATACCACTCCATGCTACCCCTTTTCCTTTCTCTCCTTCTTTCTTTTCCTTCCCCTTCCTTAATTTCTTTCCTTTCCTGTCCCCCTCCCTCCATATCTGTTTCGTTTTTCCTTCTTCTTTCCTGGGAAATTTGGACATTTCAGCTACTTCTTGGTAGCGCCGCTACCATGCTCCTTTGTTGTTTTGATCCCTGCAAACAACTTTAGCTGACTTTGTCAGAGTTTTGTCGTCTTTGCTTGACTGAAATTTGCTTATCTTTGCAGCATGCGGATGTTATCTGCACCACTTGCATTGGAGCTGGAGACCCAAGATTGTCCAAGTTTAGATTCAGATGTGTTCTTATTGATGAGTCAACCCAGGCTACAGAACCTGAATGTATGGTACCAGTGATTCTTGGCACGAAGCAGGTTCGTACTTTTTTGGCCTACTTGTCTTCAGTTTGGTGTGAGTGGCCAAGCGGTAGCCTGCGTGTAGACTCTACTGATTTGTTTACAAAGAGGTTCTCCTCCAGTAGAGTCTGCGCATCAGCGAGCAAATCCTTGTTCTGAGCATAGTCAGTAGAAAGGAGTATAGTCTGTTGTCCTTGTATGTAAACTATGTTCTGAGACAAGCGTCCTTCTTCCCTCGCTTGAGGAACCAAGGAATTAAAATCCATTCAATAGAGCTGCCTATATAAAGGGAAGGCATAGCACCCATACACAATAGGGTTTCTTTGCCGAGTTTTGTCCATGGAAGCGCCAATTAAATACCTGGAGATTTGAGCAAAGACGTCGGGATATTAATGAAAGAAAGAGGATATGCATTAGCCAATCACGAAATGCTCTGCATTTCTCATGAACTGAGGATTTAGAAACAAGGGTTTAGTCCTTGGTGCCCAGTAGGAGCGTCACTGTGAAAAGTCAGTAGAGCCTGCATGCAGGCTACCAAGCAGCTATACAAGTTCAGCCAGGTGACACTGAAGTTTAAGGCAAACTTTCACCGCGCTGATTGGATGAATAAGACAATCAAAAAGAAAAGACTTGGGCAAGCTCCAGTTATTTCAGTTACCAGAGAAATGAATTCCATGATAACCATCTGAGTCCTTTTATTTGAGAAAGAATTCACGACCCCAAAGCAAAAAGGATGGGTACATACAAACCCACTGGATGCTTTGTAACTGATTTCATCTGAAGATCTTACCAGCTACAACTATGGCAGCGTGCTTTTAAGCTCGGTAGTATGATTTCTAAATCCGTAAAGGTGACCTCCCATCTCCCGGAAAGGTGGCGTTCCAGATACCTGACAAACCATCTCACTGCCCTGCCCTTCAGATGGGACATCAAAGGTAATGTGTCCATGTAAGGGGAGGGGGCATGCTAATTCCACGTGAAGTTTCATGTGATCACACAAGCAAATACAATCTTGCAATAGTGAGGTCAAATACAAGCAGACTTGTTGGGGAGACGAGATACCCTTTCCGAGGATACTAATGTGTCCCCCCTTGCAGTGGGTCAAAGCGCATGCGCCCGTTAGAGCTTCAAGCCCAAAAAGCTACTGCGCGTGAGCTATAACCTACTGCACGGGGGCACACATATGTCTCCTTGGACAAAGCATATCTTGTCTCCCCAACAAGACTGATGACTAACTTGCGGTTGCGCTTTTAGAGCTGAACCACATGAAGCAGCCTTGTTATGAAATTCATCCATCAATTTTCTACCAATCACAATGCGCTGTTTGAGCCTCTTCATCAGCATCTTGTCAACATATTTTGACAGAGTGTATACGCAGCTGTACTCACACCAACACATTAACTTTAAACTAGGTGCCCCATGTCTGGGTGCGGCATGTAAAGCAGGAGGTCTAAATTAGCTTATCAAGAGGTTGTGAATTCACACCTCTTATTAAGAGAATGTGAATTCATTATTAGAGCTCACACTACCGATTTTAAAGGACAAATCCGGGAATATTCAAGAGATTACACTGTAGTAAATTGTGTTCAGTACTTTTTTCAATTTTTGTTCTTTTTTAATCTGCGAAGCTACGTATTTCAATCTGCTAAGAAGTGCGAAATGACGTCATTTTCTATGACTTCACTTCTTGTTCACGTGAATGAGGCTTCCAAATGTGTTGATATATACCATTCACATTGCTAGCCTCCTTATTGCGACTTCGCACGCTAGTACAAAATACAAAATGGCGACAATATTTGGCCTAACTTAGGAAGATTCATTAACCAATTTATGAAAATTGGATGCATCAAAACTTTAAAAGAACTCACGATAGGCGTTCAGCAGTTGGTAAGGTTGCTTTATGATGATAATTTTACCAAGCCTGGGCTTATCCTTTAAGAGGTTGTGAATAAGAGTTAGCTGATTGTCACTTGCTGGACCATGGTCCCAGAAAGCGCTATATTTTTTCTAGCCCTGAATGATTCATCTACAATCAGACAATGCTCAAATAAGAGCCGTCTGTGATATATAGTATTCATACCGCCTGTTACTAAATTGAAATATCATCTTTACATAGTTGATACTTGTTGGTGATCACTGTCAGCTTGGTCCTGTTGTCATGTGCAAGAAAGCTGCCAAGTATGTCCTTTATTCTTTAATTCATAAGAGATTGTTATAGCATTGGAATTCCTGATGTATTTTGGTCATTGGCATTAGTTTCTAAAATCCTCTGGCTATATTATCTATCAAGTGCTGTTGTCTAATTCATTCATTGACGTTTATTGTCAAGGATACTCGTGTAGTTTGTGCAGCTGGAAAATATTTGCTGGTCATTTGCCACGCAAATTGCTAAGAAGATCGATGTTGGATAGGGCAAATAGAACTTTATGTGTATAAAAATTTGTTATTTGGAGATTACTTGAGGCATTTGAATCAATCAAAGTTTGGTTGACATCTGAAAGGTTAAACCAAGTTTCTTTTTTCTATCTTCCGAGCAATAAAATTTTATGTATATACAAACTTCGGTGACTTCCAAATGCGTGCAGAGAGACTGCAATTCCTCGATTGAACAATCCTCAAACACATTTCATGTCCCTCCAAAGTCAAGAATGAAATTTTTATCAAAACTATTCAAGTATATGGTCCTTTACTTTCCCCAAAAATCACTTTTTAAGCCTTGAGGGGAATGACCTGCATTTACACATTGCCTTGAAATTACGTATCTGTTTTTCACGCAATTGGAAGTAAAGTATTTATCATAAATCCAATGTTACTTGCATGTACATTGCTCTGAAATGCACATTGCAGAATACTTGAGCCTCTTGGCTATCAACTAAGCTTTTACTCATTCCGATCCGCAAATTCTTCACTGCATAATGGATATTCAAACATTTGAACTTCTTTCAGATCGGCTCTGTATGCAGCCAGTTAGTATCACAAAAAATGTTACAAGTTATCTTTTTCAAAGAACTTATTGCAGCAGTTAAAGGGAGTACAAAGACCAGCAGCCTTTGCCATCGTTTGTTTTTGTTTTTGTGACTTTCTTACGGTCAGTTATTCTTTAAGCAGTGCAAAGCAAGTCACCGACTTCCTGCAAGGCATGCTTGTCTTTGTACTAACTTTAAGTTGGTGATGATAATTGGATTTTTATTTTCGAACTGCTTGATATCAAGCGGATTCTGAGGTAGTCAACAGTTCTTAGGCTAGGCTTGCTGCTTTACCCTGTTCATTTAGTACTGATACAAATGTAGGGAATTCCATTTCTGTTGGTAAGACGTTTGTAAGTGCTAGGATACCGATAGAGAAGAGCTAAAGCTAGCCGCTAAAGAATAGAAATTTTTGTGTTCACGATGCTTGTATGCTCTTAATTCTAGTGCCGGTCTCTCTCAGTCCTTATTCGAAAGGCTTGTCGTGCTGGGTATTAGACCAATCAGACTTCAAGTGCAATATCGTATGCATCCTGCTCTGAGTGAATTTCCTTCCAATCTCTTCTACGATGGAACACTGCAGAATGGTGTGACTGTTGGTGAGTTACAAGAAATAATGTGCTCATAATTAATTTTTCTGTAAGGAGTAATTCCACTTTGTTATTATAGCCCGCGGTTTACCAAAATGACGTATGCATTCTTGTTCTTAACATCTCTAACAGACGTTCAGACGTTTTTACCAAATAGATTTCGAGATACGTTTGAGAGGAACATTATGGAGACCCAAATTCGATTTTTATTGTTGAGACTTTGTATGTCAGTAGCTTTAACCAAATTGAACGGTTTCTTGTCATCCACTTATTTCTGGAATGTTTGATATATTGCTAATTTACTATATTCTCAGCTGAAAGATCTCAGCAAGGTGTCGACTTCCCGTGGCCTGTATCAGACAAGCCCCAGTTCTTCTATGCAACAACAGGGCAAGAGGAAATATCATCATCTGGCACCTCTTTCCTAAACAGGTTGGTGTGACTATTACCAAGGCATCACAAATTTTACTTTCATACTTTTGAGCTGGGTGTAATACTGGTTGCGCCAAAATAAACTATGCACTTTTCACAAGCCAGGATAAATGGAAAACTGGACCGATTTTGAAGATGTATGAGTTAATTTTTAGCTAAGATCCCCAATTAGATGCTAGTATTTTTAGTATCTTTTTTAGCCTTCTGTTTACAGAGCTATTAGTGAGTTGCTTAACATTGCGAATTTCGAAATCACTAGAAATAGCCCAAAACGTCGATCAAATATACTAAAGAACCACATGAATGGACAAAGAGAGAGCGTTTTCGTGATGACTTGGAGATTTAGAAGTTGATCAGTTATAATCCATTACATCCATATGAGTTCGATGTTAGAAAGAATATAAAGCGCTTTTATGGTACAAAGAAATGTACTTTCTTTTCAAATTTCATTGAATTCATGCTTTTATGCCTTCACTACGTTCCTGTCTCAAGGGGCTTGAAAACGGTAGTGAAGCAACATGATGAGGTCAAACAAGCATGGGTTTGATCAATTTCTAAATCCCCAAATACCACGAAAATGTTTTCTCTTTGCCCACTCATGCTGAGTCTTTGGAAAATTCGATAAACGTCTTTGGGGTGATTTTCAGTGTTTTGGAAATTGAAAATTTTAAGAGACTCGTTTATAGCTCCATAAGTAGAAGCCTGTTAATGTAAAAAATATCAGCATTTGATTAAGGATCTCAGCAAAAGATTAACTCATAAATCGACAAAATAGGTCCTGTGCACGATTTATTGTGGTCTGTCAAAAGTGCTTGGTTCATTTTGGCGCACCCTGTGGAAAGTGCTATAATTTATTTCTGGCCTCGTGCAATATTTCTTTACTGATGTGTAACAAACTTGTTTGGTTCCAGTTACGATAACTGTCCTGCAGGAGAAAGGTTTGGGAATTTCTTTGGCAAGGAAAAACCTTTGATAGAGCCAATTTCTTTCTAAGGGCTTATATCCGCACAGCAGCATTTTGCAAACGAGTAAAATTCTACACAATAAATGACTGCTCACCTGTAACTGAACACTAAAATATCTCCTCGATTGCAAATTGCCCCTGTGTGGAAATAAGGCTTAAAGCCTGTAAATTAGAAAAGTACTGCCTTGCTTTTATGGAAATTTGCATCCAACATGATAATTGTGTTATTTTTTTAATTTCGGAAGCAAGTTTAAGTTTAGATGAAAAGACATGGAGGATAAAAATGAGGCGACTATTATTTCTTTCTGACTCGCACAAGAATCCTAATTTACTAAGCATTGTTATGAAGCAGAAATTTCACTAAAAATGCAGCCATTTTTAACGAGCATTTTGAATAGATCTGCGAAAATACACTACATTGTAATTTTAACCTTGCAAACTCCATAGGACTGAAGCAGCAGCTGTTGAAAAGATTGCAACTCGTTTCTTGCGTGCCGGAGTAAAGCCGGAGCAGATTGGCATTATAACACCATATGAAGGACAGAGGGCGTACATCGTGTCATACATGCAATTCAGTGGATCCCTGCATGCCACTCTTTATCAGGTATGGCCCTGTTTGCTTCTCAGCACGTTTGTCAAGCCAGACATTTTACAGACGTGACGGAAGATTTTTAGAAATCAACCGGTCGTAATATCAAGAGGTGCATGAATTTGTCGTAAAAAGCAGACATTAAGTTTCATCCATAGTCACTGAGTCTGTGTCTTACAAAAGAGTGAAGTATAAGACTAACATAATGCTTTTCAATTTAACTTACTGTTTGTAAAATCACAGGAATATACCTGGTGAGTCAGAAAAAGGTTTAAGCGTTTGGTGGGGTGTGGAATAAAAAGTATGTGGCTGATATTCAAAGCTAAAATGTTGATCTATCAGTCAAATGCTAACTTAGATGAGAAAATTTTGTTTGGTTAAATCACACATCTTTAGGACCCAACAATTAAAAAAATTTGCGAAGGGGGTTTGTATGGGAATCAATCATTCCACGTTTCATTGTGGTCCATGATTTATGTGGCATTGGGGTTTAAATTCATTGGCAGTTTTAGAAAAAGAGTATTAATTTCAATAGCGAGTAAATCATGGACCAGAATGAAATGTGGCATTCTTGTTCACAAATATGCCTCTTACCAGCATTTTCCTAATTTCTGTTTCCGGATGATGAGATGTTGTACCAAACAAAGTTTTCTCATCTAGCTTAGCCTTTGACTGAAGGATGAAGATTTTAATTTGGAATATCGCTCCCATCGTTTTTATTCCATAGCCCATCAAACGCGTAAATTTTATTTGACTCACCCTGTAGCAAGGTTGAGCTTCTTCAATGCCCAGCAGTTGAACATGTTTTCGAGCTTGGTAGGCAGACTTAAGTAGAAGATTGTTTTATCTATATAAGTCAATTAAAATAGTTGTCAATGAGAAATGAGCTCTCCTGATTTGGCCGCCAATAATTTTCTTATGCCTGCTATTATAGGGACAAACTTTCTATGTTGATGCTAAACTTCTGAAAAGGATGTTGCATTCTCTATGTAAAGATAGTGAGATCCTTTACCTCACCACGACCTGTGACCAGTGTCTTGTGGTATGCGAAGAAGACGTGTTGATGAATCCTAAAACCCATTGTGTTTGTATAACCATCTATGCAGGAATGGCATTCATTCACTGATATATTTTCTTTAAATTTATTTCCATTAGGCCATTGAAGTTGCAAGTGTGGATGCATTCCAAGGTCGTGAAAAAGATTATATCATCATGTCATGCGTCCGTTCTAATGACCATCAAGTATGTTACTTAAATTCAAAGTTCGAGTTTCGTTGAAATTGACCACAGATACTTCTTTCCATATTCTCGCTGCCGCACGGTTCATTTGGTGGTACTCTACCGGGTGAGGCAGAAAAAAGTTCCCACTTTTGAAAATCATGACAGCAAGAGTATTTTACAGATGTGAATTATTCAAATTCCAGTTAAAAGTCGAAAGATCCAACTATTTTTGTGATTTTTGTCGCTGTCCTACCAGCACTACAAATATAGGTAAATTCAAGTTTACAAAAATTGCACGGTTGCAAAATGACTGAAAAATGGCCCAAAACATCATTCAATGCATAAATGACTTCTCGCACAGAATAATGGAGTAGATGCAACTTTTCATGGGCGAGAGATATTCTCTGTACATTAATTGCCATGGGATTGAAAGTCTTTCGTATTTGTTTGAAAATCGATGTCTTATAACTCTTGAGGGAGGTGAAACACCCATGGCCTATTGTTCGGTGTGAATAGAGTCCTTACTATTTGATCACTGTTTTAGGCCCTTTTTCCGTCATTCTGCAACCATGAAATTTTTATAAACTTGAATGCACCAATACTTCAAGTGCTGGTAGGACAGCGAGAAAAATCGCAAAAATACTTTGATCTTTTGGCTTTTAACTAGAATTTGAATGATTCAAGTCTGTGAAGTAATCTTGGTGCTATGAATTTTCAAAGGTGGGAACTTTTTTCTGGCTCACCCGGTATGTACCACACTCTAAGAAATGAAACCTTGCCTATCCATCGGTTTATGGTCCTTGAGGAGTTCATCTGAGGAGTTCTTTGATTTTTGACACTAAGTTGGTTGATGGATTTTTCCTATTTAAAGTTAAGTTTAGACCTATTTCTTTACCGTTGCTGAAGTAGGCTCGAGAATTATCATTTCATTCCTACCAGCACTATATGAATTAGCTTATCTTGAGCTGTTTAGGCTCAGCGCAGGCAGTTGATACGCAAATGGAATCGCAGATTTCTGATCCTGTGTTTTCCATTTGAGAGTAACATTAAAAAAAGAGTCGTTCTTGGCGGAGACCAGACTACCTATTGTCTTCCAAAACCAAGAATAGTACAGTATTTATGTGTTCGTACTAGTTCGTTTAAAATTTGTTGCAAGTCACGCGTGGTAGCTGATAATACTTTATCTATTTCTTAGGGGATCGGCTTCTTGAACGACCCTCGCCGCCTCAATGTGGCTTTGACAAGAGCTAAGTAAGTATGGACTGAGCATGAGGTGCAATTTCTATGTTGCTGTTGTGTTTGTCAAATAGAGAAATTTGCGTCAGGATGCGTCAGGTTGCCTATTTGTGATAAGATCCTAATTGATAGCCAAATTTGATTAGTGTAAAATGACTGAATGTGTAATGATCTTTCAAGTCATCGACACGAAGTTTTCTTCTTAGGTTCTCTTCAAAGTTCTTGTAGACAACTGAGACTATTATCGAATCTGTGGATATGAATTCATTCTTTTTCAGATATGGCCTGATCATTATTGGGAATCCGAAAGTTCTGTCTCGTGTAAGTTGCAGCAGAAGTTTCATCATTTTTGAATATTAGGGAGCTGTCATTTTTAAAGCTGGGTACAGGAGTGAAAGAAATTTTTAGACAAATAGCAATATTATCTCACCCCATTCACGAAGTTCAATGAAATTTGACACCCCATTTCAACAAAGCAAAAAATTTTACACCCCACTATTGAGCTATTTAGCTTGGATATATTACAAAAACTTATACACTAAGAAGCACAATCTGGACATAAAATAAATCAAATTGGAACAATTGGAAGAATCATCGAAACACAGAATCATCATCTCTATTTCAAATAACTTCTTTCTTGCCTAATGAACACAGTAGAAACAGCTGAAACTTTTGTTGTGAAATAATACATAATTCTTACTCAAGTCTAAAATATGTTCCAAAAATTTCACAGCCAGTCAGATATTTTAATTTTTTTTTCCGAAATATTTGATACCCCAATAAAACAAGACCAAAAAATTTGGTACCCCTCCAAAGATTCTTCCACCCTTGTACCCAGCTTTAAAAATGACAGCTCCCTTATTGTCAAGATGTCTCTCAATGTTTATTTTTGTGAGTTTCATTAAAGGTAGAAAAAGACAGAAGAGATGAGACTATACCAATGGGCGCAACTCATTTTGTCAACCCTGACGCCACTACATGAATGAAGTAGAAAATTAAACAACATGCACATACTAACCGGTTTTGTGTTGTACAGGAAAATATAAAGCCCGAGGTCTTAGAAGTACAGACCGAGCTTGCGAGGTCTGTGCATTAAGACCGAGGGCTTTATACTTTGCTGTACAACACAAAACCGGTTAGTATGAGTTTTATTACCTGACATCTTCTAATCTTGACTCGCATTTCATTAAACACATTTTGTTACAATCATGTCGTTTGAGTTCACTGCAAATCCCACAGGCCTAGGCCTAAAGTAGTTGCTGTAGTGACAAAAACGCGTCCTTGTATCGTATTATACAAAGCTACGGGAAACCCGCGGGAAAGGTGCTATTAACCAATAGATTTGGCCGGATTCTGTTTTGCTTCGTTTTTGAAGCTTCAGTCAGGTAATAAAAGACTGTATGCAACTACTTTTGTGAATAAAATGGAGATTTAGATGCACAAACTGGATTTGAGGCTTGTCACCAAATAATTACGAGTATAGGTCTTGAAGCCTTAGTTCTTACTCAATATTTATATGTAATGAAGTATGCGTAGTATTTTCTTGTTGTATTTTCGTAGCAACCATTATGGAACCATCTTTTGAATGATTACAAGGGAAAGAGATGTCTTGTTGAAGGTAAATTATGAATGTTGACGACTTTTGTGTTGTTGTTTTATAATTCACCCAGTCAGTCCCAAATTTACGTAGACCAAAGATAGACATCATAAGGATGCCATTTATTGCAAAATACTGCAAACTATGTATAATTCAAAAGAGCTTTGTGAGAGGACCTTGAATCTTGCAGTGGTTGTGAATTGTTACGGAGTTTAGCACCTTAGGAATTTTAGGAATTCTTTTATTTCACGATTTATTATCTTATTTATGCATCATTTGAAATTGCAGGTGTTTGCTGTAGTTCGATTTAGTTATCAAGTTTTTGGAAGTGCACAAGTTTGACAAGATTTTTATAGCAACTCAGCAGAACTATATTTCGTGCAAAGTTTTGTGAATCAAATTACTGCTACGGATACTGTTGACCTGATTGAGCGGTTTATCATTAGTAGTCAGCGTGCCACCAAATAAGAGGCATTGGTCCCCAAAGAACCACCTAAAAGTTGATACTATCAAATGATGCAGACGCCAGAGAAGAAATATTCCTGTTAATCCCGGCATTGTGTTGATTAGTGGATTTCCACATCCAAGGTTTTATTAAGACATACTTCAAATCTTTATTTTGCCCTTGCCCTTGTAGGCCCATTGAACAACTTGAAGGAGAGCATGATCCAGTTCAGTAAACCAAGGAAACTGACGAACAAGACAAACCCAGTAAGTGTTGATTTTTTATTTTGACGTAGGGGTTAATTGTAATGAGAAAAAGCTCAAGGGCTATTCTACGAAAATAGAGCGTTCATATCAAATCCTTGTCGATCGTAGCAGCTGGTTGGAACGTTGCTGAAATTTACTGTACAAGTGCCTTAATAGCAGATATTGCCAAATTTCAAACCAATCTGAAACCTGGATCGGTCTGAGTTTCTCATGTGAGGGTAGCCTAAGAATGAATTTTGTCCGGTCGCATGAAGGAAATGTTGTTTGACGCCCTGGTAATATACTGTTTACTTCTTTCTCTGTCAGGGTGGTCGTTTCATGACAACAACAATGTTTGATGCAAGAGAGGCATTGATTGCACCTGGATTGTATGCCAATCGTCCAATGCGGTCTGTTGACCCTGTCATGGATTCATACTATCGTACTCATGATCGTATGGGATTCTTCCCTCCTGCACCTGAGCAAGCCAGAAATGTATTTGCTGCAAACATCCCAATTCCAGCTGGAATGTTCTTACCTCAGATGCCTCCTCTTGCCTTCCAGTATAACCAGGTAAATTTTTCTTATCTTGATGGTTAGGAATTGAAGTGATGGTGAAAAGGGAAAGAGGTCGCAGATTGTTAAATCCTTAAAGGTAGTCTGTCCCTAATGTTCAATGTTTACTGTTCTAAGTTTATTTTCTCTTGACCTACTTTCATGCGTCGATGATGCGCTATGACCTTGCTTTCTTCACATAAAGCAAATTAGTGCACAGCTGTGGAATATACAATGAGAGCTCTTTAAGGGGCTCTTTATGGTTTTCCTTTAAGTCATCTTTGGACTTCTTTAAAATATATTCTTGTAAAATGTTACAATACAAGTTACATCTACATCCTGCTATACTTTCTAATTACTATACAAACTATACACACATTACAGGGGCAGGACCACAAGGAGCAAAGGAGAATGACTACCCTGTAGCCATTAACATAAAGACATGCAAATATTAAAGGTGATCTGAAGCGAAAATTTTTATTGATGCAAATGGATAGCACTTTTGAATGATAAAGAATGTCGTTTACCATTTTGTGATACCTTGTTTCATTTTCGAATTATACACTATTTTGTATGATTGGCTGATGACGTCATTTTGTTTGCAAAAAGTAATGGAAATGTATGAGGCTGGCTATGTTTCCTAAAGGAAATTGACTCCAAGAACATTTCTTAAGTTGGCATACCTTTCTAAACATCATAACGGTCCATGAAACAATTTCTTTTTTATTTATTCAGCTCAACTTAAATGTCTCTGACAACTGTAACCTTTCAAAGCTTAGACACAGCTATATTCCATTACATCATCCTAGCAATTTGCAAACAAAATGACGTCATCAACTGAAACTTTATATCAGTGGATAACTTGAAAATGAAAAGAGATATCAAAGAAATTTAAACAGGATTCCGTATCATTCGACAGTGCCATTAATTTGAATCAATAAAAATTTTCGCTTCAGATCACCTTTAACAACTAAATGAAAAACTACAAAATAAAAAACATACGATTTAGCATTATGGACATAAATACTCGAACCCGTTTTACATTCGATGTCAGGTATCTTGGGACTGACTGCTGTTGAGCCATACGTATTTTGAATGCGTTGGATTTGGTTGCAAGTAGTTATTAAAGGTAATGCCCAATAGTAATTAGGCTTGTCCATGAGAAGAACAAAGACACTAAAACAGCATTGTTTCATTTGATAGCCATTGTTTACGGCGTGTGTGTAGCCTCGATTTGAATGGGAATACAAGTTTTTAATCTTTCACAAACCCTTTGTATGATCGGAGAATATGTCCTCAATCATTGTCGAGAGGATTGTACTTGGTATCCATAGGGAAAATCAGAAGATTTACCGATCATAAGAGGAATTGTTTCGGCATGAACAGCTTGTCTAGAGAGCACATACAGTAGATCCCTTACGTACGAGAAACTTTAAATTCTTAATCAGGCCGTATAGATTTATTTGTCAGAAAATTTCTTTGCAAGAGACAGAAATGTTTCTTTTTTTATCAATCAAGAAAATTCCCTTACATAGTGAATACTATCCACTGTTATCTTGTATTCAAAGTATAGGACAGAACTGAATAGTTTGAAAGGTCTAAAGCATTAGGCCTAAAAATGATTAAGTATCATTTCGCCTTATGGAGTGTCAAGTATGAGAGATTAAAAACAACTTTCACTGTGCAGTAAACACGATTTCACAATTTTAACGATCGATAAGAAATTAAAACAACAGACTGTCTGATTTCTGATGAAGGAGAAACTACTCTTCATGAAGGCAAACCGTGGTTTCTGTCATGACCGTTTCCTACATGCGGGGACTTACTGTAATCGTGATTATGATAATATCATATTTATACAGGTTAAGCTTGTTCAGCAATAATATGCTGTTATCAATCAAGGACCTGTCAAACCTAATTACAAGAGAACATAGCAATATACATTAAAAACATAATAGTTAAAAGTCAAAGTTAAAATTTTTACAGAGATCCTTAAATCTTAAAATTGAAGTTTCAGTCTTCATTTCGTCTGTTAGTTTATTGAAAACTTTTGCCCCTTGAAAGGAAAAGGCCTTCTTTCCTGCTTCAGATTTGACTTTAGGCAAAACGATATTCTTTGCATTGGCACGAGTACGCTGGCTGTGGTTTACTCTCGTAAAGTAATTTTGAAAGGCGTCTGGCGATACACCATTCAAAGCCTTGAAGACTTCAAGAGCACACATCTTGTTTCGTATACTGGTGACTTTCTCCAGCTTTACACTGTGCCTGTTGCCGTTTATCACTTTCAGTGCACGTTTCTGAATGTTCTCGAAAAGGGCTTTCTTTGATGGTGCCATGTGAAGGAACACATTATTACAATAAAGCAGAATTGGTAAAATTGTTACCTTGTAAATTGTTTCTGCTGTGTAAGGACGGATATTATGCGGTATACGCGACAATAACTTTATTCTAGATGTGGCTTTGTTTATTGTTTTTTCGAGGTGATCAGAGAACGTCAGATTTTTGTCCATCTTTACTCATGATCTTAACTTCCAAAGGTTTACATCCCGAAGTTTTCTGGTGTGTACCATAAAGGACACACTCAGTCTTGGTCTTTTTAAGATTTACTACGAGATTATTTTGGACAACCCAGTTGGCAATTTGTTCTAGATCACTGTTCAACTTTTCTTCGATAACATCACATGTCTTGCCACCAACATGCAAAACAGAATCATCAGTAGAGAGGGTCATTTCACATTGTCGTAAATTTTTATCGATATCGTTCACAAGTATGGTAAAGAGCAGTGGACCCAATATGGATCCCTGCGGTACTCCAGAGGAAATAGCTTGAATTTCGGACAAAGCTGCATCATATGACACAATTTGCTTTCTTCCAAACAGATAGCTCTCAAACCAGCTCAGCTCCTTGTTTTTAATACCATAGATAGGAAGTTTAGATAGGAGTCTCGCGTGGTCCACTGTATCAAAAACCTTTCGCAGATCAATAAATACGGCTCCAGTCATAAGACCCTTGCAACGATCATATGGAAATTTGCTAAACACACATGTCAATGTATTTTATGTTTTAGGCAGTCAATACAGGCCGCCAAGCACAACATAGTTACAGAGGCAAGCAGCCTGGACAAAGACCAAATCAGAAGCAACAACAACAGAATTACGTTGCTAATAATGCTGCCAGTCAGGTATTTAGAAATTTATCAATTTAAACTAATCATAAGTTTGAATATCACTCATTTGCTGTTCTTCGAGTTTGTAGTAGGTACCACTATACAATGGCAGCTTCAACAAAGATGAAAGAGGTTCTGCATTTACTTTGCTGCAATTTCTGGGATTTGTGTTGGATTTTGAGAGCAACAGAGGTTCATGTTGATTTGAATTTACGGTAGTTTCATTCTTTACAAAATGGCTGGCAACGGGCCTAACACACAGGTGGAGCGTACTTTCGTCATACTGCACTTTCGCACAGTCAATCTGTGTTCAGAGATCCTTTGCGATTCCATGGACTGTTTTTGGTCCTATTTGAGGTATTTTGCAGCCAAGGCTTCTCATAAATTCAAATTTGCTTGTACTGTCGGTGCTCGTAAATAAAAAGAGAAGGATCACATGAATGTTGTAGTCTTTCTGAAAGATTGATTAATTCAGATCCATCCAATGCTCATGGTGCTACGATTTTCCAACGTAGCTCACCTGGTGCCTACATTGACATCTTTTCTGAGATAGATTTATATTCGGGTTGTCTGTGATATTGCCTTGTTTAATGGATGCTCTTCGGATCCAGCATCTGGAGCGTGCAGGCCCTTTGACCAAAGAGGAGCGTGTGGAGTAGGTGAAATTTTAGCGATCAATCTGATCACAAGCGGCTGATCATCGGGCGCTTTGGAAGTAGAAACAAATTCAACTGCCATCACGGGCGCTTCCGGTTGCTACTGAAAGAGCCAATCATAATTGCAGCGCCCGCTCGCCCAAAACGCTGGATATGGAGAGCAGCCTTAAGGAATCAGTGACAGGAAGCTAGTTTTGTGATCATCAAAGACTTCAAATCTTAAAGTTAAATTCTTAGCAGTCAGCAAAAAGTTAAGTTTCGTTGTCAATGCAGGGGATATTTGTCGCTATTAACCACAGGATGTTAATTCTTTCGCATACATGTATACCTTGAAGTTAGCCTTTCCTAATCAAAATGGTTGGTCGTGTCGTGAAATTGGTTTAAAATTTGAGATTGTAAAGTTGTGCAAACGATACATGATTTTAGAACACCTGATATTCGCATTCGATATATTTTGACTATTCATCACCTCCAGCATTCGCTACTTCGAACCAACTTTCACTCTGTCGGTAGTGCTTCTCGTGACATTATTCCCATTGCTTCAAACATTTGATTTCCCCTCAGTGTTTGAAGAGACAGGTGTATTATTTTGTTCTTTTGATTAAACATCTATTTAAAATAGACTAGAAAAAAGATTAGCTAACTTCCAGCTAATTAGGGCCTACTATTTACAATATACGTTATTTACAATAAAACTATTAATAAATATTACAGGACAAAAAGTGTTTTAAACTCTATCCTGTTAGAAACCCAACTTTCGGGATATATACTTTGCAAAGCCTACAGTTGCATTTTCCACCATTCCAACATCTAATTTGTTTTTGATGATAGGAAGGCCGCTTGATTGTTTTATTTCTTGCGGTAAGTTCTGCCGCAGTTTAAAACAATAAAGTAAACTATAAACTGCTTGTCGTTACTTACATAAAGTACTTGCGAGATGCTAACAAACTATTAGTACTGAACGTAGAGAAATACTAAGATGTCTTTATTTCTTAAGCCGCTGCATACTTAGGAAAAGAGACGGTTAATGTATTTTTCGGTAACTAAAATCTTTATGTTGTAGGATCTGTCACAAGGACCTTTGTCCCAAGGTCCATTATCTCAGGGACCACTGACACAAGGTGGTATGAGTCAAGGAATGAACCCATTGTCACAGCCATTGTCTCAGCCGGAACTTTCCCAGGTACATATGTGTATATTTTGCTGCATTATAGTCCCTCTCTAATGTAAGTATTATATAGTTAATCCATAAAAAAACCCGGATTTAATGATATTCTCATACATTTTCACAAAAGAGCTTCAAGCGTGTGACATTAGAGCTTCGAAGATTCTTCAAGATTTATAAAGACATCGTTTGATTCACCTTCTTTTTGCGAAAATAACTGGAAGGTTTATAAGGTGTCAAATGAAACTGCCCACAAAGAGCATAGCTTCCAAATCCTTCAAAAGGTGGTTGTAAATTCAATGATCTGCTTCATTGAACTGAATTACTTCAAAGAAACTTTAGCTGTTTGCTATGATTCTGCCCTTGGACATTTGTTAAATCTTAAATATTTCCAGAATTTGAGTGTTTTTCCTCGTTTTCAAGCATTCAAGAGAAGCTTTCAAACAAAGTTGAAGCTGTCGCAATTTCGAGACTATTTCACGCAACATGAAGTAATTTACAAGAAACCATAATTTATTGATTTCTACTGTATGGAAGCTATCAAGCAAAAGTCTGTCTTTTTTGTGGTTCATGATTTGGGAAGTTGGTGACTTCGACGTCGCATCCTTAGATCAGCTGAAATTCTAAAAGTGCTGTAACTTAAAATATATTCTAAATTTATGGAAAGTCCAACGGTATAATTATGGGTGTGTACCTAAAATTCCTCTTAAAACATTCAGTTGCAAAAAATATTTCATAGAATTTTGGCACCTATGCTCCCATGAAGAAGATCAATTGAATCTTTTGTATGGATAATTTTGCGTCATCGCAAATCTCACGTGACATCTAACTTGAGACAGAATTTACTCCATATTGTATTGTATCAGACGATTATAGATCAGAGTCAATGATGAGTTATTCGCTACAGTTATCCCTGTCTTAGTTAACCGTGCTGATACTTCACGTCAGTCTGAGACTCTGCGGTAAGAAAACAGTCTGTCGACTCAGCCCCTCTATCTTTCAACCGGTGGTCTACCTTTTGTAGAATAAAGGGAGATGTGCCTGCCAAGGGATTGAGAATCTGTCCCTGGACAAAAAAATTAGAAGAACAGTACCGGTTTGTCTCCAATATTCCTTTTAGCTATTCTGGGACAGAATCTGAATCGAACAATGTTATGATGCAAGTTCAAGAATTGTCGAATGTGCATAATAGTGATAGAACCTTTATCGCCACTCGATCGAACCTCGCTTATAAAATTGTATAAAGTAGCACCGATCCAGGCTCTTTTGGTAGAATAGGTAAAAGGTCTATTAAACAATAAATGTAAAAATGGCTGCTAGTGATAACAGACATAATCTTTGCTGAATGAAAGGGGCAGGATCACGTAATGGTAAACAAACCTGTTATCTCTATAATTTATATTGTTGCCCACATTTGTGTTCTGAAGAGATTTTGGTAGATGGGGTGAATCCACCAGAAAGTTACTTTGAAAAATCCATCAATATCTCTGCAATCGTACAACATATGAGTGCTTTGTTTGTTTCTTTACGAAGTTCAAGAGTTCAACTTCAAACTAACACCTTCATTTTTAGAAAAATAGTGGCAAATGTCTGTAATATGGCCTATCAAAAATACTGCCTAATCTGTGGAAAGAAGTTTGGGTACATTACGTGACCCAGCCCTTTTAAGACATTTACTTGCAGTGCCATAAGCCACTGTTGATAGAATTTGATTGATTTCACCAACAGGATAGCTACTTGGGAGATGACTTCCAGTTGAAATCACAAGCTGAGCAAGTTCTTTCACAAGACTCTACATACCAAGGTGACAGAGGCGGCTATCAGCCATACTCGCAACCGGAATTCTCTCAGCCGATGTACAACTCCCAATACTGAGCCAGTCCTTGCGCACTGGCTAGATAGCGGAGGCCCTGATGCTAGACCGTCTTGGGTTGCACCGCGAACAGCAAGCGAGGCGCATTGCTGATTACGTCGGCTCGGGGTATCGTCATCAACTCTGAGAAGAAAGATTGCATCAAACTTCACCGTCATAGTTCGTTAAGAGTTTCTGGTCTACGATGTTTCGAGATAAAAAGTGATTGGGTATATTGGTGATGGTTACATGAGGAAGTTCATACAGAAAGAAGCCAGTTCATGCCAGCTCCAATGATTTGGAAAGTTGTTGGTTTTAGACATAGTTGATTGTTAAAGGCTTGTCTCTTATATAGCCCTATTGTGGAATAATTGAATCTTCTTTGGACATTGCTAGCACTATTTGCTATTGATATTAAAATTTTCCCATTTTGAAAAAGGCTTTGCCATCGACTTTCTTGGGCTTACTCTCATCATGCTGAATTCTCCACTTTGCATTTTCGCATGGTAAAAGATCTGGCACGTGCGGTAATATCTTGTTTTGCGAAAATAGAGATTACCACGTTTCAAAATCATTTTGCGGACGTTGTGTTCAAGAGAATGTTCAATGGTCCATAGCGGTAAATTACTCTTGTCGTCTGCTAATAGAATAGGGAAACACTTAGAAAGAGAATTGTTTCTTTTGCCAGCCATTGTTCACGTAGCGTATGCAACTCTGATTTTAATGGCATGTTTTTAGATAGTTTTGCTGATTAGAAATGCAAGTTTTAACCTTGCATCGACCCTTTGACGGCAGTTAATGTGCACCTCAATTTCTCAACTCGCAAAACTTGAGTTCTTCCAGGGTGTGACCTCTCTAAACAAGCCGCATTGACAACGCTGTGTTTCAAGCATCTTCATTTCTATTGCAAAGAATAAGATTACATCGTAGCGAGCTTGCAGCGGGATAAATCCTGTAGATCGCAAAGGCAATAAAATTCAACGTTTTGATCAGTTTGTATTTTATAAACAGACACCCCTGGAATATATCTGCGACAAAATGATTCGGCACGAACGTTCTCCATACATGCTGATTTCCTACTGCGCATGCGTAGACAAAAATCATGAATGAGAGTTCGCTCGATGGAATTAGACGGCAAGTAGGTACCGTTTTATTAATTTCTGACGCTCACGAAAATGTATGCAAGTTTCCAATGTGAATCTAGTCCATGTTACTTTTTTAGACAAGAAGCAAGAGCTGGGTATTTTTTAAAGTACTGACTGGTGGGACATTTGCCCCAGTGGGCCTTTTTGCTTGCCCCAGAAGTGAAGGAAAAATCAGTAATTTTGCCCCAGTTGCCCAAGGCAAAATTGGGCCCTTTTTCAAATGATTTTCCCTCGTAAACAAAACAATGTTATTGATGTTTTTAGCTAAAGTGAAATCTTCCTTTCAAATGCAGCTATTATATTGGATATCATCCATGGTAATAAATTGTGTATCTTCCAGCTAAAAGTTTGCTGTTACATAGCTTTATGTATGCATCAAAAATATTTTCTTAATGATACAGCTTTGAAAGTAGGGCCCTAAGTTTGCCAGTGATAAGCGATACCATAAAGTCATACCGTAGAAATTTAGGGCTTCTCTGGCTGTTTGCCCCACTAGTGGAAAATCCTTGAAAAAATAGCCTGAACAAGAGTATGTAAACAATGTTGTTAATGACTATAATGTAGCTAGCAAATTATGATACTTGACTCACTGTGGTTGTGGAATGTTAGCTCCCTCCATAGTGCTTGCCCCTTTTCATTAGTTTGTCATTTTTGCCCCACCCCCTATACGATCAGAAAATCTGTAGTACAGGGTGACCCAAAAAAGTTGTTAGACGTAATAGAGGATAACGATATAATTAAGAGGCTCTGTGATTAGATATCTCTGAGAGGCTCTGTGATTAGAGGCTCTATTTGTACGATCTAAAGTAAATTTTAGACACTAGCACCTTGCAGCTCGGCTGGATATCTGTGGAACTACAAGCTCTTTAAGAAGGCTGAATTCAGATATCTCCAAACAGTTTTCTTTTTTAAATTAGCATGGGCTGTCGTTTCTTTTTATCGTTTATTTCCAAGCAAACGAAAGTGAATTCCAAAATATCTTTGACAACTTAACTTTCAAACATATGGATTCTTTTGAAGAATTCTGTTGAGCATTGTTTGAAAATGATTCAGTTTCTCCCCGGTCCAATGTTATTTGGATACATGCATTCTCAAGCAAATGTTTACAACGGTTAAAAGAATTAATTACTTTCGAAGTGCTATTTGGTTTGCTCTGAAATTAACGAAAATATATGACATTGAATTACCTTCTTTTGCTTTGATCTTAGAACTTTTCTTCACTACAAGTCACCTTGGGGCCTCTTGTTTCCGTTGTCGCATAAATTCGATCTTTGAAAGCCCGTAGCTCAATGAATTGTCAATTGATTTGCAAGATTTTGGTTTCTTAGATCAGATCAAAGTCTTAGTGAGAGGATCATCTTCCTCTGGGCCTGTTCATGTTATCGTTTTTTCAATATCAAATCAAACGTCGAAGAATTTTTTTAGGATACCCTTTACATCTGAGAGAACAGAGTGGTATAATGTTTATTTGCATGTGCAGACAGGTATCATGGGAAAGTGTTTGCAAATAGAAATAATTCAGTTGCTTTGCAAGGGTATAGTATCGTAGTGAATCAGTTATCGCGTAATTATAAATCTCTGTTCTAATACGAGACTAGCTCTTGTCAAGTGCCATTTTTAGGAGTGCATTCAAAATCTCCTTAGGCCCATTTCAGTGTGATCTTTGGGTGGTACATAATGACGGTCACTTCATGAAACGCACCAGAAAGCTATGGAAGCAGTTGTGATTTTTATTAGTGGAAATAACCTCTGCCGGTTACCTTCCCAAAGTTCCGCTTGATAATCGTTTCGAATGCCAAGGGCCTGTTTAATAGTTGCTGAACGTTTTGCTCCGAAGCTAATAATAGAAGACCCTTCAAGGACATGCTATACCGGAACACATTTGGATCTGTAACGAATAGTATTGTATAGAATGGTCTATTACATTTCTCTGAAACTTGTTTTGTCTCTTAAGGCCGTCCTCCACTTGCGGTAGCTTCGGTTGGCGACCAGCGCGCTTGTCTTGTGTGCATGCTCTGTTGCTAAAGAGCATGCACAAGAGGCAAACGCGTACGTCGCCGACCAAAACTACTGAAGTGGAGGTCGGGCCTAATTGTCAGTGAATGAGCAAACGCTTAGCTTCTTTATTGCGCACATTTAAACATTGAAAGTCCAGTGGTAAGATTTTCTGCAGTTAATTCGCTTCTCTTTATGTGGTAGTGCCTATCAAGGAAATCAACTCTTTCCTTCCCTTTCATTCAACAGCAAATTTTAATGGTTTCAATGACTTTGAACATTATTTTTAAGAGTGATGAAATAACATGTTTCAAAAAGAAGAAGCTTCCCGTGGCCTTACAGCTGAAAGAAAACTCTCCTGGGAGCGACGCTTCTGTGTTCCATACATTATCAACATCTGCGCCAGTTTGCAAATTGGATCCGATTTTGATGTGTATAGATAAAACTTCTTGCAGATCCATATGTTTACCGTTTCAGGATACGTGGAGTCTTCACCTCTTTAAGGGGCCGTTGCAACCAGCATGCCTTGCAAGTGCCATCTCTGTCAGCGGGCCTTTCCATGGCAACAACAGAGAGTTAAAGGCAGTCTGTCACGCATTTGATTGGGTGACTGGGACAATACAAAGAATAGGAAATTTGAATGGCTGCTAACCTTTTGACTTTCTACGACCGTAGAAAGTCAAGACGATTGGCCCCCCTTTGTTTCAAATAGACAGATTCACAAAGAAATCTGTTGTGTTGAGCGCTGACTTTGTCACGCCCAATCAGAGACGTGACAGACTGCCTTTAATTGAAGGATGTATTCACACAAAGCATGGATGGCGGTTGCAAAGGCCCCCTTGGGTTCGCTTTCGTGGTAGTCGAATAATCTTTAACTGGAGCATTCTAATTATTCTTTCAAAGTCATGGACACTTTTCCTCAGGATTGAGGGAGGATAAGCTCGCAAGGGTTTAGTCATTGACAGTTGTGTGAAGATAAGAGTTGAAGAAATGGTGGTTTTAACGCGTTGGAAAGCATTATTGTAATGGATTATCAATGTACCAGAAACTTAAGGATGATAGATGAGAGAAGTTCACTAAATGAATGTTTATTTCTTATCTCAAAACTCTTGCATTGGGCTTGGTGATCTAATGTCCTTAAAGGCAAGTCTTTCTCGACTGCACGACAGTAGCTCGTTCATTCGTTTTAGTAGTAGTAGACAGTGTTTAAGAAAAGAGGAGGAACGGGGAAAGGGAAGGAGACTGATTTCTCTTTTCTTCCTCTTCTCCCATTCCCGTTTGTTTATTGATCAAGAGCGACACTCAAAGCAAGTCCAGCCCATCTTGTGAGTTAGTAAAAGTTTCGGAATCAGAAATCACCAAAATTCAATAGGTTTTTTTAACGAAATTTATAGGATTTTTAACGAAAGTCACAGGATTTTTAACGACATTAACGGGATTTTGAAGATGAAAGAAGAAATCTAATCTACAGTGTCACTCTTTCAGAACTTAAAACCATTTTCTAAACCTTGTTACAAAATGTACCACTAGTTGATTTCAATAAAGCATAGATAGAATTCTTTTCAGGTTAGCGCCTTTCACACAAGAAAACACAGTCGCCTGACACTTATTCGTCTGCTATGAATTGAGTTAGACTTGGTTGGACCGTGAAGAGAAATAATTCGCCTTCAAAGATATTGGACAAAAAGGCTGGACAAAAAGGCTGGAAAAAATCAGACGACATGTACGTAGAAAATTTGTCACCACTTGTTTGTTTTTCACATCAGGTGGATTCCATGTCAAAGGTAATATGACCGCCACCAGAATACGGAAAACCTTGTGAAAGGCCAAGTCTGCTAATCTGAAAACTGGAGGAAAAACATTTTCTACATTCAAGTCGTCTGATTTGTTAGGTCTATTTGTTCCATTTACCAGATCCTACAGAAGATTGCTTATCTGCATTCATTTGCCAAAGGAATATAAAGGTGTTCATTTGTTCACCTAAGACGTACACATGTCTTTGCCATAACAACATTCATTTGCTAGAGGAATATAAAATTTTTCACCCAAGCTCCACATCAGGCTGCTTCGTAAGGTCTTCCTGCCTTGTACTGCATAGATTCCTACGTCCGTAAATGTCCATTATGTCATAGCATTCGTTTATTAAAGGGGCTGGGTCACGTAATGTAAACAAAATTCTTTCGAAACGACGATTTTGCGGCTGTTTTGATAAGGACACATCGAAGAGATTTTCCATTACTTTTCTCAAAACATAGGCGTTACCTTGAAGATGGACTCCTAAATTTTGTAGAGAAACAAACAAAACACTCGTATGCCGTACGCTTACAGAAATATTGGTGGAGTTTTGGAAGTAACGTTATTGTGGATTCACCCCTTCCATCGAGATCTGTCCAGAACACAATGGTCACGTGTGGACAGCGATATAGATCGTTGAGTTCACAGGTTTTGTCTCGGTTACGTGACCCAACCTCCGTAGAGCCTATTCATAAGGAGGCGAGCCAGCCCGCTTACAGGCCTGGCCCGGTAGGCGGGAAAGTTTTCATCTTGTGTTCATATGGAGAAATTCCAGCCCGCTTGCCGAGACAGAAATTGGACACGTTTCAAACATGAGACACGTCCTTATTGTTTCGACACTCAGCGCATGAGCAATAGCGACATTCTCGTCTCGGTAGCCGGGATGGAAATTTCATCCCACCTACCGAGGTCTCGCCAGTACTCCAATGAGATCTCGCTAAGCAGGCCAGCCCGCCTGCTCATATGAACAGAAATTAAAGTTTGCATTGGAATTAGGAAAGCGGTGAGATCGCGGCAAAGAGCTCCAGCCCGGTAAGCGGTCTGGCTCGCCTGCATATGAACAGGCCCGTAAAAGAATTTAAAGTGTTTGATTTGTTTCATCTAAGTTCCACACCAAGCTGCTTGGTAACTTCATCCCTAACTTGGTCTTGTATTGCATTGATTTCTTCATCCGTGAATGTTTTGTCCATTGAACGATATGTGATTCGATAGCAATGACTTGTTCGTTTCGTCTTTGGATGGGTGAATTCGTCAACTAGCTTCATCTAAAATAAGAGCAGATCATGGAATTAGATGAAAGTAGTGACAATAAATTAATTTCTATCGGATGTCCCAACAAGAACTCCTGTCTCGAAAATCATCAAAAATTGATTACATGATCGATCTGCAATTATTTTCTTTGTAAAAACAATCAAAAGCTAAGACTGCGTTCATACGATGCCGGCACATTTTGAAAACGGCGAAAATGTGACGGATAGGCCTCCCGTACATGAAAAAGGAAAATTTTTGTCAGAAGATTTTGAAAACAGTAAGTTTTAAAAACGTAACTTTCGACGGCATATTTTGAAAACGGCATCGTGTGAACGCTAGCTAAAATTTTGCTACCGTCACATTTCCAACGTCTGAAATGGCAAGGAAATTCAAGAAAATGCTTCCTCTTTAAGTGATACTGCTATAATCTGCCATAATCTACTGCTGCCACAAGCGCGCACTACTTGCCATGGCTTAGAGACGATCTCGTTTCTAGGAAGTAGATTATGGCAGGCACTTCCCAATGACATGAAACAATCAGATACCCTCTCCACCTTTAAAAGGAGAATAAAATCCTGGAAAGGAGAGGAATGTAACTGTAGACTGTGTAGACCTTTCGTGGCTCAGGTTGGGTTCTTAAAAGGATAAATGCGTTGCATTGTAAATACTAAAAATTTCTGTAAAAACATTGTAAAAATCTGTATACACGTATTATATTGAATTAATCCTTATGTAAGATATATATGTATTTTTCTTTTATTTTGAAACAATTTTACTTTGTAGTAGGCTTGAATTAGCTTTTATTTTATAGCTAGCCATTATACGCCTACTTTAAATAAATAAATAAATAATAATAATAATAATAATAATACTCGACATCAAATTTTCTAAACGCTATGCATTTTACAAGCGACCTCTCTGAAACAAATCAGTCATGTCTGCATGCAGGCTTCCTTTTCACAGACTTTAAGTAAAAACACGATGAATTTCAGCTGAAAATACAACGCGCTTATCGACCCTGCTACTGATCAAAATAAGATTGAAGCAACCTTGATTTATTCAGAATTTTCAAACGGAGGAAATTTGCGAAGCCATTTTAATTAACACTTAATGGTTTTCTCGAGAGAACCTGATTCTATGTTGAAAGTTGAGATCGTTTTTTAGAAGTTGGTGACCCTGGAGACATAATTTCATGTCAGCACCACCATCTGCCATGAATTTAAAAAAGAAATCCTTTTATAGACCTAGAAGCGAGTACCCAAGTCTAAAAATAGCACAAGAATGATTGTAAAATTTAGATCCACATTTTATATCTTTCAACGTATGAATTTGCCTATGATAACCAACTTTCATGTCAGTGCCACAATCTGCAACGAAGAAGTGTATCAAAGAACTCCTTTGGAACCTAGAACCCCAGACTAAAAATAGTACATTGGCATTTTTCAATCCATACCCACATCTTATCTTTTTCAGAGTATCAATTTGCCCCCGAAACCAAATTTCATGTTAATACCACAGTCTGCAAAGAAGTTATTAAAATCACCCTCTTAGAGGACTGGAACCTAGTACCCCAGTCTAGAAATGGAACAGGAGGCATTTTACAATTCATACCCACATCTAAAATTTTTCAGCGTATCAAATTGCCCCTAACAACCAAGTTTAATGTCCGTACCACAATCCGCAACTAATTCATTAAAAGAGCCCTTTAGAGGGCCTGGAGCCTAGTACCCCAGTCTACACAAGGGGCATTTTTCAATCTGACTTCACGCCCTCTTCTTTCAGCGGATCGACTTTACCTAGAAAACAAAGTTTCAAGTAGGCACCACTATTGGTGACAAAGTTATAGGAATAAACGATTCAAGGACTTGCACCAAAATAGTCCCACTGTCTAAAAATAGCCTCAAGGGGAATGTTCGGGTTTGGCTCACACCCCGTCTTTTTCAGCATGTCAAACTGCCCATCTCCATCGATTTTCATGCCCATAACTGTGTTTGCATGATTTTTATTATTGGATTTCGTACCGTACAGTGTGCATTTTATTGCTTTCTGCACAAGATGACGTCAAACAGCAACACCAGCTTCAGTCTTTTTGTCGGGCAAGATGGCGGTGGTCAAGAACCAAGATTTGGAGGTAAAAAGTGGCGAAATAACGGCATTAAATCGCAGGTAAATGTTAGTTTTGTTTTGAATACATTGTTCTAACCCCAAAATAAACTAAATTAGAAATTTCGATTTTGATCGAACTTCCCCTTTAACTGTGTCGCTGTGAATGCGGTATAACTTAAAGTTGACAATGTCATTTTGGTAAAAAAACTCATCTTTTAAACCCAGGAAAGAAATTTGAAACAATCCTGGCAAAGGGCTTGCAAAGGGTCTAGAATTCCACATTCCATTATGGTCGGTCGGTCCATGGTTTACTTGCTATTGAAACTGAAGTTCAATGCAATTGTTAGCTTCAACCTGGTTCCGAGGGCCAGTTTCCTATGTCAGTACTGACCCTCGTACCGGCCAGGTCAAATTCGCAATTTGATTGGCTATTCGACAACAGAAGGCTCACTAATCATTCCAAAGCGTTATTGATTGGCTTTGGCGAGAAGTTGGTCAACTTTGGATCGCTGTCACGGGAAATGAGGGCGACGGATTGAAAAAAGGATTCCTGGTATACTTTAATGTTATGTCTGTGCCCCAGTTGACGGGGTTTGAGCTCTTTCCGTCTCCGCATGTGGGAGAAATTCGCTATATTTGGTCATTTTGGGGACCATTCCTATTGATTCCCATTCAAAAATGGTCCCATTTCAAACGGTTATTTTAAAAAATCTGTTGCATGTGTGGGGATAGTGGGAGACTGACAAGGGGTAATGGACCACGGCGCGGGTCTAAAAGATGAGCGATTTTACCAAACAACATTTTCACACCTAAGTTTAGCGTTCGTCTTTGACTGATAGATTAGGGTAGGGTAAAGTGGGATATGGAAGGGTAGGGTAGAGTAAGGTATGATTGGGTAGAAGAGTAGAGTATCATGTTACAATGTGTTCGTTTTCTTTATCTAGATTTGTTGTAGCATGTTTTTCTCTTTGCTGTATTTTAGATACATGGGTTGTAAACAGCATAGGTTCCAAATCTTTACATCTACGAAAAAAGGCAGGTGTAAAATTCAATGACTTATTTCTTTAAACTGAATGACTTGAAAGAAACTTTAGCCACTTTTCTATGATTCTACCGTTGGACTTTTCAGAAATCTTGATTATCTGTAGAAATTACAGCCTTCTTTAAAGTTCAGCTCATTTTATGATGTGACATCATCAAATTTCTAAATCACAAACCAGGAGAGTGAAAGAGTTTTGCTTGATACCCTGTTGAAGGCATCCATAAACTATGGTTTTCTTGAAAATTATCTGATCTTTCATCAACAGGTTGAGAAATTACGATAGTTTTAGGATTTTTCGAAAATTTTCATGAATTCTTAAAGAAGAAGAAAACAATGTAATTCTGAAAATATTAAAGATTTCATGAAAGTTCAATGGCAGATTTACAGTAAAATAGTTCAAGTTTCTTTGAAGCCGTTCTGTTCAAAGAAATAGGTCATAGAATTTTACAACAAGCTTTTTAAGGATTTGAAACCTACAGTATGCTCTTGTAAACAAGCTTTGCTGAATGGGCTACCATGCTTAAATAGTTGATGATAGATCAGCATTCCAGTTTTGAATATTGGCCGCATTCGACAGCCCGGCCAAAATTGTCAACATTTTTTACTCATCTGGTACGCTCTATAAAATACATATTTTCTGTACCTCCTCAACAATATCTCCAGCAACCGATCTTATGACTTCAAACAAATCATTGGCAGAAAATTCATCAGTCAGCCAGAATGACACATCTTTAAATGTTGGAGGATATTTACTGAATGGTTTGAATCTGACGTCAGCTCCATCTTTGAATTGATTCAGAAACCGTTCATCTTCACTCCAAAACAATCGGATGTCTGGAATTTCAAATAACTTCATTGCAATTCTTTCTAAGCCAAGACCAAACGCCCAGCCAATCTTATCGGATGCACCACCTAAAATAAAAATTTAGATTGTGTACCAGGTGACGCAATGAAAGGTACACTTTTTAAAATCAACAAACTTTAAGAATGTTGCCAACTCTTAAATTTTCTTTTTTGTATTTGTGTCAAATTTGAAATAATTTCCATTAATTTATATGGCGCTCAAAAACACGGCTCCTCAGAGAGGCAACAAAGCAGTTTGATTGGTTCTTCATCAGTTCGCAAAAGCCGTATTTTCAGAGCCGCATTTGACCAGCGTTGCCTTAGAAATAAACAACAGGGGGGGGGCTTCTTTGCGTATGCCTAGGCCGCTAAAATGAACAACTAAGGTTCAGCGTATTGCTCAATGACTTCTTCGCTTAGATTTTGAAGAAGAACTTTCGATCATACATGTAGAAAATGAAAAGTAGCAAGCATCGAAGCCACCAACTGCAATAATGAACAGGATCAAAATACGGGAGAAAAGCTTACAATAATGTTAGCAATGTTTCTGAAAAGTTCTGCCATTTAATATATCCTTTATCTAATGATTACTCGATTCCATGCTGGAAAGTATTTGAACTGCAGTTCCTTGTACGGATCTAACTCCGTCAAATGTCCCTTGTACATCAAACTGCCGGAAGGGGGGGAGGGGGGGGGGGGTACTAAGTAACTTAATAACATAGCCACTAATGTTGCATCATTGCAGTATAGCAACAGCAACAGAGTATCGAATGTTGGCACTGCGGGAGGATGTTGCATTTTGTAACAATTCTAGAGCATGAGGAAAGACACAAAAGATACCATTAAATGGCATGAATTTTGATTTTCAAAAAAAAGTACTGCTGTCTTTATGTTGCAGTTAGAAACAGCAGCGGCAGCATAAATTGGTTCCATGGAAAAGCTACGTAAGCCGCATATTACGCAATTGGGCTACCTATATGTAGACTGAAGACTTCTTAATACTTGCATTATCCTCATAAAATTCTTTACTTTCAATAAGGGTTAAATGAGAACTTCTGTTTTATGACTGAAAATAAGCTGATATGGTCATGAGCACCCTATTTATATTGGACTCAATGCCTTTAACTAATGGCTACCTTCAATTTTTTCAACCTCGCTCCCATGATTGTCCCAACCATTGATTGCTATCATATCATCTTGAACTACTTTCAGCCCCAAATTATTTATACATCAAGAAATATCTAAATTTCGCTATAGTTGTTGCATGGAAATTGAGGGAAAATGGGCAGGTTTTGCTGGGGATTGAAGGAAAACAAAACATTTCCATTTCCCTCCTAGGAAACTGCTAGGACAGTGTCCGGCTATTTTCCATACTATTTTCCGTGAGAGACATGCTACGACAGTGTGAAAGGTTGTACAGACCTTTCTTTAGAATTCCGTGCTCCATGATCCCACATCCTAACATTTCCATCCACTCTCCTTCATATTTTACTTCCAGCTCCCAAGAAGGGTGTGTAAAAGGGAAATAAGCATCAACCCATTTCATCTCAATATTTTCTCCCAGCAAATCTTCAAATAATTTCTGCAACGTATGCTTCAGATCAAATTCAACCAGTTTTGTTGCTTCAAATGTGTGAAATTCTTGCTGCTCAGATGTACGCTTTTCGTTATTTCCAAATATTTTCAAGCCATGCTAAATGAAAAATATTGCTGTGGGTTTATCAAGTTGCAAGAAAAAGGTTGCAAAGTATCTAAATTCTACATTTAAGCCAGGTTGGAAAACATGCGTGATTTGTCCTACAAGTAGTAATGAGTGAAAGAATGTGCATGCTGCAAGTAGACTTTAGAATGCTGCAAGAGATACAAAATTAAAGGTGGTCTGAAGCGAAAATTTGTATTGATGCAAATGAATACTACTTTTGAATGATGAAGAATGTTGCTTATGATTTTGTGATACCTTGTTTCATCTTCAAGTTATCTATTGTAAGATTGGCTGATGACGTCATTTTGTTTGCAAAAAGTAAAGAACGTGTACGAAGCTGGCTATGTTTCAAAGACGAAATTGATTCAAAGAACTTTTTCTCGATTAATAAGTCTTTCTAAACATCATATCAGTCCATGAGACAATTTCTATTACATTCATTCAGCTCAGTTTCATGGTCTCCTACAACTGTAACCTTTCAAAGATAAGATACAACCATATTTCAATATATCATCCCTAGTAATTTGCAAACAAAATGACGTCATCAACTGAAATTCAATATCAGTGCATAACTTGAAAACAAAATGAGATATCGCAGAAATTTAAAATGGATTCCGTATCATTCGATAGTGCTTTTCATTTGCATCAATAAAAAAATTCGCTTCAGATCACCTTTAACAATGAATCTTTTGTTATCTCATGCAAGAACCTTTTACTTTAGCTGCAAGTAACGAGTTTGACACAATTTCATACTTGCGAGTGAATGTAATTTTTCCAGCCTGGCATTTAACCCTAGATGTATCTCATCTGGGAGTTTAGAAGTCATCAATACCTGTGGGGAGGGCTGGATTCCAATAAGTTTACAAGAATTCTTAGGTGCAAAGACTGGGCTGCACAAAAGTGAAAAATCATTAGGGCCTCCATTCAAACTTGAATCTTGGTCCACAGGGAGATATTCTTATTGATATTGTTGTGAAAACAAAGTGCATAAAGCTTGTGTTGTATTATCATGCACTCATGGTACACAGCAGAATCAGTCCATATCATATTTCTTGATATTTTAGTAATATTTATATTGACATACATGGTCTTGTCCTGCAAACAAATCATTTTTCCCAAACAATTTCACTCCTTCCATTTGATGGAAAACAGGATAATGACTTTTATCAATTTCATCTCTGCGATAAACATCCCCAGTCAATATAAATGCATCCCATCCACTTCTGATTAAATCTCTTTGATGTGCTGATGTATGTGCTCTCAACATGTATTCTTTGTTGATATAATAATTGTCATTCTTTGCTCTGCTCACGTGATCAGCTGGTACCAAGAGACTATCAAAGTTCTGTTCTATTGTTACAACTGGTGAGAGGTTATCAACTGCAGCAAAAATACATCCACCATATCTCGATCTGTAATTTCCATGAAAATGAGACTCAATTTGCTTCTTGATCATTCCAATCGGATGGTCATTCTTCAAATGCAGCTTCCTTTTAACTTTTCGGAGCAATCCTTCTGTAACATTTGTCATTTCATCTCTCTGAAAGGTTTCTCCCAGAACATTGATGCTTTGCTTCTCTTGAGGAGCTGCATTTGAGCGGCCTAAACTGCTTGCAGTACATCGTCCTCTGAAAGCTACATGCACGTTCTTCTTAAGCAATTTAAGGGTAAGTTTGTTCTTTGAGAATCTTTGCAATGCTTGATAACTATAAGAACAATTCATGACACAGTTTCTGCATCTGTAGATAGTCGAATTCATCCGTTTGCTGTTCTGGCTGGTGCTTGGCAGACTTGATCGAGAAATAGGCCCATTTATGATGCCATAATAGAATCGCCTCGTTTCGAAGCGTCTACTCTAAATTGCGGACCAGAAGCCCTCTTGGCTTTCATTATCTTCGAAAGATGGCTAACAGGAATTTTTTACTTTGATGCTTTGCGTCAAATTGAATTTCGATCGGTCTGATTGGCTGATTTCTTGAATACCGAAATGGATCCTGGGAAAAATTTGTCGATGCCATCATTAGCACAATATTATAGAGAAACTTGTTAGATAACTACTGATAAACTTCACGGATCTACCGAACAGCACATCCAAAGTTGCACTCTATAGCGAATTTAGGATATTGCCAGCAGTAGATTAATTCAAAGAGAAGAAATGAATGATGTGGCATAGAATCGTAGAATGAACAGGAAAGAGCCGAATGAAACAGTAAAAGCTGCAGTAAAAGAACAAGTAGAATTGGTACTACCGTGGATCAAGTTAATGATAAAAATTACAAATAAAGATTCTTAAAGTACGACACAGATTTAACGAAATCAAAAAAGATGTCAAAGAACAAACGGAAGAACATGGTAACTAAAAGGGTGCATACGTAGTCCAATTGACCAACAAAGAAACGGGATTGAAAATACATTGCAGCAGATAATGTAGTAGGGGGTTAACCCGGTGGGTGCAATGCTAATAGGCTGTTTTAGCAAGGAGACGCGAGTCAAGAAGACGCCAGCATAATTCTTTTGTTCAAGGCTGTAAATTACAAAGAGAAATCAACTTCAAAACTTTTGCGAGTCTCGAGAGACTTATTGTACGTTCTATTCTGAAACTGACAACCTGAAAGGTATATTTTTGAAGGCCGCACTGCAAAAGATGGGACGTCGAGAAGGGAAACTAATTGCAATATGAAGACATTCACAAATGATGGAGATGCGAGAATGCAAACTTATCTTAGGGAATTCGTCTGTCTGTAAACAGCTTTCCGAGAAGGAAAAGGCTGGAAAATTTGAATGCTCTGAAAACAGAAAAATGTAGCCGTTTTTTCAAAGACGTCTGCGTCTTGCTGCTAAAACAGCCTAATGAAAATATGACGCCACACTCATCCATGATTGCACAGAGCAAGGAATACATATATTTGAAGCAGAATCCTATGACCTACCGTAGAATCTAGAAAAAGGGGTATTTTTCTTCAGAAATAATTAAATGCCATCGGGAAACCCTAGAATATGGCCAATTTCACATGGCCCAGGCTTGATATCCTTAAGGGATTCTGATGTTTTCCAGTAAAGAGATATCAATGATATTAATATTAGATGATATTAAGGTCACAGTCGGTGCGGCTATTGTTAAAGAAAGCTCTGAAGAAAAGTTGCTAGGGGTGACAATAGATAAAAATTTGAATTTCAAAAGTCACGTCTCAAATTTATGCAAAAAAGCCAGCCAAAAACTGCATGCCCTTGCTAGGGTATCTGCTTTCATGAATCCTGATAAATTGCGTCTGCTAATGAATAGTTTCATAAAATCTCAGT
Organism: Aurelia sp. 4 Dawson et al 2005; assembly: GCA_964019985.1. Lineage (NCBI taxonomy): Eukaryota > Metazoa > Cnidaria > Scyphozoa > Semaeostomeae > Ulmaridae > Aurelia > Aurelia sp. 4 Dawson et al 2005. Next base: position 6,024,021 of record OZ026499.1, on the reverse strand, counting down.
TTAGCTACTGTCCGTTAATTTGGATGTTCCATGACAGGGGCCTCAATGCAAAAGTAAATAAAATCCAAGAAAGAGCACTAAGAATTGTGTATAAAAACAGTCACGCCGATTACGAATCTTTGCTGAAATTAGATAATGCAGTATCCATTCACCAACGCAATCTACAGTACTTGATGATAGAAATATACAAAACCAAAAAGAGCCTGAATCCTAGTTTCATGAGTGAGATTTTTGAGGCAAGAGATGTACAATATGACTTGCGAAATAAGAATACTCTTGGCATTCCTAATGCCAAGACAACTTCTTATGGCATAGAAACTGTGAGATATTTGGGTCAAAAGCTGTGGCAAACATTACCTCACAGTGTTAGAGAGTCCCAATCACTGACTGCTTTTAAAAAAGAATTAAGAACCTGCACAATAGAGTGTGACTGTAGATTGTGTAAGACATTCATTTCGGGTTTAGGTTTTATTTAGCACTTTTTCTTTAAAATTCTTTCTGACCATTTTTTATATGTATGATAGATAGTTGGCATTAATTAGCTTTTCATAGCTATTAGAGTTGTAAGCCAACTTAAAATAAATTATTTATTATTATTATTATTATATATATATATATATATATATCAGTGAAGTGAATGGTCTTAAAGTGCAACAATCCCAAAACTTTCTCTCAGAACTGGCAGTTGCACGGTAGCAATTACTTTAAAGTTCAGTAATACTCCTTTAAAAGGGGGCTATCATTGAAAATTTCTCATAATAACGGGTCTATTCGCCGACTGAAAAGTCAGATAAAATGGTATTCTATTAAATGGTAAGGACGAGCTTGGTGTACTTTTCACTACTACATTACAGCCACTGGGTGGGTCAGCCAAAAATACATTCGACTTGAAAGTAAAACAGCAACAGTAATATTTTTTCAATTTGTTTAGAGTGGGCTTGTCTGGATTTCTAGCCACTGAAAGCTAATTTAGGCCCACTTTGCATGCCGCATCCAGGCATGGGACCCCTAGTTTAATGTCCCTTCCGAAGGACAACGAGGTGAGCTGTGAGGTCAGGCCTCCGAGGTCACCCATCCGGAATCTGACCTCACCGAGCCAGCTTAACTTCAGTTTCCTGACGAATATTGTTTTGAAGCCACTCGACCACTCACCCCGCAAAATGATGAGAGCTTAAGATCGATATTGGAGGAAAAAATGGAGATTTGCATTTTGTCCGGAAAAGAACAGTCCACGAGACATTATATGTTATCTTGGAAAGGGACACAAAGATTTTTTGCAGACAATTGAGACAGATAAAAGAACTGGCAGAGATTGATAGAGCAACAAGGAACAAAAGAATGGCTGGCAGCATAAGGAAGAAAGGTGAAGAAAATTTATAAACACATTTGTCACCGAAGTCACCAAAGTCTAGAGTTCGGCAAGTCCACATGTTTAGGTCCGCACTTTAGAGCTTGCCTTTTCGAAGAAGGGATTGTTTGAATGCGAGGCAAATGAAAAATGCTACCACCTTTTGGTGCAATTTTCCAGTTGCACTCAGCAGCAAAAAATTTCTTTGAGATAAAATCATTCGAAATTAACTGAAAAAGGAGGCGGAGAAGATGAGCAACAAAAGAGACGGTGGCAAAAGAAGAAGGATACAGAAGCATCAAAACGAAACTGCGTTCAAGAATAACAAATATGCTACAAACTCTAAAGCAAAATTGTTGAATGAAATGAGAGTGACAAATGTCTGTCAAAGATGTAAAGATATCATTGAATGGAAAATCAAATATGGCAAATATAAATCATTAACAACCCCAAGCACATGGTGAGAGTTTATATCATCCGCAGGGCAAGGTCAAGGAGATCCGATGGGGTCCTCTTAGGGCCTAGGGGCAGAGATGCTCTGCTGCTGGTGGCCTGACCTCTTATCTTGAGTAGTTTTCATGCTCTCTCTGCTAAAAAACCAATGGGAAGCTAAAGCTATAGCACTTCGACAATGTTTTTGAATGTAGCTGGGTATCTTCAAACAAACCTTTTTATCTCTTAAACCTATATTTGCCCACACTTGGCCATATTGTGCTCCCAGTTTTCATTCTTTGATTTTGGCGTGGGGAAGCTCATTCTTGAATAAATTTTGGCGCATCTGAGGGTTGGGGGTTTTCATGAATTTTATATACAAACTGCCAACAACAAAACGATGCAATAACAGGGTTATGGTGTGGCTGTTGCTGGAAGCAGTCAAAGTAGCATGGGGAAGATCTTCCCTGCGCACTACAAAGAATGCAGACTAGTTGTGCTCTGCACAAATTATAGTGGATGGGGTGAATCCACAATAAAGTTAAGTCGTTCTAAAATCCAGCAATGTCTCTGCAATCATGCAATCAATATGAGTGTTTCATTTGTGTGAAATTGAATAGTCAGTCTTCAAAATGACATCTTCATTTTGAGAACAGTGGTGCAAAGCCTCTTTGATATTGCTAATATTGACAAAGTTGTGTTTACATTACGTGAACCAGCCCCCAAACACTGTGAGACACATTGGAAATGATGTGCGATTTGGCCTAGGCTTAATTAGCGAGTGACAAAAATTTGAAGGTGCAAGCTGTGACTTCAAAAGCTGCGAGAGATACAAAATTAGCAATGGGGCGATAGGTCTTTTGTTCTCGCATATGAGAACCTTGTATTGCACAGTAGTTGCGAGTAGCGAGTTTGACACAGTTTCATACAGTAGTTCTGAGTGAATGCAAGTTTTCCAACCTGGACTGTGAGGGTTAATTTAGCAAAATCGTTTTGGTGTAGGAGAGCATGCAAAAGCATAATTGAAAATTAGATTAACTGGAGCTTGAATGAAATTTCAAAATTTTGTTTTATTGCAATTTTTAAGTGTTTGTTAATACCATGTGTTGCTGTACTAGAGTGGCAAGTTGCTGATATGTTGTTGACAAAAGTGGTCTAAATGAAATATTTATGTAACAATAGCTATGAATTGTCCTGTTTTCCATTGTTTTCAAATCAGTAGTCACTGTTTTTCACATCATCAGGTGTTACCAAACTGGCACTTAAGGTGTTTGCAAATCTTGCAAACACTTGATAAGAGAATTTCAGTTTGTCATGGCTGTTATTTCCAATCTTGTGGCAACTGCAGGGTTTATCCTACAACTCAAAATAAGGGTCTGAAACAAAGAGCATTAGCTATGGCTACCCAAGAAATCATTTCTAATCATTTTGATCCTCTTTTCAAAAAGGTGTGAAATTTGTCTCAACAGAGGCCACAGAGATAAAGTCCCAGAAATCTGGAATCTGTAATAGTAAGCTTTGCCTTGTAGACCCTTTCTTCTTTTGAATCAGTATACTGTACACCAACAGCACAACATTAGCTGTGAATTATAGCTGCCCTCAGCCACGAAGTTTTACAGAATATGAAAATGTCTTTGTGATTTTGCTACTCTTAAAATATTCATTGATTTCTCTTTACAGTGTGAAGTGCTCATTGAAAAAAGTGAAATATGCTTATCACATTGCATGCACAGAATGTGCAGTCAAAGAGGGCATATGTGCAAAATGTGTAAAGCAAAATGAAATTGTGGAGTTGTAAGTAGCAGTATTTATCTTTTCCCATCAGTAAGAGCCACATGACAATTTTGAAAAATGGGTAACCCATAGTGAATGCAAAAGATGGGATCTCACAGGTTTATTAATATGAATAGCCTATTGTATTTGATAGTCAAGTGCATGGTGGAAGAAAGCGAAAAGAAAACAATGGAGGGATTAGGTGCTTCTTTTTCCTGTTTGTAGACAAGCACTACATACTCTGGAGTACCGAATAAATGGGGGGGGTGAGCATAATTGGGGGAGGTTTGAAATGGTTCAATATAACAGTAATCGGGGGCTGGAATAATCAGGGGGGTCTTGGAGAAATGGAAAATAGTCGTTTTCTTAGGTAAACATGTCTCATATATTTATGTGAACAGTGATGTTACTAATACATTTACTTTTGAGTTCTGTTTCTGTTGAATGCACTTCTTGCGACTCTTTCTTGCGTTTATTCAGAAATTATGTTTACTATCATTTCATTTTTCCAAAAATTGATAAAAGGGTGGGTTGGAATAAGAGCGGGGGGGGGGTTGGAAAATTTTTCAAAAATTAATAACCTTGGGGACGATTATTCGGTACTCGAGAGTACTGTATCTCCGGCTGCTTACTTTAATGCAAGAAATGTAGATTGTTGCATACTGATGACTTATGATGTGATTCTTTGTATTTGTTCAAAATGTTTTTCATCTGATGTCTTTCTTTTCATTCACACTGAGCAATGCCTCACAACCTCACAACAAAAAAGATGCTCTAATGCAGCCTAAAACCTTACCAAAAATCTAAAGAAAAGTTGACGTCCTCAGCATGCCAGGTGAAACATCAAAGGTTGTTCAAACATTGAATTATATACTTCAAAAAGTTGAACTTTCCATTTATAAAACAAGTAAAGGACTGATTGTGATCAATAAAATGTGGCCTTACCATATTTTAAGTGGTGATCCCATGGATGCTTCCTACTGCAACTGCAGTGCATTTGTCCAAATCAATTTGTATTTTGAAGCTGTATTTTCATGAGTCTCAGTTTGATGCTTTGGCTGCTGTATTGTTCACTTCAATACCAATAACTGAGACTGGCGCAATCAGTCTAGTCATGACGGAAGTCCACAATAAACAGATTAACTTTTTGGGAATTTTTTCTCATCAATGCATGCAGAATACCATGTACAGTGCAGGCCTTCCACATTTTGATCATGAAAAGAATTCTCAACAGTTGTTGAAAATTTGGCCTACTACCGTAAAAACTCTATTAAATCCCCCTCTCTATTAAGTCCCCTCCCCACTTATGCAAAGTTCTAAAATTTACCAAGTATTTCCATTTACTTTCCGACACGACCTTGTATATCAATTTTGATATGGTTGGCGATGAAAACTGTGTTGAATTATTGTATTTGAGTCGAAGAATTGTGTGTTGATTCTGCAACATATGGGTTAAAAGAAATGAAAAGCTACCAAGTATATCCTTACTTATCACTTGATTTTCTGAATAAGCTCTAAGAAGACCCCTCTCGATTAAGCTCCCCGCCCTCTGAAATCAAATAAGCCCCTGGGAGCTTAATAATGGTGTTTACGATATTTCCAGATAAGGTTGTTACCAAATTCAGTTTACTTTGCGACGTCAGCAATGGCTAAAGTTTCACAAAGTTTGCCTTGTGTTAGCCGAGAAATAAGCAAGGTCGCAGTACAGTATCAGTCCAGGCTCATCACAGAAACTCGTATAAATAGCCAAAAGAATATATAATCCATCTGTTTTTGTTTAAAGATGGGCAAAATGTTTTTGGAATCTTGCCATGAGATCACATCCTGCATCATTCAAAGGTCTATGAGGAAAGAATACATGCAGTAATACAGAAATGAAATTCTCCACCAAACACCTGAACTTCATTTTTCAAACACCTTAAATAAAATACAAATAAACGCAAATAAAACTGATACTGTAAATGCAAGAAGAATCACAACAAGATTTCTTTCTGTCTGCTGTTAACTACACTCTAGTCCATCCAGTACCCTATGTTCTACGAGATGAGCTAGAAAAAGTTCCCACTTCAACGAATTCATAGCACCAAGAGAACTTCACAGATTTGAATGATTCAAATTCCAGTTAAAAGCCAAAACATTGAGGTGTTTGTGATTTTTCTCGCTGACTTACCAGCATTGAAAGTATCGGTAAATTTACACACAATTGACTCTCCTTACACAGAAAAATATGCTATGAGCGTTTCACCTCTCTTGAGAGTTATATGACATCAATCTTCAAGCAAATACTATAGATATTCAATCCCAGTGCAGTACATGGATACCTCTTACCCGTGAAAAATGTCACTTTCTTCATTGATCTTTGCGAGGAGTCTTTTGTGATTTGATCAAGGTTTTAGAATATCATTTTTCAGTCACTTTGCAACCAAGAAATTTTTGTAAAGTTGAATTCACCTATATTTTTAGTGCTAGTAAGACAGCAAGAAAATCACAAAAATATTCGGGTGGATAGCGCAGTTTGACCAGAAATCGAAGGATGAGGCAAGCGACGACAATCATTATAAATTTATTCATCATTCATTAGAAAGATTTGTCTGAGTCTGATACTTCAACTGGATATGTCTTTCTGATGAATGATGAATAAATTTATAATGATTGTCGTCGCTTGCCTCATCCTTCGATCACAAAAAGACTTCTGTCTATCGGCTTTTAACTAGAATTTGAATCATGCAAATCTGTGAAGTACTGCCCGTGCTATGAATCTTCAAAAGTGGGAACTTTTTTCTGGCTCATCCAGTATGATTTTGCAAAACACCTAGTCTTCTCGGGTGCACCTGGTGCATGATTCATTTTGTAACTCTTTCTTGTAGGCCAGAACCAGATGCATCACAAAGGCAGAGAGAGGAAGTGCAATTAAGAGATGGTCTAAAGGCAATGTCATTGCGAGAGAGAAGTTAGTTTTTCTGACCATTTTATTATGATCATTTCTGCTCTGACATTTTTAGATCATTTGATCTACTAGAACTTTAAATGACCATATCTATCCTATCAAATGCCAAGTGGTCTGTTCATTGCACTGCTACATGTTTCCAGTTTCCGCAGTGATGTGAATTGCCTCTCATTCTTCAATATGGCAGTATAGTTTGGGACCTCACATAATTATACATATATCAATTATCGCCATTTCTTTTGAGCATTTCACCTCACCTTCTGCCCTATTTTCATTGATCTGAAAATCTTAAGGCTTTCCAACTTTTTCCAGTTTAAGCTACTCTGTTTTATGTATTTTTTTATACATATATGACCAGCTAAAAACTTACAATACATATTACCTAATAACACTACTTACAAAATACTTTACCCTACTCCTAAAACAATACCATTTGGAGCGAAAAACAACGTCTACTTAATGGCAACATAAAACAGGAAACACGAACATAGCACTACACGTGACGACATTGAAATACAAAGGTAACACATAAAGTACACGTAACTTCTTTTCATTACACGTAACTACTACAAAAAAAGAAAGAACGTTTACTAAGAGGGGGAATTGGTCGATCTGATCGGCCAAGGTTTGTTTCACCCACTTCGAGTCATGTGACCAAACTCCTGGGAAATTTTAGTATTAATTTTAGTTTTATGTATGAATGTGACAACAGAGCTTCCCCTTCTTATTTCCATAATTTCTTCACGCTAGTGACATCTGTTCATCAAATGGCACTCGAAAGTCACTAAAGAACGAAATTTTCTTAACAAAGAAATGCAATTGCTATATGGTCTTCGATCAATGCAGTATTGTGGTGCTAAAACATGGAATAGCATGCCAATAAAGATCAAGTGATCAACGTCTGTCTTCAACTTTCGAAATAATCTCAAAATTTTCTTCTTCGCCAATAGTTAGCAAAACTAATCATGGTAAAGTACGCCTGCGGGCTGAATGGCCATTTTTGTCTGTCTGGTTCCTAGAAATTCTTTAAATATGTTGATATATAGTTGTTTCATTCTTAGCAGTTTATCATCAGTTCTCAAATATTTAAACAAATTTGAATCTTTCCTAAGACAAGGGATGCTGTCATCTCGATTTGTTTATCTGTTGAGAGGAAACCCCCCCCCCCCAAGAAATTCCTGCATGCAGATTTATTCTCTTTTCCACTTTATGGTTATTGTTCGCATCTATCTTTGTTTACACTTAGTTAAGTGTTGAAATTGTAAGTGTCATCTAAGGGACCAGATAACCTCGTGTCTGTTCCTGCTTAGGTAGCACAGTAGAATGTGATAACTTTTATGTTTTAATTGTTTTGAGTTTGATAGAAAGAAAAGCTCAAAATTGATAAAGATGCTCTTTGATATGGAATTATAGATGTGGAGGTAGCCAGGATAGATTTCTTTCAAAAAGTGAAAACCAGGGGGGAGGGGGTGATTCCTGGGGGGTAACAAGGGTACCCTTTTGCGGTTAAACTTATGCGACAGAGCGTCCTTTTCTGATAAAATTATGTGGCAGGGTACTACAATTGATAAGAACATTATGCGACATGATGTCGTGTGGAAGGATATTTTCAAGAGTTCTTTTGAAACAATGAATAATGAACACTTTTGACAAAATTTTTATACAATAGGGGATATACTTTTGAGGTATTTTTTTTGCGACATGGTACAGGGTGTGGAGAGATTTGCCACACACCCCGTCATCTCCCTTGTCAAGTACCCCCCAGGGAGTGAAAAGCAAGGCAGGGAGTGATCGGGTAAGCAGTGAAGATGAGCGTGTGGCCGAGTGGTTAGGGCGACTGACTCGTAAACCAAAGGTCAGAACGGCCGAGGTTCCAATCCCACGCTGGACAGTTTGGTCGCTGTCCGTAACTCTAGCCCGGGTCGACCAGAGCCATGTGAGGGAAATCTGGTAGCAGCGGCCATCGGCTGTGGTGGGTTGATGATAAAACATCCGTGGCCCCTGCTGGAAATAAGTCTCTCAGACTTTCGCAGGCTAGCCACGTTAAATATGATTACCTACCCACTTACCTTCCTACCTACCTACCTAGGGCGGGACTTCTATTGTGGAATTGAGGGTATTTTACACGGTAGGATAGAGTCCATTCTTTATGTTGGTAACATTGCAATTTTTAGTCCCAGAATAAGCGTCTGCCCAAGGAAATTGGAAACTTTTTCATCAACAATATCTCCAACCACGATTATTGGACAAAAATTTTATTCATCAAAGTTTCATTCTAATTGTCGTCCGAATTTCGTTCTTTTCAGCGACGTTCTTGCGACAAGTTGAGAGAGATCGCCGGAAAGCAGAATCAACCAAGAGGAGTGATGTTGCAGTGGAAGAAGAGAGCGAAAGCGAAGAGGAGAGTGAACTAAGCGGTGAAGATTTAAATGATACTTTAGGCTGTGAGGACATCGTTGACCAATGAAAGGTATTTCTAGACAAGTATCTAGACTGTTTTTTAAATTTGTGCAAGTGAATCCCTTTCTTCTATGATAGACCTTAATCAAATGCTTAAAGCACCAGTCCGGGATTGATAAAGTTGTTGTTAAAAGGCAACCTTATCAACTGCTGAACACCAGTCGTGAGTTCTTTTCTAAGTTTTGATGCCTCCAACTTTCATAAATTGGTTAATGAATCTTCGTAAGTCAGGCCAAATATCGTCGCCATTTTGTATTTTGTACGAAGGTGCGATAAGGAAGCTAGCAATGTGAGTGGTATAATCTCAACACATTTGGCAGCCTCGTTCAGGTCAACGTGGAGTGAAGTTATATAAATGACGTCATTTCGCACTTCTTAGCAGATTGAAATATGTATTTCGCAGATTAAAAGAGGAAAAAATTTAAAAAAGTTCTACGCACCTTTCACAACAGTGTAATCTCTTGAATAATAAAGAATTATAACGACCCCAGACTTGTCCTGTAACTATTTTGACCGGGTGAGAAAAAGTGATTTCTATCGGGGGAGTGCGTTTTTCGCCCCCCCCTAATTATCTTCGCAACTATGACAATGAAACTTGCACTATGTCATAGTCAAGGAAAGGAGAACCCAGAAATAGCATCAATTAATTTCTAGTCACGTGATTGGCCGCTAGGCGACCAAGAACAGTTCAAATTTTGACGAAATTGAGCTAATAGGAAAAGAGGTAGATTTGTATTGAATAACTGGCTAAAATAGGCTGAAAACTAACCAAATACTTACTTGATAGCCTTAGTTTCAGTTTTCATTAGTTTCATATGAATATTTTTGGTTGCTAAGTAATCAGCTAATTAAATAATGATAATTCGATTCAATGCAGTTCTCAAATACTCTTCGCTAATCTCATCACTACAACATTCGTCAGTCTCGAGTCTCAAATCTCAACAAAAATCCTCAATAACTTCGAACTGTCAACTCTAATTGATCCAAGTCTCGTGGTTCTAATTATCCTAATCATGCTAATTATGCGCAAACTACACCTACTAAAATTGAGCTATAACTACGTAAACTTACCCCAAGTCCCTTACTCATGCAATCCCACAATTCATAGTTAACAACAATGTCATTGGAAAGAAGATAGATTGTACTTTCAGACGGTATGCCTCAAATTGGTTTTAATATTACCATTTCTTCAAGAATTTCGAATGTAAGTGGTTGCGTTTTTTTTTTCTGAAACAAACCCTGTATTTTTCTCTGAATTAAAGTGCTTCAAAGGAACTTCAGGTAATTTGCTGTAAATCTGCCGGTAATTTGCTGTACTACGGCACACGTAGATGGGAACAGTATAGATGAGGTTATACAGAAATTGAATGATGTGGCTCAACAGATTCACAGTAAGTGTATTAAGAACAAATAAACTGTTCATACAAAGGAAAGCAAAGTCATGATTTTACAGCAAAGAAGACTCATTAGGTCACTTGGAAGACTCATTAGGTCAAATGGATCAAAAGGCCTAGAAAACGTGACCTCCGAAAAAGTCATGGGAATCAAAATTGTTGAAAAGCCAAGCTGGAAGGAGCATACAGATAAAGTAGTGAAGTCAATGAGCTCAAAGAATTGTATGTTAAATAGACTTCAATATTTGCCATCAAACATGCTAGAAGAAATTTATCATAAGACAGTGATCCCTGCCACCACTTACTGCATATCGGTCTGGGAATGCTGCCCAGAAGCAACATTTAAAAGACTGGAGAAACAACATATAATGGCTGCTAGAGTTATATACAGATTGAATAAAGCAATAAAAGATGAAAATTTACTAGCAGCAGTCAGTTGGCAAGACCTTGGTTACATCTATAGAAGAGAATTGCAGCTGATATGCACAAAGTAGCATTTGATACAAAAAGCAGGATTGCTCATCATTATCAGGCAGTTTTAGCAAGAAACTGCCTGACGTTAGTCAAGACGACGACAGCATAATTCTTTTGTTAGATACAAAGCAAAATCAACTTCAACACTTTTGCTAGTCTCGAGAGACTTCGCGTACGTTCTATTTCTGAAACTGACAATCTGTAAAGAGTACTTTTGAAGGTCGTCCCTGAGGAAAAGAACGTCGTGAAGGGAAGCTAAATACTTTGTGAGCATATTCATAAGCGATGGAAATGCGAGGATGAAAGCCAGTTTTGAGGATTTTGTTTGTCTATGAGCAGCTTTCTAGGAAGGAAACACCTGAAAGGTTCGGATGCGCCAAAAAACTTACAAGCATTAGCGTTTTCAAAGACGTCCGCATCTTGCTGCTAAAACAGCCTATTGTGCTGGAAGAGGGTCTTTGAGGCCTCGTCCATACGTATCCGGCTATTTTTGGAAAACGCATCTTCATTTATCCGTGTAAAAAATAACCGCGTCCTCACGAGGAGCGTTTTCGAAAATATCCCCGTCCACACGAAGATGCTGCTGCATTCAAGCTCCGCTGTTCGAGCTTTGACAAAGGAAAACAAACAATCAAAATGTCCTTGTGTGATCCCCAAAGATCCGTGCGCTTGCTCTGATACGTCGTAAATCGATGCTGTGACGTCATCGTTTTCGAAAAGCTCTGTTTTCACCCATCCACACGAAAACAGGACAACGGCGTTTTCAAAAAGATCCACTCTGGATAGCATTTTCGAAAAGCTTCGTATTTGGTGACCGAAAACGCCGTCTCCGTGTGGACGCAACCCAAAACGGATTAAAAAAGATGCGTTTTCAAAAATATCCGGATACGTGTGGACGGGACCTCAGTAAGGGGGCACAATTTGAAATAAAGAGAATGAGAACTGAACTTGGAAGACAGTCATTACAATTCAGGGGTCCCATAATATGGAATTCATTAAACAAAGAACTAAAGAAGCAAGCATATAGAGAAACTTTCAAACGCCAGTTAAGATCAAACATGAAAGCATTAAATAAATTGTCTTTTGGAAAAGAACAACTTTTAACACAAATAGAGATGAAAATTTTGTTTATTTTTAGGAACATTGCGCCAAAATGTACATTCAATTTTCTGACATTAGGTTAGAGAAAATTTTTAACATTTACTCCCATTTTTGACAAACATTTGTAATAAGGCTTGTTTTAATTTTTTAGCAGGTCCACATCAGCTGTTTTGCTGCCAAAACTTGACCTGGATGAAATAAATTATGTATGTATGTTTGTATGTATGTATGCCGTGGCAAGTTTTTGGTATCTTGATTAGTTTCAAAACGATGGAATTTATTAATTTTTGACACTGTGACGTCATCAAATCTCTAAATCTTCAACCAGAAGACCTACAGATTTCTGCTTGCCACCATTTTGTTGACCTTTATAAACTATGGCTTTCTTGAAGACTGTATCAAGTTTTCTCACGTAATTTAGGATCTGCGATCGTTTAAATTCTTTCAAAGTTTTCGATGAATTTTTACAAAACAAATAAAAATGCCATCATTTCTTTTATGAATCATGTAAAACATCTTACGTTGCGAATTGGCCCTTATTTATTGGTATGCGGTGACATTGGTGACAAGTTCATTTGCTGAATCTGTTCAAGTCCATTCGACTTCAATACTGCACGGTCCAGTCTTTGTTGCGTAATAGATGTAAAACAAGATCACGAACGCGTACCGGCACCGAAGAAACATATTTCATTTTTAAACAAAAATTATTAAAGACATATACCAGAATTTTTAAAAAGAATGGAGAAGAAATGAAGAATATTCATAACAATTCCCTCAAGACAAAAAAGGTATTATAATGTCCGCAGGTCTGGTATCGTTGATGTTCATATGCAGATTGAGATGAATCACAGCTAGCTCTGACAAACAATGTAGCAAGAAAATATTGCTGCTTTGTGAATCAAACAGCATAAAATTGATTTTACAAAACAGAAGGAGGTATTATAATCATGCTACTCAATAAAAGACTGCACAAAACTTTGCACAGTAGCACTTTATAGATGTATGGCAAGAAGTTTTGGCATTCTTTCCACAGCCAGCTAGTGAGGTTTCCTTCTCCTATAGATCCTGTTACTGTGCATTCCGGATGAATTATTAGGTATTGTTAGAAAGCTCTGTGCAGAAGCTAGGAATGTTGAAGCCAGAGCGAAGCGACAGCTTAACTTCCTAGTACTAACAGCATGCATGTGGTGTGGGCCTAAATTGCAGAATAATGAACAGCCAATATTTTGAATTTTCTTAGTAGCTCTTTGTTGTACACTGAGATTTAGCTTATACAACAAGAGGAATATATTTTTCTATTCTGGATGTTTAATGAAGCATCTTTAGTGTGTTCAGACAGGTGATCATGAATAAATTTCATTATAAGCCTGCATTTATCTGATTAATTACCCATACAAATTCATGATAATCATTGGACTAGATTTTTGTTTCCGAAGAAATTCATTAAAATACATGGTACAGATGCAAATACTGAGCTGCATTGTTTGGTTAATATATCTTTACCCTAAACTGGTACATTCTTCTTGTACATCCTGCTTATATGAAAAGGACGCCCAAAATTGACTGGACTTTAGAAACCACACCGAAAACTGGTACATCATTGAATTATATGAAAAAGATACCCAAAACAGGAGAGATTGTAGAAATCAGGCCCAAAACCGGGATTCGCACATACCCGTCCTTGGCTTATAGCACCTACACCCCCCGGGGGAATTTAGCCAAAGGTAATTTCGTTCATTTACATCTCTCTGTATATGTTATGGTGAATTCTTCAAAATACTTCGTATTAGTCCTATTTTTCAAACGTCTGCAGGTTTGGAAGCGTTCTGTTTGAAACAAAACAAGACGGAGAAAAAGTCGTCATGAAAATAAGCCGTAAATGCAAACTCTTGATGTAGCACAGGTAGCAGCGAATTTTTGTTGTAACTGTAAAATTAGAATTGCAAGCCAACCTTTGTTTTCTTCTGTATCGTTGTTGTTTTTGTTGTGATGTTTGTGTTGTCCCCTAGCTCCCCCAACAAACACTAGGCCAATCAATAGACCCAGTCCCTTTCTCGTTTGGGGACTGGGTCTGTTGATAGGCCTAGTATTTTGATGGAGGGAGTTAGAGGACAACATGATCATCACAACAAAAAAAACAACAACAAGGAAGAAAGCAAAGTTGGTTTACAACGTACTTTTACAATTACTATAGTCATTCACTGCTGCCTGTGGATGCAATTTTCCGATTCAACAGCTTTTCCTCAAGGGTGCTTTAAAGAGTTCCAACTGTGAAAGCCTCTTTATTGAAGGGGTGCTTTGTTGGTCAAAAAGTCTTTTCACCCGGTCATTCTGTACGTATTTGCAATATAACTATGTAAACAAATGAGTGCTACTACTTTTCAGCTACCAAGTAATGTTAAGTTAGTATTGAGCCAACCCAACAGCCTGACCCCTCGCCTTTACCTGGTCATTCAATGCATATTCAAAAGTTTGAAAAATAGACAGGTGTTAACCCTATGTTTGGTTGCCTAGCAACCAATCACGTGATTAGAAATTAATTGATGCTATATTTGGATTTTCCTTTGTTTTGATTATGACACAGTGTAAGTTTCATTGTCATAGCTATTATAGTTCCGAAGATAATTAGGGGGACGAAAAACGTTCCCCCCGGTAGAAAATGACTTTTTTTCACCCGGTTAAAATAGGGTTAATGCTCTTTAGCTACGGAGGGGAACGATAGTAATTTGGGGTCAAATGATGTGAGCGAGCCAAGCTTCTATCTTGTTGCTCCCCCCCTCCCTCCTTCTCCTTTGTGAGGCCAAGTCTTGGTCATTCAATGAGTATTCAGAGGTTTGAAAATAGATGAATGTCGATGCTTCTTAGCTATGGAACAATAGCAACTGTTGATTGAATAATGTGGAACCTAAGTCCCTATCCTGTCGTGCCCTCCCCCCCCCCTCCTTGCATTGCTATTGGAGAGGACAAGTCAATATATTTACCTGGTCATTCAATAAGTATTCAAAAGTTTAAAAATAGATGAGTGCTGATGCTCTTTAGCTATCGAACAATGGCAACTTTTGCTAAAATAGTGTGGAGCCCAAAGTCTCTATCCTGTCGCCCCCTCCCCCCCCCCTCCTTGCATGGTTATTGGAGAGGCCAAGTCAATAGATTTACCTGGTCATTCAATGCGTATTCAAGTCTATTCAAACACTGAAAATGAATAAGTACTCATACTTTTTAGCTATCAAACAATAATTGCTAGCGATTGAAGTGAAACTTGCCCGTTGAATATAGATGCATTTTGCTCATGAATTATGCACGAGTTAGGTCTTCCAAACAATAAAACACCTGTTGATATCATTTCCCCTTTGCAATAAGCTGAGAACGTATGAAATCCTACTGCAGAGCAGCCAACCAATAACTTATCGCATTATTTTTCTGGTTAATAATTTTTGTAAACTTCGAAGTTTCAGACGTAGGCCTATTCGTGACGGCATTCGTCGTACGGTGAGTTCAGAAGTTCTTTTATCAACTCTTCTTGATTCTACTTCATGCGCAAATTTAGTCAAAGAAATGTACAAGTGACACCAATATTTTGCAAACAAATCGCTGTTTAAGATTTTAGAAATATCTTATGTCAAGTGATATATCTCATTTCTCGCCATATTGACATTTTATGTCATCACATAAAGAAATTTCTTGAAATTTTTCAATCTGTAATCAACGTCCCTTCCTAAAACGTTAAATCCTATGTGATTGGTCGTGATTTTTGCAAAATATTGAATTCGCCAGAAAATTTAGAGTCAGTAGTTTCGTGACAGAAGCACAATATCTGAAGCTCTCACTAAACACTTCGCTCGTAAGTAGCTCGATGTTTTTGCTTAACTTTGCAGATTCGAAAGAAATACAAATGTGACCTCCAATGTGCTGAGATTTTGCAGAGTTCGTTATATAAGGACTTTGCTAAGCTGAACCATGGGAATTTATAAATTGTTTGTTTATCAAAGCTTGGTTCATACTATCCCATTTCACCATGTATCAAAGAAAAGATTTCGGTCAAAAACTTTAACTTCCTCTGGAACGAAAACTCTGGCATCAATGTAGTGCTTGTGTGAAATCCCAAGTCGTGTGCTTGGAATTTTTGAAAATCTCTTGTAGGGAAGCTTCAAGCAGGAAAATGTAAGTACACGTCCAAGTAAGGTAGAATTTTTTTCTAATGGTATCGTTTGATGTTTGTTTGTTTGTTTTCAATTTGTTTTGAGTGGGCTTGTTAGGATTTCTAGCTTCTATACTGAAAGCTAATTAAGGCCCACTGTGCATGCTGCATTCAGGCATCCTACGATCGCGGACAAACTCGTGACACACCTCGTATTTTGGAAGAAATTTCGAGTTGAGATCCCCCATCCCCCCCACCCATTGCAATGTTGAACGCTGATGAAAATGTCATAGATAAGTTGACAAGTATGTCTTCTTCAGGCAACCAACATTGCAGTGGCGGGAAGGGGGCATTTGCAGAGGAAGGTAGTAGTTTTACATGCTGGAAGGCCTCTTTTAGCGTAAAACTTATCTGCTAAACGAGTTTTGCCCACGATTGTAGTTTAACGTCCCTTCCGAAGGACAACAAGGTTAGTTGTGAGGGGCCTCCGAGGTCACCCATCCTGAGTTTGACTCACTCAACCGAGCTGAACTTCAGTCACATGATGAAGACTGTAGAAGCCACCTGGCCACTCGCCCCGCAATGTGCACGAAATCTTTCTCGTCTCATCACACATATCTGTAGTGTGGCTAAGAAGTGGGGAGTTAGAAAGCAAGCAGTATGGTAGTTGCAAATAAAGCAACCATTATTCATCAAAAACTTTCCCACACAAGTTGAAATGTTGAACCTGTTGAAATGTTGAAAACAGGTTGAAATGTTTTCCTCTGACAATTTTTTTTGAATGATATAGCTAGGGTTCCAGACTGCGTTCTTCTTGTCAGCAACAGTATTGCTCTTGCTCAAAATAGTTAAATCATATATGACTTGCAAGCAACACCGCCAGTAAATTAGATACTCGTTACATGAGTCTCATAGACCTCGAATTTCCTTTCAGAGAACAATAGATTGCCAAATATGGCAAATCAATCGTTCAAAAAATTAACACGACGTCAAACAAATTGGGATTGCTCGAACAGGGAGGTCAAATCAAGCTTAATCTATGTCTTAGATACATAAAGCATGCTTTGAAATCAAAAGAGTGGAAAATTTCACTTCCGATCATTTTGCTATGAATTTCTATAGGGAACCATAACGAGGCTGCAAAGTCTCTCGAAAAGGGTTTTTGTCGGGCGTGATAAGTCTCCTTCAAATATTTCACATCAAAGAACGCAAAATGTAATTTTACCCTAAATTTTAAAGATTTAGTTCTGTTATCTCATCAGTCCTTTAGCTGTAGTGGCATGCTGTCGTCAAATTATTATAACATGAGGCGAAATATATTAGGTTCTCCTAGAGGACCTCATTTTTGGCTGTGGCACCGACAACAGCTCAAGTTTGCATTCTTCTTTAATGCCTCGAACAACCTTAGGTTTTGGAATAGGATTTTATCACAATTATTTAAAGTTCTAGTTATAAGGTAGACTTGAGACCTGATTCCTTGTATTTGTTCACAATTTGTGATCTGATTTTGTATTTTCTCTCATACGAGTTCACATAAATTTTAGCGATTAACATCCAGTTCACTAGGTGATAATGAGACGTATGTGATTAGTTCATTTATAGAGCAATTTGTTTACCGTTACCGCTTCCTGATGGAAAATTCTGTATTGCGTTCCCCCAGCGCTGCAAAACAGATTCAATCACTTTTGCAGCCTACTGTGGTATTGTTTTGACTAGTTCAGAATCAAACACAGATTTCATAGTCCTGCAATGTTTGTTTACATGCGGTGGATTCTCAGAGCTTAGGCTTACTACTTCTCAGCATTGAGGTTATTGAAAATTGCTGTGTAGATCTTCAAGATTAAATTTTCAGCTTGAAATATTAGTCGTGCCTACGGCTTTCTTTATACGCTTACAGAAGCAGAAACGCATTAGTTAAAATACTGCAGTTTTTATCTCGCCAGTTTTAGTTTTGTAAGCTCTCGAAGACGGAGGTCACGCTAACACTATTACATCTCCCATGCATTTATTTCATGATGAAATATATAATTGACCCAGTGCTGAGAGTTTCTTGATGTCTACCACATTACGGTACAAACTTTTCTTGAGAGTTTCTGAGAAGATTCGTCAAATTCTTCTTGCTTGTTTATCGGTAAGTGATAATCTTTGCCTTTGTAAAGGGGTATATCATAGGGTGCCTCAAAACCGCAAAACCGCCAAAATTTGCGCTCTTACACGTCAACCGCAAGCAATTTTCTCTCATAAACTGCAACCGTTAATCTATTCAGTACGGTAATTATTCTTTTCAGGTTAGCTAGAGGGAGTGACAGGGGAGTCTTGGTACCGGTACCAACTCATAAGGTACCAGGTTCCACCCAAATTGAATGTATTGGTACCACTAATATTGGGGGAAGGAGCTAATAACTGATAATCAATATTGTACAGTTAATCATGTATATGGCAAATTCTGAAAGGAGGTCTATGCCAGTTCCTCGTGAGACCAATAGGCAAGACCAAATCACTTCTTATCACGTCCCCGTGGCATCTGTGTCACTGTTTACACTGCTAAAGGCTAAAATTTGTTCTAGGAATTCCAAAAACATCCATGGACGAAATTTTTATTGGTATCTGCTCATATAAGCTTGGTACCCGTACCCCTACCTTTGGTACCAGGTTCCACCATATTTGCACAATATTGTACCAGGTACCGCTCCTCTGGTACCATGGTACCACTACCCTGTCACCCCCCTCTAGCTATTACAAGTAAATGAAACAGGATTCCTAAGGTAATTCTTCTGAATCTACCATTTGCGAATGACTGTTTTGTTACAGCTATGCGAAGGCCTGATAAACAATGACAGTTATCTAGTAGAAGGTTCTTCGAAGTAAGCAAAAAACGGTAAACCGCTCGTTTAATTCCAATTTTCCCCAACCGCGTAGCAACATAAAAGCCGTAAACCGCACTGATTTTCTTGCAAAAACCGTATTCCACATTCAAAAGTAGGCCGAATCCGCCTAACCGCCACAATAGACCCCCTTGTTAACATACCATGGCCAATCTGATTCAATCATGCCTCTATTTCTTAAAAGTAATACCAAGTATCATTGGGATATTGTCTCCGTTAAAAAACAACCTCTGTTCATGTCTTTAACCCGGAATAACAAATTCTCTGTAGATGCTCTTAGTTCAATGAAGTCTTGATAAAACGAACAATCGTTTGGTTCCACTTTTAGCTCTACAGTCTTGGTCAAAAATAGTTGGGACAAGTCAAAACAAGCCTACACATGGCTTTGTCCAACACTCGGCAAAGCGCATGCACAAAATCAAAGCTATATGACGGCAAAGAGCACGAAGTGCACTGATCTGATGCAGCCGAACTTGTCATGAATGACCAAAGACAACAAATGGAAAGCAAAAAAAGAAAAGATACATAATATTGATGCAATAGACCTTTTAGCTATTCTACAAAAGAGCCTGGATCGAGCGATATTTTTATACAATTTTATACGTGAGGTTCGATAGAGTGGCGTTAGAGCTTCGATCGCAATTGTGCACATTCGAAAATTCTACAAATTGTAATGCAATATCTTTCGATCCACATTGGTTTTCAGAATAGCTAAAAGGTCTATTCTTTTGATATCTAGGTGGAGGCCAACACCGCAGTCTCCTACCGCCCATGGCCTAAAGTCATGACCAAGCTTTCTCAATCTTTCTGCCTTACAGCCATAACTTCAACATGTTTTAGCACATGTTATTTTCCTTGGAATGATGAGATGGCCTTGAATATTGTTGTTATGTTCCCAGGCAAGGCACTTTGTCCCCCCTCCCTTCTTAAAGGGATAACATGTGCTAATAGAAAGAAAATTTGGTCGTGGTTTTCGGAATTTTTTGAAGATTTCTATGAAGGGCCATTAGAACGGATTGGACTTATTCAGTCTGGTAAATCTTGAAATTTATTTAAACATGTCCACTAAGCCGATGTCATTGCAACAATAGTCTTTCAAACAGGAATTTTTTACTCATCCGGTATCAGTTGATAGCTTTATGTATTTCACTGTAAAAATCATCTTCCATCATGTGCAAAGGCAACTAAATACCAAGCTGCAACTTAATACAACCAAGGACACTTTCCTGCTTCAATTTCAAAACCAAAACATCAAGTAAGTCATTTTACCCCAGTTCTACATCTTTTTCCAGCTTTTTACAAACGGTTTTTGATAATGTCACCGACAGGTTTTGTGTTCTGAAAAATCACGGTCTACAATGCCTGCCAAAAGTTCTTGGAACACTCAGGCCATTCTTGATAATGCTCACTTTTATCCCCACAACAATTAGTTCAAGCACCCCCACCCATATACTTATGACGATGAGTCTCTTGTTTCCCTGTGCTCTTTGACTTGATGACGGCGCTTCAGTCAACAGAGACTCATAATATTACTCTGAGAAACAGGCCTTATTTAGGCCCAAACTTCGCGATTCCTACAGTACCAATCAGATTGCGAGATTTTTGAATTACTTTTGTTAGGGGCGACAAACATATCGATTTTTTCCCCAACAACGTCGTTTGGACGTTTTCGTTTAGACCCCCTACCCCCCCCCCACAAAACGTTCATGACCTAAATATCGATATAAGCGAAATTTGTGCATGTTATAGGCCTGAATTTTGCAGTGCTTAGTGTGGAGACTGACCCTGCGCTCATATCAAATTTCATTACTAAGAACAATTCTAACAACAGCAAAATAAACTGCAAAAAGTGAGAAATACACTTACTCGCAACCGTTCTGTACTTTAAATTTCAGCATATCAAAGAATAACAGCATCCTAAAGAATTTTCATCCCAGTGATGAAGAGATGAAGGCTTGAACCAACGAATCCTCTAACGAACATATCGAATTTTTTTCGATATAACGTCTCAATTTGAAAACGTCTTGAGCGAAACCCCTCCCCCAAAACGTCCAAACGACGTTGTTGGGGGAAAATCGATATCTTTGCGGCCCCTTAAAGTATAAATGTGATAGAATTTTAGATTCGATTGAAAATACTCCCACGGGATTGAGATTCGAAGCCGTGATTCCATCATAACTCCATTGACGATTGAAAAAAATAGGGCCAAGTTTTTCACTGTTTCATTATGAGTCCCTTTTGAGCAGGGTTTAACGCAGGTATAAAAGGGACTCATCGTCACAAGTCTACCCCACCCCTCACTTGCAAACGATGTTGATTTGTAAAGACCATTGTTGAAGGATTCCACCAGAGTCACGAATCACTCTCAAATCCCTATTTGATCTTGATATCGCCACATTATCCTGAGGGGAGAGGGGGAATAGCAAAAGTAGTACTATCAGAACAGAAGACTCCACTGGTCGAAATATTTGATTTTCTCTTAAAGAAAGGGTCTGATATGATATGATGATGTCTTGGAAGCCGAACTCTTGTGCTTTCACTTTGATGCATAGCTTATGCATTTCTGGTTCGTCTCATACAGGGAATTTGCAAGGACTAGAGAAGGAAGCATACGTCAAAATGAGGTAGAGCGTCTCTTATTTGATGCACATTGCAGAAGAGGTTTTGAATAACTAACTAACAAAGCAATGTAGCTGCTGAGCCATAGCTAACTTAATGTGAAAATGTAGACTAACGAGCCTAATGACTTTTGACCTGACTGCGGGAACAAGCGAATCGACTCCAGTAGATTCAGTTATATGGCTTGAAAAGTTTTTCACTGACTAAATGACGTTGTAGGACTGAGAAAATGTATGAATTTTGGCCAACTGTCCCAATGTCGACACCTTCTTTGATGGATTAGTAAATAGATACCCTGGGTACCAGAGCCTTGATAATAAGATGGGACTACTCTGGCACCCAGGGTAGTAAATAGATAACTTCAATGCTGCTCAAATCTAACGTCTTTGCCTCCCATTGTTGTTTTCGTGCTGAGATGCTAAACCTGCCCTTCGAATACAGAGTTTTGAAGGGTACTAGAACCCGCACAAGCGGACAAAAATAGGCACAAACCCAAAAACCCGCAAGAAAACAAGCCAAAAACCTGAAATTCCACTTCTAAACACAAAATGTTCAATTTTTCGTCAGTAATCTATCGGTTATTTCCAACATTTGAAGGTGTTGTGGCGCCGTGGTGTAATCCTCTGACATTGCAGCCAGAATAGTCAGGCGGAGTGGGTTCGAGTCCCGGTAGAGCCCCACCACTTGAGCGTCATGACAAGGGGTCGCGGACTCGATTAGGTCTGCTCTATTTCTGCGATCCCAGCGCTTGGCGCTGAAAAACGCAACTTCACCTTCACCTTCACCTTCACATTTTCGTTTTCACCGACTCTCTGCGCCTCGATTGAAGCATTCGAGCATTGAAGCAAGCTTCGATCTCAGTTAACTACATGGACTGTATGACTTCAAAAACCTGAAAAATAGGAATTTTGAGAGAAATACCCGAAACCCGAGCACAAAAAATGGTCAAACCCACAACCCGCGGCACATCTCAAAACTCGAAAACCCGTACGATTTAAGTGTATTCCCGAACGCGAGGGCTAAAATTGGCCAAAATTGCAAACCGTAAAACCCCAAAGTCCCCCTCAATATACCGGGTGAGCCAGAAATAAGTTCCCTCATTTGAAAATTCATAGCATCAAGAGTAATCCACAGATCTGAATGATTCAAATTCTAATTGAAAGCCGAAAGACTGAAGTATTTTGGTGATGTTTCTCGCTGTCTTACCAGCGCTGGAAGTATCGCAAAATTTGACTTTACAAAAATTTCATGGTTACAAAATTACTTTAAAGACCCATTGCTAACCATGATCCTTTGTGCGCCGAATGAAAAGCAAGACAAAAACAATTTAGGCCAAAAAGGACTTTCAGATAACACGAAAGTCGACTTTGGCGCCACGAAGGATCACGGTTAGCAATGGGTCTTTAAAATGACGTAAAACATCCATCAAATTGTAAGGGCTTTCCTTACACTGAACAATACACAATGAATGTTGTTGCACCCCCAAGGGTTATACCACATCAGTTTTCAAACAAATACTAAAAATTTTCTGTCCGATGGCAATAAATGTGCAGTGGATATTTCTCAACCATGAACAAATTGCATTTTCTTTATTGAGCTATGCGATGAGTCCTTTTTTATTTGATCGGCCCCTTAGGTCATTTTTAGTCAATTTGCAACCATGAAACTTTGTAAAGTTGAACTTACCTACCGGGTGAGTCAATAAAAACCCCCGGAATTTAAAAAAAATCCTGATCCCTCAATATCAAAGCAATGCTGTTGAAAACTGTCTTTTTTTATCCCCGATTTGTCAAATTAGGTTCAGTAATTTACCCAGCTTTAATCGGTCATTCCTTCCCGTTGAAATAGGAGATTTTCTGTAGAAAGCCCCTTTCGAAAACCTGCAAAAATAAGCGAAAACAGCAAGCCCAATCTCCCTGTGTTCTCCTTCCTAGCAATAATGACTCTTGGATGTGCTCATGTATTTTGTCCTCATGGGAGAATGGAATCCCCCTTAATATGTTATTCACACTAGGGAGAAGACTTTTCTACCATCCAAAACGAAAGCACGTGCTAAAGCATGCTGAAAGTCATTGCTGTGAGGTAAACGCATTAGGGACTTTTGCTTGCAATTTTAGCATGCTTTTTAAGCTTCCTCAAAGGGACTCGTTTTAAAAAACTGCTTGCAGAATCTGAACGGAGCGACCGATTTTAGCCAGGAAAATTTTTAAAAAATAATTCAGCATGTTAGCTATTTAATCAAATATTGCAAAATATCATTGTTTATATATTCAGGGAGCAGTAGCCTTTCAAACGCCGGGCATTTTTATTTTCGACTCACCCGGTATAGCTATTTCTGGAGCTGGTAAAACAGCAAAAAAAATCACAAAATACTTTAATCTTTCAGCTTTCAACTAGAAATTGAATCATTCAAATCTGTGGAGTACTGTTGTTGCCATTAATTTTCAAAGTGGGAACTTTTCTGGCTCACCCAGTACAGCACCTGCCACGGCCTCCATTGGCCTGATCGTGAGAAAACCCCATGTCGATATCACTGACGAATGTTCAGAATAGTACACGCATGTTAGTTTGAATTCGTTCAATACGTTGATGACGCACAACGAAGTTTGCTCGACAGAAACAAATTAGGGAGAGCAAGCCAAGCAAGTTCTGTCGTGTTTCTTTGATGGAAATGATATGTGAGAAATTTCCGAAGGATACAAACCAAAACAGAGGATTCTCAACTGGACTGTTTTGGATGCTACAGAGTTGCGCATCTTATCAGAAGAAACGTAGTGAGCCGTTTTGCTTTTTGGTAGTTGTACTAGTAATATTCTGGAGAATTCGTCTGTTTTCTTGCCTCCAACTTGTTTCTTTTTATGTTGTAAATTGTGTAAACAAAAACGTATTTGCTTACAGCATACTTTTTAACAGCTGATGTCTTGGAAACTGGCATCGAATCAAATTCAAATAACACATGACTCGAATGTCTTTATGAGGATTTATATGGAAAGGGAGCGTTAAAATCGAAGCTTCGCTAGTGGCGCAAGGATCCCACAAATTTGTGGCCAGCGATCGTTGCGTTTAAACGGAAATTGTCTTGTTCAGTTTTCCAGCGATCGTTGCGTTTGAGATTGAAAATTTTCTATACCTCTGCAATCGCAGCGATCCTTGCGTCAAAGGGGAGCCGACTGAGCATGAATTTCAGCGATCGAGTTCTCTGTCATAAGATATTTCTTTGTTTTCTTCTACTGCTATTGCAAGAATTGGATTGCCACCAAAATAAGAATTGCAAGGATCGCTAAGAATTGCTGGTTACCAAGTTATGCGATCCTTGCGATCATGTGGAAAGTTTTCATCGCTTTCGATTTTCCACAAGATGCTGTCTTTGTAGACTTATTACATGAGTCCTTGTTTTCGCTGTATTTACCCCAACGATACCCCCACAATACCCATTCCGCTTCAACGAAGCGAAATGACGCAATCTGATTGGCGGCTCAAGAAGTTGAGCGAAATTCAAAAATTAGTCTCAAAATGATGTATAAAAGATTTTGAGTCTCAGTTTTAGTGGAATGACTATGACAGCAAGTAGCAATTCAATTCAATCATCAGTCAATCTGTCTTTGTATTGTGCTAGTTAGTGTTCTGTTTTCAAATTCTACCGGTTGTCCCGTCAAAAATTTGCTATTCTCGTGCGAGAGCGGAAAGCCTTTATCTAACAACTCAACGCTGTTTTCAAATTGTGATTGTGTCATTTAAACAAAGTTTTGTCGTGATCTGATGTGAAAATTTCTTCTGGTGCCATCGAATAGCACTATTGAATGATGCAAACTTATATCAAAGGGAGTACACAGACCAGCATGCTTTGCGTGAAGTTAACGACCTGCTCTGCGCAACTTTCAGAATAACCGACTGTACGAATTTCACAAAACAAAAGCAAACGGTGGCAAAGGCTGCTGGTCTATGTAATCCTTTTAAACTATTTTTGATACCTTGTTTCGTTTTCGAGTCATTCATCATTTTGTATGATCGGCTGATGACGTTATTTTAGTGAAAATAACGTGAAAATTATGCAAGGTTGACTGTGCTTCCAAAGATAAATAGAAGAAAGTCTTGATTCAGTTAGTATGACTTTGTAAACATCATACAACTTCACAAAACAACTTATAATTGATTTGTGTGGCTAAGCTGCAAAGTTCTTGGCATCGGAACCTTCTAAAGGTAAGATACAGCTATTCTTCTAAATGTTAACATAGAAGTTTGCAAACAAAATGACGTCATCAGTCGCTACCAGAAATCTATGGATAACTTCAAAATGAAATGTGATATTAAAGAAATATAAACAGGATCTCTTATCATTCAGCAGTGCTATTCACTTTGAACAACGAAATTTTATTTCAGGCCACCTTTAAGGTAGCGCTGCTTTCCGCTCCAGTGAGCAGCCCGTTGCCGTTTATCAAAGATCAAAACCACTCTCTTAAGAAAACAGTTAATTTCTCCAATACTATTCGGTCTATCGAAAAGCTGTAAAATGGACAGTGTTCGACACAGTCTTGGCAGTCGAAGGATGCATAAATCGGAATGTTTCTGTTGAGGCTGGCTTTGCGAATTAACCTTTAAAACTTTTTATTGATTTCAGAAAAGTGGACGTATCTCCAAAACTACTCAAAAAAGTTTTCGTTTTCTTCCGCTATATTTTTAGCTAGGTCGTTGATCTACAACTTTGCCAAGTCTGATTGGAAAAGATAGGCTACATTTCTCGCAATTGAGTTTTATATTTCTGTTTACTTTTCGGCACCGAGGGGTAGAAACCTTGGTCAACTGATTTGCACTTAAGAAGGAGTTGAATGCTTGAACGTTCATGTCTTAACCAATTGGAAATGTCGATCTAACTACGGTTTGTCTTGTCTGAAATGACTCTCAAAATGTTGTTTGTCGTGGTCCTAATGTTACGAGTTGAATGCTTTTGTACAAAAGCCGAGTTTCATATCTGCGTGCGTGTGGATTTGAAATGACGTCATCATTATGGATTCGAAATGACGATCCGTGTTCATTGTGGAGCGAAAGAGTCATTGCTGATTTATCAGTGTGTTCAATGGACTTAGCTTGTTTTCAGGGCTGGTTCTTAGGGGGGGGGGGGCGAAAACCAAAATGTTCCGACGATAAAACCATCAACAACAACAGCAACGACAACAGTTGTAGAAAACATATGTTAAATCTATGCATTATACGATCGATCTAACTCCTCAGGAACGAAAATTTGAGACACCCACAATAATTTACAGGTCTTTGAGCCATGGGTCGCAGGAAACGAAGTAATAGTTGAAAATTTAAACGCAAACATACCTGTGTCTTTATCGTGGTTTCTTCTGCCTTTCTTGGCTTTCCTTTGTTTCCCTGGCTCAGCTCAATTCATTGCTTCAAGTTCGTAGTGGCCTAATTCAATTTCTCTGCAAAAACGAGGCTGCCCTCGTTTGTTGTTTTGTGGTATTTTCCAGCCACTGAGCAACAAAACCGCAAACGAGGGCAGCCTCGCTTTTTGCAGAGAAATTGAATAAGGCCACTACGAAATTGAAGCAATGAATTGAGCTGAGCCAGGGAAGCGAAGGAAAGCCAAGAAAGGCAGAAGAAACCACGATAAAGACACAGGTATGTATGCGTTTAAATTTTTAACTATTACTTCGTTTCCTGCGACCCATGTTTGAACGCGGCTGCTCCCTACTACTTGAGAAAATTATTCATAAAATTTCCGGAACGGTTTCTGCTCTCATCACAAACTCATCTTAGGATGCCACTACTAAAAACGCTCAATGAACAAATGCGTTTTCTTATCTTGGCGCCAAACTGGGGAACAGTGTCTAGAAAGAGAGAGAAAATTTGCACTCTCCTTGAAATCCTTAAAGCTAGTCTGGGGAACAGTGTCTAGAAAGAGAGAGAAAATTTGCACTCTCCTTGAAATCCTTAAAGCTAGTGTGCAATGGTAGATAGGCTCCTCTATAAATAGAACAAAGTAAAGTAATCAATCACGCCGGCACAGCATTGTTTTGTGGCGAGAAAAAAAGCTGTCTTATTGTGACACTGTCCTGCTGACTCTGTGTGCAAGTTTGGTTTGAATGAGATATCCTTAGAATTTCTGCTCTTTGCAAACATAAGCTTTTATCCTTGCACAAAATCTTTCAACTTTTAAATTTGTTTGTTCTTCAAAGGCAGTCTGTCACGCATTTGATTGGGTGAATTGGACAAAACAAAGAATAGGAAATTTCAATGGCTGCTAATCCTCTGACTTTCTACGGCCGTAGAAAGTTAAGACCGTTATCCCTCCTTTGTTTCAAATACACAGATTCACAAAGAAATCTGTTGTGTTGAGTGCTGACTTTGCCGCAGCCAATCAGAGACGTGACAGACTGCCTTTAAACATGCCAGGTTAAAAATCATATTTATATAAGAAACCTATTGCGCCTGTGTATAAATTATAGAATGAAATGGAAAAATGAAATGAGACTATCGTTTCCTCCCTTGATCTCAATTTGCAAATTACATCATTAAAGTAAATCATTGCTGCGCATGAGATCTGGAACCTTTTCGGGGCATTCCTAAGCATCAACATCTGGAAATCGTAACTTTAGTTCTTCAACTGAAATAACTGGCGGCTATCGCCGCAATGAATGTTGAATGAAATTACTAAAGTCTTTTTCAACAGCATGTATGGTATTGGTATCCCCACTTCATCCATCGTCTGTCTTTCACAGGAGGACCTGATGTTGTAGTTTCAAGATGTCCCCAACACGCATCCCAGGTATGAATATGACGTCATCACAGAGTATCCGATCCACTGTGGGAACAATTTTCGAGCTGCTTAACACAACTAGCTTGTCAATGACGTCATTGAATTACACAACAGCAACAACAGGATTTGATGGTAATGGCGCCAACCAAGCGGATGAATACATATCAAATAAGCGATTCTTTATGCACATGGTAAGTTAAAGCTTTTTATGTTGCTTTATAAGAGCCGTTCCATTAATGCTAGACGTTTATTCGATTGTCATGAGAGGGCTGGATCACGTAAAGTAAACAAACTTCTTTCGAAGTAACGATTTTGCAGTATTTTTGATAGGCAATATCACCGAGATTCTCCATTATTTTTCTCATAACAAAGGTTTTATTTTCAAGATGGATTCTTGAACTTTGTAGAGAAACAAACGAACTACTCATATGTTGTACGATTGCAGAGATAGTTGTGGATCTTCGGAAGTAACTTTCGTGTGGATTCAATCCATCCACAAAAGTCTGTGCAGGACACAATGGTCACATGTGGGCAACAATATAGTTTATAGAGATAACAGGTTTGTTTACGGTTACGTGATCCTGCCCCTTTAAGGTTATTCTGCTTTCTGCCCTAATAAGCACGGAGAGCCGGTTGAACGGATTTCAGTTTAGTTTATTTTTGACGTTGTGTTCGTTCCATTGCGCTAGTCCGCAAAGTACATTTGTGACGAGTAGTTTAGATCAGGACTGGGTTCTAGTATTTTTAGGCCGTAGATTTCGATACCGCGTGTTGGAGTTGTGTTACAAAAATGGGAGGGGGAGAAACAGTTTTCGGGATTATTACAATTTGGTATATCTGGCAATCCTGCTAAAATTTGTGAGAGTGTACCCTTGACAAAACCTACTAATTCGGTACACGGTGTCCAGAAATCCTCCACTCTAGAAGCTCATTTATTGCTCTGGAACCCATTTGTCTATTGAAATTCTGTAAAGCTTATGGTAGCTACAGTAAGGTTTTGCATTTAAGAGACCACCTTTAGCCCCTTTAATAATAAGAAAACTCTCGAGGCTCATACCCAACACAAGTTTCTTGCATTCTGATTGTCATTAAGTCCTAATTTGATGGTCTGGGAACATTTCAATCCACCTTTTCAAGATAAGAGTTGCGAAAATGGATGTCTTTTATTGTTTGAGATTTCGCATTCTTGAGGCTAAATTTTTGTTCTGCCTGCACAGTTTAGTGTATGAACCATGAACCAATTTTCACATTCATGTCCGTCTTCATTTTGAAATAGCGTTGATATAAAGAATTGGAAATCATAAGGGGTTTGACCGTGAAATCACAGTTTGGACAGTTGTCCAAACATCTGATTTCACGGTCAAAGCCCTTATAACTTTCATTTCTTAAAATCGCCGTAATTTCCAAGCGAAGACAGATATAAAAGTAAAAATTTGCTTCTATGCCAAACTTTGCACGCAAAACCAGATTTTAGCCACAAAAAGGCAACATCTCTAGCAGTGAAAGATTTCCGTTTTCGCGCCTCTTATCTTGAAAAAATGGATTCATGTAGAGTTCATAAGAATATGCTACCAAGATATCTTAGATTTAAAAGATTTCTACCCAAGTTTTAGTCAATTTTCATGAACATCATTGATTGCATACACATATCTCTATAGAAACTAATAGATAATAATATATACTAATCTAATATATAACTAATATATATATATATATATATATGTATATATATGTATGTGTGTGTGTATGTATATATGTGTATATAATATACATATACACACACATACATACATACACACACACATACATATTTATCTAATATATCCATAAAAACACAATTCTATCGTAACATTTTTTTGCTATGACTTTCCAGAAAGTAAAAACTAAGGCAACCATACTCTGAATAGCAATTACAAAAAAAGTATTACTGATTACACAAGGGTCGCAGTTACTACAGATGAATCAGGTGAACACAGTACCAGTAAATCGCTTATAGACCATTTTCAAACCAACAGAGCAAAGTATATTGTAAAATCCGGTGTCGTTCGGTTGGGAATGGTAGATCATTATATGATCTATGCAGTGCGTAAGGTAAATGTATGGAGGCTCAAACGAAATAGTCCAAAGAGAATTGAATTCTGTGCTCTTAGAAACTATTAAAAGGAGGATTTCCTAAAGGACCTTCAACTAATCGACAATGACGAAACACGTTTTTTAAGTATTCAATGGTGAATCCAGAACAAAGTCAGATCTTCCGAGCAGAGCTTCCCTGGCTTCCGAGTAAAGATTGCTTTCAGGTGGTTTCATTCGCAAAAGTAGTTTCCTTGTACACTTTTCATCCCTTTGTTTAATAACTGAATGCCTCTTAAAGTAAATTGACGGGGTTAAAAGCAAACTTAGCTAGGAAGACTGGGAAATCAAAATATAACCTATTGCATTATATGTTTTCTATCTATGAAAAAAGGAAGATAAGTGGAATTTGCCGTTCTTTTGTGCTATGTTTAGATTATGTCGCCTACCACTTTAAACGCACGCACGCTTTCATTTACTTTAAAGAAGAAACGTGTTCAAAAAGTGAATTGATCATTCAAGCTACCACATCAAGAGTAAATGCTTACCACATATGGCCACAGTAGGGGCGTAGCCGCAGCTAGACTCTTCTAGTCGTTATATCTTATCTGAAAGGTTATCTTCTGCTTTTGTCATCTAAAGACAACCAGCCTGTGTCCAAGACCCTTGGACAGGCCAATGGCCTCTTGTTCATAAGCCTTTTACTTTCATAGGCCATGTGCAAAGCTTTAAGATAAGTTTGCAAAATGTTTTTGCCTTATTCTTGGACATGAATTGATCTAAAGAATCGATAAGTGATTTCCAAAAACCCCAGTGAGAGCATTTTTGCCATTCTTACCATTTTCAAGATCACAAAATTTTGATAGTTCCTGATAGTGTTGAAGTTGTGACATCATCGCAGTGCTAAATCTTAAACCATGAAAGGTACGGAATTTAACTTGTCAACATCTTGTATGTCTTAAAAGTTAAATGTCTATGGTGCTGGCCATTTTGACTTTCCTCGGTCTGTTTCAAATGTATGAAGCCTCCAATGTTTTTCAAAGCTGCATATTCCATCCTTCCACATCTTCTCATGAAATATAAAATGACACCGGGTGAGCCAGAAAAAGTTCCCACTTTTGAAACTTCATAACAGCAAGAATATGTCACAGATGTGAATGATTCCCATTCTAGTTAAAAGCCAAAAGATGGAAATATTTTTGTGATTTTTCTCGTTGTCTCAAGAGCACTAGAAATATAGGCAAATTCAACTTTGCAAGAATTTCATGGTTGCAAAATGACTGAAAAATGGCCTAAAACATCGATAACAGTATAAATGACTCCTCCCACAGAAAAATGATGGAAATGCAACTTCTCATGGGTGAGACATATCCTCCGCACATTCATTGCCATGGGATTGAAAATCTTCCGTTTTTGTTTGAAAATCGATGTGTTATTACACAGGGAGATGAGACGCCCATTGCCTATTGTTCGGTGTGAATAGAGTCCTTACGATTTGATCAATGTTTTAGGCCCTTTTTCCGTCATTTTGCAACCATGAAATTTTTGCAAAGTTGAATTAACTTATATTTGTAGTGCTGGTAGGACAGCGAGCAAAATTACAAAAATACTTTGATCTTTCGTCTTGTAACAAGAATTAGAATTATCTAAGTCCGTGAAGTAGTCTTGGTGCTATGAATTTTCAAAAGTGGGAAGTTTTTTCTGGCTCACCCCCCGGTATGATTACAAAAAAGATGTATGATATCGAAAACGCTTCTGTGGAAAACAGATCTACTCGGCTAAGATTTTTTTAAAGTCATGTGACAATACACTTTTGAAGTTTTAGTATTACGCTACTTTTTGCATCCATGACACAACTTTGCATGGCGCGAAATATGTTGGAGATTTCAAAAGATGTTTTATCAAGAGATTGATCACATGACTTGAAATGGGTGTAAACAAACCTTAGCGTTTCAAGCATTCGATTCCAAAGCCTTGTAACTACTCGAAGCTCATTCCGACAGGTCTACACCAGAGTTACGCTTGGCAGCAATAGCATTTCTAAAAGGAAGCAAATTTCATTATATATATATACAGAGACTCAGAAAATACAACTTCGTTTAAACGTTTCGGCCAAAGCCCTCATCAGTAATGACATATATATATATATATATATATATATATATATATATATATATATATATATATATAGGATGCGGGAAAGCTTCTGGCAATATCGGCTGGATTGCTTTACCCCTAAGGGTTTAAACACTAGGCAGGTTGATACATAGATTTCATTTTTGTTATATTTTTGGTTTTTGTGTTGTTTTGGTTTTAGCACTGAGCTTTTCGTTAGGGACACACGCTGTTTTTTAGGCTTTTCTGTTCTGCCTATCCACTCTCGGATCTTTCTATTGTTTGTTTTGTTGTAATATGCGATCCTTTCAGCTTCGGCGAGACAGACACAGCCACCGGCTTCAGCAGTTCTTAACTCTGCGCTTTCTTTGATCTTTCTCCCGCCACCTTTGTATTGCCGGCTATTTAACACATTTTTTATACGCATTGTAATGAGTAGGATCCCGCTTAGGCTATTGTTTGTCTTGTATTGTTTTTGGAATTCGTAATCTACATGTATGCTCCTGCTAATTTTGAAAAGTCATACTGATGAAGGCTTCGGCCGAAACGTTTACAAGAATGTGTTTTTTCTGAGTTCATATATCTATCTCTATTACGCATTGAGATTGAGCTTATGAGCATATATATATATATATATATATATATGCTCATAAGCTCATATATATGCTCATATATATATATATTCTGAAAATGGCCCAAGTCCTTAAAGAACTAACATTTGAGGAAGAAGGAAATGCTACATCGAAACAGCATGCACCTTTCAATTATTCAAAACTTTTACGCAAGATGAAGAAAAGGCGAAAAATGGCCTATTACTACTACCTGAAGAACAAAAACATAGCCGAAATTTACAGTGAATGTTACAATAAAAATTGCATAACAATTCCAAAACAACTAGTTCCAAGACATCGCCGAAATGAAAGCATACAAGAATACAACCTACGATTGCAACATGCGAAAGAAAAGCTACATCAAGAGACAGAAATAATAGAATTCAAGAAGAACAAGTACAAACAGAAGCTGCACCGAATGGATATTGAAATTGACAATCTAATTGAGAACAGGCATAGAAATGACATGTCGAAGGTCGAATCATTAAAAAATCAATGGAAAGAAGATTGTAAAAATGAAGAGATTAAATCTCAACAAATATGGCAGGGAAATGAGGCACTGCTAAGATCTGAACTATCCACATTTAAAACAAATTCAAATTTTTTGGAACCGAAATGCAATAGAAAGAAATGCAACTATACAAATGAGGCGCCAAATCCAGCAATACCCGAAGAAAACCCTTGCAAAGACAAGCCTGCTAGTTCAAAATACAATGATACAGTAAACAAAATAAGACGAAGAGAATCCGAATACATGAGAGAAACTACTAAAATGATAAAATCTGAAGAAAATAGCGAAGACTTGGACACATCAACAATTTTAAAACTCGGAGCAGAAATAGACACTCTGCAGAAAAAGTTGGAAGATAGCACTTGCAAAGAAGCAAGCCTTGGAGCTGAGAGCGACTTTGGAGTTAAGAGCTCAATTAATAATGTAAAGCCTAAAGCCAAAAGAGCTGGAACAAGAATAAAATTTGAATCTAACATTCCTGTGCCTATCAAAAATATGAATAAAGTTAGACGTAAACTGAACTTTGAAACGATTAAAATCTGACATCATATTAATTAACGCGTAATAACACATATAAAATTAAACCGCCGTTGTAAATGTATCACTTTAGCCTGAAGATTCTGCTTGAACAGATGAAACTAGTTGCAGAATAAAACGAGTTGTTCTTGTTAATGCTTTCTTCTGTGTTTTATCTATATATACATACATATATATATATATATGTTAAAACGAAAATAGTACAATGCGCAAGTAAGAATATAGATAAAACACAGAAGAAAGCATTAACAAGAACAACTCGTTTTATTCTGCAACTAGTTTCATCTGTTCAAGCAGAATCTTCAGCTCGTGGCTATACGGCAGATTATCGAAGCAACCAACTTATTGTCGGATACTGAACTACCAGAAGACAACATCCTCAAAGAAGTTATTCTGAAAATGGCCCAAGTCCTTAAAGAACTAACATTTGAGGAAGAAGGAAATGCTACATCGAAACAGCATGCACCTTTCAATTATTCAAAACTTTTACGCAAGATGAAGAAAAGGCGAAAAATGGCCTATTACTACTACCTGAAGAACAAAAACATAGGCGAAATTTACAGTGAATGTTACAATAAAAATTGCATAACAATTCCAAAACAACTAGTTCCAAGACATCGCCGAAATGAAAGCATACAAGAATACAACCTACGATTGCAACATGCGAAAGAAAAGCTACATCAAGAGACAGAAATAATAGAATTCAAGAAGAACAAGTACAAACAGAAGCTGCACCGAATGGATATTGAAATTGACAATCTAATTGAGAACAGGCATAGAAATGACATGTCGAAGGTCGAATCATTAAAAAATCAATGGAAAGAAGATTGTAAAAATGAAGAGATTAAATCTCAACAAATATGGCAGGGAAATGAGGCACTTCTAAGATCTGAACTATCCACATTTAAAACAAATTCAAATTTTGTGGAACCGAAATGCAATAGAAAGAAATGCAACTATACAAATGAGGCGCCAAATCCAGCAATACCCGAAGAAAACCCTTGCAAAGACAAGCCTGCTAGTTCAAAATACAATGATACAGTAAACAAAATAAGACGAAGAGAATCCGAATACATGAGAGAAACTACTAAAATGATAAAATCTGAAGAAAATAGCGAAGACTTGGACACATCAACAATTTTAAAACTCGGAGCAGAAATAGACACTCTGCAGAAAAAGTTGGAAGATAGCACTTGCAAAGAAGCAAGCCTTGGAGCTGAGAGCGACTTTGGAGTTAAGAGCTCAATTAATAATGTAAAGCCTAAAGCCAAAAGAGCTGGAACAAGAATAAAATTTGAATCTAACATTCCTGTGCCTATCAAAAATATGAATAAAGTTAGACGTAAACTGAACTTTGAAACGATTAAAATCTGACATCATATTAATTAACGCGTAATAACACATATAAAATTAAACCGCCGTTGTAAATGTATCACTTTAGCCTGAAGATTCTGCTTGAACAGATGAAACTAGTTGCAGAATAAAACGAGTTGTTCTTGTTAATGCTTTCTTCTGTGTTTTATCTATATATACATACATATATATATATATATATATATATATATATATATATATATATATATATATATATATATATATATATATATATATATATATATATATATATATATATATATATATATATATATATATATATATATATATATATATATATATAGGTCGAAACGAAAAAGTACAGTGCACAAGTAAAAATGTAAGTCGAAACGAAATACAAATTGAGCACAGGCATCACTGATTATTGCAGACTTGTATATTTTTATAAATATTTATAGACGTCAGTCTCAACAGGAAAGCCAATGGGCACTGTGAGCACTTTTATGACAGGGAACTACCTCTGTCAACCTGTTACCTGAGACTGACTTGCTCGGCAGCATCTGAGGCTTTAATACCGAGCTTTATTTGACGTCTTATTAATAGTAAAATGGCGCTTTGGCCTAGGTTTTTTTCGGCCGAATATTTTGAAGCTATCACCGGATTTTTCTCGGCGTGCTTTGCCTTTTTGGCATTAGAAAATGCTGCAATCAGAGTTGCTTGGCCAGGGAACAATCATTCCATCTTTTTGGCCCTACAACATTAAGTTTTGCCTGAACTCAAAATGTCTTATGTGCAAAGAAGTATTATATCTGGACTATAAATAAGTATTATATTATATAAGTAGTATATTATATATATGGACATATATATATATACGTTTGGGCACACATATATATATATAATATATATATTCATATATATTTATATTTAATCAATATTAAAAAACAAAACACAAAAAACAACTACTGTGCCTATCATGGCGGTAATAGACGCTAGGTCATCACAGTTTCCACCATGAAAGGCATTTAGAACTCAAATTTCCTTGCTGCAAATAAGGCACTCTGTTTCCAAATCTAAACATTGCTAACAAATTTCGTGGGTTGCCGTTAGATATGCACGCTGTTGGGTGACTCCACAACCAAAACAACTCCAAAGCGTATTTTAATAGATTTTTGCGATTTTGTGTAAGGTCAATGTCTATCTTGATTATTACCTTACTTAGATCTCACCTTACTTCCTTAGATTGGAGGATGGCTTCTAACAGCAATCTTTCTATTTGGAATATTTTTCATGGTCATTACGCATTTTCTTGGACGTCGTGAATGGCGGAAATATCAAACTCGCTTGCAAGAAGAGCGCAACGCTGTTAATCATGTTATAGTTGATCCAAAGTTCATGAAATATACGCAAAAGGGATGGAGACAAATTGTATTCTCGGTTTAGTTCTGTACCGAATCCTGGCATAACATGTCGTCTAGAGTTTCAAACTTTTGGGAAACTTCACACGGGAAACCAAAACCGCGATTTTAGTACTAAGAGACTGAAATTTGGTTCTCGAAAGTGACAACCCACTTTTTCTGTGGTGAATGCAATTTAGGCAATCTATAGTATAAATTGGTGTCTGTAGATATGGAGCAGCAAACTGAAATTTGGGAAAGCTCAAGATAACAGAAAAGAAACTGTGGCAAGACAGCAATTTGCGATTCAAGTTAAAATTTTGGTGACCTGGCATAATTTGTTTCCTACAAGTAGATCCATTATCCGAAAGAAGCAAGGTCCACCAAAGAAGAGCTAAATTTTCCTACCGTGGTTTCCAGATTTCTGGAACTTCTATATGCTGGCCTTTGTTTAGACGTATTTCACACATTATTCGAATAAAGGCTTTAAAGGCTGCTAGATGGCCATGGCAAGCTGTTGCAAGCCTCGCTCTTTATTTTGTAGACTTTTTCTTATTTTGACTAATGGCTCTACTCATGGTGGCCGCATAACTTGGTGTTTACAGATAAAGTCAAAATGCGGGAGAAGCTCAAGAAAGCGGAGATACTGTGGTAAGGCAAGAGTCAATTCGGTAGCGAAGCTTGATGTCTCGTAAACAAAACAGTGCAAAATTCAGGACTGGAAATTTCGCCCAAGAATTGCACTAATTTAGCACTGCCAGACTGAACCTCTTTCTCTGCTTGATACAGAGACAATTTTTTTTCGTACCGACCTTTCCATCCTTTTTTCATCTCATAAACTTAGAGCAGAGTTTAAGAAGGACAGATAATGCTGCTGAAAAAGCAAGAAATTCATCATCATCATCATCATCATCATCATCATCATCATCATCATCATCGTCGTCGTCGTCGTCGTTGTCGTTGTCGTCGTCTTAAACTATATTGACGTGTCAGTACATTTAATCTTTTTCCATCGAAATCGGTCATTTTATGCATTGTTAAAAATGATTTTCCTCGTCGAAGAAGTTTCTTTCAAGCACATCAACGCTCTGTAAATCGCAGTGAGACTTCTTGGAGATAATACTTTTTCCTAACGCGGGTTTCACCCTGGGTAATGCTTGAAAAGAAATGAAAAAAGAAGCGTTTTGATTTGGAGGAAGAAATTCATGGAGTTATAAGCCTCTGAAGTTCAAGTTTGTACATGGGTCGCAGGAAGCGAAGTAATAGTTAGAAATGTAAACGCAAACATACCTGTTTCTTTATCGTTGTTTCTTCTGCCTTTCTTCGCTTTCCTTTGCTTCCCTGGCTCAGCTCAATTCATTGCTTCAAGTTCGTAGTGGCCTAATTCAGTTTCTCTGCAAAAGCGAGGCTGCCATCGGTTGCGGTTTTCTGGCAAGACTGCAGGGAGGCAGAAAAAATGTGAGAAAGTTTTTCTCAATTTTACCTACCTTCATAAAAAGCAACCAGGACAAAAACGTGGAGGAAATTTCCAGACGTTTTTAGGGAATCTACTCGTCAGATGTTTGGGTATCCAGATTTGGATGCCGGTTTGAATATCTCATGGTTTTTTGGAGTTATGGCCTTTAGAAAACCGATGAGGCACTCAACCTTAAACAATAGAAATTCTGGATGAGAAACAATGGCAATAACAATAGCGATTGTTTTAAGAACGATCCCAGAGCGGCAAATAGTTACGTTTCTAATTGTTCTTACTATTGTCCTTCCGCCGCAGTTTCTTTGCTTCAAGATTCAATGCCCCTTCGATTTCTATGTGAACTGAAAAAATTTGCTTCGGTTAGTTAACACATTTCAAGCCATATGGGAATACTCTTGAGAAATTTCTGTGTTATACTACACTTCGCATTCATGGCATAAGTTTTCATAGTTCGAAATTATTAATGAAATGGAAAGGAGGTTTTATCAAGAGGCTTTATCACCTGACTGATGACGATGAGTCTCTTGTTGCCCTGTTCTCTTTGACTTGAAGATGGTGCTTCGGGCAATAGAGACTCATAGTATTACTCTGAAAACTTAGCCCTATTTAGGCCCAAACTTCGCAATTCTTCCAGTACCAATCAGATTGCGAAATTTGTGAATTACTATTGTTAAGGTGTATATATGATAGAATTTTCTATTCGATTGAAGAATTGAAAACACTCCCACGGGATGAAGATTCGAAGCCATGATTCTTTCATAATTCCATTGATGATTGAAGAGAATAGGGCCAAGTTTTTTCGCTGTTTCATTATGAGTCCCTCTTGAGAAAGGTTTACTGCAGGGATACAAGGGACTTATCGTCATCAGTCTATTTTATCACCTGACTTGAAGTGGCGTGAACAAGGCTTGGCATGCCTCGGCCGATTATGCCTACCGGAACACGCTAGATCTCCACCAAACCGAAAGGTATTTAAACTGGCATCCAAACCTGGATACCCAAAAATCTGGTGAATAGAAATCTTCAAAAAAATTCGGGAAATTTCCAGCAGTTTTTGTCCTGGTTGAATTTCATGAAGGTAGGTAAAGTTGAGAAAAATTTTCTTACATTTCTTGTCTTCTTCGCTTATTCGCCGTCTGATTGGTCAGTAAAAATGAGGCTTTGAAGGTTTCACGTGGTTCCATGGGCCACGAGCAAAAATCGGCCAAAACATTTGATTCCTATCTTTAGCACGTGCGTTCCTTTTCATGGGTTGAGGAAGTCTTCCCCCTAGTGTGAATAACTTGTTCAGGGCATTCCATTCTCCCATGAGGACATGATACATGAACATATCCAAGATTCACTATTGCTAGGAAGGAGAACCAAGGGAAATCTTGCTTGATGTTTTCACTCGTTTTCGCAGGTTTTCGAAAGGGGCTTTCTGCAGAAAAGCTCCTACTTCGACGAGAAGGCCTGACCGATTAAAGCCGGGTAAATTGCTGAACCTAATTTGACACATCGGGAATAAGACAAGGCTGTTTTCAGCACCATTGCTTTCATCTTCAGGGAGCAGGACTTTTTCAAACGTCGGGCGTTTTTATTGACTCACCCGGTATGAAAGAAACACAGTAGCATCCATGACACCTTGCGCAATAATTGTCCCCTTTTGTCAAGGTATTGTCTTTTAGCCAATCAGCATCTGGTTTGAGATTCTAAGGACCGAATCAAGAGTTGACAGAATCGTCTTGTGCTTTGCGACCCTAAGTGATCATTGTTTGTCAGACAACAACAAACATTCATCGCAGCATGAAGATCGAGGAACGTGCAGCAGTAAACAAAGTTCGCCGATAAAGTTCGCACAGTTTGTCTGTCTTTGGAACTTGATAACTTGGGATGAAACTATGTTTTGAAAGGAATTATAAACAGACAAGCATATTCTCATGGTGAAGGAAGTCTGCAAAGATCAAGAGGCAATTCTTCGAAAGTTTCTCCGAGGACAGAACGTTTACTCGACTCGTCTACTTCAGGCTTGGCCTGTGATCGTCAGATGGGGGATGATGTGGTGCTATTACCTTAAGCTTCTTAGAAAACTGTCAGCAAATGGCAGGGGGGCTGGAAAGGCTCCCCGCGAAGCTTTTGAGCACCGTTCTTCGAAATTTTGCAAATGGCCGAAAATTGTTCGTCCTCTTCTACACTGGGTCTAACGATTGGCATTGGAGAGACGGACTTTTCAATTTAGGCAGGTATTTTGATTCGAATATGATTAACTGAGCATTTACACACAGTTTTATTGTGAATTTCAGTCATTGTCGGCTGGTGATAAGCTTCAATCGGCCGTTTTTGTGCGAAGTTTCTGTGGGCCTAGGCACCGTACTTCGACAAAAATATATCAGATTTGTTCTTCGTTTTCTGACAGGCAAGGGCGGGACTTAGCAATGTTTTGCTTTCACTTACACTTCAAAGAGCTTTGACTGCTAGAAAAACATCTAAATCCCGCTAAGTCCCAACATCTAAAAGCTTTATTTCACCTGAAAACAAGATGTGGATTTTCGTCCAATGTGAGCGAAGAAACTACACGTGCACCACAGCAACACAGAACAATATTCTCGTCAGGTTTTCACTGCAATCTTGCCCCTAGTAGTTGGTCAATGCATTAAAGCTGTTGGGTGGTTTTATTTCGTTTCAGAATCGGCGAATTGACATCTTGCAAAGCTTCCGTTATTTTAGGCCAACGTCACAGCTTCGTCCTTCTCGTTCGTGCAAAACTTCCGACTGCTCAAATTTCAATGCACAACTCTGATAATATGAATGGTACGCAAAGCATTGTGGGATACTATTCCGTCCCCCCTGAGCAAATGGGGTTTTTGAATTACTATAGTGAGTGTTTTATGCGTATTGCCTCTGCAGTTTGTAAGTTGTAGGCTTTGGCTAACTGAAGTTGTCTGGGCGGGATTCTCTTCACATGACGGGATTATTTCTTTCCGTTTGCGGAGTCAATCTTCACAGGACAAACTTGTCGTTCAGAGCTCTAATGGACGCTAATTCGCCGACTTTAAAAGTTTGCCCTAGCTCTCCTTCGAACTGGAAAGTAAAGTCTGCACGCATGCTAGAAACATGGCGGAATTAGGTAGTCCCAATACCATTCTTGCAGTCCTATATTGATATAAGAACGCATTTGCCCAACGAAATGGGACCCTCCAGCCTTGCATGGCCACGTTGTGGTTGTTGCTGCTTAATCCAGTGGGAGCAGGTCAAAACTTTTTGTCCACCTTTTATCACGTGATTAAATTGCAATCCTTTCTGGATGAGTTTCCTAAATTGCAGTTAAAATTGAGAAATTGTTTGAATAAGCCCTTTCAAAAGAAGAACGTGGGCGTCGTGTTCATGATCGATAATGATAAGATTGACTTCCCTTTGGGGCTGTCAATCATGCTGCGATTTCTTTGAACTGCATCATATTTGTTCCCGTGGTTTCTGGGCAAAGATTTGTCTGCACCTCTCAGATCCAAATTGTCCTGCGCACTGCAGTGTTGTGATCATCCATGAAGCTAGCTGATTGGTCAATTTTCGCAAAATATGGGCAGAAATCATTTCGCCCTCCGCTCATTCACCAACAGCAACATTGTGCCAAGTATACGATCGATCGGCTTAGGCCAGGCAGCCAAAGCACGATCGTCGATCGAATCGAAGTGATACGAATTCTGGGCAAGAACCAGTCTCGCATAGAGCGCTTGACAAGAGAGATTAGGAGTAAAGTGCCAGATTGCCCAGATTTGCTGACGAAGAAGTCGTTACCGCTTACATTTGCGAGAAGCTGGTATTCAAGAAGTTTAAGAAGGTTCAGCTTTCTTTTTGTTGTCAAAAATATCTGTAATTGTTGTTCTCCTATTTGCTATTTGCAATATGTTATTTGTAATACTTAAATATAATATCAATTTGAATCTCTATGTTAAATGTTGTGGTCACAGGGTTGCTATCTATTTCCATGCTCCTCGTGGCATCGTCTTGTAACATTTGTTTGTCTATTGTAAAATTTTATTGGAATATATGTACATACATAAAAAGAGGTTCAGGCACTGTTCTAGCACATTTGGACACAATCCACAGTAAGCGACTTGCAACATCATTCACAAAAGCAAATAAAGAAGTATGTAAAGTGTTTAGCTGCCAAATGACCCTTTGAAATTATTTCTTTTATATGTATATTGTCTCTTTCGTTGTGTTTCAAAAAGGGAAATCATTTTTTTACAGAAATTTGAGAACAAAAGTACAAAAATCAAACTCAATCAAGGCAAGAAAATATCTTTCGTAGCATTCTGCCATCTGTCAGAAATTGCCAATTGCAGAATGAAAATTATCTATTCCAAAGTTTCTTCAGAAAGTTTCTAGAGATGTATCAAAAGGGCTTTGGTAACATTTTCTGAGCGTTTGAAGGATGTGGTAAAATATCGGGGTTTCACCCCCAGACCCCCAGACCCCCAGACCCTCTCTCGAGGGTTTCCCCACCAAAAATGTTTTCACCCGCCGCTACTGGGCCATACTGCTAAGACAAACTTTGTTCTGAATACAGATACTCATAAGATAGCGTCAACAAAATTTGATTCTTTCGAGCGTTCCAGTATCTTTGTCAGAACGTCGTTATGAAAATGCGTCCTTGTTTGCTTAATTCATAACGCAAAGGAAACAAGCCGGTGACAAGAAAAGAGAATTGAGCCTCCCAGGATCTTAAATACGACTAATCAGTAGAAATTAAATGAAGATAGCCATCCTGATATTCATTTGCTCGAAAATTATTCCAAGCTTATGTTTCATCAACAAGGAAGCGTTTCGTGTCTTGAACCTCTAAGAATTGAAATTGCGATAAATTGGTATTTAGTTGATGAGGAAAAGCCACCTTAATATCTGTTTGCACGAAAGCGTTTTCAATTTTCTGTCATTAAGGACGATAAAGCTGGTGAAACAAGCTGGTGACAAGAAAAAAGAATTGGATATCCGAGGATCTTGAATACGACTAATCAGTAATAGCTAAATGAAGATAGCCACCCTGATATTTATTTCCTCGAGAATCATTCCAAGCTAATGTTTCATCAACAAGGAAGAGTTTCGTGTTTCGAACCTCTAAGAATCGAAATTACGATGGGAAATGCCACCTTAATATTTGTTTGCTCGGAAATGTTTTCAAGTTTCTGCCATCAATGACGACAAGACTTTACATTCAAAAGTCTGATGATCTCCCAATCGCGATCAGTGAGCATTCAGTCCGTTACATACACATATCAGTAAATATTC
This sequence comes from Aurelia sp. 4 Dawson et al 2005, assembly GCA_964019985.1. NCBI lineage: Eukaryota > Metazoa > Cnidaria > Scyphozoa > Semaeostomeae > Ulmaridae > Aurelia > Aurelia sp. 4 Dawson et al 2005. Next base: position 5,980,366 of record OZ026499.1, on the reverse strand, counting down.
AGTTGATGAAGATAGGCATCGATAAATCAACTTGCTCAATAAAGACTTGTTCGTAAAGTCAGATCTTGATCAAAGATAACTCTCAAGCTGCGAACTTCTACAAATTTTGAACAGGAACTATTGCCGAAAGCAGAGATGATTTTTTCCATAAGCACTCTGATGTAAGTAAAGAACTTTGATCAAATATTTATGTACCTTCTTCTTCACACTAAGATAGGAATCAAATTTTTTAGCCAATTTTGGCTCGTTTGTCTTGAAACCTCAAAAGCTTCACTCTTCACGGATCAATCAGACGGCAAATAAGTGAAGAAGGCAAACGAAACCCGTTAAGGCAAACGAAACCCGTTAAGAGTTTTCTAAGTTCTGCCTACCTTCATAAAACGCAACCAGGACAGAAAATGCTGGAAATCTCTCTCGAATTCGCTTGAAGAAATCTGCTCTCCAGATGTTTTGGTTTATTTGTTTGGATGTTGGTTTTAGATGTCTCACTGTTTAGAGAAGTTATAGAGTATTCAATCACTTTCCAATAATAGACAAAATCGGCAAGGGCTTGTCGAGGCTATGTTTACAGACACTAAAATGTTGCCTCGTTTTACGCCTACGAGTTGGAAGGCTCAAAATAGCTAGAAATCCTGGCAAGCCCACTCAAATCAAATTGAAATCAAAGGCAAACAAAAAACACGCTTTATATCCTTGTAGTCTAGTTTTTTCTATGTATTGTTAACATTTTTGAATTGTATGTGGTTGAACGGAGCTGAACAGAACGATCAGTTGGCAATTGTAGAAGTAGTGCAGCAAATGAATCTTTCGAGGGCTTATGACTGCCTTAGTTATGATTTACTTATAGCAAAAAAATGGCAGCATGTAACACACACTTGTAAGAAGATGAATCGGAAAACAGGGGGTTTTCTCGGATTGCACGATATCTCGATTTATTACCTGACCGTGGTTTCAAAGACGAGGCAATACTGAATCCCACCATTCCTATTGGCTGATCAAACCTTTCCCGCGGATTTCCCGTAGCCTTGTATAATACTATACAAGGACGCGTTTTTGTCGCCACAACAAATGCTTTAGGCCTAGGCCTTTGAGATGTACAGTAAACTCAAAGCTAACAAAATGTGTTTGGTTAAATGCGAGTTAAGATTAGAAGATGTCAGGTAATAAAATTCATAGCTCGGTCTGTACTTCAAAGACCTCGGGCTTTATATTTTCCTGTACAACACAAAACTGGTTAGTATGCGCATAGTAGACAAGACCAAAATATCTTACCAAGGAATTATCATCTCAAACTTCAACTACTGCCTGCCCGTTAATTTGGATGTTTTATGGGAAAAATGCAAACGACACAATCAACCATTTGATTTGCACAATCGTGCACTGAGAGTTCTGTATCGGGACTATGATGCACTGAGAGTTCTGCATAGGGACTATGATGGGTCGCTTGAAGATCTCTTGAAAAGATCAGGTGAGCTTACAATCCACTGCAAAAATTTGCAAGGACCAAGGCCCCGTTCACACTGCTCCATTTTTGTTATGATGCATTTTTGTTGCATCAAAGCTACCTGTTCACGTTATTTCGTTTTGGTACAAAAACGAGGAGTAAAAAATCCATTTTTGTGCGTTCACATTGCTCCATTTTTATAAAGCTCACTATTTGATATTGGAGCATTTTCAAAAACCCCCGTTTTTGTGCATTCACATTGATCAAATGCGTTTTCAAAAACCTCCGTTTTTGTGGATATCCACTTTTGATAGCGTTTTTGAAAACCTCCGTTTTTGTGGCGTTTTTGTGCAGATCAGTGTGAACACTTTCACAAAAATGGAAGCTTTTCTCTCCGTTCTTGTACAAAAACAGAGCAGTGTGAACGGGACCTATTGCTTGGAGTACATTTATGCATAAATGCAGCTTGCTCATCCTGCATGTCTCAGTTCTTTAAACCCAAAGCCAAAGACATTCAAGATCACTCACAAACAAATAACCCCCTGCAGCTCCCTAAAACTAATACATTAGTTAATGGGAACAATTCTTTATTATCTAGAGGAAGCATTTTGTGAACACGTTACCTGACACGACAAAAACTGCTCAAAACACAGTTCAAGAATATGATTAACAGCTGGAAAGGAGACACTTGCAGTTGTAAATCTTCAGATGATGTATACATAGATTCATGCATATATTTACGTTGATATTGTGAATTTAAACTTTCCATTGTAGATAGTTGGTATTTATTAGTTCTCTTTAAAACAATGGCCTTGACCAATTGTAAATAAATAGATTATCATTCTTATTCTTATTATTATGAACTGAACGGAACTGAACTGAACTGGATTAGACTGAACTGGACTAGACTGAACTGGGCTGAACTGAATTGGACTAGACTGAACTGAGCAGAAGTGAACTGAACTGAACTGAACTGAACTGGACTAGACTGAATTGGACTGAATTGGACTAGACTGAACTGAGCAGAAGTGAACTGAACTGAACTGAACTGAACTGGACTAGACTGAATTGGACTGAATTGGACAAGACTGAACTGAACTGAATTGAGCAGAGGTGAACTAAACTGAACTGAATCGGACTAGACTGAACTGAATTGAACGGAAGTGAACTAGACTAATTTGAACTGAACTAGACTGAAATGGACAAGGTTGAACTGAACTGAACTGAACTGGACTGGACTGGACTGGACTAGACTGAAAACTGAACTGAACTGAACTGGACTGAACTTAACTGAAATGAACTGAACTGGACTGTACTGGACTAGACTGAGCTTAACTGCATTGAACTGAACTGGGCTAGATTGAACTAAACTGAGCTGAATTGAACTAAATTAAACTGAACTTGACTGGACTGGACTGAGCTGATAACTGAATTGAACTGAACTGAACTGAACTGAACTGAGCCTAACCTGCTTGCAGTCTTTCTTTTGTGTAAATTGAAAAATGAGAAAATAGAAAGATACTCATTATTGAACAATTTGTTGAGTTAATCCATTGTAATATTAGCCAATTAGATCCTGGTTGGAAATTTTCCCAACTGCAACAAAATCAGCTTACATAGCTCGTTGGTTTAGTTTTGCTTGAAGTAGAACAGTCGAGCAGAATAGAGTACGTTCATTTAATTCATTCCAGTGAGTCAGCCATATGATAACCCCGTGGTTATGCGCAGTCTTTCAACTTTCCATTCTTCCAATCTTAAAAAGAAAGACTGCAAGCAGGCCATAAGTAGCCATGAAATAACTGAACCGGAATCCGAGCCTTGATACCCAAACATCTGGAGTAGATTTTCTTCAAAAACATTCAGGAAATTTCATGGAGTTTTTTTTGTGCTAGTTGCGTTTTAAAGATTTAGGTAAAATTTAGAAATATCTTCACACGCTTCTTCTATCTTCTTCGCTTACTGTGCGTCTGATTGGTCCATGAAAATGAGGCTTACCAATGAAATAAATTTTCAATTCAATTCAATTTAATTTTTCAGAAATAGATTTTAAGCGTCAATGCAAGTAGATGTTGACTCTATCCAGACATCCTAGGTGCATTGGTAACTCACTAGCAAGTAAAAACTCTTGCTTCGCTCTCACTTCTGAATTCCAAGGCCCTGCTGTCAGTTAATCATAGAGTATTTGAAAATAAAGCAAGCAGTTTTCATTGTGATATTGTCTTGTCAAAATCTTAAATCTCAAACGAGGCAACTTTTTTCTGATTATTCGGTATATACTTTATTCATTATCAAAATCTTCGAAAAAATTGGAGGAGTTACTACGTGTTTCAGACAAAATACAACCCACTTTGATTCAAAATTCTCCAGAAAATCATAAGATTTGAACCAAATTAAGGCCTACCATGTCAAAGTACAATCTATCTACTTTCCAATGATATCCAGACTGGGGGGGGGGATTGATTGAACTATTCATTGCTTAATTACCGTTTTCGTAAGTTTGGCCTATTTTGGATGCCGGAAATAGACAATTTCGACAATTAAAATAGGAGACTGGGGAGAGTGGTTTGTTCTGGTAAATGGCGGATGCAGTTCTGGTAAATGGCCGCCGTAGAGTGAGCACATTGAAGTGAATAATGTAAACATGGCTATCGCTACTGCATAGAGACACAGCGATGGAGACTCTGACTTCGATTTTCAAGTGAATGGAATTCAACCGAAGTTTTTAACTTCGAATATCCTTGTTCAATTCGATTGAAAATGACGCGAAGAAAAGTTCGAGCATAATTCGAATTTTCTTAATCTGACGGTTGAACATCCGTAAAAAAACTGTTTTTTCAAAACTGAAATTCTAAAACAGCGCCGATGCTGTAGCGATCCTCGCCTCAGCTTGCAAAACTCAGTGTTTACATTATATTCAATTCAACGGCCTACTGCGCGGCAGCCATTTACAAGAACTGCATCCGCCAATTACCAGAACAAACCGCTCTCCCTAGTCTCCAATTTTAATTGTCGAAACGGTTTATTGATATGGCATTTACATAGGCGAAAATCCACCTTTGAAGCCAACAGCATATTCCTCAAGGCATCACCTCAAGTGTTTCTAGGCGTGAAATACTTCGACAAATTTTTTCATTATTTTTTACCGAAAAAAGGATTGATTTGCCTTTGCAGCATGTTGCATTTGAAACTGGCCATACTTTATAAGATATCAATTTAACAATAAATGATTCCATTAATGTATCAAAACTGCATATCATTAGAAAGAAGAAACATCGCGCTTTCAAATGGTATTGATTACATCTACTCAAATGTTGTCAATTTTGTTGGACTTTAATTCATAGTTGGACACCCTGTATATCTGCTGCAGGTACAAGCAAGCAAACAAACAAGCAAGCAACAAGCAAACAAGCAAGGAAACAAGCAAACAAGGAAGCAAACAAATAAGCAAGCAAACAAGCAAGCAGACAAGCAAACAAGCAAGCAAACAAGCAACCAAGCAAGCAAACAAGCAAGCAAGCAAGCAAGCAAACAAGCAAGCAAACAAGCAAGCAAACAAGCAAGCAAACAAGCAAGCAAACAAGCAAACAAGCAAGCAAACAAGCAAGCAAGCAAACAAGCAAACAAACAATCAAGCAAGCAAACAAGCAAGCAAACAAGCAAACAAACAAGCAAGCAATCAAACAAGCACGCAAGCAAGCAAGCAAACAAGCCAGCAAGCAAACAAGCCAGCAAACAAGCAAATAAGCAAACAAACAAGCAAGCAAACAAGCAAGCAAACAAGCAAACAAGCAAGCAAACAAGCAAACAAGCAAGGAAACAAGCAAACAAGCAAGCAAACAAACAAGCAAGCAAACAAGCAAGCAAACAAGCAAACAAGCAAACAAGCAAGCAAACAAGCAAGCAAGCAAGCAAGCAAGCAAACAAGCAAGCAAGCAAACAAGCAAGCAAACAAGCAAGCAAACAAGCAAGCAAACAAGCAAGCAAACAAGCAAGCAAGCAAACAAGCAAGCAAATAAGCAAGCAAACAAGCAAGCAAACAAGCCAACAAGCAAGCAAACAAGCAAGCAAACAAGCAAGCAAACAAGCAAGCAAGCAACAATCTTGTTTACGCCACTTCAAGTCAGGTGATAAAACCTCCTGATGAAACCTCCTTTCAATTTCATAACTTATTTCGAACCATGAAAACTTACGCCATGAATGCACAGAGCAGTATAATACGGAAATTTCTCAAGATTATTGCCATATGACGTGAAATGTGTGAACTAGCCGAAGCAAATTCTTTCAGTTCACATAAAAATCGAAGGGGCATTGAATCTTGAACCAAAGAAACTGCGGTGGAAGGACAATAGCAAGGACAATTGGAAACGTAAATATTTGCCGTTCTGGGATCGTTCTTAGAACAATCGCTATCGTTATTGCCATTGTTTCTCGTCCAGAAGTTCTATTGTTTAAGGTTGAGTGCCTCATCGGTTTTGGAAAGGCCATAACTCCGAGAAACCATGAGATATTCAAACCGGCATCCAAATCTGGATACCCAAACATCTGGCGAGTAATTCCTTTAAAAAAATTCGGGAAATTTCCAGCAGTTTTTTGTCCTGGATGCGTTCTACGATTGTAGGTAAAGTTGAGAAAAAGTTTCACACATTTCTTCTCTTTTCCTCGCTTATTCGCCGTCTGATTGGTCCTTGAAAATGAGGCTTTGAAGGTTTCCGGCCAAGGGCCACGAGCAAAACATTTCGAGTGACACTGAAAATGGTGGCGGTCGCAAGGTTTACAGTGGGTTATAAAAAGTTTTGTATCGTGGAGAGCAGAGAAGAAGGAGCAGAGAAAACACCATCAACTTGCTCAACTAATCAAGGTAATCAACACTTCAACTATCTTGTTAATTATGATACCCGAATTAACAAAATTTAGGACGTGCTTAGGCCACTTGAATATCGTCAGCATGCCCTTGAAAAAGGTTGCAAAAATTCCTAAAAGTTGCCCAAAGACTGCAAGTTTGCCTCCTTCCTGCACTGTCCTCTATTTGATGAGTTGCGTCAGGATCTCCTCAGTCAGCTCGTCAGCTCTCTCAGATATTGAATAAAGATGCACTGAATTTGTATTCCAAAGAACGATGTCATCTGATATTGTATGAAAGCCCGTCCCTTTCAATGATAGATAATAGAATGATAATAGAAGCAACAGGGACGTAGGAAGCATCTCAGACTTGGGGGTTACGACGCTTCGAGGGCACTTTTTCCTTTAGAAAAATGGGGCATTTTCCAAACATAAAATGGAGGTACTTCATTGTTTATTGCGAGATCTTGGGGGCACGTGCCCCCAGTGTTTTCCCGGTTCCTGCGTCTATGGGAAGCAACCATTCAATATACTGAGAATTCCGAACGTTTCAAATATCAGAGACTGTTTGTGGAATGGTTTGATTGATTGTCCGTCTGACCTAGAGTGGGGTTTCTTAACCATAAATCATGAAATAGGATAGTTGGTCTTGCTGGGCAACCATGCTATCTAACCATAAGTTGCTATTTGGTAAATGAAAAAGCATACAGGACCAATTCATTATCCATAATTCTAGGCTTCCATGTGCTGCTGATCAACCATTTATCAAACAGCTTCAGTTATGCGCAGCGATCAGGCTCTCCGTTTTGTTTTCTGTCTTTTGTAATGTTTTTGCGTTCAATTTCTTAGATAATTGCAAATGTCACTCATAGTGGGAAATCGCTGACTTTGTGTCCTTTCCTGCAATGAGTGGCACAGTATGCATTTGTTCTATCTATCAATGCTTTATTTGATAAAAAAGTTGCCGAGCAAATTGTTGGCAAGAATACTTTGAAGATCAAGAGTTGTAGGCTTTTAGAGTTCTCCTCCATGTGAAGAAAGATGCGAAATTTTCCGCTGCAACATTGCGTATACGTGGAACTTTGCAACTCCTCCGTTGTCTTGATCACCTCCATTAATGCGATCTTCTGTGAACCAGAAACGCAGTTGCTGTCCCAGCTGTAATTCAATGACGTCATTGAAGATGATATATTGAGAGCTGCTGACGTTGCCGTCATGAGAGTAGCCTTTTGAATCTGTCACCTTGGGTAGAAGAACTCTGTTTTGGTTGTCAGTCACGGAGATATCGATGAAGTTCAAGTTACTTGGTGGATACAAGCAGCCAAATTTTGTCTCGTAGGGCATCGAACAACTAAGGAAACCAGAATGGTGTATCATCTTTATCTTGTATTTCCCATGAGGGACATCCACTGTTACAGATGCAAAATCATCATTTTTTGCCCCCATTTCAATCAATCCATCGTCCTTTTTCTGAAGTTTGAGAGTTTCTGTAGGTGAAGAAAAAATACTGATTTGTGGCATGAAGATGAGACTGAAATTTTGAACAGCAAAAGGAATTTGTATTAGCATGGGTATTGGGAAAAGTAGGATTGTCTATTAGATTAATTATCGTTGTAAAGAGTAAGAACTGTCAGGCATACCTTGTGTGTTCTCTGTTTTTCCATCCTCTCCGTTTGTCCCGTCGATTTAGCATCATCCTCATCTTGGCTGGCCCAACAAGTAACATGGCCTACTGTATATCTTGTTTGCAAGAGCACGAGAGCACAGCCTCAGTTCGGCCTGTGAGCTCCTTCAAACAAGATATACAGTAGGCCATGTTACTTGTTGGGGCAGCCAAGATGAGGATGATGCTAAATCGACGGGACAACGGAGAGGATGGAAAAACAGAGAACACTCAAGGTAGGCCTGACAGTTCTTACTCTTTACAACGATAATTAATCTAATAGGAAATTCTACTTTTCCCAAAACCCATGGTATTAGGGCCATCGACAATTAGTTCTTGTCAAGCATCGCAGCCTTTGGCCGTGATCATCGAGCCCCCTTTATCTCTCGTTGATCACGGCCTATTAAATTTCTTGTTTGTTCATAAGTAACATACCTATCGCTTAGGTCGTCATAATTGGGTCCAGATATCATCAATCTTAAAGGGTCTCTTTCATCCAGCATTCCTTGCACGTGTCTTCTCTTGGTTTGCCTTTGTTGTCGCCATTTCGTCGCCAAGGGCGTTAGACCAAGGCCAAGCTCAATATGACTGAACCATCAAAACAGTAACGAAAGTTGGTTGAAAATGGTCCCTCGGTATTAAAAAGGTATTCGATAAAGTTCCTTTTTTCTCTGCCCTTTATTCCTAAAAAGTTCCGTTGCGAACTGTTAAAGTGCAAATATATCGATTCCTAACATTTTCTCTGATCGATGTGATAATTTGGCTGATCAGGGAATTTCTAAGGATAGAAATTTTAGTGGCTGAGCTGACTTAAATCTTCTTCAGATGTCACATTGGTAGTAACAACGTAATTCAATAACCATCTTTCTCTTGTCTCTAGATGCCCCAGAAATTTTATCTGTTTAGGTGAGTTTCTCTGCAAATACAAGCCCAATTTGAACACGCAAAAGTCGCAAGATGTAAGTTAAGATCTCATTTACACCAGAAATTGAAAGTAAAAGATTTTTAAGTTCACGGCTCCTTCGCATTAGCTAATCAAACGCTCGTATTTTTTGGGACACCTGGTACTCTATCAATCTTTTATGTGACATTTCGTCATGTATAAGTGATCTATCACGGCTATAGCATGAGCCCTGTCTCAATGAGTGATGAAAACTACTTTTCGATGACCCCTTACCTAAAGTTCCAAAGGAGCCATTTATTCTAAAGAACAGGATGACACAGATCTACCAAAACAAAGATTAAGATTTGAGCATGAGTGGCAGGACACTACCATGAGGTCTAATTAGGTTGTATTTGATTCTTTGCTTACCTTGAAATGCCATAAAATTCCCTTCCGTGCCATTAGTAGCCTTTCTCAACAACATTCCTCGCCTTGAACTGAAAAATTCTTCACACATGTGCTTTCAAAATGTTTGGACCTAAATGACCTTGGCCATCCCCTGCTGCGTAGGTACAATGATGCGCAGGAGATGGCAAAAGTGAAGGTGAAGTTGCGGTTTTTAGATACGGGCCAATCGAGTCCGCGACCCCTGGACATGATGCTCAAGTGGGGAGGCCCTACCACGTCTCGAACCTACTCCATCTGACTGTTCTGGCTGCAAAGTCAGAGGATTACACCACTGCGCAACAACACCTTCACCTTGTGAAGTCATTTAGGCTCAAGCATTTTGAAAGAACATGAATGAAGAGCTCTTCAGTTCAAGGCGAAGAAGTATTGCTGAGAAAGGCTGCTAATGGCAAGAAAGAGAATTTTACATGACTTGAAGAAGAAGTAAAGATTTTGTAACCCAATAACATAAGCATACGGCTCAAATCCTTACTGGTTGCTGAAGCACGCGGAAATCAGCCAATTTCACGGTATTCAGCCAATAAAATAGCCCCTTTCCAACCATGATACCAAATTGGCCGTTCGAAGTGAATTCTTGAGTGCCCTCACGAAAGTTGAAATGGCTACTAAGTTGCAATAATAACGTTGAATTTTCTTTGATAAATCAGTAGAAGGGGTGCCCCTCCGCAGTTTGTAGCGTGCTTGCAAAAATATCTCATTTTGAGCCGAACTTACATTCTTTTTCTGGTCGAAGAATATTGAAATTCATTCAAACATCGATAAAAGTCGCTGCAAATGAGATATAAAGATAAAAATCTTAGCGATTATGGACATTGCCCTAATCAATAACCCAAGCACTGTCCCTTCAATTACATCTCAAAATCGCAATGGATTTTCAGCGATTTCTGCCAGAAACGTGATCTGAACCTATTTGAATATTTCATATATATATTTCATATTTGAATTTTTTAAGGAGGGTAGCCCTTCGGCAGAAGCCGTTTTTCAAGGGGCCCTCCGGTAAAAAACTTAATTACAGCATACAGTTAAACTTAAATATGACTAGAATAAAAAAAAAAACCATACCCTAAAAGCCTATTTACAATTATACAATATATACAATAGAAATGAAAAATCAACCCTTTATCAGTTTCTTAAAACTATTCAGGGAGGATGCTGTCTTTGACTCAGCAGGAAGGCTATTCCATATTTTAGCACCTCGGAAAGAAAAGCATTTTTGCCCATTAGCAGACCTTTTCTTTGGCAATCTCAAATCAGTCTCAGTGTTCCGGAGGTTGCGGGAGGAGCATGCTGAGTTTTTTGTGAAGAGGTTACACAGGTATTGTGGAGCCAAGTCATTGAGCGACTTGAAGACCATTGTTTTAGACTCATTGCTAATGAGCTCTTCAATGGTCTGCCAGCCCAACTTTGCAATAAGTGGTCTGCTTGAGGCATCAAAGCTGCTATTTGTAATGATTCTAGCAGCACGATTTTGTAACTTTTGCAGCTGGTCGATGTATGTAGATCCAGCACAACCCCATACAGAACAACAGTATCGAAAGTGGGGCTCAACAATACCTGTGTCAAGAGTTTTCAAACTTGCCAGAGGCAGAAAAGATTTAGCATGTTTTAAAAAGCCGATCGCCCTGGAGACCTTTGTAGAAACTGCCTTAATTTGCTCTTTCCAATCTAAAGAGCAATCGATTTGCACTCCAAGGTATTTTGTCTTTTGAACAACTTCGAGTTCATTGTCGCGTATCTTCAGTACCAAGGCTTCATTTCGACTTTTGAGAGAGTTGTGTCTCTGCTTGGTGGATATGAGCATTGAATGAGTTTTTGCCACATTCAACGAAAGCTTATTTCCTTGAAGCCAAGTCTCCAATTTACTGAGATCGCTATTTATAGCCTCATTATAACCTATAATGCTAATACCTATGAGCCATATTAACCTATGAGGCTAATTTATAGCCTCATTATACGATATAACCTAAACTCTTACCGACTGAAAGTCATTCGTTTCCCCCAAAAGGGCTTACTTCGTGTTATTTAGCTAAACGATTCACTTACCAACGACTCAAGAATGACTTTGACATTGACTTTGACTCCAAATTTCGTTTGAAGCATCCAGTCTTGAGCAACTTCTTGCAAATTCATCTAATCCATATTTTCTCTGCAAGCGCCAGTAATCGCCTCAAAAACGTCGCATCGACAGGCTGTGTGCTACAGATAATGCGATTCGATACAGTTCATTCACTCGTGAATAGATATGACATGCCTGATTTTGCTCAATTCATTCAAATGAAAACAGAAACGGAGAAAACATGTTTTGGCTGTTTGGTTCACCAATGAATAGACCTTACACAAAACAACAAAACAAAGCTTTTTGTTGCGCTTAAAGTTTACCGCTTTGCTCCTTTTGATTGATTGTATTCAATGGTGAACAGATTTGACACATTTCTTGCAACCAAACAGCCATAAAATTTTTTATCCGTTTTTTCGATGTGGTGTTTTTGAGGAGATTACTGGCGCTTGCAGAGAAAATATGGAGCTAGATGAACTTTCAAGAAGTTGCTCATCAAGACTGGATGTTTCAAACGAAATCTGGAGTCAAAGTCAATGTCAAATTTATTCTTGAGTCGTTGGTAAGTGAATCGTTTAGCTAAATAACACGAAGTAAGCCCTTTTGGGGGAAACGAATGACTTTCAGTCGGTAAGAGTTTAGGTTCAGATCACGTTTCTGGCAGAAATCGCTGAAAATCCATTGCGATTTTGAGATGTAATTGAAGGGACAGTGCTTGGGTTATTGATTAGGGCAATATGTTTGATCGAATGTCAATATTCTTCGACCGGAAAAAGAATGTAAGTTCGGCTCAAAATGAGATATTTTTGCAAGCACGCTACAAACTGCGGAGGGGCACCCCTTCTACTGAATCATCAAAGAAAATTCAACGTTTTTATTGTAACTTAGTAGCCATTTCAACTTTCGTGAGGGCACACAAGAATTCACTTCGAACGGCCAATTTGGTATCATGGTTGGAAAGGGGCTATTTGATTGGCTGAATACCGTGAAATTGGCTGATTTCCGCGTGCTTCAGCAACCAGTAAGGATTTGAGCTGTATGCTAATAACATCTGTTCCTTCTAATTGACACTTGCATTCAAAGCGATTTAGCAATTACAGGCAAAGTCGATTCTCACAAGAGTCTTTATTGTGTGTGAATTGAAAGAATGAGAAAACAAAAAGACTGCGCATTAGTAAAACCTTTCTCGTAGTTTGATGAATGTAATCCATTGTAAGATGAGCCAGTTAAACCCTGGTTAGAAATCTTTCAAACCACAACACAATCAGCTTACACGTTTCTTTCTTTCTGTTGGTTTTGCTTGAAAATTTAACACTTTGATTTGTCACATTATGTTCATTGATTTCGCTTTGCTGAGTCAGCCATGCAATAAATCTCTTGATGATGCGCAGTCATTCCACTTTCAGTTCTTTCAAATTGACAAAGGAAAAACAGCGCCAAGGCTTAGCTGTTAATGCAATTACAAATGTTTCGCTCAGTATTATTGTCGTGACGATACTTACCATCACATCTGAGACCAGTTTCTCCAGCTTTGCATGGGTGGCATTGGTATCCTGGCAATTCACATGTGTCTTTGCACAGAACGCCCTCAGGACATGGATTCTTTGTTTCACAAATTTGTCCAAGCTGTTTGTAAAGTGAAATGTGAAACAATGATAGTACTTAGAAGATACATTTATCTTTATCAGAAGATACTTATTCATTTGAAGTACTTTTCATGTGACATTGTCTTATTGAAGGTGTTGCTGGGCAGTGGCGTAATCTTCTGACTTACAGCCAAAACTGTTGGGGCGCACAGGACTCCATTGCAGCACCCCTTTAACGTTTATTGATATGTATCATTACGGGTCCCCTACCTTTTTACTCTTCTCATTGGAAATTTCATGGGAATTTGAGGGAACATGGCTACGAGGGGATCATTTTCTTTTCAGAGATGCTTCATCCGTCTGGTTTGTATCAAATTCGAAGGGATTCATGCTTGATCCCGAGTGTTGCATTGTATCCTCTGAACTATTTGCGGCGAACCCGCTTCATATTTGGAATAGAATTAAAAGTTGCCATGTTTAGATGTTTGGATGTCCAGATTTCTTACCAGTCTCTATTATGTCTCAAATCGAGTCTTTTTAGTGTAAGGCTACAGTGGGGTTGAAGAGGAAATTCTCAAGAGACCTATTTTGATTAGCAATCATGGAATGTCAAACGCAATCGTGACAAAGCCGTGACAATGCGTCGCTTGTTTCGTGGAATGCAACGGAATGTCGAATCCTGTGACTTCAATAGTCGTCACAAAGTGGTTTGTTGCTGCTGAATGATTCTCGAGAAGGGGGACACTGGCATTGATCTCTTTGATGTAAACAGATCTGACTGCAACAATCAGGGCTTCTAATACAGGCATTGATCTTCAAATTTTGTAATGTAAACAAATCGAGAAAAGCCTATTATGAGGTGTTTTCCGTATGTTATTACAGCTTTTATTCAATGCAAAAAGCGCCAAACACACTGAATAATGTTAGTTCTCTAAAATTTGAGACCCCGTTTACGCGATGCCGGTAAAATTTGAAAACGGCAGGATTTTAAGCCGCCTTGGAAAATGAACTCTCGTTTACACGGTGCCGGCAGAATTCGAAAACGGCAGAATTACAGACTTAGCTGTTTTGCTAACCGAATCAAAATTCTGCCGGCAGACTTTGGAAATTCCACCGGCATCATGTAAACGGGAGGCCAAAACGTCATTTTTAATGCCGTTTTCAAATTCTACCGGTACCGTGTAAACGGGGTCTAAGTCGGTTTGCCGTCATTTTCTTCAATTCATTATAATGATCCTCTGTTTTTCGGGCCAAAAACAGAAGAACGGTGCAATGAATGGCATCATGTAATTGCACACTGTCGTAGCGTTAATTGGATGAATGAAGCAAGACAATGAAAGGAATTTGGCAGGCTTCAGCAATTTTGCTGTACACCAAAATTGGTAAAGCTAATAACTAGATGACGCCCTTTATTCTCGAAACAAAGTATTATCCAACAGCATAAAGGCTTGGTAATTACTCAAAGATTAGGTCTTTTTTAGTGATTTCAGCTTGACAACTAGCCAATGACAACCACAACAGTGTGCCAAGAAACATTGTGAGGGTGGCTTCGAAGTCTTTTCCAACCATCAATTAATGGTTCTTTGCAACAAATCTTACCTGAGTAAAATTATAATCTGTAGATTTAAATGTCCAACCAGGTCTCTTGACAACTTGAAAATTCATGTCTTTCCAATCCTCAGATGTTTTATTATTTAGTTCACACTTCATATCACCGCCATCTTCTGTATTGAATGATTTGCAACGATCTTCCATCAAACATTTAGATTTGCATTGATTTTCAGTTTGAAACAGCAACGTCTCAATGACAGCTCCCTGCAGTGCAGTGTTACTCTTGATAATGCTAAAATTGGCATAGCTTTTGCAGGGTAGGCGAATGATTTCGCTTTTGGTCTCCAATAGAATGAAGCATATGTAGCTGAAAAATGATCAAAATTATAGAAAGATTAATGACATCAAATATCTTTTCGGTAGCATGCAAAAAGTATTGGGAAACAGCAGAGTCAAAGGTATCTATCTAGGAGCTTAGACAGAAAATATGTATCAGAAATAGCACATTGACTCCTTCAACCGTGAAGATATAGCTGTTGCCAGGAGAGGGGGGGGGGGTACTTATTATATTTGGTCGACGGGGATGTGCTGTTTTTCAGGGTATCGTTTTCATCAATTTTTTCTAGAGCAGGTTATCAAAGTAAGGACGTTTTTCTAGAGCTAGTTGTCAAAGGCATATTTTCTCTAGAGCAGGTTATTTTTCAAACAACTAAGGCAAACAGCTGCACTCAATTCTCGAGAAAAACTACTCACTGAGAAAAGTATTGAGAAAAAAGGAGAAAAGCTGGGCGTGTATATTTTGATCACTGGACAAACTTCTGGAACCGGATATACTTTGCACAGATTTTCTAGGACAGGGTATCATTTTCATGCGAAAATTCTGGAGCAGGTTAAATATTTTTTTTGGTGGGCACAGCCCCGTATAAAAAAATTCAAGTACCCCCCCCCGGATCTGTTGTTCATATGTGAGCTGTAATTGTTCAAATTTCTTCGAAGACATTGATAACAGATAGAGTGTATGCTAGATGAGTAAAACAAGTTAAAGCGGTTAGTGGGCTTTGGAAGTACGTGGCCGTTGTTCACGACTAAAATCTTCTATCTATCAGTCAAAAGCTCCTGAGACTCATTTAGATGTGAGCATTTTGTCTCATAGAAGCATTCATCATTTCGACCTACCGAGTGAGTCAAAAATGTCCTTCGTTTGAAAGGCTACTGCTCCCTGAGTATATAAGCAATGATATACTACACTTAGTCCTAACGTAGCACTAATGACTGGTATTTAAACATTGCCAAGGGGAGGTATACTGCAGCAATCTTTATCAATCTTAAACAAGCTTTTGATACTGTGGATCATGAAATCATTTTGAACAAACTGAAGTACTATGGCATCAGTAGTAAAGAACTGAGCTGGTTTCGGTCGTACCTTGTCAATAGGAAGCAGTTTTGTAATGTGAATGGTCATTCATCTGTAATTGAAGGGGGTAGATTGTGGAGTTCCCCAGGGCTCCTGCATAGGACCACTACTCTTTCTAGTTTACGTAAATGATCTCCCCTACTCTTTAAAGACTTCTGATGTGGTAATGTATGCTGCCGACATCACTATCTATTACTCCTCTCCTTAAATAATGATATAAATAATGCAATAAATCCTGACCTTGAAGCCCTTCGAGGTTGGCTTGAGAGCAAGAAGCAATCGCTTAATGTCGTAAAGACCAAGGCCGCCGAGAGGGGGGAGCAGGAGGGGCACTTTGCCCAAGGGCCTCTGGGTCTAAGGGGCCTCATAATTGGAGAATTTTGGCATTTGGACTGCAGGAAATGCTCTGAAATGCATTTTAAGCCAATCTATAGGGGGCGATAGCTAATGCAGAATCAGTTCGCTTTCCGTAAGCTTCATTCTACAATTACCTCACTGATTGGTGTCTCAGATCATTGGTATTCAAATATCGACAACAACAAAGCTAACTTTGCTCTTTTTCTCGACTTGAAAAAGGCATTTGATACTGTGGATCATGAGATACTCATCAGTAAATTAACAAAATATGGAATAAAAGGTATTGAGAACAACTGGTTTTAATCCTATTTAACTAACAGAAGCCAGTACTGTTCCATTGATGGTAAAGTATCTGATATTATGGAAATAGAGCGTGGGATCCCCCAAGGTTCATGCTTGGGACCGCTGCTCTTTATCATTCATTTAAATGATTTTGAGCACTGTCTCGAACACTCAAGAGCCAACATGTACGCAGATGATACTGAGATAACAATATCCTTAAACAACCAAGCAGAGCTTATAGGAAAAGCACAAGCTGAGTTATTAAACATCGCAGAATGGATGAGGATTAACAAACTCAGTCTCAATCCCACCAAAACAGAATACATGATAATAGATCATTCTCGTAGAAGGAAAAATAGAGAATTATTACCGCAAGTATTCATAAATTGAGAAAAAATTAAGCAGGTTGACGAAACAAAATATCTTGGGGTAATAGTTGACGATACTTAAGGTTGGGAAGAACAGTATGAATCAGTTAAGAAAAAGGTTGCTGGGGGCCTCACAGCAATGAAGAAACTTAAGGGCATCCTCCCACAATCAATGCTTTTTCAAGTGTACAAAGCGCTTGTTGAGAGTCATCTTCGCTATGCTGACGTAGTTTGGGAGAGCTTAACGGAAACTAAAATAACAGCCCTTCAGAGACTCCAAAATCGTGCATTTGAAATTATTCAAGGATCGAAAATAAAGGACTCTTTGATTCGATCCACATTTAGCATCGATCAACTTGGTACTAAAAATGGTTACTCAAACTTGGATACTATAGAGAAGGCGGACGCAAAGAAAAAGACAGAATTTTGGCACACCAAGGCCTTTCGAACCTATGTTCTCATCAGAGTGCGACTTTAAATTTGAGATTAGAGTAGTGATTATTGGTATAGAAGGCGAAAAAGGATTAAATGATTGACAGATTGATTTATGTTGTCTTTCGTTGATGGGGGCTCTACTTAATTCAGTTCATCAAGGCGTGTCCGTGTTTGAATAGTCTGTTTTCATGATCTATTAACAAATTAGAGTCACTTAATTTCATGAAAGCATAAACTTTGAAAAATGGTTCTTTTAGGTTCTTTTTCGTTTTTCCGCAATTAAATACGTGTCTAGGAAAGTTACAGGTCGATATTCCACTTGTGGATTCTGAGATATGGTTGTTCATTCGCTGTCTCAAGTTCGTTGTTTGACCAATATAATTCATGTTGCCGTCACAAAGGTTGCATGAAAGAAAATACACAACATTCTTGCTATTGAATGTGATTCGCGATTTTATGTTCCAAATGCTACCGTTTGCTGTCGTGAAGTTTTTGACTAGCTGCAAATACAATTTACATAATTTGCATCGAGTTTTGTTGCAAAGGAAGATTCCAGGATCTTGTATATCGAGTTGTCTAAGATCGGCAGTAGATGTGAATGTGGCTTTTGTTAATAAAGAAGTGAGGTTAGCATCGATCAGATGTTTCAATTTGACCGGTCGGTTTTGATGTATAAGATAATTAACAAGATATGTCCTGAGAGTCTGCACGATAAATTTGCTGAAAGATCCTCGATAAGCAAGTATGATACAAGAAACAAAACTGATCTCCAAATCCCAAGGTTAAATCTAGACTTCAGTAGAAAAAGTTTCAGTTATACTGTTTAAAATCTTGGAATTCTATTCCAACACACATAAGAGAGTCTGGCACACTCACCCGGTTTAAGAATGGGCTAAAAAGTCATTTTCTAAGCTGAGGAAAAATATGTTTTCGCACGAATCCATGGAAGAACAGTACTGGCATTTATATCTGTTATTAAACATACTATTTTTATTATACTTTTTTATACTGAATGGATATCGTGATTATATAAGAAATGAGAAGAAGAAGAAGCGATCGAAAAATTTTCTGCTCGCTCCACTCGCAGGGGGCCTCAATTCGTAGTTTTGCCCCTGGGCCTCGAAAAGCTCTCGGCGGCCCTGGTAAAGACCCAAGGGATGATGGAAGGTAGCAGGTGCAAACTTCATAATATAGACTTGCCTAACTCTTCCAAACCTGACCTTAACATCGGTAGCGAGGAGATCACCATGGCTAACAACACCAAATATCTAGGTTTGCAGGTTGACGATCAACTGAAATTGTCTACCCACTTGTCCTCAACAATCAAGAAGGTCTCTAGAGGTATCGGCATGTTGAAGTATTAAAAAATATACCTACCAAAGAAAATCCTCATTATGCTGTATAGCAGTCTCGTTGAGCCCTATTTTAGGTACTGCTGCCCTGTTTGGGGATCTTGCGGTGCATCAGCCCTCGATAAGTTGTGAAAACTGCAAAATCGAGCAGCTAGGATTGTCACAAACACCCCCTTTGACGCCTCAGCTTTGCCTTTGATAGGGAGTCTCGGCTGGCTGACAACTAGAGAGCTGATCGACTTTGAAACGGGCAGGATGGTCTATAAATCTCTGAATGCCCTCGCCCCAGATTACTTGCGAAACATATTTCAAAAGGTATCTGAAGCTACAAACCGTCAGCTGAGGAACTCTAAAACTGACCTTAGATTACCACTATTTAGAACATCTACTGGTCAGAAATCATTTGCTTACAGAGGAGCTAAGGTCTGGAGTGACCTAGATAGTGTTGTCAAAGCGTCCTCATCATTCTGCTCCTTTCGTAGAAATTATAAGGCCAAACTATGAATCATCTCGCTTTCCTTTCCTTCTTTTGTCTTACACTGCATCCACACTGACTCTGCTAATCCAGCTTATCTAAACCAGTTTAAATTTCGACCAATCAAATGATTGGATTTGTTTGATTGACCAATCAGAAGGCCACATTCAAAAACCTGGTTTAATTTATGCTGCTTTAACATGCAGTGTGAATGGGGCATTAGATGATTGTAAAATAGGGTTTTATATTTTAGTTATTATTAGGTTTTGTTTTGCATGGCTCCCTGTAAAACAGTATAGCTGAGTGGATTACCATGGTTAAAAAAGTTGAAATGAAATGAAATGAAATATTTTGCAATACCTGATTGAGTAGCTAGCATGTTCAATTATTTTCAGAAATTTTTCTGGCTAAAATCGGTCATTCCGCTCAGATTCTGTAAACGATTATCTAAAATGAACCCCTTAGAGAAACCGGCTAGTCTGCACTTTAGCGGACCGGCTTTCAAAATCGGCACACTATGTGTCATGGTGTAAGGGTTAGGGTCAGAGTTAGGTTTTGGAAATGGGGCTTTAGGGTAAGTTAGGGTTAGTTAGGGTTAGTTAGGGTTAGTTTAGGGTTAGTTAGGGTTACTTAGGATCAGTTAGGGTAAGTTAGGTATAAGTTAGGATTGGTAAGGTTAGGTTAGGGTTAGTTCCTGAGAGACATGACATAAAGCTGGTCCGCTAAAGTGCAGTCGTCCCGAGAAACCTTAAAAATATGTTAAAATTAGAAGCAAGAATCCCTGCTAATGTGTTAGTCTCACAGCGATGACTTTCAGCACGCTTTAGCACTTGCTTTCCTTTTGATTGGTTGAAAAGTCTTCCCGCTAGTGTGGATAACTGGTTCAAGGGGATTCCATGCTCCCATGAGGACAAACTACATGAACACATCCAAGAGTCATTATTTCTAGGAAGGGGAACGAAGGGAAATCTTGCTTGGTGCTTTCACTCGTTTTTGCAGGTTTTCTAGACGAGCTTTCTGCAGAAAATCTCATATTTTGAAGGGAAGGAATGGCCGATTAAAGCCGGACAAAGAACTAAACTTAATTTGACATACCGGGAATAAAATAAGACAGCCTTCAATTTCATTGCTTTGATATTCAGGGAGCGGTAATTTTTCAAACGCCAAGCGTTTTCATTGACTCACCCGGTATAATTTGGAAAAATGTCTCTTTCTGCCCTTGTTACGTGCTTTCGTTTCCGCAGGTTCAAAAGTCTTCCCCAGAGTGTGAATAACCTATTCAGTGAAATCTGCTAGGATGTTTACAAATCCCTGAATGGTGATGCACCGTCCTATATGAGTGACATGTTTACTAAAGTGTCTCTACAACACGGTCTCTCAGAAATTCGGATTATGACCTAAGAGTCCCTTTTCTAAGAGCGACCATAGGAGAGATGCTTCTCGTACCAGGGTGCGAAACTTTGCAATGGTTTATCTAAAAAGACTAAAAATACGTCATCTTTAAAAGACTTTATGAAAGCCATAAAATGATCCTCTGTTCTCGAAGAATCGACGAAACCTCCCTTTCCGTTTTTAATGTTGTTTTTTTGAAATTTCTTTTAACGATTGTAATTAAGTTATCGATTAGTTTTATTTTGTGTAAAATATTTAATTTAGTTTTACTGTATTTTATTGCATAGCCCCCTGTAAATCAGTTTTCTCTAACTGAGGGGCTACCATGCCTAAAAAATTGAAAATGAAAATGAAAGGGGGATTCCATTCTCCCTTGAGGACAAAATACAATAGCACTTTCAAGAGTCGTTATTGGTAGGAAGGAGAAGAAAGGGAAATTTTGCTTGCGTTTTCGCTCATTTTTGCAGGTTTTCGAAAGAGGCTTTCTGCATAATATCTCCTATTTCGACGGGAAGGAATGACTGACTAAAGCCGGGTAAATTACTGAACCTAATTTGACATATCGGGGATAAAACAAGATAGTTTTCAACATCATTGCTTTGATATTCAGGGATGAGGACTCTTTCAAGCGCCGGGCGTTTTATTGACTCACCCGGTAGGAAGATATATATCAATAGAATAGAAATACGAGGAATAAATATGAGGAATAAACATACGTACAAAAGCATCAAGAGTTGTATTTTTTTAAAGATGTTTCTGAATCACCATTGTGTAATAGACACTGCCGTTCCCGAACCCCGACAACCACTTAGCCTAATCACCTGATGTGAGTCATAAAACTTTGCAAATTATCATCATGAGTATTAAGCTTGGTTGGTAATTACCAGATCATGCACCCGATCATGCACCTGATCATGCAAAATGTAATATCGACGCCTGTCATTTCATACATGATTCAAGAATTTCTTCAATTCAATAAATGGTCTTGATAATAATGTTGACAATGTGTGGTTTCACATACCGGCTTTTTCTGGCTGCTAACTCTAAAACGGCGGGCTTATTTGCATTCTATCCTTTTCCTTTAGCGGTTGTTTTGCTTCACTTTGTCACATTTTGTTTCCATCAAAAATATACTGGCAACTTCTTTACGGGTTGATCTCTTTACGGCTATTCAATTTGTAGGCCAGTTCACCAGTTAGTCGGTTGAAGGTATGTTTTTAGCTGGTAGTGAAAGCCTACAGAATCACACACGCGCCTATTGATTCTGTCTCTACATAACGAAACGGCACGTGCAAAGTTTGTCAAGTTATAAGTATATTGTATTTTTGAATGTGCCTTGGCCAGCCTTCTACTATGTCGATTCCTTTCAGCCTAAATTTTGAATCCCAGTTGCATTCCATTATCACGCAGCTCCACTGCAGTCATATGAAGCCGAGTACATAGTACATATTAATACATTCTTCAGTGACGAGCCCCCAGAAATGCCACCCCCGCCAAGGTGACCCGCCAGGAAAATTTTTCCCCGCCAAGTGTGAGTTTAAATCACTGTCCCCTCTTTGTTTCTGTCGCTTCCCCGTTGAAATTATTGTTTCCCGGTCAAAAATTATACAACTACCATCACAGATACTGGTTAAGCGGCTTTATTTCCCTGTCACGATATTTTTTAATTCCCGCTGAAAATTTAAAGTTGGATAATTTCCCCGTGTACTTTTAATGTCCGGCGTGGTCGATTCTGGGAGGGGGTATGTATTAATGATATCAACATCTTTCTATGATCCAATAAGCAGTGACATGACTAGTTACACTATACACTACTCACAAATCACTCTGTTAACCGAAAAGATACCACAAGGAGCACAAGGAGCACAAGGCGGTGTCAATCCTGCAGCCATTTAACGTGAAGTTAAAACCATAAGGAAATATGAAACGACAACAAGAAAAGAAGACCAAAAAATACACTTAATTCCCCTAACGAGCAGGTTGCAGCAGCTAAGTGTCAGTAGCATCATTCTATTCCAAACGTTTGTGTTGCATCTATGTATCTTTAAGTTGCTTTGAGGATTTCTGAATTTGAATCAACGGACAACAATTCACCATCATACAGTATCATTCCAAGTAACAGAGAATCTGAAAGATTTGGCAAACCGTACTGTTGCAACTTTCAAATTGCAAGGTCAAGAAGATCTTTTCTGTATGCATTGTAAGAATGACAGTGCAGCAAAAAGTGCTCTTTGTCCTCAACACAGTCGTTAGATGGGCACAGTGCATTCTGTGCCCCTAAAATTGTGTATGAATTTTTGCAAAGCCAACGCATAACTGTGTGAGTATTGCAAGACCTTTGGGGTCAGAGGCTGGCATAAGAAGAGAGCATGAGAGATAACAGTTTGTTTTTGAAAATACCGATCATAAGTGACCCTTTTACTTCATGGTGAAGCTTATTCCATTGAAGCAAACAATTTGGGTAAAAGCATCAACATCTTATACTTACATGAAAATGCTTCTGGAAAAAGGCATCGTTGCTCACGTCAATAGTCTTCATTCACATTTCTTGAAGTTCTCAGCTTGAGAATTATCCTTGTTCATGAGGGGTCCTTGCGAGCAAGTCGTTATTGTGCAAAGAGATGGCTGGATGGCTATATCTTCTTGGTTGAATACTTATAGACGTGGGTATTTCATTGCATTGAAAGCTTTAATCTTTTAAAGTTTTGATTTTCAAATTTTTCCTTGTCAATGAATGTAACTTGAATGAGTTCTTGAATGAATAAATCTTAGCAGTTTCAGGGTGGCTATCTTCATTGGCTTAATACCATTTAGTCGTATTTATGATTCTTAAAAGTCCACAACTAGAAACATCCCTTGTTACTTAAAAGTAGCTTGGATACGTCGGAAGTTTTAGGGCAAGTGGGTATCTAGACTGGGTCATTGATTAACGGCATCCATTGCATACAGTGAATGTAAACATTGCATAGGGCCTCTTCCGTTGCACTTGAATGTTTCTACCGGGTGAGTAAAAAAATGCCCGGCTTTTCAAAGGCTACCGCTCCTTGAATATATAAGCAATGATATTTTGCAATATTGGATTGAAAAGCTAACATCTGAATTATTTCTAGAAATTTTTTCTGGCTAAAATCGGTCACTCCACTCAGATTTTGTCGGCAATTTTCCAAAATGAATCCGTTTGAGAAACCTAAAAGACGTGCTAAAATTACAAGCAAAATTCCCTAATGTGTTTACCTCACAGCAATGACTTTTAGCACGCTTTAGAACATGCTTTCGTTTTGGTGGGTTGAAAGTCTTCCCCCTAGTAGGAATAACTTATTCAGGGGGATTCCATTCTCCTATGAGGACAAAATACATGACCAAAACCAAGAGTCATTATTGCTAGGAAGGAGAACAAAGGGAAATTTTGCTTGCTGTTTTCACTCGCTTTTGCAGGTTTTCGAAAGGGGCTTTCCGCAGAATATCTCCCATTTCGACGAGAAGGAATGACCGATTAAAGCTGGGTAAATTACTGAACCTAATTTGACATATCGGTAATAAAACAAGACAGTTTTCAACATCATTGCTTTTATATTGAGGAATCAGAGTTTTTAAAACGCAGGGCGTTTTTATTGACTCACCCGGTAGAAGTTGAATAGCTGCTGATAACATTGTCTATCTATGTAGCAGAAGATTAAGAAAACGATAGTCTTTGCAGATGCAACTGTCATATGTATATATACACGATATGTCGGGATTACTTGGGTAAGATTATGCTAAAATTAACTGTTTTGGAGGACTTCACGAATACCCAACGAGACTGTACGAGAGAGTAACGAGTACAAGGTTAGTCAAAAAGAATTAACACATTTGCTGGACTGTGAAAGAAAAAGTGGATCGCCGATTTGCAAAACTAAATCGTTTGTCTTACAGTCAAGGCTAATTTAGATTTGGAAAGATTTTTTCGGTAAAATCACTCATCTTTTAGAGCAAAAAATTGGCAAAGTGCTGATAAGGAGTGGATCCATGGGTGACAGGAAACAAAAAGCTTATTCCTTAATAAATGTATTAAGAAATGATACCTGTGTCTCTATCGTTGTTTCTGAGTGCCTTCCCCACTCGAAGTGTCAACTCGATTCGAATCATGGTAAAACATGGCCTTATATTGTTTTCTTAACAAGCGAGACTGTCCTCGCTTGCAGTTTTGTGAAATAACGGTGCCAATCCCAAGAAGCGAAGGCACACAGAAAAAGATAGAGAGAAAGGCATGATTTGTCTATAGAGTCTATCAAGGAATAAACATCTTGCTTCCTCTCACCCATGGGTGAATGAGAACGAGAATTTATGTCACAGAATATTATTTTCCTGTCCAGCAGCACACGAACTTGCAACTTCCATGCAGAAGTTCACTTCATTGCAACCTTCTGATGCAGTGTGAAAGGCATTGAAAAGGTATTGTTTGAGCATGCCAAATATAGGAATCTTCAAGATGCCCTACTTTGTTATTTGAAACCATGTTTGGAATCCTACTTAAAACAAGCATTTAGCTCTTTCAGCATAACAAAGAGCAATCTAAAAATCCCTCTCGTTGCCAGGTGAAATTAGGGAAAACGTTTTTTGCCCAGAAATCGCTCAGTGAAAATGCACATTTTACGGCTGGAATAAGCGTCGCATTAACTTAAACACTTGGAGACTTAACATATTTTAATGATCAAGCAAAGAACGTTCTAAATGCAGAAGTTAAGAAATTACTTCTATCATTCATCACAAAGGCAATAAAAATTGAATCTTTCTATCTTTTTTCTATTGCTCATAATACTGAATTTTTTAGAAATGACGTCACAGGTGGCAGAGAATAGCTCCTTGCTCAGAATAGCTATGAATGTTCCATTGCTCTTGCATTCTCTTAATTCATCCATTAGCTTGACACAGTTTGACATCCATTTGTGTTCTATTTAGCCCACTCGACTTACGATGGTGTTGTGTTGTTGGAGTTGTAAAAACCCTTCAAAATCTAACTTCTCTCATCATTAGAATGATTACAATAGTCTCTCTTCCATTTATCAAATTGCAGCCCTTTCATCAGTTTGACAATCCTCCAACGTAAGCTTTTTCAATTTCTGTTTCTCTTCATCTCTCCTCTTCGACTCTTCTCTAGCCTGCCAGCCCCTACTGTTTCCTTTCAGTTGCAATTTCCCGTGGAAACAGTAGGGGCTGCACGCAGGCTACTCTTCTTGTAATACACCACTTCGATTAACCCTATTACTACCGGGGGGGGGGCACAAAGTGCCCGCGGCGCAGATTATGATGCAGTGCTGTCAGCTCGAAAGATACAGAGCTAAAACTTGGTGACTTTTCCTCAAATTTAATATACTTATTAAAAATCTAAAAAAATTTTCAAAATGGTAGACACTGATCACGTGACCAACATCTTTTCAACGCGTGGTCAGCAGTAACAGAAAAGAAGGAACTCTTATTTTTTCAGAATGATCACAGATCATTGAAAACACTACCATTCAATAGATCTTTATGAGAGCTTTCAGATGATATATAGTTTTATTCATTTTCGATGACGTCAGCAATTTTAAACTTAATGACGTTATCAATGTTTATGACATCATATAAATAATAACAAATGTATTAGAAAAACTTTTATGACCTAAAAAGATTCTCTTAATTATTTTACATCGTCTTGAGGCATTTCAGAGTATTTACATCGACAATTAGAGGTTTAATTAAACAATGAAAAACTGGTGTATATAAATAATGAATATATGATATATATAATGAACTTAAATAGATATTATACTATGGATTTTTACTTATTAATGCTTTGTGATACATTTTAGTCCATTTGAAAAAGGAATAGTCAAATAAAAACTTAAATATTGTCAATTTCGCAAACAGCAAGCAAATAATGGAATTTTCCGCAATTATGACATCATTGTGACGTCATGGATGTAATGAAAAATGAAAAAAGTAGCCTATCGTTTAGATTTTGTTACTGTACACCATTGTACCAAGTTTCGTTCTCATATCTGCAATATTGGCAACTTTACGGAAGGGGGCACTTTGTGCCCCCCCCGGCCCAATACTACAAGGGTCCAAAAAGCCTGGTATTAATAGGGTTAAGCAGCCTCGTTTTGGAAATTTGTCAAAATTCTCTTCTATTGTTCTTATGAAATTTTCGAGCGCAGATTTGGATTTAGCACCCAAACATTAGTCTAGTTACATGTTTTTAACCTGCTATTAGCATTTGTGATGTTGGTGTTATGACAATGTAAAGTTCAAAGATTTATAGGGGATTTGACCGTCAAAAATCGTTCGGGGTGAAACTTTGCACCCCGAGTCATTTTCACGGTCAAATCCCTTACAGATTTCCAAACTTTTACGTCGCCGTAAAGTTAACACCGCGACTCCTAGCAACATGAAAACTTGTGGTTAGACGAAAGTTTGGTTGCTAAATCCGAATTTGGCCTCCAAAATTTCATAGGAAAGAATTTGGAATGATTTCCAAAACGAGACTGTTAATCGAAGTGGTGCATTTACTAAGCTGTAAAACCATTAACATCTCCTGTTATATTACGATTAAGTGGCCTCACTACATGCCTAAGTTTACAAGATACCTTCCATTCATATGCTAATTTCTGCCAATGCGCACTGACATCAAAGGATGCGAAGTGCAAATCACTTCTCAAAATAGCATGCGTTATTTTTGTGATTTTAGAATCACATGATTTTTTTATGTGATCTTTTTGTGATTTCAGTGATTTTTAGTGATTTTTTCGTGTGATCTTTCAGTAATTTTTTAGATATTTGATTTCAAGGTAGTTGTACTAAAAAATCAGTAATTTGCCCCTCGAATAGATGTATGTAACAATTTGGCATGAGCTTAAGGTAGAAACCCCCCAATATTTCTTAAAATTTTGCAAAAAAATTTTTTTTGCTTAAAATGTATACGAAGTATTGAAAAATCAGCTGCTAATGTTTCTTTTACAGTCTCTTTCATAACTTTTGCAAAAATCAATGTTTTATTAAGAATAGTTTGCTTTTTTGCTCCTAGCAACCACATAGCAACGGTAAAGAGCACATAGTATCCCCTTATGCTGCCCCTCATATCTTCTCTGCAACATTTCTTTGCTGCCTCCCATCCCAATAAAGGAAACCTTGACACAAACGAGGTTCTGTTAGATATCATACTCCATCTCGACCATTTCAAATATTTGCAGATACACACGCGAATTCAATTCAAAACTATCAATATGGGGAAAGTGAAACAGCGAACAAAATATGTGAAGCGGCGAAAATTCGCTGGTAATCAGTTCGTAGATGCCTTTAGAAGGCATAAATCCAGTCATGAAGCCAATCTGCAGGAAGATGAAACGTTGAAAAGTGCTGAATATGAGGAAGAATCACCACCATCTTTGCCTAGGCCATTTGCAAACATCCTTGACGATGGTAGGCCCGTACTGCCTATATCATCCTCCAGCAAGCAGTCTCTTGAGGATTCTGCTGAGTACATGTCAAGTGTATCATTCTCAAAGATTCAACAAATTGGGCAACAACTTCACTCAACCCCAAACTCA
The DNA here is from genome assembly GCA_964019985.1 of Aurelia sp. 4 Dawson et al 2005. Lineage (NCBI taxonomy): Eukaryota > Metazoa > Cnidaria > Scyphozoa > Semaeostomeae > Ulmaridae > Aurelia > Aurelia sp. 4 Dawson et al 2005. The sequence goes on along the minus strand of OZ026499.1, from coordinate 5,952,236 downwards.
GAGAGTAAAAGACCAATTTCTGGTTACAGACTAGTAGATATGACATCATTAAATGCAATAATCAACGAGTGTCTCCTGTGTCCAGCTTGCAAAGCTGCTACAATAAAGTTAAGTGAGAATTTCAAGAAAAAGAGAGGCTTATCATCATGCCTTTGCTTAAACTGTGACTGTGGCTTTTTTAAAGAGTTTTACACATCAAAGCCTGCTGGAAAGAATGGCTTTGAAGTAAATAAGCGTGTTGTTTATTCTATGAGATCTTGTGGTCAAGGATACAGTGGAATACAAAAGTTCTGTGCTCTAATGAACATGCCAAAACCAATGACTGCAAACAATTTTGATAAAATCACTAAAACCTTGAAACATGCCACCCAAAAAGTTGCAGAGAAAACAATGAAAGATGCTGCAAAGGAAATAAGATCCAAGGACAATGTCCCAGAAGATGGAGTCGTAGATGCAGGAGTATCATGTGATGGCTCCTGGCAGCGTAGAGGCTTCTCTTCACTCAATGGGGTAGTTACAGCTATAAGCATTGATACCGGAAAAATTTTAGATACCGAACCAATTACCCGCACTTGTAAAGCTTGCAAATTGCAGGAAAATACAAAGAAATCATCACCAGAAGAGTACGAGGACTGGAAGGCAACTCATAAATGTCCTGGTGACTATCGTGGCTCAGCACCAAACATGGAAGCAGTTGGCGCAAAGAGGATATTTTCTCGTTCAATGGAAAAGAATGGTCTCAGATATACTGACTTCTATGGCGATGGAGACAGTAAAAGCTTTCCTGCTGTTGAGAACATATATGATGGTATAAGAGTAAAGAAGTTTGAGTGCATAGGACATGTGCAGAAGCGAGTTGGAACCAGGCTAAGAAAACTGAAACAAGAAAACAAAGGAATAGGTGGCAAAGGCAAGCTAACAGCAACTATGATAGATCGTTTACAAAACTATTATGGAATTGCTATACGCCAAAATGTTGGGAACAAAGATGAAATGAGAAAGGCTATTCATGCAAGTCTCTTCCATGTAGCATCCTCGTTAGAAAACAACTGGCATACTCATTGCCCTGATGGGCCTAAGAGCTGGTGTGGTTACAAGCGAGACAAAGCATCTGGAAGGGATACATACAAACCAGGAGCAGGGCTGCCACTGAACATAGTTGCAAAGATAAAACCAACTTACAATGATTTGAGCAGCTCGGACTTATTAGGTAAATGTTTGCATGGCAAGACTCAAAATCAGAATGAGTGCTTTAACGGTATGATTTGGGAGCGTATCCCTAAAACAGTCTATGTGGGATATGACCAGCTGCAGCTGGGTGTTTATGATGCTGTGGCACACTTCAATATTGGAAGGAAAGCCAGTATTGAAGTTTATCAAGCATTAAGTATCAACCCAGGACGATATATGATGCTTTCCTGCTCGGCCATTAATAGAAGACGCCTTTACCATGCAGGAACCAAAAACAAAAAAGACACAAAAGATCGCCGCAAGGTATTGCGTGGGAAAAAGAAGAATAAAGAAGACATTGATGTTGAGAAAGAAGGAGTTACTTATGGCAAAGGAGAATTCTAACAAAATTACCAACAAGGACCTGTAAGGAACAGAAATTCAAGTGGTATCTGTTAAAACTTTTTGTTTATGAAGACGTCAAACTTTAACCTTGAATTTCTCAAAATTGTGTTTTTGCAGTAGTGACGCCACGGGGGAAAACATATCTCAGAAAATACAAGATGTATTGACCCAAAATTTTCTGTGTGCCTTGTTTAAGGTTCATCCTATGATTTAAACCTTTAAAAGTGATGCCATTAAGACATCCTTCCTTTCCATGAAGGTTCAAAGAACTGAAAATAACGCAGAAAATTAGTGTTTTCTTAGAAGTTCAGCAAAAAGTACATAAGAGGTCTAAATGATGATATTAGAGGTTTAAATCACACAATAGGCATCCCTTACTATTTGCTGAAAAAATCATTCAAATGTTGCAAGTGGTTCTTGCAGTATCTTTTCCCCTAGTTTGGCAGTTTTTGCCATTGCGTGCGGTATTTCTTGGTTGCTATGGCAACCAGCTACCATTTTGTATGACAAATTTCCATACTTTTGGTCAATAGTCAATTTGTGATTGAAAGTAACTTGATAGCTTTTCCAGGTGAGAAATTAGTCATATTGGGGGGTTTCTACCTTAAATACGTATGTACAGTGGTTAAAAGAATCAATATCTGAAATGAAATTTGCATAACGAATTTGATCGATACAACTTTAAAAACCCTAATCATAGTGACAGGGACTGTATCAAAAGATCTTGTTGACCTTACTTCTACTTGGTGACCCCTTGGTGAGTCAAAAAAACGCCTGGCATTTGAAAGACTACTACTCCCAGAGTATACAAGCAACGGTATTTTGCAATATCTAATTGAATAGCTAACATGTTCAATTGTTTTTAGAAAAGTTTCCTGGCTGAAATCGGTCATTCCGTTCAGATTCTGTAAGTGATTTTCTAATATGAATCCTTTAGAGAAACTTAAAAAAACATGTTAAAATTACGAGCAAAAATTCCTAATGTGTTAACTTCACAGCGATTACTTTCAGCACGCTTTAGTAAATGCTTTCCTTTTGACGGGTTGAAAAGTCTCCCCCTAGTGTGAATAACTTATCCAGGGGAATTTTATTCTCCCATGAAGACAGCATACATGAACACATCCAAGAATCATTATTGGTAGGAAGGGGAACCAGGGGAAATCTTGTTTGGTGTTTTCACTCGTTTTTGCAGGTTTTCGAAAAGGGCTTTCTGCAGCAAATATCCTATTTCTACGGGAAGGAATGGCCGATTAAAGGCGGGTAATTTGCTGAGCTTAATTTGACGTATCAGGGATAAAGGAAGACAGTTTTCAATGTCATTGCTTTGATATTCAGGGAGCAGGAATTTTTCAAATGCCAGGCGTTTTGATTGACTCACCTGGTATGAGAACGTAAGAACGAAGCCAACATCTGTTTTCAGGCTAGGCTATATTCACTATGTTCTGGAGTCCCGAATTCATCAGCATTTGAATTTTTAAGGCAATTTTCAAATATACATGAAAATTATGTAACATACCTTTTTTTTGAAGCCTGTGGGACTTTAAAAAAATACTCTCTCTTTGAGATTTTAGGCCCTAGGATTTTGCTTCAAATCTTTCCATTTCACATCGAAATTACGAATAAGCGTAGTGCTGTGTTTGATCAAAATTGTATCAGCAAGGTAGATGGAGTTGAAACTTGGGATCCTCGTTTAGTAAGCTTTTTACTCCTCAAATTGCAGTTTATAACCACAAGCTTTCTACCCTGGGTACCAGAGGTTGTAATGAGTTGTAATTTAAAGTAATTTTTAAATGCCTGACATCTGGTGTGAAACAGACTTTACAAAGCGAAAGAACATTTACAGTAACGGACATTGTAGTTGCTTTGTGCATAGCTGAAGTTTGAAGGATCTTAGTCAAAGCGACCAGTTTACAGCATTGCATTGCATCATACATTGATCCAATTTTCAAGTTACAAAAAAAGCAGTCAGAGCTATCTCATTTCAGACTCGCATGTCTCCCTCTCTTCCAATCTTCAATGATGTTAAGCTCCTGAAACTTTCTGAGATCTTTGAACTGCGACTCCTAACTTTTGTATTTGATTCTATTAATAAACCTTCACCTAGTTGCTTTCATGACTTTTTCCTACTCAGTTCATCTGTTCATCAATATTCCAAAAGACAGGCCAGTCAAGGTGATCTATATATGTTAAAAACAACAGCCTTCAGTATGGTCTAAAGTCTATTCGATATCAAGGAGCTAAACTTTGGAATACATTAGCCTTGGAACTCCGAAATGCTCCAACAAAAATAATGTTCAAAATAAAACTAGAAATTCATCTATTGAACAAGCTCGACCGTTGAATCTAGGCTATTTTGGTACTGTAAATGCACCATTATCTAAACTCTTATAAATTCATTTGATTATATCTTAGGATAGGTGGGGGGAGCTCTCTTCTCGATTAGTTTAACTATTGAGAGAGCTCCTCCTTTTAAGTAATTCCCTGCATGCAATTCATTTAGACCTCCTTGTATTTGTATGTTGTGTTAATTTTCTGTACCATTGTATTAATTTTTTTGTGACATTATTTTTCATATTTGTAGTTTAGTTATTTGTTTGCATTGTTAGCATAAATTGTATATGGTGAATTTAAATAGAATGAAACTGCAATAAAATGAAACTGGAAGCTAGGTCAATTCGAGTATGCTTTTATTCAGGTCATAAGAAACGTCTGGATCACCATATAATAAAAGCTGTGCCAAAGAATCATTTGAAAGATCGGTGATTTGCACATATGGTCGTAACAATTCAACCATTCCAGCGAGAAGATCTTGTTGCTGAACATCAAAAGAGGGGTAGAGCAACAAAAAGTGCTCCGTATCCTCAATACCGTTGCTTGTTGGGCACATCAGGTTTATGGTATCTCTACAATTATGCTTGAATTTGTGGAAATTTAACTTGCTGAGACCAACCCTAAGTTGAGTAAGATGGGACAGTCCTTTAGAATCGTGAATTCCATAAACAGATTTTGCAGGGGACGGGTTATTGACAAGAGTTCCTTTTTAAAAACAGCAATAGAAGCATGGGTGTTAGGACATAGATGTTTTGATTCATTACTTATACCTTGTTTTGAATCCTGTGTTTTGTTTTGTTGTCTTGTTTTCTGTTCTGTTTCGTCTTCAACTGAGCGTGGTTAGGCACAACCTCTCTCAAGTTGTTCGAACAGAACTCCCTTGTATTTCTGTGTCTTAGTTCGCCTTCGCACAAGAATGGTTTTTAAAACAAACCATTCCAGCGTCTATCAGTAAGATTGTTGCAGACCACGTCAAAAATTCTACTGTATGTATGTACTATTTTGGTGCTTTGCTGCGCATTAATCGACTTACTGTTAAGTTTCCAAATCGGTGTTTTCATTCGAAATGCCAAAATAACAAGCAAACCATTCCAGCGTCTATCAGTAAGATTGTTGCAGACCACGTCAAAAATTCTACTGTATGTATGTACTATTTTGGTGCTTTGCTGCGCATTAATCGACTTACTGTTAAGTTTCCAAATCGGTGTTTTCATTCGAAATGCCAAAATAACAAGCAAACCATTCCAGCGTCTATCAGTAAGATTGTAGTAGACCATGTCAAAAATTCTACTGTATGTATGTACTATTTTGGTGCTTTGCTGCGCATTAATCGACTTACTGTTAAGTTTCCAAATCGGTGTTTTCATTCGAAATGCCAAAGTAACAAGCAAACCATTCCAGCGTCTATCAGTAAGATTGTTGCAGACCATGTCAAAAATTCTACTGTATGTATGTACTATTTTGTTACTTTGCCGCGCATTAATCGACTTACTGTTAAGTTTCCAAATCGGTGTTTTCATTCGAAATGCCAAAGTAACAAACAAACCATTCCAGCGTCTATCAGTAAGATTGTTGTAGACCACGTCAAAAATTCTACTGTATGTATGTACTATTTTGGTGCTTTGCTGCGCATTAATCGACTTACTGTTAAGTTTCCAAATCGGTGTTTTCATTCGAAATGCCAAAGTAACAAGCAAACCATTCCAGCGTCTATCAGTAAGATTGTTGCAGACCATGTCAAAAATTCTACTGTATGTATGTACTATTTTGGTGCTTTGCTGCGCATTAATCGACTTACTGTTAAGTTTCCAAATCGGTGTTTTCATTCGAAATGCCAAAGTAACAAGCAAACCATTCCAGCGTCTATCAGTAAGATTGTTGCAGACCATGTCAAAAATTCTACTGTATGTATGTACTATTTTGTTACTTTGCCGCGCATTAATCGACTTACTGTTAAGTTTCCAAATCGGTGTTTTCATTCGAAATGCCAAAGTAACAAGCAAACCATTTCAGCGTCTATCAATAAGATTATTGTAGACCACGTCAAAAATTCTACCGTATGTATGTTTGTTACTTTGCCAAATCGGCGTTTTCATTTGAAATGCCAAAGTGGTGCTCGGCTAATCCTCAAAAATGGCTCGGGGATTTACTTTTCTCAAAGCTCTCTGTCCGAAGCTGGAGACATGCCGTAGATTTCCTGTTGCAACAATGCGTACGCATAAAACTCGGAAGTTCCACTGTTATTGCTCTCCGCGACATTTTGAAGGTCTTGCTTGTACCAAAAGCGCAACTGCATTCCTGGATGAAGTTCAATGACATCATTGAATATAATAAACTTGGACCTGCTGATGCGCCCATCATGGGTGTAGCTGTTTTCTTTGGGGAGAAGAACTTTGTTTTGGTTGTCAGTTATGACGATCTCAATTTTGTCATAATTCCATGGCCGGTAATAACAGCCAAACGTTGTCCTGTAAATATCATCGTCTGCACAATTCAGGAACCCAGAATGGTGCTCCAACGTTATTTTGTATTTTCCACGAGGCACAAGTACCGTTACTGAGCCAAATTGATCATCTCTTGCTCCTATCTCGATTACCCTGTTGTCTTGTCCTTGAAGCGGATATTTGTCTATTGGATATAAAGACAAGATACATGCTTTTTTATAAGAAACTAATATTCAAGAACTCGTACTAAAGTGGTCAACATTTTAAGAAAATCAGGGAGGGAATACTATGTCCGCGATTATCATTATTATCATTATCATTATTTTTATGATATTATTATTATTATTCCTATTGTTATTATTATTTCTATAATTATCAATTTGTTTGAAGTTGGCAACTTACATAGCTATAACAAGTAAAAAAGCTAATTCAAGCCAACAAATTAAATGCAATGTTACATAAATATATACAAGAAAAACAAGTCAAAATTTCAAAGTTCATATCAATATACGAAGTTCATGTCTAAAATGGCGTAAAACTATAAAAAGCCGAGCCGAGGAATATACTGCGTGCAAAGTCTTCAGTCGCAGCCTTCATTGTTTCAATATTTAATTTTATTCTTAAATTGTTGCCCAGAATTTGAATCCTTAATTTCTTGTGGAAAAGAGTGCCAAACACGCTGCCCTCTTTTCTTTTTCTTTTTCTTTTCAATTTGTTTTGAGTGGGCTTGTCAGGATTTCTAGCTACTGAAAGCTAATTTAGGCCCACTTTGCATGCCGCATCCAGGCACGGGACCCCTAGTTTAACGTCCCTTCCGAAGGACGGCGAGGTGTGTTGCGAGGTCAGGCCTCAGTGGTCACCCATCCGAAATCTGACCTCACTCGACCAAGCTTAACTTCAGTCACCTGACGAAGACTGTATAAGCCACTCGGCCACTCACCTCTGTATCGGATTGTTGCAGTACCATAATTAACTGTATGTACCGCAGGAAATAAAAATGTATTGGTACTTCTCAAATTATATGTAAGAAGTCTTTTCAAGAAAATTTCTTCCATAAAACTGGGGCTCAAATTATTAGTAGTTTTGAACATTTCAGTCAATTGCACGTAGCAATTGCACGTTTTACTGGTGTATAATACAGCATTGTTACAGATCCATCTTTTCTAATAATGATAGGAAGCTGGAAGTATAGCCGCGAAGTCGTATGGCATGCTTAAAACTTAAATTCATGTGTATCATGACTAATTTATCGTTGACGTAATAGGAACCAGCTCACAGGGCCGAAGAGAGGGGGGTCAGGGGAATTAAAAACCTAGGGCCCATGGTTATAGGGGTCCATGAATAATAACTCAGGTTTCAAATATAGCTCAAATTCAGGTCTCTGCCATGCAGGGGCGGATCCAGCCTGAAGTAGAAGGGGGAATCTTGGGGAGGGTGCGCCAAAAATATGATGGAAGGTTAGCGCGCCGAAGGCACGCGAAAATTTTTTGCACGTTATTCGAGAAAATTATCTGGTTTCTTTATGAATAACGCCTTAGTTTATATGTTTTCCCACATTCAGAATGAAACACTGAAAAAAGAGTGCATTTGGGTCAGGATAAGGGCGCCGTTCTTGCCAAAAAAGGGGCACCAAAGCAGAGATTTCATCGTGAAGGGGGGGGGGGGGTAGTTGCCTCCATCTGCCCCCTATATCCACCACAGCTGCCGTGTTCCCCAAAAACTTTTCAAATTGCTATAATATATCAAACTTGATAAGAGGCAACTTGTCGCGATTCTTGTGCATGATGGCTGGCTAGTTCGACGCCATGATGATATGATGGGTGCTCCCTGATATGATGTATTTAGAGGCGCAAATAGCTACCAGAGCGATTCTAACAAACTTGATTTCAAAAATATTCTTGGGAGAGCATGCCCCCGGACCCCCCTGGATGGATCCACCTTCAGCGTACTTTTCACAACTCGCTTTGCCAGGGGCCCATGTTTCGTTTCGACCCGGGGCCCATGAATCATCTCCACGGCCCTGCCAGCTCGTTATGTTTTGCACGTAATAAGCACAGCCTCTGATGTTTTAAACACAGCTCCAAAAATATCACAGAATATATGATAATTCATGCACTCAAAAGTACGACACAATTTAAGAAGCTTTTGCGATTAAATGCTGAAATTTTCACGCTGAATTATGGTCTGATCCAAGGTTCCTACCAAACGTGTGTATTGAAAGTTAAAATTTCTGCGCATGTCTGCTGATCCAGAAGTCTGTATCATGGGCAAAACCGGTTTTTTCTTGAGCAGAAAAATATAAAGGCCGAGGTCTTAGCAGAACAGACGAGCTTGCAAGGTCTGTGCATATTAAGGCCCCGTCCACACGTATCCGGATCTTTTTGAAGATGCATCTTTTTTCATCCGCACGATCCTCGCAACTCTAAAGGTGAGGGTCATAAGGATTTGCGGAACACCCAGGGCGGGGGGGATTTGGTAGTTCAAGGTGACGTGTCCGTTGCAAAATGTTGCAAAACCCTAAACTCTTAGCGGTAGTAGCTTTTAGCCTAAGCGGTAGTAACTTTTAGCCTAGGTGGTGGTAACTCGTTGCCTAAGCGGTAGTACCTTTCTCCGTAAGCTGCAATAACAATAGGTCAATTGTTCTAGAAACAATGGTGCTATTGCATAGCAGACTTGAGCAAGAAAACGACTTCCAGATACTTTGACAATAGCATAGGTGTTGAAGAAAAGGTAGGACTGGGATGGGAGAAACTGCTCCTAATGTGAACCTATGACAGTATGGTCAATGGTCAATCATTGATCAGAAATTGATTGCAATTTGTTCTGATAGGTTTGCAAAACGTTAGGAGGCTGAATAACTGGTTGATTTCTGTCGTTACGGAATCTTACTAACAACTATTCAGCTCATCAGACTTTCTTAAATCTCTACGAATGAGTCATATCAATTTCACAACCTTAAGCGGCAGTAAATTTGAAAATTTTTTGACCCTAAGAGGTATTAAATGGCTGAATTTGAGACCCTAAATTTTGCAACGGGTACGTCACCTTGAACTACTAAGTCCCCCTCCTGGGGCGGAACAGCGGAATTTGAAGAAAGTTTGTCGTGGAATGTGGAATTCTAGCAATTTCTCGGCGGGAACGACGCAATTCTCAACCCTTACCGGACGCGGATTTTCGCTAAAGTGATACGCGAAATACGGAATGTTAATGATAGCTATTTCATGAATTTGCGGATTCTTGATCTGTTGTCTTGTAAAACAAGGGGAAAACAAGTCGTGGTCACATGTTTGTTTTTCTGGTCAGCACTATGAGAATATTTTCAAAGCTTTGCACAAGAATTTTAACTGCCATTCTCCTCCTCTTTCCACATGGATTAACCAACCTGTCTAAGTGGTGGGACTCGGAACTTGGGTTAAAGATGACCGGGATGGTGGATTTTAACTGAAAATCGCGTGGAACGGCGGATTTCTACTCCCTCTTGATGACCCCCACCTAATGAGGTGAGTGGTCGAGTGGCTTATACAGTCTTCGTCAGGTGACTGAAGTTAAGCTTGGTCGAGTGAGGTCAGATTTCGGATGGGTGACCTCTGACGCCTGACCTCGCAACTCACCTCGCCGTCCTTCGGAAGGGACGTTAAACTAGGGGTCCCATGCCTGGATGCGGCGTGCACAGTGGGCCTAAATTAGCTTTCAGTACCTAGAAATCCTGACAAGCCCACTAAAAATAAATTGAAAAAAAGACCTGGTGTGAACCAGGCTTAACCACATGGTAGCAAAGCCAAGCGTAAAACCCTCGTTGTATCTTTCGCATATCATCTGACATCTAAAGAGCCGAGCGACATTCCCCTCCCAGAAATTTTCGTAAACTTGTGACAAAAATCCTTTCGCTTCCAAGAGAAGTCCATCAAAAATCTGTAAAATAGCTTTGTTCCGAAAAAACCCCAAACGCTTTTCGAACGTGTGAAATGCCCCTCGCAAAGAGCATCACCCACGGTACTTTGTGCCAACACACTGCAATCTCTGACTGTCTTAAAATTGCTGTACAAAAGTCAACGAAAGTAGAATTTTTTGTAATTTCAACTCCTGTAGAGTGGATTTATGTTTTCCGGTTAGGTTGGATTTGATTCCACAAAGATGTCTGGGTGACAATGGCTAACAAGTTTCAGGCGAAGCTTTCGTTATGCTTCATAATGTTGACAGTTATATGCTTACCATTGTCACATCTGTGACCTATTTTCCAAGCTTCGCAGGGGTAGCATTGGTATCCTGGCCATTCACACGTGTCTTTACAAATTTCAGCTTTAGAGCATGGATTCTGTTGTTCGCAAACCTGTCCAAGCTGTTTGAAAAATAAAAAAATTTTTAGTGTATCGTCTGCTCGGAGCACTCGCAAAGAGCTCATTGTCTAATCCACCATTGCCTGGAACACTGGCAAAATGTTTCTATGGTTATCACATCCAGACATGAAATGGAGGTGTAGAATTTCGTCATCTTAATTTTCAATGTGAAATTCCATGAGCCGAAGTTTGAGCTTCCATCAGCCTAACAATGAAGACAGCTACGAATATAGTTATGAATATGTCATCAATCCAGTAAAGCAGCAAAAATTTTCAAAATGGTCAATATTGAGCTTAAGAGTTAACTACAATGTTGAACATATCTTACCAGGGAAAAGCTATAATTTGTCGATCTGAATGTCCAACCAGTTCGATTAACAGCTTTAGCATTCCAGTCTCTCCAATCCTCAGATGTTTTATCATTTAGTTCACATTTCATATCGCCTCTGGTCTCTTTATTGTAGGATTTGCAGCGGCGGTTTATCATACATCTAGATTTGCATTCATTTTCAGTTGAAAACAGCAACGTCTCAATGACAGATCCCTGCAGTGCAGTGTCAAGCTTGATAATGCTAAAATTAGCATAGCTTTTGCAGGGTAAACGAAGGATTTCACTTTCAATTTCCCTTACAATGAAGCATGCATAGCTACAAAAACAATTGTTAGAAACATATGGTAAATTGATCCAAATCAAGGAGCAAGACTTTCCTTGCAAAAATCTGGCTGGAATACTCAACAATACTCGATGCGATTCAATGCGATTCAAACTTCGTCATTTTCAGTGAATAGGAAAGATGAGGACTTAGACTTTGCAACCTCACATGTCCAAATCAGGTTTTTGTTTGCAGAGTAATTCACTTAAACAGGCAAAATTTCTGAGGGAACGGAAGACAGATAGTTATTTTGGGGCAGCTTAATATACACGTTATTTTTGAAAGTTGTTTGAGATATGAAAGTGAAATTCACTGTTCATTGATTCGAAAGCCCAATATGACAGCACAACCACAACCGTAATGAAACTTGAGTGAGGAGAATCGTAATAAAACAAGAAAATGGGCAGAATTTAGCCATTTGGATTTGCAGTTGGCTAGGCAACGCAAAGCGACGGAAAATGTCCGTTGCTCTAGCGTTTCTGCAAAAGATACATAGAGATACTAACAACATACACTTTGAGGTCTTTATTTAAGCCTTCTTAAAGGTATTCGAAGAATAATCTGAGGTTAGCAAGTTTGTTTAATGTGAAAAGAAGCACAGTTTGTTTGGAGTGACAATGGACCTATGTTGAAAATTAGAAAAGACTTTCACAGCAGCTTCCAACATGAAATGGCTTGTTATTCTTCGAATTTCGTAAATAAATTGCAAGTGGTGGCCGGAATAGGTAAAGAATGTGGTTTTATGTCGAATATTGACATGCCACGGCCGTTTACCCCACGCAAAACGGAGTTACCGTGCAAAATGGTGAACAGCCAATCAGATTGCCGAACGGCCTCTTGTATTCCACAGTAAAGGTAGAGCAACGAACTCACTCTGGGGACGAGATTGGCAAGGAAGCATATTTCCCTAAAAGGAAAATCACGTGATCTGAAGTAGGTGAAAAGGACTTCAAGTGAAATTATCATGTGAAGTTGAAATCTCAAGAAGTGAACACCTGTAAGACAAGTCGCAAATAGGCCATTTAGAACTAAAATCGAAAAGGTGTTGTCAATGGAACAATTCCCTATACACGAAGGGATGCGTTGCTACCAGAAACTTGAATGATATGTGAATGACATGAAACATTTGCAACCATGAAATAAAGGAAAACATTGAGCAAATCTGAGATATACCTTCAGTTGGGCTGAATCCACCTTTTCAAGATAGCTAAGAGGTGCGAAAACGGAATTATTTTTGTTGTTAGAGATTTCGTGTTTTTTGGCTAAAATCTTGTTCTGCATACGAAGTTTATACTGCATTCACACTGACAAAGTTAAACCAGCTTTATCGAAACCAGTTTAAATTTCAACCAATCAAATGGCTGGATTTGTTGGATTGGCCAATCAGAAGGCCCTATTCGATAACCTGGTTTACTTGAAGCTGGTTTAACTTGCAATGTAAATGGTGCATTTGTGTATGAACCAATTTTCACATTCATGTCTCCCTTCATTTGGAGATTATGGTACTTTAAAGAACTGGAAATCATAAGAGCTTTACCGTGAGTTCAAAAGTTTGGACAAGAATTTATCCAAACATCTGATTTCACGGGCAAAGTCCTCACGACTTTAAATTCTTTTATTTCGCCGTAATTTCCAAACGAAGACAGATATGAAAGTAAAAATATCCTGCTGAGTTAAACTTTGTATGCAGTTCAAGATTTTAGCCGCAAAAATGCAACGTCTCAAAAAACAAAAGACTTCCGTTTTCGCACCTATTATCTTGAAAAGGTGGTTTGAGATAACACGGAAGCGATTTGTATACGCTGAGAAAGCGCGTGGCAAAGGTCAGAACGGCCGAGGTTCGAATCCCGCACTGGACAGTTTGGTCGCTGTCCGTATCTCTAGCCCGGGTCGACCAGAGCCATGTAAGGGAAATCTGGTAGCTGCGGCAAAAACACGCGCATGCTTTAGTTTATAGTTTTTGTACCACGATGTTTCAACAAGGTACATTTTATGAGCTCCTATTCCATTGAAAAAAAGACGTTAACGCTTGAGCCATATTAAATGCAACATAACCAATGAAAGTTAAGGGTATATTTACTACTTAACACAGACTTAGCGACCGCTGTCTTATGCCTGAGACAAGCCGCAGGCAATCCCAAGAAACTGATAGGGAAGATCGGCTCTGCCAAATTTGTACTGAGGAAGCAGTTTAAGATGAAAAACATTCCTACATAAAGGCGTGTTGGGATAAGTACACTTCTGAATCACGTTTTTAAACGTTATCCAAATACAATCATCTGATGACTTGCTCCTTATTCATGTCATTATGCAGGCAATCTCCTCAAACTTATTGGACAAATAGACCTTTTAGCTATTCTGAAAACGAATGTGGATCGAACGATATTTCATCACATTGCGTAGAATTTTCGAATGTTTACAATTGCGATCGAAGCTCTAACGCTACTCTATCGAACTTCGCGTATAAAATTGTATAAAAATATCGCTCGATCCAGGCTCTTTCGTAGAATAGCTAAAAGGTCTATTGCTCATTTCCAAGCAAAGATATTACAAATTTTAAATATCTTGTTCGGGATACTATCAGAGAAAGTCTTTTGGATTTTCCCCTGAAGAGCTAGACGCCAGTTGAAGCGCTTTGGAGTCTGCGCAGTATCGATCTGGAGGGTCATCGCCCTTCATCCTTCCTTTGTTAACTCGCGCATGCCCCAAAACGCTTCAATCGTCCCATTGATCAGCGAGCCAATCAGAGTTAACGCTTTTCCTTTGTCAGTCACAAAAGGGGGAATTCGCAGTATCCCGAACAATATCCTAGAATTCATTTAGAACGCAAATATGCAAGCTGTAATTTTTCTTTGTTAGGCTTTTTTGGTTGTAGTAGGTTAGTTGCTACTCAATTATCTTCTTATTTGTAATTTCACATAATGTTACATTGAAGCTCATAGCTGTATAGGATAGCTATATAGTTTAACATTATTGTGCTGAAAAAATTTGATACTTACAAGAGAATACTTCTGGAAAGATCCATCTCTATGGACGCCAAATGAATTGTATTTACGGAAAAGTTCTCTTTTCCAGTGTGTGTCACGATGTGACTCCTCAGCTGCTATTAATTGAAGCCATCAAAATTCTAAATGCACTTTATTGGGAGATTGTTCGGTACATGATACCTGCAACACGGGGGCTTTCTCGCAGAGTAAAGGCAGGTTGGGATGTCCTGCCATCGATTTTCTTCCAGTAGGGACTTGATACTTCAAGATGACAAAAGTTAGGTTTTTCAATTCTGCAAATTTTCTTCCTCTCAGGGTAGCACGGGGGTAGCACAAATTTGCATTTACTACAAGGAAAATCGACATTGAGGAGCTGTTCGAAAAATTCGAGGAACTTTGATGATGAATTTAAATCAAAATCGGCTAAGATGATGCCGCGGTCTTGCCAAGTGCTTGAGGCGTAGTGTCTACCCACGCCGCGTGCGCTCGAATCCTGTTGCAGGCAGTAAAAACCATAAGCCAACAGACGACACAGCTATCCATCCTCCCGAGGTCGGTAAATGAGAACCGAGAGAGAACTCCCAGGGCACAAGCCATAGTGCCGCGGGCCGACATCAGCTGTATAGCGCCAGAAACTAGCCTGCGCTGACAAATAAATGTTGCTTGCTTGCTTGCTTGTGCAGTTTTTGAGTGGTATTATTCTGCATCTCCGCTCGAGACCAGATACACTACCCGGGGGGGGGGGTAACTTAACTTGTCTATGGTACGGGGTTGTGCCATTTTTTAGGGTACCTTTTTCATGAGAGTTTCCGGATTTATGGGTATCGTTTTCAACAATTTTTTGCATCTTCCGGATTTATGGGTATAGTTTTCTGTCAGAATTCATTTATTGGTGAGCTGTTTTGGCATTCCCGGATTTATGGGTATATGATTTTTCAGAAATTCTCCAGATTTATGGGTCTACATTTGAGAAATTTCTCCGGATTTATGGGTATACTTTTGAGAAATTTCTCCCGATTTATGGGTGGTACTTTTACGATTTGAATGGCACAACCCCGTATCTTGGAAACTCAAGTTACCCCCCGGGGATACATAACCTCTTTGTAACCTTGGTATCAAGAGGTAATCTCTCTCTTGGTAACCTGCCCACTACAATTTTGCAATAATAAGAGCAATACTTGGTCACTTACAGGAACACTTACACAAGATGATAAAAAAGTTAGCTGCTACATTGGAATTAAATAATTTTGAACGGAAAAAGTTCAGGCTAAGACAATTTCAGACGAACAACCTTTGGACGGGACGCTTTTCAATAAATCGGACAAACAATTTTTGAATAATACCAAACGATATGTCAAAGACTGGTTGTTCTTTAGGTTTATTAATAATATCTAAATTAATATCTAACTTTATAGCAATATAACAGTATTTATTCAACAAACGAAATAGTTCTGGGGGGATTTTTCAAGGATGAAGATGAAAGGTCGAGGTATATCCGTCGACTCAAGAACATCTTGAATAACAACTACAAGGTGGAAACTCACTTTGCAAGCCACATAGCTGATGACAGTATATCACTATTAACAGTGGCATGGAAGAAATTGCTGGTTTCTACCGGGAGAGTTAAAAAAAACTCCAGGCGTTTCAATGGCTATCTACTGCTCCCTGAGTGTATAGGCAATGATATTTTGCAATACATGATTTAATAGCTAGCATGTTCAAATATTTTTAGAAATTTTCCTGGCTAAGATCTGTCACTCCGTTCAGATTCAGTAAGCGATTCTTTGAAATGAATCCCTTTGAGAAACCTCAAAAAACATGCTAAAATTACTAGCAAGAATCCTTAATGTGTTTGCCTAACAGCTTTAGCACGTCATTTCCTTTTGGCGGGTTGAAAAGTCTTCCCCTTTGTCTGAGTAACTTATTCAGGGGGATTCCATTCTCCGATGAGGACAAAATACATAAACACATCCAAGAGTCATTATTGATTGTTAGGAAGGAGAACAAAGAGAAATCTTCCTTGTTGTTTTCACTCGTTTTCCAGGTTTTCGAAAAGGGCTTTCTACAGAAAATCTCCTATTTCGACGGGAAGGAATGACCGATTAACGTCGGGTACATTACTGAACCTAATTTGACATATCAGGGATAACTTTTTCAACATCATTGCTTTGATATTCAGGGAGGAGGAATTTTTCAAACTCCGGGTGTTTTTATTGACTCACCCGGTACTATTTCTAAAAGATGCGAATAAAGTGCTTTAGCTGACTTTTCCTCGTGCCCCATGGCCGGAAAGCTCCAAAGCATCATTATCACGGACCGATCGGACGGAAAATAAGCGAAGAAAACAGAAGAAACCTGTGAAGATTTTTTCAAAGTTTTACCTACCTTCATAAAACGCAACCAGGACAAAAAACTGCTGGAAATTTCCCTAAGTTTTTTGAAGAAATCTACTCGCCAGACGCTTGAATATCCAGGTTGGGATACCGGTTTATCTATTTCATGGTTTACAGGAGTTATGGCCTCTCGAAAACGGATGCGGCAATAAACATCAAACAATAGAAATTCTGGACGAGAGACAAAAGTAATAAAATTGTTGTAAGAACGATACCAGAACGCCAAATATCTACGTTTCCAATTGTTCTTGCCCTTGTCCTTCTACTGCAGCTTCTTCGGTACAAGATTCAATGCCCTGCTATTTCTATGTGAACTGACAAAATTTGCTAAGGGTACTTTTTGGCTCCATGGCACAAGTTTTCATGGCACGAAATAAGTCATAAAATTGAAAGGAGGTTTATCAAAAGGTTTTATCACCTGATTTTAAGGGGCGTAAACAAGCCTCGATAAGCTTCAGCCGATTGTCAGATAGAAACGCTATATTTCCACAAACCATGAGACATTTAAACCGGTATCCGAACTTGGGTTCCTAAACATTTCACAAGTAGGTTGCTTTTAAAAAGATGGTAGATTTTGAGCAGGTTTTTGCCCTGGTTGGGTTTTACGAATATAGGTAAATTTCGAAAAATCTTCACAAGTCTCTTCTGTCTTTTTCGTTTCGCCATCTGGTTGCTCCGTGAATTAAATGTTGGAAAGATGGCGAATGTAACTGCAGACTTTGCAAAACATATATTCGGCAAGTTGGGTCCTAACAGGATAGTCGTTTTTATCTTATGATTTATATTTGTATAAACATTGTAGTTTTTCTTAATATTCTTAGATATTGCAAATATTTTATAAAGTAAGCCTTAATTAATTAGCTGTAATTTAGCTATTTGTTTTAATTTTATAGCCTACTTAAAATAACTTGATGATGATGATGATGATGATGATGATGATCATGATGATGATGATGATGATGATGATGATTATGAAAATGAGTTTTTGGAGGTTTCCGGCCATGGTCCATGAGCAAAAGTCGGCTAAAAATATTTGCTTCCTACCTTTATTTCTAAGGAATTAAAGACTCTCAGACAATTAAAGATTCGGAAAAATTTTTCGAAGGTTTGGTCATTCGAAAAGTTTTTAATTCTAATGTAATTCTTCAGCCAATCATTCAATTAGCGTAATTAGCTTTTGTCATGCTTGGTAACTGTTTACGTGAACAGTTGATAAATAATTCATTCTTTGATCAATATTTTTTGAATTTTGACTGTTTGTTAAAGTCATGACGCAGCAGGGTGACTGAGGACCAGAAACGCAGAGAGCAAGGAGAAAAAAGGACTGAAACTTTTGGAGACAGAGATAATGGAAACAAAACACAAATCAAAGCGTACCACTTCCCCACAACATACATAAAATAAAGAACGAAACTCAATTATATTACGACATAACAACAAAAGATTCTTCTACATTATGCATTGCTGGATTATCAAGTTCTCGTTTGTAATCAGCAGCAAGTCCTTGTGATGCCATTGCGATTAATGCCTCTAGTTTGATACCTTCAAAGAGAAACAACAATTTGAGAATAATTTGAAAGAAGCGATATAGACCTTTTTCTTGCTAGAAAGCGGTTGGAGTCAACCATACAATCTTAATTATTTTTCTTTCTTTCTTCTTAGAATTGTAACAAGTTGAAAATTTTCAGCACCATTCATAGCCAGAACTCGGTGACTTTTGTGTCTTTTTGGCTATGGCTGGTACATTAGTTGTACTGTAGTGTCCCGCATATAAGAAACATGAATTTAAGAAACATCAGACCTTGATTTTTAAAATAATACCCCCTCTTATAAGAAACTGGTGCAGGTCTGAAAAAGGCTTGTTTCTTCTTCAAAAACTATGCATATATTAGAGATTTGAAAAGCATAACAAATTCAGCTTTACAGTTGAATCAGACTGTACATGTTCAAATGAAAACAAGAATTGTACATGTAAATGAAGCAAAAAGCACTTTCCTGGAATAATTGTACCTTTTCTTGGTAGTGAAAATTTGCAAATACAATCAAAATAGTGTAGTTTATATGACAATGGAGCTTATGTCTCAGTAGTTCAATGATAGTACATGATTTTGATTTAAACTTTAAATCTCATTTTATAAGAAACAAATCAGACCTCAAATTGAAAACATTGTTTCTTATATACGGGACACTACTGTATTAAAAATATTTACTTAGTTTTCAAGATGGATATAAAAATCTGGTAAAGTTTGAGAAAGAAAAGGAAGGCACGACTCCCGTTCTAAGAATGAATATTGAATTTCTTGCTGCATTGCCACTCTTACCATCTACAGAGAAATAGTCTCCTCAGTCACGTACAATCAACTTTGCTTTCATACGGTTTGTAGAGCCTTTCCAATGAGGAATTAGTTTTGAATTAACCTTTTAAGGAATTAACCTTAAATTAGGTTTTGAATGAATAAAGGAATTAATCTTCAATGTTGATGTAAAGGTTACCCTTTGAATCAAATAAAGCGATCACTAATGCAAAACATTGAGTTCATCGAATCATGAAACAAATTTTCTTAAGTCATCTCATTGCAATTCCCTCCCCTCCTCCCACCGTTCTATCAATCTTGTATCATTCTATTTCTTTTCGTAGTTTGTAGTTTATGAATGTAAACCTTGAATTTTTCATTTTAATTTTTAAAGCCACTGGGTTGCAATGTATTCTCATTCTGCTTGTGACATCGTCTTGTGACCATGTTCTGTTATTGTAAAATTTCAGATTGATCACAGGAAGTGGGGAAAATTAGTAACAATAACAAGTACCTTCTTCTTTACTTCAGTGTTTGCCAAATTCGCCAATTTTGTCTAATTTCAATTTTGTCTAATTGGGCCAATTTTGCCAAACGGCGCCGATATTTGTGATATAAACAGTTTTGAGTGGAACCTGGAACCGTTTGCATCACAAATATAGTCATCGTTAGGTTTATCTTGACAAAGTTCGCGAATTTGGCAAAAATTTAAAGTAAAATGTTTAACAAATATTTGGCAAACATTTAAAGTTTGCAAACATTTAAAATTTGCAAACATTTAAAGTTGGCAAACATTTAAAATTTGCAAACATTTAAAGTTGGCAAACATTTAAAGTTTCTGTCGCCTCGTCATCTGCTGGTCAGAATGAAGCTTAGAGGAAGGCAGTTTTTGTGATTATGGTGAGATTAATCTTTCACAAATGTTTTGATTTTAACTCAAAGCAGTTATAGAACTGATTTTGAGGCATTTTAGACTCGGTGGTCATAAGAAAAAGGTAGTAGGTCATTTAGACCCGATAGCTAAATTCTAAAAGAGAATCCTCATCAAATGATAACTTCATAAATTTTGTAGAATGTTCGTATGTACCCAGAGAAATCTTCAACTACCTGCTGCAGCAACTTCGTTCAAAATCTAGTCAACTGCATCATTCGAATTGAAAATTCGACAGCAATATTTGGTAATCTTGCAATCTGACTGGTACGTTAGGAATTGCAAAAGTTCGGGCCTAAATAGGGCCAGGTTTTTAAGGGCGTGTTTGATTGGTAATTCCAAGCCTACCAAATTCTGAAATCGGTAGACTTCGCAGAGACGGAAACACAGTGCCCAATCAAACACAAAATTCTTCGTAACAGCAGATTTCAGATTCAACCTGGCGAAAACGAGGTCTCCAGTTGAAAAACACGAAGACGAGTCTGGTGCTTGACATCAAAGACTGAACTGACTCAATTACCATAGCAGCATGAGCAAATTCGTCTTGTTTTCAAAGTTTTACAAATGAAAAACGAGAATCTCTTGAAAGTCTGCCAAACCTTCCGCCTGTTGGAGCAGAAGGTTCGGCAGGCCTTCCACACCTGCAAAACCTGCCGTTTTCGGAATTTGGTAGTCAATCAAACACAAATTCCGAGTCTTCCAAGTCTACCGTTTTCAGAATTGGCACCAATCAAACACACCCTAAGAGTAATGTTGTAATGTTATGAGTCTCTCTTGACAGAAGCTAGCCTCACGACATAGTCCCAGATATCGCAACAGCAACAACAATAATAACAACAACAACATTTTTATCTTTGCTCAATCTGGGCCTTATGGACTTGATATAAAATTTTGAGACGGAGATGAACACGTTTACGTGTGCCCTCTGGAACGAGGCTGCAGTGTAGTCTCAGAAGCGAGGCAAGCGATCCTCGACAGTTGGAAATTCTCAACGCTGCGGTGAAGTTCACGGAAGTTAATTGGCCTTAAAAATGAGGAACCCCTGATTCACAGACAAAGGCTTGTTGATTCATGGATTGAGGAAGCATTTATATGGATACTGGTAGCTTTTGTTGAAGGCAAATATCACTGAAAACTTGAACTCTAAGCTGTTTAATCATTGGAGGTTCGAGCCGGCAACTTAGGCCCATCCACCATTGCCTGCAGTTCGTGCAGCGTTTCTATGGTTTCCATATCAAGTTATGAAATCGATAGAGAAAAACTTCATCCCAAATTTCAGTGTCAAAGTCCATGTGGCTTAGTTGGAGCGTCCATCAGTCTATCAATAGCGATCACTACGAACATGTCATCAGTCTAGACAGAAGTGCCATCATCAAGTCAAAGAGCACAGGGAAACAAGAGACTCATCTTCATAAGTCTAAATCACTACATACCTGATAATTTAGAACACCAGTCTTGATCCGCTGCGTATGGCTCGTATAACCTTACAGCTTCGTCTATACTGATACTAAATCCAAATTTCTTTTGTACATCATCTTGCGGTGTCTTGCTAAACGCGATTGATACACAAGCTGATGGTAATGAAATAGGTTGTGAGAACGAGTTGAGTTGAATTTGTTTCGAACTGTCTCGCACCACCATACAGAACATACATGACCAGCTGTGGAATTGAAACAGAAATAACATTCAAACTGCCTTCATAGATATTGAAGAATAGAAATTGCATTCTAACTACAATACGGAAAACTGCAAGGAGGTCACAATTCCAAGATGTGACCTCGAAAATTTGAAAAAAATACTTTATTATTCAGTTCTAAGTGCATGGAGCAGCATCCCGAACTGCCAACATTCCCGCAGTTCAAAGAAACTAAAAACTCACCCCAAGAGCTGAATTAAACCGGAAACACAAAAGAACAACAAAAAGACCCTAACAGTTCTAAAACTACTTTTCCTCTTTGTATAAATAGACTAAATTGCATTGCATATTGTAATTTCATGTCGTATTACTTGATGATTTTGAGATTTTGTCTTATCATGAGTGTGAGGACACTAACTATTTATATAGTGAATTAGATTAGATTCTAAACCTACCTTGAAATGCCATAGAATTCTCTTCCTTGTCAATAGCAGCCTTTCTCAGCCAAACTTCCTCGCCTTGAACTGAAGAGCTCCATCAGCATCACATGTGCTTTCAAAATGTTTGGGCCTAAATGACCTTTGCCATCATCATCTCCTGCGCATTACTGTACATGTGCAGCGACAAGGCGAGGAAGTTTGGCTGAGAAAGGCTGCTACAGGCAAGGAAGAGAATTCTATAGCATTTCAAGGAAGGTAAAGAATCTAATCTGTTTGTTTTCAATTTGTTTTGAGTGGGCTTGTCAGGATTTCTAGCTACTGAAAGCTAATTTAGGCCCACTGTGCATGCCGCATCCAGGCACGGGACCCCTAGTTTAACGTCCCTTCCGAAGGACGGCGAGGTGAGTTGCGAGGTCAGGCCTCAGTGGTCACCCCATCCGAAATCTGACCTCACTCGACCAAGCTTAACTTCAGTCACCTGACGAAGACTGTATAAGCCACTCGGCTACTCACCCCGCTAATCTAATTCACCATATAAATGATTAGTGTCATGACACTCATGGTATTATAAATATTTTACTATGTTATTTAGAAAGTGAAATAGGTTGCAATATGTATTGCAAAAGTTTAGATGAGTAAGAAAAAATCAATACGAACAAGTATATTGGAACATTGTTTGGCAAACGCAGCTTGATGAGAAATCTTAGGGCAAGTACGACGACAAATTGGTTGCTTCATATCTCATTCATAGTTAAAAGTTGACTAATCCAGGTGTCGATAAATTAGAAACGTCGATGTGATAATAAATTAAGAAGATGACAAGTCCATGTTAAGATAAATGATAAGCAAGTGACATCAATCGAGTGGCTAACCCATATCACTAGAAAGACAACCTTCCTAGGTCCATCCTCGGCAAGAAGACTGGGTGGCATTGCGATCAAATACTAGATGAGATACACGTTAATGAAAATTAGGAATAATCCCAAAAAAGGGCAACATTGCCCCATAGAGATGAAGCTAGGTGCAAAAGGGTAGAAAAACGGAAACCGGTTTAACCAGTAATGCTGGTAAAATGATGGAGAAAAACAAGCGGAGCAGTGCCAGGGGGATTGAAGATTGCTAAGAATTAAGGGAAAGGTGTTCCCGAAGGATTAAAAGACTTTCATGAATAAGAAGGTCAAAAGAATTCTCACTTTTGCTGAGAATGTCAAAATCTTCAAGGGATCCATTGTAGCCGGATAATCATCATCATCATCATTGCTTATTTGTACGTAGGCGGTATATCAAAAAGAATAGCTAAGTAGCTAAGCCTACTAATCTTGACTTCCAGGAAGCAGTCAAAGTGATGTCACAGTCAAAGTGATGTCAAGGACGCAGACATAATCTCGAAGTCATTTTCCCAGACAGCACAGGGTTCGAATCTTTGTAGCATTTTAAGATTAATGTGTAAAATGTCATTTCCTAATTCTTTCCAATGAATAGATCAGAGGGACCTCCATGTCGCTCAACATAATTCCAGAAAGAGAAGTTCTGATATCGTCCTTATTTTGAGAGTTACAGCATTTTCAAATTTTCTGCTGGTTTGTAGCTAGTTGAAACGTCTTGGCATTGCTGAATCATGACCATAAAAGCCACAGACTGCTGCTTGCTACTGGGCTGTTTTGGCAAGAAGACGCGAGTCAAGAAGACGTTAGCATAATTCTTTTGTTCCAGGATGTAAATTACAAGATGAAATCAACTTCAAAACTTTTGCGAATCTCGAGAGACTTATTGTACGTTCTGTTCTGAAATTGACAACCTGAAAAGTATACTTTTAAGGCCACACTGCAAAAGTAGGCCGTCGGAAAGGGAACCAAAATGCAATATACACACATTTACAATGATGAAAATGCGACGATGCAAACTGTTCTTATGAAATCTCTCTGTCTGCGGGCAACTTTCTGGGAGGGAAAAGGCTGGAAAATTTGAATGCTCTAAACACACAAAAAGTAGCTGCTTTTTCAACGGCGTCCGCGTCTTGCCGCTAAAAAGGCGTACTATCTTATCTTGCAGAGCTTCAAAAACTGGGTATTTCTTGCATTTTGACTTTCAACAATCAGTTTACACTTTATGGCGCTTTTATTTTTTTCCAAATATTTCGAATTTTCTCTGATATAAAAATGTTCTTTCTGGAGTTATAGCGAAAGACCTCTCTGCGATCACTTCAGTCGTAAGCAATAGGCAATAAAATTTCACATAATTAATCTTAAAATTTTTTGTGCAAAGATTCGAGCCATATGCTATGCTAGCCAATCAAAACTTGGTGCTGATGTTGCCACAGAACAGCCTGAAATCTTCCAAATAAAAATTGACCCTACCTTCCCTGCAGCTCTGTTAAAAATGGTTGAAATGCAACATGAATGTAAGGCTGTGAGAATCGAAAATCGATGGTTGATATTGAATCAATTTGTTCAGCAGCTGCTTTTATACCAGCTTCGAATCCTATTGGTAACTTCGCTAATGAATGTTGTCCGTTGTGTCCTTTAGCTGCAGTGTGGCCAAATACGTTCTTGAAGCCTTGTCGTACTGCCTGTAATATCTTGTTGTCTTGTGATGCAATTGCTAGATGAACGACTGGATCTGTTGGATAGAATAACAATTTTACATGAGTAACACGACTTTCGTCATGAAGATGCGCAACCACAATGTAAAAATATCTGAACAAGGGTGTTAGGACACGGATGTTTTGATCGATTATTTAGTTACCTTGTCTTGATCCCTGTGTCTTGTTTTCTCTTCTGTTTCGTCTTCAACTGAGCATCGTTAGGCCCAACCGCTCTCAAGCTGTTCAAATAGAGCTCCATTGTATTTCTGTATCTTAGTGCGCCTTCGCACAAGAAAGGTTTTTAGATAGATATGGTCTATATCTCCCTGACCAAAAAATCCTAAAGGCACCCACATCTAAATTCTACCACTTCACTAAACAAGAAGGTAAGTGACTGGAGAATTCAAACAAGCCGAATTGGGTTTGTTCTCACAAGGAGCAGCTTTCATGAAATTCTCAAATAGCAGTAAGCAAATTGTACGTATAGTTTCCTTGGATTTGTTCAGCTTCAATAGACTGTTCACTTATCAGATACAATGTTCTGGATCGAGTGTCCAAACTTTACTTTATTCAAGGAAAAATAAACATGTAAATTCTCACTGCTGTCATTTATAGGAGTTCTCACTGCTCAGCAATCATTAAACTTGGAGCTGTGAACTCATCGGCTTTCTAAATCCTAAACCAGAAGAGCTACAGATTTCTGCCATTTCTGCCACCATATTTTCGAACTTCATATACTATGGTGTTCATGAAGACCATACCATTTTCCTTCTATTGATTTAGGGTTTACGAAAGTTAAATTTTTCAAAATATTCTATGAACTCTTCTGAAAATAACTCAAAATGCACCATTTTGAAAAAATCAAGACAGCAAGAAACTTCCACGGAAGATTTACAGCAAAGAACCTAAGAACCTTTCACGCTATTCAGTTTTAAGGGGCTGGGTATCCTAATGGAAACAAAGTTCTTTCGAAACGACGATTTTGTAGTATTTTCGATAGGCCATATCACAGAGATTTTCCATTACATTTCTCAAAATTAAGGTGCTATTTTGAAGATCGACTCTTGAATTTCGTAGAGAAACAAACGCAACACTCCTTCGTTGTACGACCGCAGAGACATTGGGGAATTCTTAGAACTAGCTTTATTGTGGATTCACCCCATCCACCGTTATCTGTACAGAACAAAATGGCCAAGCGTGGGCAACAATATGGATCATAGGGATAACAGGTTTGTTTACGGTCATGTGACCCAGCCCCTTTGAAGAAAACTGCGATACAGCTTTACACCAAACTTTTCAAAGAAAAAGATTTGAGCCCTGTGCTTCTGCTGTAAAATAGATATGTTGAAACATCTTGAAGAATTGACAATCGATTTATCGTCGAAAACAAGGAGGAAGGGCTGGTGGAAGATTCTCGATTCTTCTGGGCCATGTTCAAAAGGTATATAGATTCAAAGTAACGTTTATAACTCACTTAGATATTCTTCCATTCCAGGATCAAGTGTTGTAAGAACTGTATCGGTCGCATTCTACGAATAACAAAACTCAGAGATTACAAGTCCTTACCAGAAAGACTCCAGTGAAATAAGCTGTGCGCGATGAATTGCAGCATTATTGCAAGGACCTTTAAAGGTGACCTGAACAGAAAATTTTTATTTTTCCAAAGATCCCGTTAAAATTTTGTTGATATCTCATTTCGTCTTGCAGTTAACCATTGATTTCAAGTAGCGAATGATGACATCATTTTGCATGCAAATCAGGACACTGTATAGAAATATAGCTTTATCTTATCTTTGGAAGGTTTAAACTGAGAGAAACTTTGCAGCTTTGCTACACAAACTAAACATGAGATGTCTCGTGAATTTATATAATGTTTAGAAAGTCATGCTAATTCACACAACTTCTCGGATTTGATCTATTTTTGGAGGCATAGTCAATCTTGTATTCTTGATTCAGTTTGTGCAAACAAAGTGACGTCATCAGCTAATCCTACGAAATAGTGGATAGCTCCAAAACGAAACAACGTATCAAATGTTTGCATCATTCATTGGCGTTATTCACGGGCATTTCTGAAAATGTTCACTTCAGATCACCTTAAGCAACCAGGTCGGCAACTGCAGCTTCAGCGAAATGTTGTACTTGCTCCTTAACATCGGCTTAAAGGTAGTCTGTCCCCTTGTTGAATGAAAAGAGATCGATAAATATCTCTATTGCATGTTGCACAAATTCACGCTAATCTCTTTTATTTGACGGGGGCAGGGTCATTCATGTATGATTTTAATGGCCATGAAAATTATGCTTGAATGACCTTGCTTTGTTTGGATAAAACAAATTATTGAGAGGGCAGACTGCCTTTAAGGAGACTAATTTTTGCTTGCGAATTTGCTTCCGTTCAGAGACCAAGAAGTAATCCAATTCAGTTTCACAACTTGAAAATCCAGTTTCCGGACTACCGTTCTTTTAGTTGTCTGAAGTAAAACTCAATTTTATTTCAATGATACTTCTCAAGGAAAAAATATCCTGCCACCGGATTTAACTGAAAACGAAGATTTTGTCTTGGCCTTTTTAATAACATACAAAGATAACGTCAAGGTAACTCTACTTGCTTGTGTCATATAAGATGACGCTTTGGCTGGCGTTGCTGTCCTGGTTGCTTGAAGTCCCTATTGTCATGGATTAAAACTCATTAGCACTAAAGAGGCAAAAACCAAAATGCTTCAGCCACAGCATAGGTCCCAAAAAAATGCTTCTTTCAACTGATTGGCTTCAAACAAACTTTATCTATTCTACCTATTCTGCCGTTGGACCTTTCTGACATCTACAATATTTCAGAATTTCGGTGTTTTTCTCCTTTCTTGAGAATTCAAGAAAACAAAGGCCGCGGCAGTTAGAAACAGCAGCGGCAGCATAGATTTTGGACTTGCCCAAGTCGTCATATAAGAAAGAAAGTGACTCACTCTTCCTTTCTTCCAGCGCGACTTGGGCAAGTCCACATAAATTTGTTCAGTGGAAAAGCTGCGTAAGCCCAATTGTACGCGATTGGGCCTCCTGTGACTCCCCCAATGTAATAAGGGCTCTTTGCTGAGAATGGCACTTTGAATTAGCTAGTGTGTCTCTTCATCTCTGATGAGAAAAGAAAACAAAGAAAGACGAACAATGGTGTGCAGAATGGCTCAAGATTTCTTGAAGAACTCTTGAAAGTGGTGGTTGAGTGACAAATGGATTGAGGCTATATAGACCAATGATTGTTTGGTGCACTGTCTTAAATGAGAATCTCCAGAATTAGTTTTAACCGTAACGATCACACTGGAAAGAAAATATTTGGCACTTACTGATATATGGAGATGGAAAATCTGGAACACCTTGTGACAAAATGGAACTTGTGTCACATCAATGATGTTTTTAAAATGAACTGAGGCATAAAGTCTTGTACAAGTAGTGCGAAGCTATTGAGTGTGATAGAATTCGTGCGATATCAATCAGGTGCAATGGCATATAAATATCGTAAAGTCGTGCGTAAACTTAGTACAACATTACAATGTAAAGAATAAAACTAGTAAATCTAAAAATAAATAAACTTTTTGCTCAGAACTAGCTTGTCAATCCAGTGGTGTAGCTTAAATTTAGGAAGCAGATGAAACAGCTGCTTTTTGCAGCAGCAACATAATAGAACTCTGCTAAAATGGTTCTGTTGGCGAAGCAATATTCCATGTTAAAATGATCCACTCAAGTCGTCAGCTAAATTTCAGAGAAGTAAATTGAATTGTGCAAATCTCAGAAGCTAGCTAATCAAAAACTACCTCTTAAAAGTTTTGCTCAATTTCGATTTTATCCGTTTTCTTCGATGTTTCCATAGAAACAAACAATCCACTAACGATTCTTTCATTTGATGCTCTTTCATAATGACACTGCAGCCTTTTCAGAAACCTCTGTTTGAAATGCAGCCTGGAGAAAATTTTCAAGTACCGTTCCACTGGACTGAAACTAACAAATATTGTCTATTTTCTGCTTGCAGTATTCATGAAAACAAATCACGCTTTGCTAAACATGTTTCTCCGTTTAAAACAATTAATTGAACTTTAAGAAACAAGTTGTTGTCACAAGAAATTTTGATGCTGATGATGAAACACAATGCTTCATGACAGACAATGGACAACATAAAATGAATCTAAAACTTAAGCAGGGCCACAGCATGTTAGAATTACCAATCTATAAATGCGGGGAACTAGCGGGTAAAATGAAATTGAATGTTGAGTTATGACATGGCAAAGATTGGAGTGAAAATGTATGAAATAGTTGGAGGTGCATGTAATGGTTTACCTTTTTCAAACGGTGTTTAGTAGCTCCATCATAAACAGTGGTTCCAACCCATTCTAATGTGTACTGGAGGAAGAGAGGTGCAGGTGTGAAGAGAGGATAATGATTGAAATGACGTGACAAGAATTTCTACATGGCTGAAAAAGCTTCCCTTTATGGCCAAAATCGCTGTGGTTTATCATTTCATTTTCAATGAAAACTCCTAGAATCTGTCCTGATATATGTGGCAAAAGTAGTTTTCATGTGCAAAGTGGGGTATATGGGGAGGCAAAGAGAAACTGAAAAGAGCATTGAGAAAACTTTTGGATTTCACTTTGCTGTGATTTAACATTGGGGGTGGGGTTCTTCTTCAGAAAAGTTACCTTCCCTCAAGGGTATGCTTTTTCGGTCTACTACTTTTGGTAAATGTTAGTCCTGGCTCTAGGGTTGTAGTTTTGGTTCAAGGCCAAATTTGGTCCTGAAAATGCAACATCTTGGTAAGTCCTACCTAAAACACCACATTTGGACACTTTTGAATTAGAAATTAATGTAGCCAAGGCAGTTTGAAAAAAGTTTTTGTCACACCCCAACTCTAAATTTAACAAAGATCCCCCCATGGATTCAGTTGAGTAACATGGTCCTCTTTCCCAAAAGAAGACAAGTCAAGGTTATGGAAAGTCTGGTTTACAGTTTGGCCTTGATGCAGTGACCACCAGTTCTGTCCTAGTCTGACTCACTTTGCCTGTCTACATTGCTGGTTGGGATGAAATGAATAAAACTTTATTGACAGCTGAAGGGCCAGTAGTTCTTGAATTTTTTTTCGCATCTTTAGAGCACTGAAGAACAAGGTAAAACATTATTTATGAAAAAGTGTTAGTTAAATGATGCTGATGAAAGAGACCATAAGCCTTTGAACCACAATCAAATACTATTTTGTTATTAAGGAATTCATTTACTCAATGCTTCAGCGTCTTGTCACAATTTTGGAATTTTGATTTTAGAAGTTGGCCAAAATTTCTCTTTGTTGTGGACAAATGGGATTGGTGGTACAGTAGATGGCATGGTGTTGTGGTATGATGGAAAAGGCACATTTTGGCCCTATATATAATGGGTCATGTGTACAGTAAAGGGCTGAAACACACTGGGTGAGCAGGGAAACTACTCAAGTTCAAATAACAATGGAATCTGCAAAAACAGGGTAGTTGGACCATTTCCTGTCATTAGGCAAAACTGTAAAGACCATAAAATCAAATCAAGGCATGATAAAACCCCATTTCCACTTCAATTGCAATTTGCAAAACAAATGTGCTTTGTTTACCAATTAATGTGATTTATCTTCAATACCAGTTCAAAAGCATGAAAATTCAATACACACTTTAACCTTATTCACACAAATTTTGATTGTTTACTCAGCCAATGAAACCTGTCCCATTTTGATATGCATGTGCCACTTTTGTCTCCTTGTTTGGTAAAGTTGTTTTCTACAGTAATTGGCTGCCTTCATTCTAAGACAATGGTTCACATGCAAACATCTACAAGAAGTCAAATATTGCAAACAGGTCAAAATGGCATTGCAAACGTTTGCATGCAATTTGCAAATGTTAACAAGTGAATTTCAAACAAAGGATCACATGCGATTTGTAAATTGCAAATGAAATGGAAAAGGGCCTTAAAGGACTATTAAAGATGAAAACCACAGCTTTGGTCATCTATATTTCAGAAAATATTTTAAATATTTTATGCTTTACACTTCAAGAAGATCAAAACAATTAATTAAGGTCAAGAATATACCTTGGGTTACCAATACTCAATCTGGTTAATGGTGGGTCTGGTAGTGAACCTGCGGTCATGCAGCATAATGATAACAAACAACTACTGTAAGTACATGAAAGCCAACCCCCATTGCAGTACTTTGGTCAGCAAACAGCATAACTTTATGGCGTGCATGCTGTCTAGTACCAGAGTACTATGCAAGCTTGACAAGCATAGTTGTTGCTGACCAAAGCAATTGCACATAAGGTTTGGCCTTGAGTTGATAAAACATTACCTTTTTCTTTACTTTTCGCTTGTTAGGAATGTTATTTGGGCTTAAGAGTTTCCTTTTTGATTGCCTTGAATCAGATGCCTTTGGCCTTTGAACCTAACAAAGAAAATAGCAAGAAATGGGAACAAGTTGCAAAATCCTTACTTTTGTTTTCTGCAAAATTTGTTTGCCAATTCTCTGCGCTTCTTCACCCCAATCCTGGTTTTTCACCCATTGCCAAAATCCTGGATCATCTGAATTATGATAGAAGTCTGGTTGGTTGGATAGAGGGACTTGCTCCATATTTGCCACACCATACAGGTTGTTCTGCTGCTGTGTGCTCTGATAAGGATTAGATGCATTGTAATTCAACTGTGCCATGCTTCCTGGGTTGTATGTTTGTGTCTCAATGTTCAATGTTGGCACATCAGGTGTAAATAAATTAATTTGGCTTGGCTTTGAGCCATTTGTTCCACCATATAAATCGGGGACAAACAATCCTGAAGCTTGCTTTGTATTTTGTTGGGGATTCTGCATTCCTGGGAGATATGGTTGGGGTATTGGTTGGGGCAGATTTTGTGCTTCATTCTTCTGTAATCCTGGGAGACCATTAGATTGTTGCTGTATTTGTGGGGGTAGAACTTGGGCTGCATTATTCTGTATTCCATGGTGATGATTTGCTGGCTGGGGTAACTGTGGAGGCTGGTCTCTAGTTGTATCATAGCCAGGGATGACACTTGCAATTGGAGATGTGTACATATAGCTGTTTCCAACATCTGCGGTATTAGGGGTAGGCATCATATTTTCAGCATCTGTTGAGATAGGAAACTGTGCATAAGTTGTCTGGATAGGACTCTGTTGTATGTTTGGTTGATTAAAGGTAGTTGGAGTTTGTAAAACACTTTGCTGCTGTGCAAATTGATGTGGGTTGTAGAACAAGGGCATTTGGCTTTGCTGGGATGGTTGGCTTGTTGTATTTTGCGCTTTGCTGGTGGAGTGAAAATTTTGTTGCTGATATGGAACATTTCCAACAGGATTGATATTAGCTGAAATTGTTGGAAAACTTGAATTCGTTGTTGGTGACTGGCGGCTGAAAACTTGTTCAGTCTGCCCATTTACCACTGATGTTGCAAAACCCATACTGCCTGCACCTGTAGTAGGGGGCATCATTGGTGATTGTTGTATTTCCAAATTACTCCCTACTGCTGTTTCTCCTATACTCAAATTCCCAAATGATGATTCAAGTGTTGATTGATTGGCTACCTTCTGCTCTGTTCTCATAAATTCATTTTCAGTTTTACCAACAATGCCAAATGAATCACTAACTCCATTTGCACTAAATAAATCTTTTGTATCATCACTATTTCCAAACAGTCCTGATGCAGTTGGCAAGCTGCCCTTATTTTCATTGGAACCTACCAGACCAAAACTATCAGTCTCTTGTTTTACATCACCAAAAAGTTCCTTTCTTTTGTTATCGTCATCTTTCCCTGAAGTTTGGCAAAGCTCTGAGAGCGGGGCCTTATCATCAGTTCGCCCGGATAGGCCTAAGTTTTCAGGCTCCTTTTTTTGTGAGTCCTTCATCGTGTCTTCCTTAGTCACTTCTTCAGATTCTACGTCTTTGATAGAGGGATCTGCCTGGTCAGTATTTACGCATTTTCCTTCCGGTTTGTCGTCAGTAACCTGCGATTTGTTCACAACATTTTGCGACGATACGCCAGCAACCATCAAAGTAGGCCCATCACTTGGAGCAAAGGATTTGTCCACGTCATCCATATCAGGAGTAGCTGGTAAATCAAAATCGTCTTCTTCTTCCATCATATTGATAAATTTGTTGGTTTCCAGAGGAACGACGTCTTCTTTCTCTGGAATTTCTCGCTTTTTCTTTGATTCAATGTAACATCATCTCTTTTATGGCCTTGTTGTTGTTGTGGATGGAATGGAAGTAAAAACGTGGCATTGCATAGCCTCCCTTTGAAGTTTGTTTGTAATTTTGCGCGATCTCATTGGTTCCTGGTTTTGGCGGTAAATTTAAAATTTATTGATACCCCAATGCACGTTTTATGCATGAAAAATGTAAACATTATGGAAGTGTGTTTCCTTTCAGAAGAAACTGGTTTATAAGAAACTAGTACTATTTAAAGAAGTGTTAGCAAATGTTTGAAAGCCAATCCAAGAATCGATGGGAAACTTGCAGTGAGGCATTAATTTGAGTGATATCGAAACTGATTTCATAATTTGAGCAAAAATAACTCTCTTTCTTGCCAGGAATTGTGCTATTTGTCAAGAAACAAATACGTGGCAGCGTCAGAACACCAAATGCATCTAAAATGTTAGAACAAGTTAAGAAACTTTTGACAATAAAGAGCTAAATTTTCAAGTAAAAGTAAGAAACCTCCAGTTCTTGGGGCTTATCGAAGTTTCTTATAAGATAAAAAACGTGTACAATGCTCAGATCCATGTCTATCCTCATTGTTCATACAGACGAGATAAAGGTGAAGGCGCTGTGGTGCAGTGGTGTAATCCTCTGACTTTGCAGCCACAACAGTCAAGTGTAGAGTCCCACCACATAAGCGTCATGAGGCGTCATGACAAGGAGGAACCGTGGAGTCGATCAGTGCTCAGCTACTGCGGATGTCGTATTGCGTCGAAAAGTCGAACTTTAGAATAACAAGCTAATCAAACGTTAAGAACAGGCACATGAGTTGACACACTTTTTAAGCCTCATTGTCACGAGTCTCAGTTTGAAGCCATAACCATCATCCAGTTCAATGCAGAAAGCTGACACTCATGTGACATGTAATCCGTCTAATTTTGGCCCAACTGTAGACTTGCTACAAATCTCCGCAAAAAGGGAGAAGGAATAAAAGCGAGAGAGACTGGTAGCCTGGGTCATTGGCTGGTAGCCTGGGTCATTGGCTGGACAGGATTCTGTCCAGTCGACCTCCTTCTGCAAAAAGCCAATATCTAATCATATGACTGGAGAGGACAATGATACAACAGAGCGACGCTCTGCGATGTTCTTTGACAATGGCCCGCTCAAGCTTCGATGAAACAGTTGACAACAACCCCTTCACTTCGAAAATGGAAGCAAGGCTCGATAGCTCATGAATATTAATGAGCATGCCAAGTATTACAAGTCTCTCTCGCTTTTTTTCCTGCTCCTATTCTTTCCGCGAGAGAGACTTGCAGCAAGTCCAGCCCAACTTGTAAGGATTCCTTGGAAGATAGATTACGGGAGCATTTGACCGGTAAGTCCACATTTCTATGGGTGATTCCACAGGGTTTGAATTCATCATTGCAAACATGAAAATTCGCCAATGGAAACGAGACTCCGAAGTCTGCCAAACATTCTGCCTTTTAGAGCACGTGGCTCAAACGTCCTTCAAAACCTACCAAACCTACAGCTTTGAGAATTTCAGAGACAATCAAACACAAATTCCAAGTTTACGAAGTCTTCCACTTTTCAAAAATGGCCCCAATCAAACATATATTAATAAACATGTAAAGTTCAACGAACAAACCTTTAATTCTGGAATAGGATGGAACTTATGCACGGATATCTGCGGAATAGCAATGACGATTTTACGGCAGTATGATTCTATTGATTTCTCCTTTAATCTAGTTCTCAGTTTCGTTGAACCATAATTCTTTTGCCATTTTGAATCGCCTTTAATCTGAGAGAAAATATTGTAAATAATTATAAAGTAGGAACAAACCTTTGCTTGTCGAATGGGGTGAAATTTATGTTCTGATGCGTCTGTTATTGCAACGAGATATTTCCGGCCGAATGATTTTACTGATTTTTCTTTCAACATTTTCCGGACTTTGCATGAACCAATTTTCCTCAGCCATTGCGTGTCATTTTTTATCTGTTAGGAGGTTTGATGAAAACAGTCAGCAGTATGGAAGGATATGGGCGTTAACGGACCCCCTGCTGGAGGAGCTCTCTGACAATAACATTGAAGCTAAGTCTCTATTTTGGATCAATTACCCCACAACTGGGTATCACTAGATTGATGACGATGAGTCCCATGTATCCCTACGGTAAACCTTGCCCGAGAGGGAGTCATAATGAAGCAGTGAAAACTTAGTCCTACTTTCTTCAATCATCGATGGAATTATAAAAGAATTACGGCTTTGAATCTCCATCCCGTGAGAATGTTTTCAATTCCTAAATCGAATCGAAGATTCTATCACATTTACACCTTAACAATAGTAATTCACAAATCTCGCAATCTGATTGGCTTTGGCTTAAATAGTTTTGGCCTAAATAGGGGCAAGTTTTTAGACTCTATTGCCCGAAGTGCCATCATCAAGTCAAAGAGCACATGGCAACAAAATACTCATCGTCATCAGTCTGGGGTATCACAAAGCTCGGTGCTAAACTACTGGCAACCATTACTCATTTATCTATTTCATCCCTGAGTATCAACAATTTTACGCAGCTTTGATGATATTTTCTAGAAATTCTGACTCATTTGTAACTACAGTAAGTCTGCTTCTTTCTTCTTCCCTCTTCTTCTTTCTTCTTTCTTCTTCAGTATTTTCAACTACAGTGCTTTCCCGTTATCATTTTTCTGTTATACAAGCACCTCTAAGGGGACCATTATGGAAATAAGGTCAGCTTGACCTTTTTTTATGCTATCCCTGCCACTGTAATGAGGGGTGTTTTCTTTTAAATTTTTAACCTTAAAGTATTATATTGTACCTATCTTTTATATTCATTATAATAGATTTTAGATATTGTTATGTGGCAAATTATTGATACATAACGTACCGGGTGAGCCAGAAAAAAGTTCCCACTGTTGAAAATTCATAACAGCAAGAGTATTTCACAGATTTGCATGATTCCAATTTTAATTTAAAGGCAAAAGATTAGAGTATTTTTGTAATTCTTCTCGTCGTCTCGCGAGCACTACAGATATAGGTAAATTCAAATTTACAAAATTTCAAGGTTGCAAAATGACTGAAAAATGGCCTAAAACATCGATCAAAACATATACGACTCCTCGCACAAAATAATGAAGGAAATTCAGCTTCTCATGGTTGAGAGATATCCTCTATACATTAATTGCCATGGGATTGAAAATCTTTAGTATTTGTTTGAAAAGCGATGTCTTGTAACTCTTGAGGGAGATGAAACGCACATTGCCTATTGTTCGATGTGAATAGAGTCCTTACAATTTGATCAATGTTTTAGGCCCTTTCTCCATCATTTTGCAAGCATAAATTTTTTACAAAGTTGAATTTGCCAATACTTCTAGTGCTGGTAGGACAGCGAGAAAAATCAAAAAAGTACTTTGATCTTTAGATTTTTAACTAGAATTTAAGTGATTCAAATCGGTGAAGTAATCTTGGTGTTACGAATTTTCACAAGTGGGAAATTTTTTTGGCTCAACCGGTATATATTCATTCGTCCTGTCCTTCTTTATCTTGGATTTTTGAGAAAAATTCAGACACTCCATAAGCGTTGAATTATGCTCATGACAAGCGTTGGCATTGGCATTGGCGTTGGTATTCACTGCAGGTAGCAGCTGCTTATGACTTACCAGATGAATCAACACGAAAGAAACGTTTCAAAGCCTGTGAATTTGTTACTTACTCATCAGATTTCTCAAACCGGCGGTCATTGTATAGATAACATTAGACTCACCACATTAGACATTACATTAGACCCAGAAATTCTGTCTCGATAGGAGAGTTTAAATGCAAGTTGCTTGTACAAATACGTCCTCCCTGTAGATCTGTTTAAAATGTGCATAATATCACAGGTATAAGCCAGTGGAGGGGGGGGGGGGTGCACAACATGTTGAGGGTATGGGTATGTGCCGTGAATATGGGTGGGTTTTGGGCTCAAAATTCTTTAAACGCAGGTGGGTGGGTTATCCAGAAATTGGCGAAAAATAGTCAAAAATGGGCAGTTTTCCGCAGAAACTCATCATAAAAGTGGGTATGACGGCAAGTTTCAGTAGTTCCGATAGAGTTCCGTTTTCAATCTCTACCATTTTCACATTCTGCTGGCGAGAAGTCCCGCCCTCTTGTGAACGTATCAAAAAAGTGCTGCCTGTCCGTCACAATTTTCACCGTTTTCAAATTGTGCCGGTATCGTGTGAGCTCAGTCAAAGAATATATCTTACCTTTACATCATGGAATTCCACGATTTCTTTCATGACTACTTTTGCAGGACATTCGTGCTTTTTAGTTGGACGATGTCCTCGCCGATGGAGAGGAGGGTCTTTTTTCTTTATGACAGATTTAAACCTTGTTGTGTTACGATTTATTCCATATTCACAATCCAGTGATTTGTGGCCAACGATGGTGAAAGGTATACCTGTAAATGGTATATCTGCATCATTCCAATAAACCTTGTGTTTTTTCTCGTAGAAATCTGCAACAGAAAAAATGATACGTGTCCCGTTTCTACGAACAACATGTGGCCAAAAATGCGTTTCTTTTAGAGGGGCGAAACTGTTACGTGCGAAATGAACTTTTGCCTTAGAGATTTTAGAAACTTGCTTTCTTGTTTGTTTTTTAGTTTGTTTCTTTGTTTTCGTATCATTTATCTTACATTTGAAGTTTGTTGTGCACGTTACTGTTATTTTGCTATTGTTTGGACCGTTTGGATTATTCTTTATTAAGAAACTCGTGGCTATAAAAGTTGGGCGCACGCGTTTCTCGGGGTTGCAAGATTCAGTCGCTAAACAATAGGGACGTAGTTGGTCATGTTTTTCTGGGGGCAGTTTTGCCCGGCCTATTTTGGCTGTTTTCTTGGCGTATCTTTATAGCTACGAGGACAAACAAATTTGTGAGTAGAACTTTTGATTTATAATCTTCATTGTACATTTCGTTGATATTTTCCGATATTTCTATTTATGTTTGATATGTTAGTTATGCGTTTAGGGGATTAATTTGTTGTTTATTTATTTTAGCAAACCGTTCGATATTGGAGAACCCGTGTTTATTGCTTTGTTTGGTTCTTACGCGCGTTTGGAGTCGAAAGTCCCCTGTAGCTTTCAGAGTTACATCAGTTTGAAATTTATTTGTTTTATTATGGAAGAGGAAGGAAGTCCTACACGCATTAGGCGAAAGAATGCAACCCTGGACTGGGATGGTATTGACGCAGAGAGGAGAAGATGTCTGAAGCGAGCAAGAGGAAATGCAAAACGTTCTTTAACGATAGTCATGAACAAGATAGGAGAGTCGTTGCTGGTTGGACATTCTGTTAAAGAAACAAACTCGTTAAAAGAGAGCCTTGACAGGACATTTGAAAATTTTAGACAATCTTGTGACACCTACCAGGAAGCTTTGGAGATTGAAGATGACATCGATGAGTCTAAAGCCTATTTTCACGAGGCAGAAGCCAGGTACCTTTGCATGAAAGAGCGTATCGCTCTGCGACTTGAGTCGTTCATCCACCCTGTCCAGCACACCCATTCCGAGGAAAACCTAGTGGAGAATCTCGAATGGAGAGTATCGCCGAGTGATTCGGTAAGTCAAACTAAAAGTAAGAAAAGTTTATTTTCTAGATGCTCCAGATCTTCAAAGAGGACCGCAAGCAGTTTATCCTTTGATGAGAGAATGTTGAAGAACGCAACGTGGAAGGCATCTTTGTTAGCTGAAGCATCAATGCTGCAACACAAACAACTTCTCGCCAATCAGGAGCTACAAGTGAATCAAATAAAAGAAGAGCTGCGTTTGAGAACAGAACTGGCGAAAATCGAAGCAATGGAAAAGGTTTGTGACGAGTTTTCATCCTCAAAGAAGACACCAGGTTCCAGAGTAACACATGACAGTCATGATTTCATTCTGGCTGACATGTTGCAGTCACGCCCACCATTACTTACAGAGCCATCGGCCCCTCAGCAGTATCCTCCTGGAAGTCATGCTCCTCAGGATTACCCCTTTGCGAGTAATGCTCCGTTGCAGATCTCAGTTGCCAGTGATGCCCCTCCACAGTTTCCTATTGTCAGTGATGCTCCTTCACATTTATCAGTTGGAAGTCATGTTCCTCAGGATTACCCCTTTGCAAGTAATACACCACAGTTGTCGGTTGCCAGTCATGCACCCCCACAGTTCCCGGTTGCCAGTCACGCTCCTGCACAGTTGCCGGATGTCAGTCATGCTCCCGCACAGTTGCCATTTGCCAGTCATGCTCCCGCACAGTTGCCGGTTGCCAGCCACACTCCTGCACAGTTGCCGGATGTCAGTCATGCTCCCGCACAGTCGTCGATTGCCAGTCATGCTCCCGCACAGTTGCCGGATGTCAGTCACGCTCCCGCACAGTTGTCGATTGCCAGTCATGCTCCCGCACAGTTGCCATTTGCCAGTCACGCTCCTGCACAGTTGCCGGTTGCCAGTCACACTCCTGCACAGTTGCCGGATGTCAGTCATGCTCCCGCACAGTCGTCGATTGCCAGTCATGCTCCTGCACAGTTGCCGGATGTCAGTCACGCTCCCGCACAGTTGTCGATTGCCAGTCATGCTCCTGCACAGTTGCCGGTTGCCAGTCACGCACCCCCACAGCTGCCGGTTGCCAGTCACGCTCCTGCACAGTTGCCGGATGTCAGTCACGCTCCCGCACAGTTGTCGATTGCCAGTCATGCTCCTGCACAGTTGCCAGATGTCAGTCACGCTCCTGCACAGTTGCCGGATGTCAGTCACGCTCCCGCACAGTTGTCAATTGCCAGTCATGCTCCTACACAGTTGCCGGTTGCCAGTCACGCTCCTGCACAGTTGCCGGATGTCAGTCACGCTCCCGCACAGTTGCCATTTGCCAGTCATGCTCCTGCACAGTTCCCGGTTGCCAGTCATGCACCCCCACAGTCGCCGGTTGCCAGTCATGCACCCCCACAGCTGCCGATGACCACTTACAAACCTGCACAGTTGTCGATTGCCAGTCACGCTGCTGCACAGTTGTCAGTTGCCAGTCATGCTCCTGCACAGTTGCCGGATGTCAGTCATGCTCCCGCACAGTTGTCGATTGCCAGTCATGCTCCCGCACAGT
Organism: Aurelia sp. 4 Dawson et al 2005; assembly: GCA_964019985.1. NCBI lineage: Eukaryota > Metazoa > Cnidaria > Scyphozoa > Semaeostomeae > Ulmaridae > Aurelia > Aurelia sp. 4 Dawson et al 2005. The sequence continues at coordinate 5,912,305 of OZ026499.1, read as the reverse complement.
CGCCGGTTGCCAGCCACGCTCCTGCACAGTTGCTGGTTGCCAGTCATGCACCCCCACAGTTGCCGGTTGCCAGTCACGCTCCTGCACAGTTCCCGGTTGCCAGTCACACTCCTGCACAGTTTCCTATTGTCAGTCACGCTCCTGCACTATGGTTGCATGCCAGTCACACTCCTGCACAGTTGCCAGATGTCAGTCACACTCCTGCACAGTTGCCGGATGTCAGTCACGCTCCCGCACAGTTGTCAATTGCCAGCCATGCTCCTACACAGTTGCCGGTTGCCAGTCACGCTCCTGCACAGTTGCCGGATGTCAGTCACGCTCCCGCACAGTTGCCATTTGCCAGTCATGCTCCTGCACAGTTCCCGGTTGCCAGTCATGCACCCCCACAGTCGCCGGTTGCCAGTCATGCACCCCCACAGCTGCCGATGACCACTTACGAACCTGCACAGTTGTCGATTGCCAGTCACGCTGCCGCACAGTTGTCAGTTGCCAGTCATGCTCCTGCACAGTTGCCGGATGTCAGTCATGCTCCCGCACAGTTGTCGATTGCCAGTCATGCTCCCGCACAGTTGCCGGTTGCCAGCCACGCTCCTGCACAGTTGCTGGTTGCCAGTCATGCACCCCCACAGTTGCCGGTTGCCAGTCACGCTCCTGCACAGTTGTCGGTTGCCAGTCATGCACCCCCACAGTTACCGGTTGCCAGTCACACTCCTGCACAGTTGCTGGATGTCAGTTACGCTCCCGCACAGTTGTCGATTGCCAGTCATGCTCCTGCACAGTTGCCGGTTGCCAGTCACGCTCCTGCACAGTTGCCGCATGTCAGTCACGCTCCCGCTCAGTTATCGATTGCCAGTCTTGCACCCCCACAGTTAACGGTTGCCAGTCACGCTCCTGCACAGTTGCCGGTTGCCAGTCACGCTCCCGCACAGTTGTCGGTTGCCAGTCACGCTCCCGCACAGTGGTCGATTGCCAGTCACGTTCCCACACAGTTGTCGGTTGCCAGTGATGCACCCCCACAGTTGCCGGTTGCCAGTCATGCTCCTGCACAGTTGCCGGTTGCCAGTCACGCTCCTGCACAGTTGCCGGTTGCCAGTCACACTCCTGCACAGTTGCCAGATGTCAGTCACGCTCCTGCACAGTGGTCGGTTGCCAGTCACGCTCCCGCACAGTTGCCGGATGTCAGTCACGCTCCTGCACAGTTGCCGGTTGCCAGTCAGACAGCCCCACAGTTGCCGGTTGCCAGTCATGCACCCCCACAGTTGCCGGTTGCCAGTCACACAGCCCCACAGTTGCCGGCTGCCAGTCACGCACCCCCACAGTTGCCGGTTGCCAGTCACGCTCCTGCACAGTTGCCGGATGTCAGTCACGCTCCCGCACAGTTGTCGATTGCCAGTCACGCTCCTGCACAGTTGCCAGTTGCCAGTCACGTACCCCCACAGTTGCCGGTTGCCAGTCACGCTCCTGCACAGATGCCGGTTGCCCGTCACGCACCCCCACAGTTGCCGGTTGCCAGTTACGAACCTGCACAGTTGCCGGTTGCCAGTCACGCACCCCCACAGTTGCCGTTTGCCAGTCACGCTCTTGCACAGTTGCCGGATGTCAGTCATGCTCCCGCACAGTTGTCAATTGCCAGTCACGCTCCTGCACAGTTGCTGGTTACCAGTCATGTTCCTCAGCAGTACCCCACCAGTGATGTTCCTCCTCAGTTACCCTGTACAGAGCCGATGCAGTACAGAGCTCAAGATCTTGAGACAAATTTTGAATCTGAGTCAAGCAGAGAATACCTTGAGGTCATGAAGAACCTAGCTGTTGCATCGCTGTTGCCTAAATCTGAGCTAGCCGTCTTCGATGGTAATTCTTTAAGATATTTTACCTTCCTGAAAAGTTTTGAAAATAATGTTGAGAAAGATACTCTCGATGCTAGTAGAAGATTGCAGCTTTTAATACAGTTTTGCACAGGAAAGGCCAAACGATTGATAGAGAATTGCATATTAATGGAGCCAGAAGAGGGATACAGAACTGCCAAAAGACTGCTTGCTGAAAGATTTGGTGATAAATACAAAGTCACAAAAGCTTGGATATGTAAAATTTCAGATGGCCCAGCCGTGAAGCCTGGTGATCGTGAAGCCCTCCTTGATCTAGCGGATGACCTACAAAGCTGCGAAATCACATTACAAGCTACAGGAAGATTAATGCAAATCAATAGTGAGGACAAACTGGTGAAGGTCATTGGACGTTGCCCTGGATTCGTCAAGTCACGTTGGCAGGCAAAGGTACAAGAGATCAGAGAAGAAGGCAGAGACCCAAATATTGCAGATATTCGACAACTTGTTCGCAAGGCTGCAGTAGAAAAGAACGACCCTGTGTTTGGAGAAATAATGGACAGTGACAGTAAGAACAAAAGAAGTGACAAGAAGTATAACAGGAGAGCAGGTGAATCATTGGAGAGAGGGATCAAGCAAAGAAATATGAATTTCAGTGTCCAGACTGCTGAGAAGAAGTTAGCCAATGTTGAGAGTAAGTTGAAATGTTTTTTCTGCGAAAAGAGCCACAAGATTGGTGACTGTGACAATTTCAAGAAGCAAACTGGTGAGGAACAATTCAAATTCATGAGATCAAGAAAACTATGTGATAACTGTTTTTCGTCCTTTCATTTTTCCGCTGGCTGTAAAAGACGAAATTCATGTTCAGTTCCTGGATGTCCTTTAAAGCGGAAGCATATTACATCATTGCATGCACCTCTTGTTGCCTTTATGCAGAATCGTGGCCAGCAAAACACTCAGGAAGGTTCACAACAGGGGCAAAGTGGAAGCAATTCACGCAGTAATGACAAACAATTTGTTGGTGTTGCCAGTGATACTGGGGCCGGATGTGGAAGCAAGGGGCTCACAATTGTGCCTGTCAAAGTGAAAGGTCAAGGAAAAGACAAAGTAATATCCACTTATGCTTTGCTCGATAATGGCTCGACTGCCTCATTTTGTACAGATGATCTTTTGAAGAAACTGGAAATTGAAGGAAGAAGATGTCACACGTCAGTTACGACAATCAATGGTGTAGAAGACAGATTGGACAGTACGATGGCTAACTTAGAGGTGATGGACATTGATGAAAATACGTTCTTAGAAGTCCCAAATGTTTTCTCAATGACGAATCTGAATGTTTCAGCTGACGCAATCACAAGACAGGATGACGTTGATCGATGGTGCTACTTGGAAGGTGTGAAGTTGCCTTCAGTACTTGATGACATGGCTGTTGGTTTACTCATTGGTGTAGATGTACCAGAGGCACTTGAAATTGAAGAGATCATACGTGGACAAAATGGTGGACCATATGCTGTCAAAACGAAGTTTGGCTGGACACTAAATGGACCGATGGGACGAATTTCTGCAAAAGGTAAACATTGCTACAAACTGAATGTATCTTACAGTGATGATGATCTGAGTGAACAGCTTCGTCAATACTTCAATCGTGATTTCAATGAGTCTATTGCCGACGAGCAGAAGATGATGTCATTAGAAGATAGAAGAGCTCTCTCAGTGTTTCAAGAGTCTGCTCAAATCGTTGATGGCCATTATCAAATTGCGATACCCTGGAGAAACCCAGAAGTATGTCTTCCAAACAATAGACCAATGGCAGAGCACAGACTGCGACAACTGAGAAGGCGATTGATAAAAGACCCTGACATGCTGAAGAAGTATTCAGATTTCATTGATGATCTTTCTTTTAAAGGCTACGCACGAAAGATTCCTGAAGATCAAATCAATGTTGACAGCACTGTCATATGGTATTTGCCACATCATAATGTCGTTCATCCTCAGAAGCCAGATAAAGTACGAGTGGTGTTCGACTGTGCAGCGAAATATCAAGGTGAGTCATTGAATGAGAAGATTTTACAAGGTCCTGATTTAACCAACTCGCTCGTGGGCGTACTTATGAGATTTCGACAAGAACGAATTGCTCTGATGGCAGATGTAGAGGCGATGTTTCACCAAGTTAAAGTGCATCCTCATGATGCTGATGCCCTGAGATTTCTTTGGTATCCAGATGGAGACCTCGAAAAAGAACCAGAAGAATTTCAAATGCTAGTCCATCTCTTCGGTGGAATCTGGTGTCCTAGTTGTGCAACATATGCACTGAGAAGAACAGCTTTGGACAATGCAGAAAGATTTCCCATTGATGTTATTGACACAGTACAACGCAATTTTTACGTTGATGATTGGCTCAAATCCGTAAAGACGACTGAACACGCTATAAGCATGTGTAAGCAGGTAACAGACCTCTTAGCTCTTGGTGGATTTCACTTGACCAAATGGATATGCAACAGGCGTGAGGTATTGGACACAATTTCAAGCTCCGAGTTGTCAAAAGAATTGCATAACGTTAACTTTGAGAAGGATGCATTGCCTGTAAAGAGAGCATTAGGAATGCAGTGGAACGTTGAAACAGACAAGTTCTTCTACGACATTAGCATCAAAGAAAAACCCCCAACAAGAAGAGGTATGCTTAGTATCATTTCATCAATCTACGATCCTTTGGGTTTCATATCGCCATTTGTTCTACAAGCTAAGATAATTCTGCAGCAATTATGTCGTCAAAAACTCAGTTGGGATGAAGAAATTCCTGAAGCAGAGCACATCAGTTGGAAAAGATGGCTAGCAGAGCTACCTACATTGACAGAATTCACTGTGGAAAGATGCATGAAACCAGAGAACTTTGGTGAAATAGTAAATGCCCAATTACATCATTTTTCAGATGCGTCAGAATCCGGATATGGTGCTGTATCTTACATTAGGATGGAAAACGGAGACGGAAATATTCATTGCTCATTCTTGATTGGAAAGTCAAGATTGACACCAGTTAAACCAATCACAATTCCAAGGCTAGAGCTGTCAGCTGCTGCTGTTGCAGTCCGACTGGACAGAATGATAAGAAGAGAGCTAGATGTCAGTGTCAGCAATTCCCTTTTCTGGACAGATAGTACAGCAGTATTACGGTATGTGAAGAATGAGAATAAACGGTTTCAGACGTTTGTTGCGAACAAAGTTGCAGTCATTCATGCGGGATCAAATCCGAAGCAATGGTTTTACATTGACACCTTACAGAATCCAGCAGATGACGCTTCACGGGGACTAAATGCGATGCAGCTAGTGAACAGCACAAGATGGTGTCGAGGCCCCGAATTTCTTGGGCAAAACATGTCAGTCTGGCCAGTTAATCAACAAGACTTGGGTGAAATTCAAGAAGATGACCCAGAACTCAAGAAGGCAATTACATCTCATGCATCTCAGTTGAAAGAAGCCAAAAGAATGACAGATTTACTGTTTTCAAGATTTTCAGACTGGCATCGATTAAAGAAAGCTGTTGTGTGGCTACTACGCTTTAAACAATGGCTGCGATTGAAGGCAAAAAGTGACAAAGTCAACCTGAAATTCAAAACACAGGGAAGAATATCAGTGGAAGAAATGAAGTTGGCTGAAGAAACCATTGTGCTTTGTGTGCAAAGTGAGATTTACGGAGAAGAAGTGAAGACCCTGAAGTCTGAGAAGATGGTTGTGAACAAATCAAGCTCTTTGAGAAGATTAGACCCATTTCTGAAAGGTGATATCCTCTGTGTTGGTGGAAGAATTAAACACATGCCAAGCTCAAATGAAGAATTCAAACATCCAGCAATTCTGCCTAAGAAACATCATGTTGTAGACTTGATTATAAGGCACTACCATCAACAGTCAGGTCATTCAGGTGTGGAATATGTGCTTGCAGAGATCAGACAAAGATTTTGGATCATTAAAGGAAGAGTTGCAGTTCGCCGTGCAATTGGCTGTTGTTTCAACTGCAAAAGAAGAGTGCAACCACCAGGACAACAAAAGATGGCAGATCTTCCTGCAGATCGAATAACTCCAGGTCAACCACCGTTCACTTTCGTTGGTGTGGATTTTTTCGGGCCATTCCTGGTTAAGAAAGGTAGGAGTTTAGCAAAAAGGTATGGAGTTCTCTATACATGTCTTGTTGTTCGAGCGATACATATTGAAGTTGCACACAGTCTAGATACGGATTCCTTTATCAATTCATTAAGAAGATTCATTTCAAGGAGAGGAGCCCCAGAAGAAATCCGATCTGATAATGGCACAAATTTCAAAGGAGGAAACAGAGAGATCAGTGAGGCCATACGTCAATGGAATCTGAACCAGCTGCACGAGTTTCTTCTTCAGCGTGAAATACGATGGCATTTTAACCCTCCACGTGCGTCGCATATGGGAGGTGTCTGGGAAAGGCAAATAAGATCAGTTCGAAAGGTGTTTGCTGCAGTGCTGAAAGAACAGACGCTGACAGATGAGGGATTGCACACTTTGCTATGTGAAGCTGAGGCCATCATCAACGGACGACCACTGACAAAGCTATCAGAAGACCACAGGGATGTGAGTGTGCTAACACCCAACCACCTTCTACTTCTTAGACCGAATTCATGTTTTCCCCCTGGTGTGTTCTCTAAAGCAGATTCATACAGTAAAAGGAGATGGCGACAAGTTCAGTATTTAGCAAATGTTTTTTGGAGGAGATGGTTGAAAGAATATATTCCTAACTTGCAAATCAGACAAAAGTGGAACAAAGAATGCCGTAACTTTAAGAAAGGCGACATAGTTCTTGTTATGGATGAAACAATGCCAAGAGGTACCTGGCCACTTGGAAGGGTAATGGAAGTAAAGACGGGAAGAGATGGCTTTGTCCGAACAGTGTTTGTGAAAACAATGAAGTCACAATTGGTTCGACCCATAAGCAAGATTTGTCTACTGGAAGGAGCACCAGAAGTGGAAAGAGAACAGTGTTGAAACATTTCTTACTTAATGACATGGTTTGAAACAGTTCGTTTTGGCTCTCTGTTTGGGGCCGGATGTTACGTGCGAAATGAACTTTTGCCTTAGAGATTTTAGAAACTTGCTTTCTTGTTTGTTTTTTAGTTTGTTTCTTTGTTTTCGTATCATTTATCTTACATTTGAAGTTTGTTGTGCACGTTACTGTTATTTTGCTATTGTTTGGACCGTTTGGATTATTCTTTATTAAGAAACTCGTGGCTATAAAAGTTGGGCGCACGCGTTTCTCGGGGTTGCAAGATTCAGTCGCTAAACAATAGGGACGTAGTTGGTCATGTTTTTCTGGGGGCAGTTTTGCCCGGCCTATTTTGGCTGTTTCCTTGGCGTATCTTTATAGCTACGAGGACAAACAAATTTGTGAGTAGAACTTTTGATTTATAATCTTCATTGTACATTTCGTTGATATTTTCCGATATTTCTATTTATGTTTGATATGTTAGTTATGCGTTTAGGGGATTAATTTGTTGTTTATTTATTTTAGCAAACCGTTCGATATTGGAGAACCCGTGTTTATTGCTTTGTTTGGTTCTTACGCGCGTTTGGAGTCGAAAGTCCCCTGTAGCTTTCAGAGTTACAGAAACTATGGAATGGCCTTGACGCAAAATCAAAATTAACAAAAAATTCAAACAATTTAAATTCTTTCTCGAAAACTCCAGAACACAAAGGAACCCTTTTCATTCCTGCCGATCGAGAACTTTTAACTACTTTTACTTTATTATTGTATCTTGCATATTGTGAATTTTTAAGGGATTATCTTTTTTCTTTGCACAGGGCAGCTTGTAAAGCAATTTATGTATATTAAACGATAATACTGTAAATGAAAGATTTAAGTACCAATGTAGCATAGATGTTAAAACACGACGTTTCGAGCGTATACTCGTTATCAAGTAAATGAGTATACGCTCGAAACGTCGTGTTTTTAACATCTATATGCTACATTGGTACTTAAATCTTTCATTTACAGTATTATCGTTTAATTTGCATACTAGTACCACACACAACATACATATTTTATTCAATTTATGTATAGTTGATAGCTTTACCCTGTTTAAAAAAATAAAAATGAAAATAAAAATGAAATGAAATATACCACTGGGTGCGCCAAAATAAACTACCGTAAAAGCTCTATTAATCCCCCCCCGGAGGCTTACTTAATTTCGGCCTTTCCAGAGGGGGGCTTAATAGGGAGGGGGGTTTATTCACAAAATCAAGTGACAAGGATATAGTTGATAGCTTTTCGGTTCTTTTATCCCATATTTTTGCGGAATCAACATACAATATTACGGCTCAAATTCGACACAGTTTTTATCCCAAACCATACCAAAATTCCATGCAGGGCTGTGAAGCTAAATAAATGGAAAATATTTGGTAAATTCAAGAATTTTGTATAAGTTGGAGGGGGGGGCTTATTAGAGGGCTTATTTCAAATTTTGACTCAGAGGGGTCTTAACAAAGCTAATAGAGGCACCATAAATCGGATACTGAACTAATATTAAAGATTTATGAGTTATTCTTTGATTAAGGTCCTAAATTAGATGCTAGTATTTTTTTACACTTTGTAGTCTTCTTTTCAGGAAGGTATGAGGGACCGGTCATTAACTATCTGCTAGGGTGGGCTGGAGGCAATATGGCTAGGCAATGAGATATATTCCAACAAATAGGGTGGGCTACCACATAATTTTTGCAGTTTTAAGGTGGGCCATGAAGTAAATACATAGATATCTTATGTGACAAAGTTTTAAAAAGAATATAACGGGTGAGTCAAAAAAAAGTTTAGGCGTTTGGAGGGCTGTGGATAAAAAGTATGTGACCGATATTCAAAACTAAAGCGTTAATCTATCACTCAAAGGCTAACTTAGATGAGAAAATTTTGTTTCGTAAAAGCAAACATCTTCAAGACCCAGCATTAATAAAAAAATGCTTATAAGGGGTTTGTATGGGAATCGAGAATTCCACTTTCCATTCTGTTCCATGATTTAAGTGGCATTGAGGCTTACATTGCCAGTTTGAGATGCTGAATTCGACTTTCAATAGAAGGTAAATCATGGACCAGAATGGAATGTGGAACTTTTGTTTCCAAACATACCCGTTACCAGTATTTTCCTAATTTCTGGGTCTGTAAGATGAAGGATACTACCAAACAAAATTTTTCCATCTAAGTTGACCTTTGACTGATAGATGAACATTTCAGTTTTTAATATCGGTCGCATACGTTTTATTTCACAGCCCTTCAAACGCCTAAACTTTTTTTGACTCCCCGGTATGTTGTTTGTGATATTATTCTGACAGATGTGTTTGATTTTCGAAAATTTTCAAATTTGTTCAAAATATGAATACTAAACTATTAATAACACATTGTTCACTGTTAATAACATACTGTTTCAATAATAACTTTATCTAATTCCGTTGGCAATGAAGTTTCTTATGCACTAAAAGGGTTGATTGTTATTTCATGTTCTAGCGTTAAGTCTTGATAAAACCAATGACAAAAGGATGGGCCATGAAAAATTTTCGCACGTGGCTGGTGCGCCATAGAAAGTTTGTTTCTTTCACGTTGGGCCACTAAATTCTTTGAGAAAATTTCGATTTTCCCTCCGGCCCACCCTAGCAGATACTTTATGACCGGTCAATAAACCTGTTTCTTAAAATTTTGGATTTCGAGAATCACTGAAAACAGTTAAAAATAAGTCCACCAAACATTCTGAAAACTCGCATAGATGCAGGAACCGAGGAGCACTAGGGGTACGGGCCCCCCAAGATTTAGACTTGCTACAAATCTCTCTCAAGGCAAAAACGGGAGAAGGAATAAAAGCGAGAGAGACTTGTAATACTTGGTAGCCTGGGTCATAGGCTGGACAGGATTCTATCCAGTCGACCTCCTTCTGCAAAAAGCCAATATCCAATCATGTGATTGAAGAGAACAACGATACAACAGAGCGACGCTCTGCGATGTTCTTTGACAATGGTCCGCTCAAGCTTCGATGAAACAGTTGACAACAACCCCTTCATTTTGAAAATGGAAGCAAGGCTCGATAGCTCATGAATATTAATGAGCATGCTAAGTATTACAAGTCTCTCTCGCTTTTTTTCCTGCTCCTATTCTTTCCGCGAAAGAGACTTGCAGCAAGTCCACCCAAGATTTTGCAATAAACAAAGAGATGCCCTCCTTAACCTTAGAAAATGCCCCCTTTTTCTTAAGGAAAAAGTGGCCTTGAAGCGTTGTGCCCCCCCCAAGTTTGAGATGCTTCCTACGTCCCCATCTCAAGTTTGAGATGCTTCCTAAGACTCGACATGAATGGACAAAGAGAGAACGTTTTGTAGCGATTTGGCGATTTATAATTGATCAAAACTCTATGCTTGTTTGACCTCGTCATGTTATTTCACTGCGGTTTGTCCTGTCAGCGGGCTCAAACTTAAAGCATTATAGACCAAAACAAGTCACCTTGGTTACAATAGACAGAATCAGCTAAGGTTTATTTATACCCATTTCAAGTCATGTGATCAATCTCTTGATAAAACATCTTTTGAATTCTCTAACATATTTCATGTCATGCATAGTTGTTCCATGAGTGCAAAAAGTAGTATAATACCAAAACTTCCCATGGGCATGATCACATGACTTGAAATGGGTAAAACAAACCTTTGCCGATTGGTCTATTGCCTTCGATCTTTGGGACCTCAAATCTGGAACTGACTGCCAAGTGAAATGAAACCGGCAGAAAATCTAACTAGCTAGAAAAAATGATAAAAAAGTGGGATGGCCAAAACTGTAAATGTATTGCTTATAAATATGTGCCTCCTAATTAGTTTTATATTGTTTAGTTTGTTTGTAAACAGATTGTTAAAACTATTTCTTTATGTTAATATATTCATCGATTTAGATTAGTTTACTTGTACATTTTGTATATAGTAAGCTAGTATAATGTAAATAATCGATTTAAAATAAGATGACAACAACAACATAAGCCCCTGGACACAAGGATGCAGTGCATGCAAAAAAGTGTAAATTCAATGAAATTTCAGAAGGAAATACAATTCTTTGCATCGCTCAAAAGCTTTTCGTCCAAAGTTGCTTTCCCGAAACTTTTCGGTCCGAAAGCCTTCGAATTTAATGTACCGGACGACTTGCAAACAATATCCCCTGTTCGAAAAATTATTGCAACAAATTTACTTGCGTTATGTTCATCAAAATTTATTTTTGTAATAGCTACAAGAATCGAGGTTTTTTGCGTTTTTTGTAACTTTCAAGGTAGGTGTAATGTAATGAACTCGAAAGATTAAAAAAATTGCTCTTGCACAGACAGAGCAGAAACTGCGCACGCATGCATGAGAACTCGTAACTTTAAGCCCCCCCCCCCTCCCACTAGCTCCCTGCAACGAATCCTGAAATTAGGAAACACTTGACATTTTATCCTTTCAAAAAGCTCATTTATTTAAACACTTCCTTATCTCAGATTGGTAAATGACGTCATTTTACGCACGTTCTGCTCTGTCTCTTGCACAACATTCAGCAAGTTGCCTAAAAATGCATGACCAAAAGCACCTTGAAATAAAAAAGCCTTGTCACTTTTATAATTTTCAATGATCGTTTTTTTTTTAAGATTGATATGAATTCATTTTCAGTCTCACTTCCCTTTTGTTAGTCATGCTAATTCTCAATAAGATTTCTAGTAGATTAGAAACAACCGAGGGAATCTCCAGACTCGATTACATGTAGTATTGCCTGAACTGATATCGCTACAACTACGACTTATTCCCATACGCTTGCAGAAACGGTAAAGTTCCGTACTGATTCTATTTGAAACCTTTCCGCTGCTCCACAAAAAGTTCGACTGAGCAGTGTTGGAGTCCCTATCACTATTGTGTACATTCGAACATTCTACAAAATGTATCAATCTGTCGTTCAATTCGCATTCTTTTTTAGAATGTAGCTGTGGGCCTAAATCATCTGCTACTTTTTCATCACAACCACTGGGCCTAAAATGCCTTAAAAGTCTGTTTTCTAGAACTGCTGTACCATCAAATTAGGTATCAGTCCTTCGGTAAAGGATCATTCTTGCCATAAAAGCAAAAACCGCCTTGCTCTAAGCCACATGCTGATCAGTAGACGACGGGGCGACAGAATCCTGTCACCGATTGAAATTTTTTGCCGTTTTTACAGCTTTATGTCCATCAGTGGAGCGATAACAACAACAACAACAACTCAACTCATAGAGATGAGCGTAACTTGAGGGTCCTTATGGTAGTGAGGCTAGGGAATCTCATCACAAACATTTGGGCATTTTCTGAATGTTCTGATTAGCTGATCTTTTTGGTCCTTTGAATCTGTAAAGGGAGTACTACTTTGAAAATTACCAAGATACAAAATATACGTTATTCTTTTAGTTGTTAGAAAAATCAATCCCTGTAATCATGGCGCAACTACATTTTGCTGAAATGATATACCAAAAAGAGAGACATTTTCCTCGCATTCAAATTGGCAAGGATAACAAAACGGGTGAATAAATAAACTTTCGCGTACATATTTCTGAAGAAAAAGCTTCTGCGGGAAAATCTTTCTCCAGCTCAATAAAAAAATACAATTTTTGGAATCAAATCTTGAGAATGGACCAAATGGGAAATTTCGCAGGAATAAACTTTCGACCATTAGGTTTCTTATCAGAGTCTTACGCTGCATCAAATGTTTCTCCATTCTTCAGTGACTCTTCCGAATCACCTATAAAAGGCTTACAGTAGCATAGTTCCCAAGGATTGCAGTTAAAGATGAGGAACATCAATATCTAATGACATAAGCATTTGATTCTATATCCAAGGAAATCTCGTGCAAATAAAATTTCAAGAATTTCATATTTTAAGGACTTTCGCGGAATAAACTTTCGCGAATTTTGGTCAAAAACGCGAAACACGTGAACTTTCTACCCTTAATATGAAGCAGAATGAATGAATAAACAGACCTGTATTTCCAAATCCTTTTGTGCAGAAATACGTAGCATAATGCAAATTGTTCTCCTGTTCGTGTTTACGTAAAATATTGTTAGCTTCTTCGAGTGACATGGCTGTCCTTACTACTTTTTTCATCTGAATTTCATTTTCAGCCGTATTTGCACTTTCTTCGGTGTTGAGTGAATCTGGAAGATAGCAAATAGAAGCATTAGCCTACTTTTATATGATATCGCCTCATTCTGAAAAAGGCTATAGGATAGTACAAATGGGGTAATGGGTTTGTCTCATCATCAATAAAACTCATCGGGATAGGCCATGTTTCAGATCCCTCGTGGTTCTCTAATAATCCATAAAGTACGACTTTTATCAAGCAGTTGATGACTGGGGATAAATTCTGAAAATCTTCCATATTGATTGAGCCAAGATCTTTTGCTGTTTTCAAAGCCCATTTTCGAACCTGCACACAGAGACAACGAAAAATATAATAACTTGATGGGATAAAGATTTTAGCTCTTGTTTACATGACACTGGCACAAATTGAAAACGACAGAAAATTTGACGGAACTGATGTTTTTACAATCCCCGCGACAAAGCTAGATTGTGACAACAATGAAAATCAATTGGGCTTCAAAATCAATCAGCCTCGTTTCGAAATTTTTGGAAACTGTTCCTCTTTCATCGTTTTCGAATTCTCATATGACGCTGTTCTTAAATTTTGCACGTTGAGGGACTTCGTTTTCAAATTCTGCAGTGTTCTAATTCAGCTATTTTCAAAGATGCGTCATCTTTATGTGAATGGGAGGCCCATCCGTAACAAGTTTACAGTATGTTGTCTTCAAATTGTACCTGTACCATGTGAATGCAGTCTTAGTGTCAGTAGTTTTTATCCCACACCTCATACAGCACTTCTAGCATCATGAAGAAATCATTGCTTGAATCAACCTCGATTCCCAGGGCTATCATAGTCTTCAGCCTCACTTCTTCAGCACCATGGATTTCTTCTTTTCATTGTGCAAATGGGAGTACTTCTTTACAAGACACCCAGTACAAATACTACAAACAAAGCAAAAATGTTGCTGCTGTTGTGTGCTTAAATTCATTCTGTAAACCTTTTCGTATTTTTGATATAATAAATTGTTACTTAAAGGATTATTTGATCGTTAATGACACTTTTCTTTGAGTCTCCGAACAAAACAAGTCACACACAAGTTTGTCATCTCGATTGATGTCTAAACCATACAGCTCCGACCCTTCTTCTTTCGTCTTAAGCACATACAGTAACTTCTCTTAAAAACCAGCTTTACTTGCACAAGGCAAGAGTTTGCCCTACTGGTTTTGGGGCAACTTTTGTTGCCATGCTTGTTTTGATTTATCAGTTGAGAGAAATTCCTATGTCTGTAGTAACTAATCACTGTGAATTGAGGTGTCAATTAAGGACACCGTTTCTATTGTATTACAAAATCTGTCCTTGTTCCTTGTGTCTACTTGAGGAATACCTCAACTGTAAAGTCAAAGGCACTATTCACACGTTCCATTGTTTGCGGGATCACAACACGCAACGTGAGTTTCAAGTAGGAAATGCTACACATGTACCATTCTTCTAAAGTGAATATCTTTGTACTGTAACAAATCTAAGGGCATGTTTGATTGGTAATTCCAAACCTACCAAATTCTGAAAACAGTAGACTTCGCAGAGACGGAAACATCATGCCTATCAAACACAAAATTCCTCAGAACAGCAGTTTTCAGATTTATCCTGACGAGAACAAGGTTTCCAGTTGAAAAAATGAAGATTAGTCCAGTGATTGGCAGCAAAGACTGAATTGACTCAATACACCACTTCAATTAAGCAGCCTTGTTGTGGAAATTTGTCAAAATTCCCTCCTATTGTTCTCATGAAATTTTTGAGCCCAGATTCAGATTTAGCACTCAAACATTAGTCTAGCCACGTGTTTTTAACCTGCTGGCATTTGTGACTGATGTTGTTTTGATGACAATGTAAAGTTCAAAGATTTATAAGGGATTTGACCATCAAAAATCATTTGGGGTGAAACTTTACACCCCGAGTCATTGACACAGTCAAGTCCCTTATAGATTTTTAAACTTTACATCGCCATAAAATTAACACTACAACCACTAGCAACATGAAAACTTGTGTTTGGACTAAAGTTTGGGTGTTGAATTCGAATTTGGCATCCAAAATTTCTTATGAAAGAATTTTAAATAATTTCCAAACGAGGCTGTTAATTGAAGTGGTGTATTACCATGGCAGCATGAGCAAATTTGTGTCGTTTTCAGAGTTCCACAAATTGAAAACGAGAATCTCTCCAAAGTCTGCCAAACCTTCCACCTGTTGGAGCAGAAGGTTTGGCAGGCCTTCCAAACCTGCCAAACTTGTAATTTTCGGAATTTGGTAGTCAATCAAAGACAAATTCCAAGTCTTCCAAGCCTACCGTTTTCAGAATTGGTACTGATCAAACACACCCTAAAATCAGATATAAAAACCTCAGCACCTTTTTCAACAGGCACAATCTGACCATTATCCATTATGATGCTGACAGCAATCTGGTCTTCTGATCTTCTTTCATTTGACTCCGAGACAACCACTTCTCCCATGACACTAAGGGCAACTTGGTCTTTTGATTTTGTTTCATTTGACTTTGCGATCGTTGTTGGACTTTGATGCTGATAGGACAGGCTTTGATGAACTTCCTCACCCCTAATTGGTGAAACAGCTTTGCACACTGAAAAAATCATGAAACAGCAGTGAAAACTGGGAACAATTTATTTCTCACTGACTAAAACACTACTTCCACCCAGTTCTTTAACTGCAACATTGGCAAAAATTCATACCTAAAACATAGTATATTATATATGCTGTAGACGCTATGAGAGGCAGATGCAAACAGGACGGAAACTTTTCTTAGCAGAATAAGGTCTTTCAAACTTCCAGTCAGTTATCAACAGACTGTGACTGACTAACGATAAAGAAACCACCTTTTCAACTGATGGATCTCTTTTCGGAATTTTTCAGAATTTCTTTAGCTTGGGTCATATGAAATTTCTGACCCCATATTCACATTCAGCACCCTAATTTCAGTCTAACTGCAAATTTTCATGATCTTAGTGTTAGAAAAGTTGAAAATTTATGAGGGATTTGACCTTGACCGTGAATAAAGACTGAGGGTGGAAAGATACACTTTGAGGATTTTAGCCATTTTTAAAATTCTCAGCCTTCAACAACAATAACACTATGGACAAAAAACATTTACTGTACATCAATTTTCATAAAGATGTTTATCAGTAATATTGTGAAGGTTATAATGCATATATTTTCCCAAGCCCATTTTTATGTGATCTGCTCGGTTGGGAATGTTCACTGAAGCTTGGTTGAAACGCCAAAAAAGTTAGGCCTGGTACTTCATGTTCCTTTCTCATAGGTCCATCACAGCCCTTTTACCAGTTTTGAATGGACCAATGATCAGGGACGCCAGAGCGATAGTAAGGGCAAAGGGGGTCAAAGAGGCATGCCAGGGCACCCTGGACAGAAGACAAGCGAAGTGAACTGAAAATAGAGTGGATCTGGGGGTCCTTCCCAGAAAAAAATGGCAATGCCCTTTAGATTAGCTTAAAATGCTATCAAGAATATTCTAACAGATGTTTGCATAAGTGATGCTCTCTCTTGGATATTTCAGTACAACTAACATTATAAGTTACAATGATTACTTGATTCTAAAGTTAAATCAATTATTTTCATAATATCGTATTTAATGTTGTTAAAAAAATATACTGTTTCATTGAAAGGGCACTCTTACCCACTTGCCTGTCTTAGCAAAAGGCAGGAGGGGTGCCTGCCCCCCACCCATCCTCCCCTCTCTGCGTTCCTGCCAATGCTATGGGTGGGGAGGGTTTGAAAGTTAGCGTTGTCAAAATAATATCATTTTTTCCCTGCTTAGCATGGAATAGCATGCTTAGCATTTTCCCTACTAAACAGGGAAAAAATTGATGTACTGTATGACTGACCCCCAATAGAGGTAACAGATAAGTCTCAGATCTTCCCAAAAGCTCTATCAAGGGTCAAAAAAGAAGGGGAATAAGGGGGGGGGGGTATTCTAAGAATTGCTCCACTGCAAGTTGTGGTGAGTAAACAATAAAAGCTGCGCAAGGTTCCCAATTAGGGGTCGATCATACAAGGATGTTGTCCTCGCTTAGCGGCATTTTGACGTTAATGGGTGGGGGGGGGGTCAACAGCCTTCAGCAACAATGACGCTAAGAACAAAAATTATTTACATCTATTTTTATAAAGATATATTTCTGTGACATTGCAATAATTTATGTGTTACTGTCTTTCCCAAGCCCATTTTCATGTGATCTTCTCGGTCGGAGAATGTTCGCTGAAGCTTTGTTGGAATGCAGAAAGAGTTTAGGCCCTGTACTTCACGGCCGGAAAATCTACTGCAAGTCCCCCCAGCCCCTCGTCACCCCAGAATAGACTGACACCAAGGGTGGGGGGTGGGGGGTCTGAAAGCTAAGTGTCGAAATGATTAAAAGGGGTCAGTCATGTATCGATTTAACAATGATATAAATCATCTTAAATCTTATGCTCTCTCCTCTCTCTCTCTTTCTTGGGCTGCAAACCTTTTCTTCTAGCTGCATTTGAGTGATTGCAGCGTTTTTGAACACAGTTTTCATAGTTGAAGAGAATGGCAACACAGCATGGTGGTTAGGCTCATCACATGATCTCATGTTGTTGAGTGGGCGACGAGAGAGAGACAGACAATCCATCGTATCGTCCATATCGATGATAACTGGCGCTGCAACTGCAAACCAGTTAGCAACTGGTTTAGCTCTTTCAAAGAATACTGCATACTTACAGGGCTTACCAGCATCCATCTCTTTGCAGGTTGCTTTTTCGCAGGGACCTTGAAATGATGATCCTCTTTGTTGACAATATGACTAGGCCTAATCAAGATGGCGGCTGCCGCCAAAACATGGCCTCGTTTTCATCTCATTCAATTTCTTTGTGTTTCACGTAGAGGATTGTGGGAGATTTAGATTTTCTTGCTAAGTGCGTTGGCGGGAAAGTGAGTTCAGTTTATGAAAATGCATGGCTCTGGGATCCAGGAAGAAATGTCGTAAATATGATGATAAAAATTGGTATTTGGTAGCAAAATATATTTGTTTAGGTAGATTTAGTTAGAGAAAAGCAATCATTGACACTTGTAAAGAAGATTCAAGACTCCGGAGCAAGTCGGTTTGACGAAGAAGAAAAATACATTTGCGGCCTAAATTTTTGAGAGCTGATCATCGTCCCGTCCCGAAAGCGCATTTTAGTAGACAGTGCACACATTTAAAGATGACGCACTGACACAAGGAATTTGCAAGCAACTTATATTATGGATGCCTTTGTTGTTAAAGTACATGGTGAGTATAGTGCCGCCGCCAAACGACGCAGGGAACATTAATAGGAAAGTTTTCAAAGGACGGAGCGACGAACCAGAGTGCATTCCATGTATTGTCGCCCTCAATGGGTCTAATCACAAATAGAATTGATATTATGATTAAATACTATGACTCTCAGAAATATTTTATTTGTGGACTTTAGATATCATGTCCTTGCCAACCATTATTTCTAAGCCAAAATATCTTTACTCGCGTTTGCTTCCAAAACTGTGGCTATATCAGCGGCACTCAACAGTCAGGACCAGATCTTTAAACCAAGAAAAAAGTATCTCGCCTTTCCGATATAAATGGTTTCCATGTTTGGAGGAGTTTCATTTTGGTGATTCGTAAAAGAGTGACTTTCAAGACCTGCAGATAATCTGCGTATTGTTTTCCTCGGACTTGCATGAAGAGACTCAAAGAACACCAAAAGAAACAAACCTTATCTTTCATTTTCTTAAAGATACTGTTTCTCTTAAAAATCCACAGTATTTCCAGCTCATTTGGATCAACTCCAAGGAAAATCAACCATTAAACACGCACGTAAATGTTGTGTTTCCTTTCCTGTTTGCCGCAATCGCGAAATTTATCAAATTAAAAAAAACTGATGCACCAAGAAAAAAACCGACGCAAGGAAGAAAATTACACCATATTATTCCTTGAGCATTGTAGAGTACAGGAAAATTAACAACAAACCTAGAAAAATTTGGCAACGAAAATTTGCAAGATGTTGCAATAAATGTTAGAATTTTATCTCAAAAGGTTGGCATGAACTGTGAAACCATTTAACAGGATATCAAATGTGCAAAAGTGGAAAAAGTACAAGCTGACCCATTAAACCCAATATCAACTCAAACGGAAGATTTGACTAATCTTGCAACTCCACGGAAAGTAGCCTGCCCAAATAGCTTCATATTTTTTAGAAATATCCTCTTTAACAAAACACAGGCAAAGAATATCATGAAACCAATTTAATTGGATTTTAAGAAAAATTTCAAATCCAGAAGCCTTGTATTTCACGTCAAAAGAGAAGCATGTGATTCTGACGAATGACAATATTAGACCCATTCATGGCAAAAGTAGTCTAAAACATTCACCAAAGGTACGCTGAGTCCTAAGATTGTATGCCAGGTGTTTCAGGGAGTGAGAAGGTGCTGAAACAACTGAGTGAGTACTCAAAATATGATGATTTTAAGAAACTTTCAGCACTGGCCACAATTCTCAGTAGTTTCCTATAAAAGAAACATGCGTATTATCAAAAGAAACTGCTGGAAGATCAAGGAAAACTTTGCATTCATGCCAGGATGCATTCTATGCACTTACTTAGGCCCAAAGTCTTCGGCTTAGACCTTACTTTTTTATCGGCATAGTGGCAACATTTCTTCAATAAAGTTGGCTGTTGGCGTGACGGTGTTTGAAAATATGCCTAGCTCTGCCTGTATGTGAAGTTGTCTTTGATCTTTTGGCAGTTTCTTTTGATAATACACATATTTAGTTTTTAAGAAACTTTTGTATGTCTTAATAGAATTGTTGGATTCTGTTTCAAATTCAAAAAGGAAATAATGGAAGTCTCAAAAATATATTCAGGTTTGGTTGACCCTAGTGATAGGAATATAGCTCAATGCAATCCAAAGTGGGTTGCAAGGCATACCTATAGCAAACTTCAACAAAGATACCTCAATTATTGATATTTTGCATGGAGAGTGAAGATATTAATCTTTAAAAGAAAAATTTGCCTCCAGCTGTAAACCTGAGCTTTGGCATTTTGGCTTAAAGGTGATCTGAAGCGAAAATTTTCATTGATTCAAATTAATGGCACTGTCAAATGATTCCGACTCCTGTTTGGATTTCTTTGTTATCTCTTTTCGTTTTTAAGTTATCCACTGATATTAAGTTTCAGTTGATGACGTCATTTTGTTTGTACATTGCTAGGATGATGTACTGGAATATAGCTGTATCTAAGTTTTGAAAGGTTACAGTTGTCGGAGACATTTAAGTTGAGCTGAATAAATGTAATAAAAATTGTTTCATGGACTGATATGATATTTAGAAAGGTATGCCAATTTAAGAAATGTTATTGGAGTACTGTAAATGTCCCTTAGGAAACATAGCCAGCCTTGTGCGTTTTCATTACTTTTTGCAAACAAAATGACATCATCAGCCAATCATACAAAATACTGTATATGTAATTCGAAAATTAAACAAGGTATCACAAAATGGTAAATGTCATTCTTTATCATTCAAAAGTGCTATCCATGACACATCAAGCAATCTGAGTTAGCTGAATGAAAAGCATGATCATTTGAAGAGCAAACTCTCCATGAAGATTTCCACTTATCTGACATTTTCTTTCCAACAGATGCACAGTCTGCAATCAAATTACAGGCAGAGCTGGTACTGAAGAAAAATGAAGAAAATGGACCCCCTTCCAAGAAAATAAAACATGGTAACTACTGTACAATAGAATTTTGTGATTAATCATGATAACACTGCAGTGAACTGTTATAAGCCATTTGAGATTCCAGTATGTGGTGCAACATCAGGCCTTGTGCTCATTATTGTGGCAAGGATGCTCAAGAATTCTTAGATGTTAAAGGATTGTTCACATTTTGATATATATATACAGTAAGAATTCCTGGGATTTATGTGAAATCTTTAAAACAAGAATTCGTAACAAAATTCTAAGAGTTCTTCATGTGAGAACTGCTGCGAGGGTCTTGGTGCTTAGTAAGCATTGGATCTGAGCCAGGAAGACTTGTATGATGGAGAGAGTGTCTTACTTCTTGTTAAATTTATGTCCTGACAATTCCCCAAGGTTCAAGGAAAGTTTTGTACACAAATGCCTGGGGATGGGACTAATTTTTGACAGATGCCCAGGGGCCAGACTCTGGAAAATGCCATATTCCCAGTAACTGTATAATTCAAAGGCTTAAATGGGGGTTAAATGTCTCAGAGCTGGCAAAAATTTACTGAAATATGCCTAGGGGCCTGAAAATTTTTAGTGGAAATGCCCAGGGATGACACAGGGGTTGTCAGTGTAGGAATTGAGCAAGACATTAAGCTAGACACTTCCAAGGAAAATGCTAAGAAACTGAATTAACATCTATTGGAATGCTAGTGATACTCTCTTGTTTTTACTGGGTGCATAAAAGCCTCTTCATAAACCATGATAGTGTCAAAGTGAATTAACATAGCTAATAATGATAATAATAATACTACAGGGTGTCCCAGAAAATTTGTGCCCCGTTTGCCTGAAGACCACGACAAAGCAGCAAAAGGTCGTCAACATATTTTGGCATGATGTTGCTCGCAAGATGTTAAATTAAAGTTTGCTTCCATCCCCGTAAAAATCCGTTAAGAGATGATGGAGCTATGACGTTAAGAAGACCAAATTTCTCTGATGACTGAAACCAGCGGTCGGCCATTTTGTATTACTATTTTTGCAACGATAATCAGCTTCATGGATGAGCTGAAACAGTAGCCTCCAATCTCATAGCTCTCGCGAAAGTTTCAATAATCATCAGAGACTTCAGCTATTTCTTACCCCACGATCCTTTATTGAATGTCAAAACGAAGACGAGGATCCCATGATAAAATAAACAATCGAAAGGCAATGACAAAAATATAGTCACATTTTGTTTGCAGGTGTGGTGAGTGCAGCAATTATTTAGTTTATCTATCAGTTCAAGTGAGACAATACAGCTCCAAAAATCTTTCGCCCTTCTCGCTTCTTTTAGTTCATTGTCTTCGGTAGTAAATCAATAATTGCTTGTAACAAATGAAGGGAGAAATCTGAGTAGGGATACGCTAGGGATGGCCACAAATTAAATGTGAAATATATTTTTGTCGAAGCTTTTGATTTTTTATTACTTTGGGAATTCTGATCTTCACTTTTTCATTCTATCAAAGATCGTGGGGTAAAAAATAGTCTAACTCTCTGATGATTATTGGAACTTTGATGAGAGCTATGACATTAAAGGCTGCTATTTCAGTTCATCCATGAAGCTGTTTATCTTTGCAAAATAGTGAGATAAAATGGCCGACCACTGGTTTCAGTCAACAGGCAGATTTGGTCTTCTGAAAGTCATAGCTCCATCACTTTTCGACGGATTTTCACGGGAACGGTGGCAAACTTTAATTGAACATCTGAAGAGCAACGTCATGGAAATGGTTAGTGATAATCTTTTGCTGTTTTCTCGCAATCTTCAGGCAAACGGGGCACAATTTTTCTGGGACACCCTGTATATTTATACAGGTCACCAGATTCAGCTTAAAAAGCTGCTATCACTCTGGGACCTGTTAACGTAAAAGTAAAAGTAAAAATATATCAATCAAGTTTAAAAGCTTAACAAGTTTCTAAAGTATAAAAAGTTGAAGTTATACATAAATATATATATATATATATGTATATAATAATTTTTTTTTTCTTTTTTCTTTTTACATGATGTTTTTTCAGTTAAGG
The DNA here is from genome assembly GCA_964019985.1 of Aurelia sp. 4 Dawson et al 2005. NCBI lineage: Eukaryota > Metazoa > Cnidaria > Scyphozoa > Semaeostomeae > Ulmaridae > Aurelia > Aurelia sp. 4 Dawson et al 2005. Next base: position 5,889,589 of record OZ026499.1, on the reverse strand, counting down.
TGTTCTCTTAATTTGGTTTTAAAACGTAATAATGAGTTTTCAACTTTCAGTTCGTTCGGCAATTTGTTGAATAGCAATGGCCCTTGGAATTGAATGCTTTTCCTAAAGGCTTCAAGTTCTGTCTTCGGAAGTTTCAGGTTAACCGCATCACCTCTGGTTCTTTTTCCGTGATTAACTTTTTCAAAATAATCTTTAAAGACATCTGGTGTTAGCCCATGTATACATTTGTATGCGAACAGTGCTGCTTTTCTGTGTCTTTCTGACTGTAATGATGGCCATTTCCCTGAACAAGCTTTCCCAAATACGCTAGTTTCTGCACGATCTTGGAGTCTTTCTAGCTTATTTACTTTCGACTCTGAAAGACATAGCATTATTAGGTCTGAATATGTAATTAAAGGTTGTATCATACTCTTGTAGATTGATTCTGCTGCTTGAGTTGTCAGTTTTTGTCTTACGCGCTTCAAAAGATGCACTCTTTTCACCGCTTTGCGATAAACCTGAAATAAATAAATAAATAACAAAAAATGCCTATCCAGGCTAGTGCTTGTCTTCCTAATCATTGATTATCAATATTCCATAAATGCAGTTGTTGAAAGCACCAAATTTACTGTAGATTGAGAAATTTGTTTACTTACTCCATGTAAGTCTTATTTTAACTCTGTTTGTTCCCTTTTGACATGACTAATTTTGCTAATTGATAATTTGTCCTTTGATCAAAATCCCAGATGGTCATTGACGATTGTTGATCAGTTTTTATCAGCTTGCTTCCTTACATACCATGGGAACAATTTCTTGAAAATCATTAGCTTGGAAAGAGCAAAAATCAAGTGAAGGAATTGATCTGATCAAGTCTGATAAGCTTCAGTAATTTGCAAATTTGAAGTTTGCAAAACTCAGTAAAAACTTTGAGGTGCTCATGTGTTCCAGTCTATGATTGAACTTGAATTGTAATATGTTTGCCCCACAATCAAAGCATCCTTGATAGGTCCTTTAACATCTTCTTTGAGCCTGCACCCTGTGATGATCCTTCCAAATAATTTCCTAGATGATGATGATGACATTGAGATAATTGATGAAGTAAAGCCTCTTCCAACTTCTAATGTCACAACTCCAAACACAAGTTTGAATAGCAGTAATCAGGAGAATTGCCCTTGTTCTGATACCCAGTCTGACACAAGTCCACAAGGAAAGGTTTCTGCAGATGGAGAACACTGCAAAACAAGTAATGATGGCAATGTAAGTAATGACTGTTGACATGAAATTATGATTAATTATACTGTATTGAAGTCTTGCAAACTCTTAATTTAAAGGTTCTGGTTCATCCTGCATACCTTGCTCGTATGGCCCATGAAAATGGTGACATAGACCAACCAAGAAATAACACATGCAAGGAATACCGGATGAAACAGAATTTAGCTCTCAAAATTGTTGGTACATTTAAGATTTTGATGATCTTCGTTAATTCTGGCCCAGGGGGAGGGTTACTGTATTTGTGGAGGTACTACTGGAAAGTCCGATCCTGGAATCAAATCCCAAAGACGATATATTGTTTGGGAGTAAGATTTTCAAATATGGTACCTGAGTACCCTGTTCTTGAGTTTCTTCCAACAGAATTGTCAGCTTCCACAGAAATTTGTTAGAAGTCTGTCAGAAATGTTGGCTATTCTTGATGTTGCCACACTGCTTTGTCTTTATCAGACCTGAATGTTTTGTTTTACAAGATTCACCTCTGCTTAAAGATAGAGGAGAAATAGATCTCCTGCAGATATCTGTCACTTAAAATCCATCCATTTACATCTGAAGGTGAGAACTGAATATTTAGAATACACACAAAAATGTAGATATTTTCAAAACTCACTATTCAACTTCTAATTTCAATTAATTAAGTTCATCATAGGTGGTAGCCGTTTTCAGGTATGATTCTTTTGGCCAGATCCATAAGATGGAGGTTACGAAAACTGTGGAAACCAGGAAGCAGGAGTTTCCTGTATGACTGAGTTCTGTTAATGTGGAACTCATTCTTGCGCAAATCTCCTGCTCTAGGGTTTCCATGAGTTTGCATGTGGACCTGGCCTGTTCTCTATCATTATTGCCAACAATTATCAACATTATTTCAACTGTGTCCTTGTGGAGATTACCTTTCCCTCAAGTTTTTTATGCTTCTTATCAAATGCCTTTAGCTGCAATTTTTGCATTGAGTATGACGAGCTTCTTCAAAGCCAAGCTTTTATTTGTATCAAAACTTTGTGTCATCCCTTTCATGTATCAAATTATCCAGACTTGTAGCAGGTGAGTCAGATAAAATGTGGAATGTTTAACAAGCCACATTTAGGCAAAAGCAAATTAGATTGGATTCATTGAAGTTTTTATTCTGCAGATGAAAGATTTGATTAGTTGCAAAAATTTAGTTTGTTGAAATCGCTCATTCCTTTCTATAGTTATATCTGCAATTTTGTAGTATCACGGTTTTGGTGAAAAGGTATCAGTTTTGCAAGAACTTTCTGTTGCCTGTCCATGTCGTTAAAGTTGTATGAAGACTCTCTTACAACTATGATGTAAATAGTGATAGTTTTTCCTTTTGTGCTCTAAAAATACCGTGTTTAAATTTCTATTCAAGGAAATGGTATGTTTGCCATTGGCTTAGTATGCTTGGGTTCAGACATTAGGAATATTAACATAACAGAAGGCCAATGCTAGGATTCTTGCGACACACAATTTTTCTTTATAATATTTCTTTACAATTATCTTATCAGATATCTTTACAATTTTCCTTTATATTGTTCATAATCAAGGAACGTAGCCCAATTTCGACCAAATCAATTTCCTTCCTCTAAGTTAGTAGCCTCTGCGCAGCCTCAATACCTTTGAGGCTGCGAGCAGGTTACTAAGTTCGTCATTTCCTATGCACTGAATTTCAAACAAGACAAATTTGCAAAGTGAATTGCATCAATGAAACTTGGCAAGCGCTCCATGGGCAGTCATTTTATTAGACTTGCCCCAAGTCTGTTTGCCTATCTCCTAAAGTCTGTTTGACCGATTATTTTCCCATGTATCCTGGATCCAGCATTCCAACAGTCCATAATGGAACGAAAGGGCCTTGATGAAATGTTAGAATGGCGGATCTAGAACTATAGTAATGGGAACAGTAAGACAGACTAGTAAAATAGACTAGGGGGCAAGTTAGTCATTTCATTTCATCACCCATTACTCATAGAACAAGATTAGCCCACCAAAGCAGAAAAGACGCAAACTTTCTGATGAAGAAAGAGCGGCAAAATTGAAACAAAAGGAAGACGCAAGATTATTGAAAGAAAAGAAGCAAGAAGAAAAGGAGAAAAAAGAAAAGGAGAAAGAAGAATTAAGACTGAAAAAAGAACAAGAAAGGATCGCAAAAGAGAAAGAAAAACAGGCTAAGAAAGAACAGCTTGAAAAAGAAAGGCTGGAAAGAGAAAAGGAAAAACAATTAAAAAGAGAAAAATTGGAGCAAGAAAGACTTGAGAAACAAAAGAAGAAGGAGGAACTTAATTTGTAAGTTTAAAGTACATCTGGGGTTATGTTACATAAATTTAAAGGCATTGAGTCATGATAATGAACATGAGCTGTTTTCCGTGTAGTTTTTTTATATCAATTAAAAACACCAACTACAACTACTAAATAAACTACAACTACGTTAACTGTGACAAGACACGAGGTCACCGGGTCCTCACCATGAATGCCACTTACAATTCAACTACAAATTTAATTTTAAAAAAAGCAAAATTAAGTAGAACGAAAAAAGAGGGTGCTGCTGCTACATTTCGACATTAATTTAACCTTGCTGAGGCTTTAATGAAGGAGATGGTTGCTTCTAATATGACTCTGTTTGCAACTGCACCCAAATTTTGATCACCAAAGAAGAGCAAAGGGCAAAGTTCTTTCGGATTTACATCGCCAACATTGAATCTATCGATATCTGAGAGCTGATCAAAGATATCTTGGGTGCAATATGCTGTATAAAGGGCAGTGCAGGAGAAATGCTCCCCGCTCATTGTCCTCTGTACCAGTGCCGCAGATACACATTGGACTTAAGCAGGCGAAGTTATGTTAACATCTATGCCCATTTAATGCACTAAATTCAACCCTTAGCTTGGTTAGAAGTCTGATACCCAGGATGTCACGAATTTTGTAGGTAGGATTTTTACTTGGCCGTATGATAGCAAGCAGATTCCTTTTAAACTGGGAAATCGAAGAATAATTTCTTACCTTATTATCCAGTAAGTTCCATTCAGATATATGTATTTTGGAAGTACGAGTCGGAGTACCGAATTGTTTTTCCAGTAGGTTGTTCGTAACAATGTGGGTTTCTCAAATTGTAGACCAGATTTCGCTGCTGGGGAATGTCAGAATGAATATAGGTTATCCGGTGCTTTTGACTTGCACAGAGAATAGAAATGGTATAATCTGCGATACCACCTACATCCATCTGTTTTCTGTGTATCATGTGACTTTTGTGATAAAGATCAATTATTATTCCAAATAAACTAACGGGACCTGCTATGCTGTTGCACAATGAGTCTCATGTGATTAGTTTGATTTGACAAGAACGCTAACCAGTCAGCTGCACTATCGAGAACCATGAGTAAGCAGATTCTGGAAGTTAGGGGACACACAGCCTACGTAACATGACTCAATGCCTTTACACATTCTCATATTCTGGGTGAGCCAGAAAAATTTTCCACTTTTCTTAGTTCATTGCACCACAGTACTTGATGGATTGGAATGAATCAAATTCTGCCTCATTGAAGTATCTGTTAAGTTTTTTTGCGTTTTTATGAGCATAGGAAATATGGGTAACCTTGATTGATATAAATATTTCTTCGTTGCAAAATGCCTGAAGTGGGCCGAAAACACTTGACGACATCGCAAACAAAATTTCTTGCACAGAACAATTAGCGACGAAAGTATAATTTTTCACCACTGAGGCTGCCCATTTACTGCCATGGGAGTCAAAATCAATTCGTTGTATCATTTTCTTTCAAATGCTGAGGCAGGGTAATTGTTTTCTTTGCCAGCAGTTCCTCGTAAAGTTTTGTTTGGATCTTTATTAGAGCTAGGGAAGAGGAGAGGAAGAAAAGGGAAGAGGAAAGAAAACAAAAGGAAGAAGAACGGAAGCAAAAAGAAGAAGAACGGAGGAAAAAGGATGAGGACAAAAAGCTGAAAGATGAGGAAGAGGTGAGTCAAATGATGACGCCTTGAAAGATATCGCAATTATGTTAAATCCTCCATATAGCACCCACCTGCGAATAAGCCCCTCCCATTAGCCCCAGGTCATCACAGATCAGACTTCACACAAACTAGACTTCACAAATAAACCCCTCTTTTATACCCCCATATGGATGTATTTTCATTTCACAAAAAAGGGAACTTTACACAAATTTATGCATTTTCTGTCTTCGTATCATGTTTACTACCGTTAAAGTTCAATATCAATTTCTTAATATATCATTTCATCTGAAGTCGTGTTCAAAATTGATATATATTTTCACTTTCTCCGTATCTTTGTTTATCAGCAAGGATTGTAGAATACCATCATACCCATATGTTGCCATCAATCATCTACCTTATTATTTCATAAGCCAGACTCTTTGATAAGTCCCCATCAAAGAATTCATTTTAATAATAAGGCTCTGGGGCTTATTTAAAGACCTTTTTATGCTTGGAAGTAATACTGTTAACTGAAAATCGTGAGAAATAAAGCTGAGCCCTGTGTGGAAATTTCCCAATTTGCGATAAAGCTCTTACAGTTTTTGGAGATGAGTGGCCGAGCGACTTATACAGTTTCCGTCACGAAATCCGGATCGATGACATTCTAGACATCCGACCAAACAACTCACTTCTATGACCTAGGTGCCCCATGCCCTGGATGCTGCGTGCATAGTAGATCTACATAAGTTTTAAATTGCTAAAAAATTCTCTGGCCTACTTTGAATAGAGTAACGAATGAAGAAAATGAGTGAATCTCAGCTATCAAAAGTTAGGATATTTGGATTTTCGTGATTTCAATTAGCTGAAAATGGACATAGAAACTTTGTCTGTAGTTTGCTTGAGAACTTTTGAGTTTTTAGTTTTTTACTGGCAACAGCTACCTACATTATTTCAACTGTGTCCTGGTGGATATTACTTTTCCTTCAAATTTTTCAGTTTACTTAACGAATGTGTCTGGATGCCATTTTTGCATTGATCGTGGAGAGCTTTTTACAAGCCTAGCTTTTGTTTGTATCAGAACTCTCATGCATCTAAGAGTTACTTATTTACGGACGTCGCAAGAAGTTCAGTAATGAAGGTCCCTTGAACCGAAGTTCCTTGTCTATGGTTTTTGTTAAATTGCAACAAACAGTTTTATCGTATCATCCCCCTATTTCTTCCAGCAACGAAAGAAAGAAAAGGCAAAAGAGAGTTTTAAAAGTTTCTTCATTAAGAAATCCCCACCAAAGGTAAGAAAATACTTCAGACTTTTGGCTATTAACTAACCTATGATTCAGTCCTGTACCTCAAGTTTTCTCCGCATTTAGAATTTTTAAACACTGGAAGTTATTTTTAGGCCACCCGATTTACTCGTCTTTTTCTTCGCTCAATAAATTCCTACTTCTTCTGCAGACGCTTCTTTTCTATTGCTTTTTTGAGCTGTTCCAAGCACCCATTTTGCAGCAGATCTCCTGCAGTGTTTCTATATTAGATTTTGCATCTTGCCTGAGCGACCGCGTAAATCTCCTCCTTGTTTCTTCTCACAGATTGTTTTGGTTTTGCTCAACTCAGTCAACCAAAAGCAGCTGATGCTGATTTCACTTTGCTTTGGTTGCATTTTATTTGAATTTGTTTAAAGGCACACTATCATGGCGCTTACATGACCGCCTAGTGCTTTGGGGGGCCCATGGGCAAAACGGGGAAATTAGGCCCCCTGCGAGCGAAGCGAGCGGAAATTTTGTTAATCACGCCATTTAGGTTGGCTTAAAATGCATCTCAGAGCATTTCTTGCAGTCAAAATGTTACAAATCTTCAGTTATTAGGTCCCTTAGATCCCGAGGCCCCGGGGTAAATTGCCCCTCCCCCCTCTCCGGGCCCCTGGGCGCTGATAGGGTAAATAAGAAAAAAGATCCAAAAGAACTGAGTCATGGGGCAAGTTTCAGTTACTTCAGCGGCCACAATGATGAACTCCTTGATCTGACTCATCCGCAGAGAATATTTAGCAGTTAACAAAAAAGCGGCCATTAAGGACCATATTCACACCATTGGGCATCCTGAATCCAAAGAAGACTTTTCTAACTTGGACAAAGCTTCAAACTGATCTGTCCTGTTCAGTGGCGGATTTAGGGGGTGCAGTTTGGGGCAGCTGCCCCCTTCATAATGAAAACTTAGCTTGGCGCCCCATTTTTGGCAAGAAGGGCGCCCCTTATCCTGACCCAAATGCACTCTTTTTTTCGCGTTTCGTTCTGAATGTGGGAAACATATGAATTAAGGCGTTATTCAATTGAAAAACCAGAGAACTTTTCCTGAATAAGGGCCCAAAAATTTCTGTGCCCCCATCGGCGCGCTTACTTTTCACTGTACTTTTGGCGCCCACTCTGCAAGTTGTCCCCCCCCCCCTTCAACTTCTGGCTGGATCCGCCCCTGGTCCTGTTGATCCATGAAAGTTTATTAGTAATGAGAGATCGCCCGTCATTGAACTTTCAGAATTCTTCTGTTCCACTCGCTTCGTTTTGATTCTTTTGGCACTTTGTAGCTCACTGGATTTTTCACCGGTATTTTCCTTATTTGTAGATTTGAAAATGATAATTATTTATGCATGTTGCCAGAATAATTGAGGGTTTGAGAGCTGAATTTCCAAGTGCAATTTCTTAGCTGAGGATGACGTGACATCCTATCCAAACTTTGTTATAATGATATGGCCTTGTACAACTGTTCACGTCGTCAACGCTCTGACTCATTTCATGCACGAAAGAAATCATGATTCCTAGGCATGATGAATACAAACTTATTTAATCCTTGGTTTTTGACTTTACCTGAAAGTGATCTTCAATTCTTAATTTTCTTTGTCATGTAGCTAACATATGCAATGCATGTAAGCTTTACTTACAGTGACGCGGCTTTGTTGTCACTGTCGATCAAATCATTCAAGTACAATGTGAGCTCGGGCATAAAGCCCTTGCTTGAGGTTTAAAACAGAAAATACACTGCAAATTCAGCGAAAACAACTTCAAAACTTCATCAAAACACAACTCTCGTACAAAATCGATGAATGAAAATCAATGTGTGTCAGTCAAGTTCCGCTTTTGATCCTTTTGTTTTCTTGTCTCGTTCTGCGACGGGGGTAATGTTTATATTATGAACAATGGCTATGAATATTATCATTACAAATAAAAATAAATGGGGTCCAGTTTTTAGTCTTTCTCACATACGCCCCTCGTTCGAAAAATGTTCTCCTGAACATTTGGCTACGGCTATGCGAATCTGATTTCCACTAACGAAGTCATTCTCAACAATCCTTGCTGGAGATGGCCAATCTCTCAATGAAAACTTTACTACACGACTTCCTCTTAATGACTGTTCAAACAGAAGAGAATAGTACAATTAGTAACTTCTTGAATCAGTGTATCTGATAAAAATATCAACGACTGCGCGTTGCTTCGGAAACTTGATCATCTCGACGAGTATATAAAGCAAATGTTAAATCAGCATAGATGAAAATGTATTTGAGTCTTGTGGCTAAGCTAACATGTAACTGTGACATGACGAGGGTAGATTTGATTCCGCATAACCGGTGAATAGTACCATGGGCAAAATGCTGGCATGTTGAACATTGGAAAGTTTGACATGACTTGCAATGGTTGAACGCTAGCATGTTGAATGTTCGATGGAGATCCAAACCGGTCATAGTTCAGCATAATTGGTGGGTTGCGAATGCGCAATGGTCTTCGGTGTTGATTATCTGCTAATGCATCCGATGATTCTGACGATACTGAAATTGATGGACTAAATGTTGGAGCTAAAGGTGATAATCCCGACTGTGGTGGCGAATGCTCCTCAATGTTCCGTGGCGGACTGGCTTGGTCTGCTTCAGGTTCTTCACCAGCCGTTTCATTCAGTTGGGTAACTTCTTGATTATCTTCATTTGATGAGGTGTTGTCTGTAACAATTGGTTCGGGCTGAAAAGCGGGCAAGAACATTGGAAATTCTTCCGAATCAGCGTCACTTTCATCTGTAGCACGTTCTGTCACTCTCAGTTCTTTTGGCTTGGGTGTACGGACGTACGGTTTGCGCTTTGGTAATTCTTTCTCAGGATCTGTATCAACTAGCATGTTACAAGGCAAGAGTAAGTTCCGATGTAGTGTGCGCTCTCGTCCCGTTCCAATCTCTGGTTTCACGACATAGACTGGACCATCTTCCTTCCGACTAACAACTACATGTACTTTGTCTTCCCAATACGAACGAAGTTTGTGGGGCGCCTGCCTTGGTGTTAAGTTTCTTACAAGAACACGATCACCAACTTCAAGGGAAACATGATGCATCCTTTTGTCGTAATGAACCTTTCCCGATAACCGTGATTTTGCTGAATTTTGCGATGCAATACGATGTGCTTGGCTCATTTCTGAGTACCATTTGCTGACAGATGGTGTCACTTTAGGCAGGTTGTCCGTAGCTTCAGGAAACATAGCATCAATAGGCAACTTAGGCTTTCTTCCAAACATCAGAAAGAACGGTGAATATCCAGTTGCGGAATTTCGAGTGCTATTATACGCATGTGTCATCTTGTTGAGAGCATCCTTCCAATTTGATTTTTCCTTGTCAGATAATGTTCTAAGCATACCAATTATCGTTTTGTTGAAGCGTTCTGTTTGACCGTTCCCCTGTGGATGGTAAGGTGTAGTACGCAGTCGCTTGATACCCATTAATTTCTCTAATTGATGGAACAGCTTGTTCTCAAATTCTTTCCCTTGATCATGCAATATCTTGTCGGAAAAGCCAAAACGTAGAAAGAAATCGTTGAATAGCTTATCGGCTGCGGTCTTTGCTTCCTTGTTTCTTGTTGGATAGGCTTGCGCAAAACGGGTGAAATTATCAACAATGACTAGAATATACTCGTAACCACCAACACTGCGCTCCAGGTGCAAGAAATCGATTGAGATTAACTCTAGCGGCATGGTTGATACGATATTCTGAAGTGGTGCTCTCGTATGTTTATTTGGAGCTCTGTCTTTCAAACACGGGCATACTTTGGTGACGTATTCAGTGATCTGGGTATGCATGCGTGGCCAGTAGAATCTCTCTCTTGTCAGGTCAAAAACTCGATCAGCTCCCAAATGGCCCATGTTGTTGTGCAGTTCTTTCAAGACTAAAGGACGATACTTTGCTGGTAATACAAGCTGGTCCAAATCTACTGAGCGATGTCTCAATATTCCAGCTTTGGTGAGATGCAATCGGTCCCATTCGCGAAGCAAGATTTTAACATCTGGCGATTCCATTCTGATTTCATCAGCTGATGGCTTTTGACTCTGTTGTTTGAATTTGAGCACACGTGATATAACTGGATCTTGCAACTGTGCATCCATTATTTCGTTATCACTAAAAGAAGTAGCATCCTCACAGCTTGCAACATGACTCTTTGGATTACTGTTTGCATTCACAGCAGCGATCCAGGTGGAATTTCCTGACTTTCCTACTTTTATACCATTGATAATCGCGTCAATTGTATCGGTTGAGGTTTCTTTTGAACAGAGTTCTTGGTAATGAAGAGGTAACCTGGAAAGGGCATCTGCATCACCATTGCTTGTACCTGGTCTATATCTGATCTTGAAATTAAAGTCTGCTAGCTCAGCAATCCACCTATGTCCAGTAGCATTAAGCTTTGCAGTACTTAGGACATAAGTAAGTGGGTTGTTGTCAGTATAAACAACAAAATTAGGTGCGTAGAACAAGTAATCACGAAAATGATCACATACAGACCACTTCAATGCGAGAAACTCGAGCTTACCAGCATGCATATGATAACTTCTTTCAGCCTGTGTCAAAGATCGTGATCCATATCCGATTACTCTCAGGACACCATCCTCATCTTCTTGGTACAAAACTGCACCAAGTCCATCTTTGCTTGCATCTGTGTGCAGAATAAACTGACGTGTGAAATCAGGATATGCTAGGATTGGTGGTGAGGTCAGGGCTTGGATCAACGACTCAAGAGAAGCTTGATGGGTGTCCTTCCATTGAATCTGGGTGTTGGATGGCAACTGACCTCCTCTGGCGTTGTTTGGTGCTCGTTTTCTTTGGTTACCAGGTGGTTTCTTGGTACCATCTGTTCGCAGCAAGTCTGTCAATGGCTTAGCAACCTTGGCAAATCCAGGGATATACTTTCGATAATAACCTACAAGTCCCAGGAGCTTACGAAGTTCACCAATGGTTCTGGGTGGTTTGTCTTGAAGCAATGTTATTGCTTCAATATTGCTGAGGTTTGGCTTGTAGCCATTTTTGGAGACGACATGTCCAAGATAACAAACCTCCTGCTGAAAAAACTTGCACTTACTGGCTTTCAATTTCACGCCACGACTGCTAAGATGATTCAGGACCAGTTGTAGATGTTCCACATGTTCTTCAAAGCTTTTACTGAAGACAATGACATCGTCTAAGTATGGAACACATATCTCATCACGAAGTCCACTCAAACAGTCCTCCATAAAACGCTGAAATACGGATGGGGCATTAGTTAAACCAAAAGGGATTCGTTCCCATTCGTACAAACCCCATGGTGTTATGAATGCAGTTTTGTGACGACTTTCTTTCTCGACATAACCTTGATGATATGCCTTATTCATATCAAGCAATGTGAACCAGGTGTTACCTCCTAAATTTTCGACTGTCTGTTGAATCCTAGGCAATGGATGTCTATCAGGTATTGTTTTTCGATTTAGCTGACGGTAATCAATGCAAAGTCTAAGGGTACCATCCTTTTTTCTGACGCAAACAACTGGCGATGAATATGGTGACTGTGACTTACGAACAAAACCTCGATTCAGTAGATCCTCAATGTAACCTTTTACTTCATTAAAAAGTGGTTTAGGCACATTTATGTATGACTTCTGAACAGGAATGTTGTCAGTCAAGTTTATCTCTAACTGTAAATCCGGGATGTTCCCTACATCATATTCATTGGCTGAGAAAACATTTGGTTCCTTTTTGAGCATGTCCAAAACAACTTTCTGCTGGTCTACTGTAAGGGTGTCAAGATTAACCGATTTTAGGATGTCATTGTTGCTTGACACATTCCCAGAAACTGAGGAAACATTAGCTGACTTACCACTGCCTAGATTTCTTTGCGTTACCTCCAATTCAGTTACAGAACGAACTCGCTCCAGGCGGCCTATCTCTAAACGTCCCTGCAATTTAACATCATGATTAGTGTGGTTGGTAACATGAATAGATACCCGGTTTTCATTCTTTTTGAGCAAAATCAGTTCTTGAAAAATGTCAAGTCCGCTGGGCCATGTTTCAATGTCATTTGGCTCAAAGAAAAACAAAGTTGCTTTTGACACTGGCTCCACATTAACACGACAGGTAACCTTTGATGAAGAATTCTTTCCAATGACCAATGGATTTTTGGATGTTTTTACAGTCAAAGGGGACTCGTTTCTGGTTTCTTTTACAATGTCAACAAAAGCAATGACATCTTCATCACTGACTTTGCTTAATGACGTTTTCAAACATGCCATGAAATCAAGTGAATTATCAGAATGACTGTTAATTATCTCCTCCAAAACATTGTACCCAATGATCACATTGTCGATATCGGTATTTGTGACTAACATGGGCACTTTGAGGCCATTACTTGCCCCTTCTTGTAAACTAAATGATAACACGACATATCCACTGTATGGTAAAGTGGAACCATTTGCTGTTTTAAGATCAAGGGCTGTGTCACTGCCTAAAAGTTCTGACACATCATGAATTTCTTCTTCTGGGAAATGCTCAGTCAAAATTGATTTTGAAATGATTGAAACCTGTGCTCCTGTGTCCAACAGTGCCTGCATTTTAGTACCTTGAAGTGAGCATGTAATGAGACACTTATCACCAATAAGTTTCACAATTTTTTGATAGTTTTTATCACTTAAATGTGATGGTTGCAAAAGACTGTCATGAGAGTCACCAATTTGGATTCTAACTGTGTTTACTTGTTTTTGCTCCGAAGCAATGACACAACAAAGTGGCTCATGCTTTTGCCAGTCCCTTTTCTGGCATATTTTGCTACAATAAAATACAGTTTTACACTGGTTGCATGTTCCAAAAGGCATGTCCACAGTTTCTTCTTTCAAACAAAAATGACACTGATGGGGCGTTTTAACAGATTCAGCTATGGGTTGCCCCTGGGTTGCCATAGCCCTCTCCCGTTTTTTGGAGTATTTCTTTTCCTACAACCATATGCAAAATGACTCGAATCACCACAAATAAAGCAATGTGTACACTCTTCAGGCTTATTTTGGGCTACGCAAGACTCACAACCTCTTGGCGGGCGCTTGGGGGGTCGTGGCTTAACTTCAGACTCTTTGGTGGGTTTAGCCTTAAATTCTTCAAATGATGCCTTCAATTCTGATAACCCTGCTTGAACAGCACTTAAGGTGGCTTCCAATGACTTTTGACTTTCAGGGGGTTTCTTTTTGTCGGTGCGCTGAATGCAGGGCTCTTGGGCTGGTGCAACTTGGGTGATATTTTCCACTCGACCAATGGTATACTTCTGGCCCTTCTTCCCCAATTTGGCCTCCCTTTCTTGCTCTTCAGAAAAAATCACGTTCATTTCTGCAATCAATTCATCATCAGGGATGGCTTGGTTTTGCAAAAAAGGCCTTAATTTTGAACGCACGGATTCATCCCTCAGTCCAGTTTCAATTGAATGAAGGAACAGATTTTGAATAAGACTTTGGTCGTATTTGATCTTGGAATCAGCTTCTTTACACGTAAAAATCACCCTTTGGCGCAACTCAAGAGCTCTGAAAAGAAACGCTTGGGCATCTTCATTGGGCGCTTGCGTCAAAGTTGAGAGGGCCTTGTACAATTCAGTGGAAGATTTCTCTCTATAATGTGAGCGAAGAATTTTACGCAATTTTGAGAGGGGCAAATCAGGGGTACACTCTAAAAAACTTCTCAATGGGAGCCCTGGACTAATAGATCGAATTATTGCCTCATTAACTTCCACTTCACTATACCCTTTTGCAAGGGCCCCTTCAATTTGATGTACCAGGGAAATAAAATTTAATTTATTGGTCTCCCCTGGTTGGCCTATTGTTCCTGAGATTTTAAATTCTCTCCTAAGCAAAGAACTATTATTAGGCTCATTGAATCTCATATCTGTAATCTCTCGTACCTGGTCTGGTCGCTTTTTCACCTTCAAACTCAAGTCTGCAACTTTTTCTCGTAACTCTTGTTGTTCTTTAACCAATCTTTCTAGTTCCTCCTTGGCTGCTGTATCGTCGTGTTCTTCCTCCCTTTCTTCTTCGTCTCCTTCCAAGTCGGGCATGCTAGGCTCCATGATAATTCCTGCGATGGTTTCCAAAAATAGACGAATGACACTCTCCTCTGCACCACTGGTTTTGGATTCGATTGCAGCTCTCACCTCCTTTAAAAGATTTCGTTTGGTCTTCCCTTCCTTGGTAACTTTTAAATGTGTACACAAGTGGGTCAAAACATCATCTTGTAGCGTGTAAAGCTTGCCTAAAATCACAATTTCCAGCTGGTCGAGGTCCATCATTTGTTCCATGTTCGAAGCAACAACAGCCTAAGCAGCGAGACAAAACATCACCGAGAGTGGATAAATGAACTACACGCTCGGCAAAAGCACTCCAATTCTCGTGATTTCTTCTTTAGTCGGAGGTGCCAAAGTGTGAGCTCGGGCATAAAGCCCTTGCTTGAGGTTTAAAACAGAAAATACACTGCAAATTCAGCGAAAACAACTTCAAAACTTCATCAAAACACAACTCTCGTACAAAATCGATGAATGAAAATCAATGTGTGTCAGTCAAGTTCCGCTTTTGATCCTTTTGTTTTCTTGTCTCGTTCTGCGACGGGGGTAATGTTTATATTATGAACAATGGCTATGAATATTATCATTACAAATAAAAATAAATGGGGTCCAGTTTTTAGTCTTTCTCACAACAACTTGGCTAAAATGCTTTTAAAAGTATGGTTATCAATAGCAGGCAACAAATCACTTTTTGATTATTAAACAAATTTACCAATCATATATCTCTATTTTGCAGAAAGTTGTATTGACTGATGAGAAATATCAAAGGTTTAAACCATTTGAAGTGAAACCAAATGTGACAATGGCACCAATTGTACGAAGAAAACCCATCGAAAACAAGGAACAGTTTACAGAAGCACTGTTACAACAGGTATGAGATTCATTATTGTGATGTTAGTGATGTAATTTGCTGCTAGCACGACGTTGGTCAGTCCTCGAGTAGACTCATTATCCAAAGGAAGGAAAGAGCTAAAGCTTGCTATAGACCATGGGGAATGTGGACACATTTTGGGTGTTGATTGTCTCCACAGTACCTGGCCTAAATTATCTTTAATGATTAAATGTATTTCGTTACCTTGATTGTCTTCAATTCACTGTTTATCTCCTCGTTTTTCTCGAGGAGCACATCAGCATGCTATATACGATTCTGCATCGCCTAATGTTTTTGAACTGCACTGCGATTTGAAAGCCGTGACATGAAAACTAGTTCCCAGATTGACGCGGCCTTCTAACGACTCACAGCTTTCGAATCCTAGTGCAGTTCAAAACATTTAGGCCATGCAGAACCGTTGATAGCAGGCCGATGTTGTGCTCCCAGACAAGAACGAGAAGATAAACAGTGAATTGAAGACAAGCAAGGTAACGAAATACAGTTGATCATTACAGATGATTTAGGCCAGGTATTGTGGACCCAATTCAGGTCAGGTCAGTCAATGCTGCTACTGGTACCATGTAATCCAGTACTACCTGTTTCATGGTCGGGTCGTCGGCGACTAAACCGGCTCCCCCATCAGAAATTTCTGATGAGGTGGGTGGCTAGACACCCTGCAGGACTAAAAACAATACCTGACAAAGGGCGGATGAGCTTTTACAAGCCAACGGCCATCTAGCAAAGGGAAGGAAAACCCTTTCAAAACCCTGTAGAAGGCAACGGGAAACCACTCCAGTATCCTCCCAAGAATACCATGGAAATTCATAATTCAAGAAAGAAAAACAACAGCGTGAATGGGGTTAAGCCCACTGGGGTTAACTCTTCGCTCGGTAGAGATTCTCATATGCCACAGGTGAGACTCGACCGTCATCCAGCTACTGATGGCATTAACAATAAGAGTACAGTGAAGATAGCCACATGGAATGTAAGAACCCTATATCAAAGTGGTAAACTAGAGAATATTAAACAAGAAATGACTAGGTTACAGATAAATATCCTTGGTCTATGTGAAACAAGGTGGACAGACGCAGGCTGCTTCCAAAGTGATGATTTTAAGATAATTTTCTCTGGTGGTAGTAAACATGAAAAGGGAGTTGGTCTGATTGTAGATAAAAGATTTCGAAAAGCATCTTAGGGTATTGGACAATCTCTGATAGATTGATGTTAATGAAGCTGAAAGGCCATCCGTTCAACATTTCTATAATACAGGTGTACGCACCAACCTCAGAGAGTGACGAGGAAGAAATTGACAAATTCTATGACATGCTAGACAAGGCAAAAGGGCAATGTAAATCACAGGAAGTAGTCATCATTATGGGTGACCTAAATGCAAAAGTTGGAAGCGGAAAGTACGGTGATGTTGCGGGGAAGTATGGATTAGGGATAAGAAATGAACGAGGACAAAGGTGGGTAGAATGGTGCGACGCAAATAACCAAGTCATTACAAACACATGGTTTGAAGATCATCCAAGAAGAAGGTGGACCTGGAGAAGTCCTGGTGGGAACTTTCGAAATCAAATTGATTACATCACTATCAATAAAAGGTTTAGAAATGCAATAAAATATTCCAAAAGCTACCCAAGGGCAGACTATGGAAGCGACCATAACCCAGTGATATGCAAAATCGCAATAAAGCTAAGAAAATTGAAAAAAGCTCAGCAAGCTCCGAAACTACAATATAACAGCTTACAGAAAGACCAAGACATTAGAAATCAATATAGCATTGCTGTAAGGAATAGATTTGAAGTGCTAAAGAATGAAGAATGTAAGTCAACTTGGGATTGCTTTAAAGAATCAATTGTTACAACAGCTGAAGAGATTGTGCCTAAGAAAGAGAAGCAAAGCAAGAATAAGTGGATGACAGGAGAAATCCTATACCTCATGCAAACACGTCAGAAGGTTGCCAACAAAGAAAGTACTGAATACAAAAATGTAGATAAACAAATAAAAAATAAATGTAAGCAGGCCAAAGAAACATGGATAAATGAAGAATGTGAAGAAATTGAACGCCTAGAAAGAACAAACACGGCTTTGATGCATGAAAAAATAAAGTCGATTTCAGGCCGTAAGACGTGCACGTCAAGTGGATGCATACAATCAAAAGATGGCACTTTAATAATGGAGAAGGATGAAATTTTAGAACGATGGTCAGAATACATTGAAGAACTGTTTGACGATGAAAGAGGGCAGAAACCAGTTATTAGGAAGAACATAGAAGGTCCTAGAATCCTAAAAGCAGAAGTCACCGCAGCTATTGCACATACGAAGAGGAACAAGGCAGCGGGTCCAGATGGAATAGTAGTTGAAATGATTGAAGCACTTGAAGACTTTGGAATCGACACAATGACGGAAATTATAAATGAAATTTATGACAGTGGTACGATTCCAGAAGATCTAAGCAAATCCATTTTTATAGCTTTACCAAAGAAACACAATGCAACAGAATGTGAGCTTCATAGAACGATAAGCCTCATGAGCCACGTCATCAAAATGATTTTGAGGATAATCATGTGGAGAGCAAGGAAGAATATTAAACCTGAAATAGGAAAAGAGCAGTGTGGATTTATGAAAGATACGGGAACAAGGAATGCAATTTTTACGTTAAGAATGATATGTGAAAGATCCATTGAGATGCAAAAAGATATTTATTTATGTTTCATCGATTATACCAAAGCTTTTGACAAAGTGAAACACGTGCAACTATTAGATATGCTCCAAGATTTAGACATAGATGGGAAAGACATACGACTACTAAGAAATTTGTATTGGGAACAAACAGCAGGTATAAGGATTGAAGATAAAATTAGCACCTATAAGCAAATAAAGAGAGGAGTGCGCCAAGGATGTGTGTTGTCGCCTGACCTTTTTAACTTATACAGTGAACAAATATTAAGAGAGATAAAAGATTTGAAGGGTCTAGTGATAGGAGGCTATAACATGAACAATTTAAGATATGCGGATGATACAGTGTTGATAAGTGACTCAAGAGATCAGTTGCAGGAGATTTTGGATAAGGTAGTAGAAGAGAGTGCAAAAAGGGGATTATCAATTAATTGCAAAAAGACTGAATGTATGGTGGTAAGCAAAAAATTGGATGTACCAGACTGTCAATTAACAGTTGGAGAAAGAGAGATAAAACAGGTTGAAAAGTTCAGTTACCTAGGGAGTTTAATTACATCAGATGGAAGAAGTAACAGTGAAATAAAGAAGAGGATCGGAATGTCAAAAGCTATTTTCGAGAAAATGGGGAAGCTACTCAAAAATAGAAAATTATCAATGAAAACAAAATTAAGAGTATTAGATTGCTACATATTTTCTACCCTCACTTACGGCAGTGAATGCTGGACTATATCACAGACTATGGAAAAGAGATTACAATCAGTTGAAATTTGGTTTTACAGAAGAATGCTTCGAATATCTTGGACAGATCATATGTCAAATGAGGAAGTACTGGCTAAGGCAGGAACAAGAAGGAAACTTGTCGTAACGATCAGGAAGAGGCAACTGCAATTTTTAGGGCATGTTTTAAGAAAAGAAGAACTGGAAGATGTAGCAATAACTGGAAAAATTGAAGGAAAAAGAGCCAGAGGAAGACAGAGGCTCACTTTCATCTCAAGTCTCAGCCATTGGATGAAGATCAATGAAAAGGATATAATTAGAACTGCAAAAGACAGAGACTTATGGAGAACCATGGCCGCCAACGTTCTGGAAGAACAAGGCACTTAGAGAGAGAGAGATTGTGGACCCAAATTGTGTCCACATTTCCCATGTATAGACCATCTGCCAATTAGGAACAAGGGACTGAGGCGAGCTTGGCCAGTTCCGACAGCCCCAGTAACAGTTGGAAATCCGGGTAATCCTCTCCATTTCATTGAAACTAGTAAGCCGCACTGAGTGGTCTAGTCGCTGTGCGAACTTGAATATTTTGCTGTTTATTCCCCTCCCAAGAGTTGTCTGGTACTTTTCTACTATGTTAAAGATGGTCTGAAGCGAAAATTTTTATTGGTGGAAATGAAGGACCCTTTTGATTGATGAGAAATGTTGTTAACATGTTTTTGATATCTCATTTCGTTTTCAAGTTATCCGATGATTTCAAATGTCAGGTGATGACGTCATTTTGTTTGCAGAATATTAGGATTCTATATGGAAAAAGCTGTATCTGACCTTTAAAAGGTTACAGTTGTAGGAGACATTTCAGCTGAGCATAAAGAACGCGATAAACAATGTTTCATGAGCTGGTTTGACATTTACAAAGGAATTTTATTAGAATGAAAGGTCTTTGACTATATTTCCCTTTAGGAACGTGGTCAGCCTTGTATACTTTCTCTTACTTTTTGCAAACAAAATGACGTCATCAGCCGATCACACAAAATAGTGCGAAACTCGAAAATGAAACAAGGTATCGAAAAATTTTTAATGACTTTCTTCATCATTCAACAGTGCCATTTATTTTTACCAATAAAAATTTTCGCTTCAGACCTCCTTTAAGTGTTTTCACCAGTTTTTCGAGCCGTTCTCCAATTCTTTCAATCATTTTGGTTTGTACTGCGAGGCTATTTCATTCGATGTACTTTTATGCAGTTTTTGTTTAACTTTTGAAAGAAGATTCTAAGGAAAATTTACGGAATTCGGAAACCTGAATGTGTTTTAATCAGGTTTCATGTTTGATCTGTACGTTTCGCCTCACAATATTCTTCTCAGAAGATTTTGCTGCCTTCTCTTCTAAAAATCAACTGTGCAAAGAATGAATATATATTGAATTGCTTTATTTTTGGGAAATTTAAAAGATCAATTTCAGGTGAAAATATTTGTTATAATCAATTGCACTTGGCAGGCGAAAAGATCATCATTTACCTGCTCGAAGCACATTTAGGTTTCCTCGCTAATTTATCCTAATTGATGGAATGTCCTTTGCATCTTTCTTCAAAAGTTAAAAATCCCTCGACTTGCAGTTTTATTGTTAAATGTACCTTGAAGTTGAGCTATATTACCGGAAGATTAGAGCAGATTATCTGACATTTAAGTGACGAAAAGCAGTGTTTGAAAGTCTTCAACGGGTTCATGATAAAGCTTTGTGCCTTTGAGCCTATTTGAAAAGTAGCAACGGTCAGAACAGTAGCCGTTGAAGGCCATTGAAGAGGGAGAAGCTTCCGTCTGACATAGTCTAAACATAGAGTGCCTCGAAAATATTTCCTCCGGTCGTGGAAGATACGTCAAATTAAAGTGCTTCGAAGCACACTCCAAAATGAGTGAAAGAATGAGAATGAGAGTGAAAGAATGGCTTGTAAATGGAGGGAAAACACTTACCATACTAGAAGAGAACCCAATAACTGTTGAAAGTGGTAAATAGTTAGTAAAGTCAAGTTTGAACAGTGACGAGACCGAACAGCACAGCATGCCTCGTGTACTGAAATGGAGAGGATTCTCCGGATTTCCAACCGTTATTAGGGCTGTCAAAATTGGCCGCGCTCAACTCAATCCCTTTTCCTAATTAGCAAATGGGCTATTGCCGACCAATTAATTATCGCGGCGTGCCCACAATAATACTCGAGTTGAATTAAAAGCTTATGATGTTTGTCGAACAAACAATTGAAGTCAATCGTCCAGTCCAGTTTGCAGAAAGAGTCTGACACCTGCAGGATGAAACCAGATTTAGTGTAAACAACCTACTGTGATCATACTATCATGAAACGTTGAAAGCAGTTGTAGCAAAGCTTTATTATCTTGCTTTGTGAAATGTGCATTTATCTAAGCTCATTTGTGGTCACAAAACATCTTTTTTGGGACGGCTGCAGGTTTACTTCAAATTTAACAATGATGAAGAGAGTAGCTCAGTGATTATTGAGAATGGCATTGATCTTTCGATATCAACAGCACTGACTGCAAGAACAAGTTGAGACAGGCATCGATCTTGTAATGCCTGAGCAATAAAGGCCTCTTATTACTAACTTTACTCCATATTTTGGTTCACTTTGTTTCCAATTCCCAAAACTTTCAAATAATAAGTGGAGAAATCTGGAAACCTCTGTAGCAATTTTTACCTCTTTGTTTTGTATGCCCTTTATTTTTTGGATATTTAGTTTATTCATAAGCTAAACAATAATGAAGACGTGCATAAAAATACCGCAGTTTCGAAATCATCAACCATGACTGTCGTCGTCTCGAGATGCAAATTCATTTAGAGGGAATAAGTTATGTTAAATCCTTTTTCCCCTCGGAAATTTTCGACTAATTTGACGTGAACATCGCGATGATTGATGCTTTCTTGAATTTAAGAAACTGAATCTGCTAGATATATTCTTCTGAGCATACCCATAGGATCCTTGTCAACAAAGCGATGGGTAAAACTCTGCAGTTGAGAATTTCAAATATTTTTAACCTCCGTAACCAAAAATGTGCTATTTGCTTATTGATTATTGACAGACGCACTCAGAAGATCTGTTCAATATTAGAGAATAGTTTTTTTGAAGTTGTAGACTCCTCTGCGATTTTCGGTTATTTGAGCTTTTTCAGTAAAGTTTGGTTAACCAGAGTGAAAATGCGTTGGAAAATTCATACGAATTGCGATAGAAATAAGCATTGAAATTATCTTCATAACAGTTTATGGCCTTGTTGGAGCCTCGCAAGATATGTCCTTATGCACTTGTACGTACTGAAAAAATTGCGCTTCCATTTAGAAGCAATATCTCACGAAATTGCGCTTTGAAAGAATTTTGAAAATGTATTGTCACCATTCTAATGCATTTTTACTTTAGTGTGAGTCGAGCTTGAAGGGGTCTCTTTCAATGAGAATGGCTGGCACATACCATCTCGTTTTTTGCCTTGTTATCTCCATTTTTGCAGCCCTTGAAAATAGTATGACAACGAAGACCAGCCAAGAAGTTGCACGGGTAATGCATACTGCTTGAAGTAGACAATATAAGTAATAGATGCTACAAACGATCTGTTGCGTTCTTCCAGTGGTGGGAAAATAATTTGCCTTCCTGCGAAGGAACGTCAAACAAAATTGTTTCGTTCAATTGTTTTATCATTGTTCTCTCAGTCCCATATGTCAGTTGAATTGCATTATTGTAGCGTACGCTTAGATCCGTCATGCAAAGAAGAAAGGGTCTACCAAACAATGAGCAAAAGCTTGCTACAGAGACTTCCAGAATTGTAGAACTTAATTTATGCAGCCTTTTTGAAACACGTTTCACACATTGTTTGAATAGCGGATTGGGATAATTAAAGATAATTACTCAAGTGGCCGTAGCAAGCTTTCCCTCTTTGTTTCGTAGACCCTTTCTTCTTTTGAATAACGGATCTACTTGTGGGCTACAATGTTGTAAATGAAACTGTAAATGAAAAATGAAAATGAAAATAAAATTGTATATAAGTGAAAATATAATAGTAATGATACTGATTTTCTCTTATTCTTTCTTCTCTTCCTTTATTCCCTCTTGTCCTCTTTCTATTTTCAGTCATTCTTTGTCGCCCAATCTTCTAGCTGTCCTTGTTTCCTTTCATTTCTTCTTTCCTTCGTTTCCTACCTTCTACTTCGCTTTCTCTCTCTCTCTTCCTCTATTCCTCCTTCCCGACAAAGAAGTTTCCTGCGAAGTTTCTTTGCGGCTTCATGTCCTTTTCCACCCTTGCGTTCTTCAGCGCTTTCTCACTTGTGAACATTTTGTCCTTCTATCTAGGAGTGTACAACATCCTATCTAAAAAAGCTGACTGCAAGGAAATGTGAAACTGGCATTAAGTACAAACCTGCCCGACATTCAAAATGTGAGAGGAAGATGCCTGAGAGTAAAGAATCTCAAGATGATTGTGACGTCATCGTCTTGGAGAATCAAAGCAGTCCTGCTACGAAAACAGAGAGCAAGAACTGGATGCATGTAAAACTACTGCAGTTTTGTGAAAATTATAGGCCACCGTATTATGGTACTTGGAGAAAGAGAAGCAAGGTCATATCAGCGAGGAATCCAGTTAAGAAGGACGAGGTAAATATTGTGTGATACGACTTTGTTTCTTGTGAGGTGTGTTATCCTATTGTCAAAGCTGCAAACTGGTAATGTATGTGATTGGTCAAGTGAGTCGAGTGCGTCGAATGCGTTTGAGATTTGAGGAAGAAATAAGGCTGCAAAGAGGTAATATATCTGATTGGTCTAGTGCGTCGACGTGTGTCGAATGCTTTGGAAATTAAGGAAGAAATAAGGCATTATTTCTCAGTACAGACCACTCAGTACTGTAGATTCGAACAGCATCAAGTCCCTTCATCTTCAATTAGTTCATGCTAGACGTTTGACTATGTTACCTTTTGAAACAATCTTTCGCGCTTATATTTTAATAAGCAATAATTTACCAAGTCATGCCATTGGGAAATAAACTATGCAATAACTGTTTCCTTTGACCTTGTACAAAATCTGGCAAGTTCGGTTTCATACTGACCATTTCCGGACAATATTCTTTGGTATCGTTCTCGAATACTGGCTCACTACTCACTAACTACCATTTTACTGCATAGTAGCACGCTTTATGTTTAATTGGTACTTGTAAGAACAAGATCAGATTTTGTAATACAACAGCAACAACAGTTGCTTTAATTGGTACATCAATTCAAAGCGATTAGCGACTGCAGACAATGCAAATTTTCTCAACCGGTAAATAAAAACAAAGACGGCCGCAAAAGTTGCCCCAAAACCAGTAAGGTGAGCTCTCGCCTTATGCAAGTGACAGATGATGTCTAAGATATATTATTTCTTGCAACGAAAGAAGACTCTCTCTCAAAAATGTAGGCTCTCATATGCGGGGATTTACTGTATTGTGAATCCCTATCGACTAAGTGATGTCAGCAGATCAAAGAGAGCAGAAACAAGGGAGGAAAAGCCGTAGCTACTTTGCCATAGTTCAAAATCAAATAACGCAGGGAAGCAAGGGATGAAAAGGCATTCTTCTAGCCATCCACTTCAAAGTCTTGGGACATGGAGCCCACATTCATCATTTTAGACCAGTTTAAAGATTTGGAACCTATGCTCCATAAAGCAAATTATCAGCCAAAGTGCAGGTTTGATCTTTTAGAATAGATATTGTCACCTACGTATAACTTCACTTTTTCAACCCAAGCTCCTCATTTGAAATCAATGGAGATCATATTGTCAGACATGCAGCTTAAAGCTAAAGGCCTGTGCAGTAGTGAAATCTTTGGCTTGCAAACCCACTAGCCGGGATCCCTATTCAGATGAGGGCCATTGTTTAGCCTGGAAATAGTAGTTTTAAATCCTTAATGTGGCATTTGCTTCAGGGAAGAT
This sequence comes from Aurelia sp. 4 Dawson et al 2005, assembly GCA_964019985.1. Classification (NCBI taxonomy): domain Eukaryota; kingdom Metazoa; phylum Cnidaria; class Scyphozoa; order Semaeostomeae; family Ulmaridae; genus Aurelia; species Aurelia sp. 4 Dawson et al 2005. Next base: position 5,864,832 of record OZ026499.1, on the reverse strand, counting down.
TCAGTTCATTCTTTTAAATCAAATATTGCTTCAGGCCAATCATGGGGGAATGAAAATGTATTCCCCTTAGTATGAAGACGTATCTGGGGGAATTCCAGTCTCCCAAGAGGACAAAATACATGAGTGCAGACTTTGGTCATTATTGACAGGGAGGAAAACAAAGAGAAACTTTGCTCATCGTTTTCATTCGTTTTTGCATATTTTGAAATGGGCTTTCTGAAGGAGATCCACTTATCAACAAGAGAGAATGGCTGATTACAGCCGGGTAAATTCCTGAACCTAATAAGACATATCGGGAATAAAACAAGACAGTTGTAAATGCCGCAGCTTTAATATTCGGGGAGCAGCACTTTTGTAACGCTGGGCTTTTTTATTTTCAGTTCAGTTTGATTCTAAAATTCCACTATACAGAAATACAAAAATATACAAAAATATTTCTACAATAGCATGCAATTAACTAATAACAACTTGCAAATGATAGCTAAACATAAATGGCAGATTTTACAACAGGGTTACGTTAGAGTTTTGTGTGGAGAGGAATTTCTTAAGGAGAACCTCTCTCAGCAGACAAACCAATCAAGGAGAGAGCACCCCCTAAGCAAAAACCTGCCATTCAAATTATAACATTATTGAATGTTTGGAATGATCAATGTGAGAAGAATTCATCTTGACGAGATATTTAGATAATTTGTGGAGCAGTTATGTTCTCTCCGTCATGTTCAAGTTCATGTGCTTTCTGAACTTATGCTCTGTCTGTCTGTTCTGTATCTTTCCTGACACACCCTGCACGATGATGTATTATGCAAGCGTTACGTTCTTCTACAATGTTCCCATGGTTTAAGGACAAGCTTGAAGATTAAATCCTGTCGCATATAATCCCAGTAGTGTGTAAGACCACGTTTACACTGTACCTGTCTTGGTAAAGTTTTGATCTGCTACAAAGCCTTGACGGTTAGTGTTTACGTTACTCCAGAAAAAATTATATCATAGAATAGAAGGAACCAAATTGCTACGGCAACCTCGTACCCACTGACAATGAAGGTTTTCCATAAACTGCAACGCCTCCATTTACCCTGGAACCTGTTGGACTATTCTGAAATTTGATTAGCTCTTTTCGCAACAAAGGAAGTTTCTCATCTTCAAAGCCTCGTGTTCAGTCTAAATAAAGAACGTTCGAATTGCTTCGCTTACGAAGAGTGGTGCTCGAACAAAATGAAATGTATATTTCAAAATATCGAGCTTGGGATTCGAAATGACTTTTCTCTGCTAAGTTATTCTTGTTATTCCTATCAACATCAGCCAAAACTTAGCAACCGGTCCCCGGTCCTAAGGGTATTTGTTGAGGTCTAGCCTCCCATTGACAACAACAGATACCCTTGGGAACGCGGTGGTGTTACAGATTAGCAGGAATAATGTGCATGGAAGGCATATTCTTTACACTTTTGTTACGGATGCACTAACAAACTTCTTTTATGCGTGTTGCACAATGTTACACTGATAAAAAAAACGAATATAATATTAGTAATTGCGCTACGAACAGAGCTTTGTGGTATACGACGTTTCGGGCTTAAACCCATTATCAAGTGATAGTGGGTTTAAGCCCGAAACGTCGTATACCTCAAAGCTCTGTTCGTAGCGCAATTACTAATATTATACTATTGTTACGGGTTCAAATTTGCACCCGTACAGCTGCATGCGCTGTAAACCGGGTCTGATGCTGTGATGTTCTTTTCACTCGGAATCATTTCTCGTAGGACTTGCTGAATTATGAGATAGACAGTGACGAAGAATGGGAGGAAGAAGAGCCTGGAGAAAGTTTATCAGGACCTGAGGTAAACTCACGCGTTTTATTTGAAAAATGGCTGAAAGAAGAGTGCGAAAACACCCTTTTGTTGGATGGTTTTTGAACATGTGATAACGACAAATGCATGGCTGAAATTTTTATTAAGTTTAGGGTGGGCCAATTCAGCTGTTTGAAAATTTGTCATGCAGAGAATGTTAAATAAAGAAAGCCAAAGACAATCCAGAATTGATAACTTTGTACTTTGATTGTGCTGTAGTATTATTTTCAAGCCTCGCTGTCATTTTATATGGCTCTATCATCAATCAAATCCTAAAATTAGAAAGAGCGTTCATTAGTAACATATGCAGTGAGAACAGACATAAAATTCTCTGGTACATGCAAGTGAAAAAAATTACAATTTTTCTGACATTAGATCGCAGATAGAAATATCCACTCAAAAGGGAAACAATTTAAATGTTCTGGACAGCATAAGGCTGAATCGTTGCAAAACTTTAAAAATAAAAGTGCAAAATATTGTTGAGTGATTTTTTCGACTGAAGTGATTCAAGGGAACTTCAGCCGTTTGCTATAATTTCAAACAGAGCATTTTGATATTCCCGTTATCTTTTGGAATTAAGGCGTTTTAAATAGGGCCCATGTCACGTAATGTAAACAATCTTCTATCGAACGACAGTTTTGCAGTATTTTTGATAGGCCATATCACAGAGATTTTTCTCTACTTTTCTCAAAATGACGATGTCAATTTAAAGATATACTCTCGAATTTCGCAGAGACAAAAACGAAGCACTCCTGTATTGTACGATTGAAGAGATATTGTATAGCGAACGACTTGAAGTTCCCTTCGATCTCCCCTGTTGAAAGAATCTGGCGATGACGTTTTACATATTTGATTTTATAGTTTTTTTATTAGCTGACTGGAGTTTCAAACACGAGGCAATACAGAATCCCGCCATTCCTATTGGCTAATCACACATTTCCTGCGGGTTTCCCGTAGCTTTGTATAATACGATACAAGGACTCGTTTTTGTCACCACAGCAACTGCTTTGGGCCTAGGCCTGTGAGATTTGCAGTGAACTCAAACGACATAATTGTAACAAAATGTGTTCGATGAAATGTGAGTCAAGATTAGAAGATGTCAGGTAATAAAACTCATACTAACCGGTTTTATCGTTATACAGGAAAATATAAAGCCCTCGGTCTTAATGCACAGACCTCGCAAGCTCGGTCTGTACTTCTAAGACCTCGGGCTTTATATTTTTCTGTACAACACAAAACCGGTTAGTGTGTGCATAGTAAAGATTCGAGCCCTGCGATGCTGTTTTCTATGATTTCAAATTTCTTATTGCAAATTTCAATTGACATCTAACGTGAGACAGACAATACTTCAAAGTTAAAGATCATTATGATAGTGAATTCGAAGTTTCACGGCAGCTTGGTTTCTTGGGTCTTTTCATCCAGAAAATTACTTCTTATACAGGTTGTTTCAGGAAAAAGCGCCACTTAGTTTCATTAAAGATTCTTCAGGAAATGATAAGATTTGAATAAATTTGGTGCATACCATCTTAAAGCCCAATCTAATTTCTTTCCTATGATGTGAAGGTTGAGCGGATTAATGGAATCTGTCATTACTTAATTTACATTTTCGTAAGTCTGGCCTATTTGAAATTCGGAGAAGTTATTGGCCATTCACATGACGAAATCCGTCTTTGCGAGAGCAGTTTTCGCCATTCTTGATAAATGCATCTCATAGGAATAAATTTGTCTTCTTCCTTCCCTAAGGCATCACCTCAAGTGATTCTAGGCCTGACATACATTGACAAAGCCTGTTTCACAATTTTTAACGTAAAAGGGTCGATTTTGCTCTCATTTTCATTTTTCATTCATTCACGTTAAAACATTTATGTAGGTAATAAGTTTCATATACATGTTTTTCAAACTGACCTGTTTAAAATAAAACAAAGGAAAGAGGCTAAACTAAGGACAAAAGAATTTCATAAACCTAATATACAATATAATACACTATAATACCTAATTTACAATAAAATGTAACAGACATGAAATAGAAATTTAAATTACACCGCCCTCTATATTCGTTCCTTGAAAGTTTTTAGGGAAGGTGCCAATTTTGCTTCTCTTGGTAAACTGTTCCAAAGTTTTGCACCGCGATATGGAAAAGCCTTTTGGCCATGGGCAGTTTCATAGCAACGGTAACTTAAGATCAGTTTCAGTTGAACGCAACGACCTTTCGCTATCATCTGAATATTTTGTAAATATTTTTCTCATGCAGGCTGGTGCAAGAGAATTCAAAGCTCTTGCAGCAAGTTGCATTTGAAATTGGCCATACTTACTAAAATGCCAGTTGCATGAGAAATGATTCCATCGAGGTATCCAGCTTCATGACATTCGAAAGATGAAAGATTGTACTTTCAGACTGCATAAATTAATCTACTCAAATTTTATCAATTTTTCAACATTGCCTGCTGTGGTTGGGTTACATTTTTTCTTAAGCATCCTATATGCTCCCGACGCATAAATTGATTTAATTTCTTGGCAGAACGAAGATGAAGAGGATGAGGAAGATAAGGAGAATGACGAAGAAAACGATGGATTTTTTGTACCCCATGGCTATTTATCAGATGATGAAGGGGTGAATGCTTCAGATGGAGAAAGAGAAGAGGAACTAGTAGACATCAGGGTATGACACTTGTGCATCCTATATTCGAATATCATCCGCTGTAAGATTTGTACTAGGTAACCCAAAAAGGCTTCATAAGCTATAGACCGTTCATAATGTCCTGACAGCAACATTATGAATATATATCAGCATGTAGCTGAAAGACTCGGCTATCTTTTGAGATGCTGCTTGGTATGTTTTATGTCCGAAAAAGTAGTTTCGAAAACCTGGAAATTCATTCATTTCTCGAACTATTCCCGTATTTTCCAGTCGATATTTTGGAAGATGTGAAAAGATAACTTCCAGCTTTGCTTTGGAGCGCGATATTTGAATGAGGAACTGAGTTATATCATTCTAAATCGAAAAATCCCTAGACGACTTCAAATCTTTTGCCACGTTGATATTTTAAAATAAGGATAACAAACATTTCCTCCTGCTTTGCCCTTTTTGTAGCAACCTTCGTTTGAATCCCCATGGTGATTTCTTAAAATTTCTGAAATCCCAACATTGCTGATAATGTCTTTTGTTCACTGCTTTTGCATAGGAGTGCTGAATTTCGATGTATCATCAACTAAAGGATTCTTGAAGCTACAATAAAGTACATTAAATCATCCATGCGTTTTGATCTTCTAGATTAGGAAACTTAGTATTCTCTGGAAACAAAGAATTTGTGCTTGATACAGTAAAACCCTGCCAGCAAGAGCATACTTTAAAAAAAACAGACTGACCAGGTTCTTATAAATGACGTACTTATGGCATTTTCAAGGTGCAGTCCTTATCGCAAGGACACTTGCTACTATGATGAATATATAGCTATATATACAGTATATATGTGTTAAATAAACTTGAGGGTAGGATGACTGCATTTAAGTATAAAAGGGTATGGTATTTTGTTGTTGATAAAACAATTTATATCATACTGCTTGATAAAACAATTTGCTAATCCCAGAAACCTGGGAGGTACTCAGTTATCAATAAATGGGAGTTTGTTTACACTGATATGATGAAATTTTTTAATTAAGGGTATGGGTGTCTTTTTCTACAAAATCAGTCTGCAGGTTCTTATTTTGCTATGTTCTTGTTGGCGGGGTTTTACTGTATGTTAGTGACCATATGCGTTTGTCTGTACTGTAAGTGAATGTATCTGTGTGCATTTTGTATGTGTGACCCGGTCACCGGGTGTGTATGTGGGCATTAGTCAAATTAACTTCATATATTTAGAATTATGAAGTGTCCATCGTCGTGAGAAAACTCGATAACAATATGTCCTTTTTCGCCATGAATGGCTCATACTTTATAAGTTTCATTGTCTGTTCCTTTTGATTTTTTCATTTAATAAAAAAGAAAAAATTGATTTGCCCTCGTTCGAGGGGAAGAGAGAGAGCAAGCACACTTGACATTTTTCCGGAATATTGTAAATAGTGATTCTGCTGTGAACCTTCCAACTGATATAATGAAAAGACAAGGAATAGAAGACAAAACAATAGCGACTTCTCTAGCTTCGTAAATATTGAGTGTAGGACTGAGTCATATGGAAATAGCTGTTTTCGAGAACTCTTATGAATTCCTTCAAGTAAGAGCTCATTAATCAGAAGTTGGATTATGTATTTTAGAAATTTTGTAATTAGGACTATAAGGTTTTATTCGAATTTTACTTTTGGGTCCTTGACCACCCCGGTGCAGTAATGTCAATTGATCTTGCAAAGCATTGATACCGGGTGTCCCAAAAAAGGTATCAGATTTGATCAGGGCTAGCGCTAAGAAATAACTTTCAAACTAATGCTCTATTGTAACTTGAAGAAAGACACCTTGTTTGTTGATATTGGAGCATTGAAAGTAGACATTATTGTCTTGAAAGCCCAGATTTGCCTTCACCTCCAATCCAGAGCTTTAAGTTATGGCCTAAACTGCAAATGCACTGTTTTGAGGAATCTCCTCACGGATAGGCATAACGTAGGGAGTCTGAGGAAGGACCCGTGTGCTAGGTGCACTTTTGAATAAAAATGTAAAAACTGATGGATGACAAACATATCCATAAATACAGTCATTAAGGAATATCTTTCTTCAGTCAAAATGAAGTTGCAAAAAAGAAACAATAAGAGCACGAGTGAGCACTTTCAATGATCTTATCTTCGTGATGTTTCATCCTTTGGATACAACCGACCATTCCTCATTGTGTAATAATTTGAATTGTAACCAATTCATTTTATTCAAACAAGGAGGATGTTTTCACATCCAAGGGAACCATTTCCGTGAAGAATAACTTCTATTCGGCAGGAGTAATTCAAGGCCTTCGGAAAATGAACAGAGTTGTCTTTTTGCGAAACAATTTGTGAGTTTGATTGTCAAGCTCGATTTGGATTTCTTTTCAGAAATTTTTCAAAGCGCGTGTGTTTACTTCGTTGTGAATCAGGACATTCCACAATAAGTGCGCTAACAACTTAGGCCTAAGCCCAAAAGCTTTGGTTTGGAGGTGGAGGCAAATTTAGACTTTCAAGTTTAAAATTTTTACTCTCAATGCTCCAATATCATCAAACAAGGTACCTTTCTTCAAGTTAACTAACGAGCATTTGCTTAAATGTTATTTTCGACTGACTGCAGCTAAATTTCTAAGGCTAGCCGTAATCAAATCTGTTACCTTTTTTCTTGGAGACAGCGTATACCGGGTGAGCCAGAAAAAGCTCCCACTTTTGAAAATTCATAACACCAAGACTACTTCACAAATTTGAATCCTTCAAATGCTAGTGAAAAGGCAGAAGATTGAAGTATTTTTGTGATTTTTCTCGCTGTCCTACCAGCACTACGAATATAGGTAAATTTAACTTTACAAAAATTTTATGGTCGCAAAATGACTGCAAAATGGCCCCAAACATCGATCAATTCATAAATGACTTCTCGCACAAAATAATGAAGGAAATGCAACTTCTCATGGGTGGGAGATATTCTCTGTACATCAATTGCCATGAGATTGAAAATTTTTATAAAGTTGAATTTACCAATACTTCTAGTGCTCGTAGGACAGCGAATAAAATCACAAAAATACTTTGATCTTTCGAATTTTAACTAGAATTTGAATGATTCAAATCCATGAAGTAGTCGTGGTGTTATGAATTTTCAGAAGTTGGAAATTTATTCTGGCTCACCCGGTATGCAGATACCTAATTTCTTGGTTTATGGGTAGTATAGGGGACAAATTCTTAAGTTTTGTCATGTGGCTTTTTGCTGATGAATTTTAAATTTTTATTACACCATAAGTTCACTCGTACCTAACAACTCAAAGAAAACAGGCATCGATTTTGTCTTTTGAGCTTTTTGTTCTTCTTTCAATATTCGCCTCCTTGGGCATCTTTTGACAGTCTTTATCTTTGTCGTTATCGTCTTTTTTAGGACAAGAAGCTTGATAAGACGGAAGGATTTCCATTTGAAAAGAAAAACAAAATGAAAAATCTCCGTGCCACGTGCTTTGGCTCAGTGTGGCTCAACTCTTCAGATGATGTCCCAGAATTCCTTGCTGGCTTCAAGGTTAACCCGATGATTAAAATTCCTTTCGACATTTTCAGTGTAAAAGAAGATATTGAAGCAAAAGAGAAGAGCACTGTGATTGAAGGGACACCTTCGAATACACTTCGCGTTAATAACAATATTCCATTGAGGGTGCCCGAAGAAGGTATGATCAAGTTATGATTACTATCAATATGCATTTGATATAAAATGCTTAAAGGCCCTGTCAAATTCGAAACCCCATAAGGTTTCAACTAATGCAGATTCATGCAAAACATTCCAGTTGTTCTTATTCGCGGAAGTTTTAACGTGTTTTGTAACGTTAAACAGAAATTGCCTACTCTGTTCTGTAATCATGAAGGAAATTGCTCGCTAGTTATCGTGTTTGCATGAGCTTTTGCACGAGCTTTAGTGTAAGATTGATGCTCTACCACTATTATCTCAAGAAGCTGCTTCAAGAAACCTTCAGAACAGCCTAAAATCACGATCAAAGTTCCTGCTGTATAGCCATGACTTATACATTCTTTTGCACGTGTTGTCCCTTTGGGAAGATGAACGTGTTAGCCTTGGGAGATTAGCAACATTATCGTGGGCAACATTATTCCGGGTTGACCTGGTTGAAAGAAATCTTTTCAAAAGAAACACATTCTTATTTTCTCCAAACATATTCTCTGCACAGGGAGCACTTTATTGCAAAGGCATCCAGAGGAGAAAATACTACACCCTAACTATTTTATCTGCCTTGATACTCTTGATAATACCACGTGCACCTGTAGCTTTGGTAAGACTAAAATGCTGAAGAGGCTTGGCTAACGATTTCATCCGTTAGCAAGCTAACGCATCAAGAGACTGTTCAATGGGGAGGAGTTTAAGATCTAACTAAGACATTTTGGTTGCACGAGAAACGTAGAGTAGTTCACGTCGATTGGCCCTATTACCGTAAGTTTCTCTCATATTTAGGACCTAAAATATGGAACAGCCTACCTTCAGAACTAAAATCTACAACAAACATTAACAGTTTCAAACACAAGATCAACGACAAATTCTTTAAAAATCTCCAAATTCTTAATGATAGTCTATTTATATATTTGTTATTAGAAACCTAAAAACAACCAATAACAATGCTCTTTCGTCCTTTAAAATCAAAGGTTTTATTTCCAGTAAAGTCAAAATTCCATGTTCAATGAAAACTTTTTCTTTCTTTTCTCGAAAGCTTTTCTTTCCTCTTCCTTTTAAATTGCACTCCTGGAGGGACCATTATGGAAACAAGGTTGCATTGACCTTTAAATGCTATCCTTACCATCTTTGACCACGGGGTGTTTTAAATTAGATTTTTAAATCGAATATGTAGTTTTGCCTATAATTTCAAATTTATAGATATTGTAACTAGATTTCTTTTCTTTTATCAATAGTGTATATATATATATTTAATTTTTGATGGCAAAATCAGACATACATGGTTACAAGTCAGGTTACAGTCTGCCAAACACCCCACGTTTTTTGTAACTCACTCTTTATATAACACTGAATTGTACACTTCATCAATTTTTGTATTGATCTTTCGTTCTATTGCAGCCATGCCCTTGCTGATAAACCACGTACACAAGAGTAGCTCAGGACTGAACAAACTCATATCCACGTTCTTGGAGCTTTGGGATAAAAAACGGAACATGGATTGTACTGAGGCATCTCCTTCACAAACGCAACCAAGAATTTCTAAACGACAACTGGAAAGAAAAATCCTTGAAATTTCGAAGAGGGAGGCCTTGACTGATAGCGCAAAAACATGTTACATAGTGCATTCTCACATTATGGAAAGGTACAAATCTGAACTTGACACGCTAAAAGGCGTTCACCAGTTAGTGCCCAACTGTTTATCTGGCGGGGACAGACTATTGGCGAGTGAGACACACGGTCAAGAGGGAAGAAGCCATTCACCCGGTCAGCAGGGGGGAAGTCAGAAGATGCAGCAGCTCGAAACAATGAAAAAGCAGTTACCAGATAGCGACCCACTTCCCATGCAAGTCGATCCGCCGCCAGAAAGCACTGAGAAGTGCACGGACACGCACGGCGAGCAGCCTGGCGCGCACACCACATCAAGCAAACTCGACAACGTACAGATGCAAAGGGAAATAATCATATTGTAGTGTTTATTCGATTTCCCCAATCTCCATCTGCATCTAGACTTGATGTTGTTGAACTTTTTGTAAATGGCTTTTCCAATTAATGACTATTTTGTGATGATTAACATTTTAAAGAATAAATGTTCCGTTTTCAGAATATTCATTCGTCTTTTTCAAAAGAAATGGTGGTCTATCCTTCAGGTAGATGTTTCTTGTTGAAACATCTGTCAACAAGGAAAGATTTTGCAGCATAACAGTATCAACACAGGGAAACCAGATTAGATATTAGCCGTTGCATTTATTGTTTGATAATCTATATTATTTTTCATTAAAGGCAGTCTGTCACGCATTTGATTGGGTGATATTGACAATACAAAGAATAGGAAATTTGAATGGCTGATGATCCTCTGACTTTCTACGGCCGTAGAAAGTCAAGAAGATTAGCCCTCCTTTGTTTCAAATACACAGATTCACAAAGAAATCCGTTGCGTTGAGTAGAAGCCAATCAGCTACGTGACAGACTGCCTTTAACTTTGTTATTTGGTAATTTCTTCTATTTTCTATGTAGCTCCATCTCTTATTAATTTTCCGTGACCTCTAATGTGCCACGCAGCTAACTTTACAGCGAGCTGCGTGGCACATTAGAGGTCACGGAAAATGAATAAGAAATGGAGCTAAATAAAAAATAGAAGAAATTACCAAATAACAAAGTTGATGGAAAATAATATAGATTATCAAACAATAAATGCAACTGTTAATATTTAATTTGGTTTCCCTGTGGTATCAATTGTCTTTGATCGACACTGGAATTCATAGCGATTACCGACTGCATATAAAGGGAATTTTCTGCACCAATAATTCAGACAAGAGAGACGGCAAAGCTTGCTCTGAAAGCAACGTAATTTGGCTTTGACGGAACTAGCCCATCTCCCGAAGAAACAATAATCCACCCGAAGGTGGGTCTTGAAGAAAAACCTGCATTTTCCCGCAAATCTAGTACCGTTGTAGCCTGTGTCCCAGACCAAGTGGTCTGGGACACAGGCTAGTACCGTTGTCCATTTTGGAACAAACTTTCCAGATGCATCTGCAAAAGGAAAGAAGATCGAACATGAAACATGTGAAAGAGGCGGATGGGCGGTAGATTTTCATTTGCAATCACTTAGCACGAGTGTGCAAATTTTACCAAGTTCTCAAATCAAACTCCGTTTTATACTGCATAGAAGAAACCATGCATTGTGCATTCCAAGTTTTTTGTTTTTTTTTTGTAATAGTTTCGACAAATGGAGATATGGAAAAAGTATGACGAGAGCGAGTGCATTCCAAGAATGACTTTCAAGGCACACTGCCGTGGCGCTGATTGGGTGAATAAGACAATAAAATAAAAAAGAATTAGGCAAGCTTCAGTAATTTTGCTGTACACAGAAATTTATGAAGACGATAATGATTTAAAGTACGACCAAAAAACTATGTAGAGTTAAAACGTTTTTCAATGCCATTTCAGCTTTATTTAGCTTGATATCCTTAGGCAGCATTTTCGGAATTTAAACTTACAGAAGGGTTTGAAATCAAGCCTCAAAAAAGGCAACCCTTGGCCCACGCAACCTTGTAAATTAGGGCGAAATTTTAGTAAATTTTTGGGTTTTCCAAAAATATGCTCTGTCTGCCCCCCCCCCCCCCGCCCAAACACACCGACAGGAAATTCCCTCTGGGCCTCTTTGTGCTTTCCATTGAATCAATATAACAGGGAACTAAGCATTTTTTAATTGGTTGCAATGAAAGGAAAGGTGTTCAGTCTATTCAAGAGGCTGTAAAGAGCAATTTCAAAAGGTGTTCTGCACCATTCAACATTTTGTTTAGTTGATCGCTTGGTGGTTTATGCAAATTTCTTGTTCGTGGTTAATTCTGATTGGCTGAAAGAACAAAGGGAAATATGGCGGGCCACGTGAAACCATTTTAATTCAGACGATGGCCTAAGTTCTTTCTTTTCAAGCAAAGGGACAGCGAAGGTCATATACTCAAACGAAAAACATCAAAATGAAGTCTATAACGGCCGTCTGCCTTGCAGTTCTTGGCCTAGCGGCTATTAAGAGCTCAAAAGCTGCCGATGTTGAAGCTTTAGTAACCAAGAAAGTCTTCTTTGACATCTCAATCGGTGGTCAAAAGGAAGGGCGAATCGTTATAGGGCTATTTGGGAAAGTTGTACCAAAGACTGTCCAAAATTTCTATGCGCTTTGCACACACGAGGTAAGATTTTGTGTTGATAACTGGGAAATGTTTGGTGGCTTTGACGAATTTTTATGGATAGAAGATTCTGGTGTGGTTTGGTCTGGTCGCCGTTTGTGAATATTTGCGGGAATTAATAAAATTTTGGACTTTAATCTACAATCACACATCTTACAGGGTTTTGGTGGGTTTTTGGTAGGGTTTTGGTAGGGTTTTGGTAGGGTTTTTGGTAGGGTTTTGGTAGGGTTTTGGTAGGGTTTTGGTAGGGTTTTTGGTAGGTTTTTTGTAGGGTTCAGTTAGGATCAGTATAGCCACAGGTGTGCGATCCTAGGATAGCACCTAAAATCTTCTCCTTTCACAAATGGAAGAAAACTCCATCAAAATCTATAAAATCCTTTTTTCTGAAACGTGCTGTATTTATCATAGACTCTTTCTCCTGCAAACCATACCTTGTTGCATCATGTGTTAGCCCCGGCTTGGCCTCTGTCTCTGGGGGGTCCTCCCCACCCAGCCCGGGGCTCTATAAAGAAACAACCAAGCAGGAACGCCACAAGAGGGAGGCACCAGGGTCAAGCGCCCCTCGTGCCCTTTCCCTTTTCTAAGGGGGGCAAAGTGCCCTATGGAATAATAAATTTCTTTTAACAATGTTTAATTTGATATGTTGAAAGCTGTGAATTTGACCCTTAAGTTGAATAATTGTTGCAACTTGCATTGGTCATACCCTAATATGCAGAAAACACTAATCGATTCTTTCATGCATAACAACCATTGGACATTTTCAAAATACCCCCACCCCCTCCCCCCAAAACGTCCAATTGAAAATCGATGTAATTTTTCCGATCACGAGAAAATTTCAAACCGTTGTTTTGCTGCATGTCAAATGGGCCTAAGTTCTTATGAAGCTGTCAGCGATGTGCTTTCCCTGACCATACTCAACGAAAACGGACAAGATATGTCACTACTGTCGATATTCTTTCGCACTAACAACATATACAGCAAACGAAAGCTGCAGAATAAAGTTTCTTGCAGAAAATTCTCGGGAGAAATGTCGATAAAACAAAGATTTTGAAAACGTCCAATCCTATTACCCCCTCCCCCAAACGTCCAATGGACGTTTCGCGTGAAAGAATCGATTTGTGTGTGGCCCCTAAGTTAGAATATTCTTGATAGCAATTTAAGCAATTCTAAAGGGTGTGGGTGCAAAAACCTTGCCAGGGAAGACCCCAGATCCACCCAATTTAAGGTTCACTTCCCTTGTCATTGGTCTGGAGTGCCCTTGCATTCCCCCTTCGACCCCCTTGCTCTACCATGGCTCCGGCGTCCCTGCAACGAGGGACGTTAGAAGCATCTCAAACTTGGAGGGCACGATACTTTGAGGGCACTATTTCTTAAGAAAAAGGGGCCGCATTTTCTAAAAATAAGAAGGGAACTTCTTTGTTTGTTGCAAAATTTTGGGGGCATGTGGCCCTAGTGCCCCCTGGTTCCTATGTCTATGCCTGCAACCAAGCAAACCCCACATTTTCATGACAGCGTGAGGCAAAACGAGCTAAATCCAAAGTAAGTCTTGACCACAAAAGACTAATAAGTTTGAAAACTTGTCAAGACCTACAGTATATAGCCAGCTATTGGATATAGAGCATGGGTATGTGCTGCCCATAAGAATGGGTTTAGAATCTCAAATATCCTTAAATATAGGTCTCAGAATTTAAATTTGCCAATAGAAATCGATAGCTTTTTGACTGGCAACAAAAAAGATTGTTGAGTTTGGTATTTGCAATGTTTGATTTTTATCGTTACCACTATGAAATGTGATTGGTTGCAAATTTACCTTCATTATTGTGCATAAAGCATGATCTCAACTAGGCGGAAAAATCTCAAAGCAGAAAAATTTCCGGCAATCTAATTGGCTAATTGAATTGTCACTGAGGAAAATGTCGAGCCACAAATAGTAGTAATCCACTCTACTTTTTGCGGCTCAACTTTTTTCCGCCTAGTGGAGATCCGGCTTAGGTGAAAGGAAACTTGATTTTTGAGGTGTTCAGCAGGCGTTGTCTCCCAAAAATCCTTCAAAATGGGTATGGAAATTTGCCAAAATTCTTAAATATAGGTCTTCCCCTAAAATTCTGGTTGGCACGTCCCCTTAATCCCAAGACTCAAGCTACCCCCCCCCCCCGGAAAAGAGGCAGGAGCAACACCAAGTGAAAAATGGCTGTTTGTTTTCAACACCATTTTGGTATTTATTTCCTTATTTGGACATCTGAAAGACATGAACCAAATAATTTTGTGTTGTCTGCTAAGCATGAAAATATGTCATTTGCAAGACTGGCACCTCTTGATGTACCAAGGTAAAGAATTTGTGAATGAATTCAGCATTTATGCCAGCAAAAAACATTTCATAAGCTTCTGATTATAATTTCGACAGTTTGGAAATAATCATTCCTGAAGATGAAGTTGCAGAATTTAGTTCCAAGGGCTGGGATTTCAGCAATAGAGAGACCTACTGTAACTGAGCCTGTAACCAAGGCTCAAATAAGGAAGTACTTTAGCGTGGTAGTGGTGCTACCAGGAAGGTCACTCAAATGCTCAAATTTCCCAGGGAGAAGAAGTGAAACAGAAAAAGAAAATGGAAGGAAAAGGAAAAAAGGGATCAAAAAATGAAGGAAGGAAAGGAAATGAAGTGAAAGAAAGGAGAAAAAGGAAAATTAATAAAATGTGGCAGTATCAAGTGAAAGAAGAAGCAAGTGTGTAAGAAGAAATGAAATATACGGTAGCTTGCTACTACAACGAGAAAAATGAGCCCTTTGTCATGGGGCTCTGCCAGGTATCAAACCCTGTCTGCCGGACTGGTCTGGCTGTAAAGTCAGAGGATTACACCACTTTGCCACCACACATCAACTATTTAGAGGGAGGGAGTGTCAGCTGCTCAAAGGCGTCAGCAAGGAAGCAAGCTCTGAAAGGTGGTACATTATATTCGCACTCTAGCCATCTTGCGCCATTTTTGCTCATGGATAAATTAGCTCCTGAAAACATGAGGAGATTTTTCCACCTTAATGTCTCCTGGCAGTCTCATTGTCAAAAGGAAAGTCTATATTAACAAGCTCTTTTTCTCTTTTTCAGAAAGGATTTGGTTACAAAGGAAGTACTTTCCACAGAGTTATCAAAGGATTCATGATGCAAGGTTGGTTGTTTTACAGTATACATATAGATCCGTATATATTGTTTTATCAAAGTAAACAACTTACACTACATCACTATATGCATAATAGGCCAAACCGAATGGGACCTACAGTAAGGTCACCAAACAAGAGACTATGGAATATGTACTTTCCCCACCCCAGATTTTGGCATAGAATCTGAAAGTAATTTTTGATTAGTTGATCAGTTGGGCAAGTCTGTGTTCCTGAAATATGTTGGGGACAGAGGCCAGTCTTTTGGATAAACATGTAATCCTTCATATCATTATATAACAAATGAGCGATTCAAGTCAGACTAATCAAGCCCACGCTTCACTCTCACACCGGTGCCTCTCTCAATTTTCCTTCTGGATCTGCCCCTGCGGGATCACTTTTGAAAGTGATGCCGTCTGGATCCAATCCCACAAAGGTCTCGTGTAAATGGGTGGGATCGGATCCAAACTGGTGTGGATAGGAAGTGAGACGATTAAACTGAAAATCCTTTGTTGAAATTTCTAAGAGAGGAATCAGAAATGAGACAGGGTCTATTAGAGAGAAAAATTTCAAAGGATGTGATTAAAACAAGAGAAAAGGTTTACTGGAGCACTGCTAAGAGTTCATAAAATCCAAATGGATCCAATCCCATGTAAACGCCAATGGTTCTTGATCGGATCCTGTGTAAATGCCCCTTAGAAAGTGGATCGGATCTAAATGGATCCGATCCCAACTGGATCCTTTCCCGTGTAAACGGGTCTAAGAGAGCAGATGGTATCGATGACTAGGCACAACACATCCTTCTTTAATTGATTGAAAAAACCCTTCTTCATAAAGTGTTATTGATAAACAAGTTTTTGATGTGCAGTGGGTTTGATGTGCAGTGATTGTATGTTAACCTATTTATGAAATTTTGAGAATTTATGTACCAGACTATCTTTGATTTATCAAAAGTAACAGCATTCAAGTTATGATATCTATAATTTCTGTTTGAAGGTGGTGATTTCACAAATGGAGATGGCACTGGAGGTAAGTGCATTTTTTGCTTTAAGAAATTCCATCACTGTGTGTGCCCTGTGTGCAAGTAAGAAGGAGCTTTTAAGGAAAGAAATGAGTATATCAAAAGAAGAAGCATATGCGCAGATATAAAGTATTGTGCACCAAGAGGTGATCAAAGAGAGGCTGGGTGGACAGAAAACTCGGGCGTGGCTACTGATACCCTCGTGGGGTGGGTATCCTTGGTCCTGGAGAACGTTTATTTCGAATTTAGCGATAGGTTTTATAGGCCGAAATTGGGCATGGCTGTAGGCACGAAGTTCGCTCCGGCCTATGGCAATCTCTTCATGACCTGGTTAAAAGAGAGATTGCTGGAGGCCTTAGTTGACAAGCTACTCATTGGATGAGATTTATCAATGATGTATTTTTTGTCTGTATGCATGAGGAAGTAAAGCTGAAATCTTTCATCATTCATCTCAACAGTAGCCACAAAGCCATGAAGTTTACTAACAAGCCATTACGGAATAGTATCAGTTTTTCGGATGTTCAGGTTAGCGCGGGAAAGGGGGAGCCCTTGCGACAGACTTTTTCTGCAAGCCAACTGAAGAAGGGAATTTACCAACGGTGGAAAGATAAAAGATGTTAGCAACCTTCCCAAAACTACCGGGTGTCCCAAAAAAAGTTCCAGTGTTTGATTAAACGCAGAGAAAAAAGTTTTGAATTTGGCAATTTCTAATCAATCTAGTTAAATGCTAGACATTTCAACTTAAAGTTTGGCACATCGTAAGAAGAAATTAGTGATCTGAAAAGAGAATTGTGAGCTCTAACATTCCATTTTCATGTTCAAGGCAAAACCAGAGAGATTGTACGCCTCCTCCATCATCTCAATGAAGTGGGAATCTCCGGATGAGCAACAGACGACAAACAAGACAAGATTTCTGCTCATTGAGCACATTCAAATCAAAGTCTGAAAATCGAATCCAGTAGGGAATAGGTCTCGGGGGGGGGGAAGCAAAACAAAGCAAAACATCAAATGATGATGGTGCATAAAACAATAAGCATTGAGTTTCGCAATGCTATTGAACAATGGCAAGGCTTATTCTTCTGTCACTGCTCGTTTCAAAACAAAATGGTGACTGAGTGCTTCTCACACAAAAAGGTTAACGTTTGTAAACTCTAATTAGGCAGCACTGGTTTTGCTGGTTGACAATGAGTCTTTAAGCGAGGATAAGCAAAGGCCCAAATAATGTCTCCGTCAGAATCATTGAAAATGAATATAACTCAAAGTTTGAGATATGATAGATATGAATGAGTTCTAGTTATCACCTACGTCAGTATACCTAATTGCTTAAATTCTTGTCCCTGATCTCATTGTACCAATCGCTACTGATATTAACGTGTAAAAACTCTGGATGGATTTCTCTGCAACAGTTTTATCAAATATGCAATAATTTTAATCCATTTAATCCAATTGAAATGACTGCAACAATTTAGCATCCACTTCACTTTTCGTTAGGGTACCAGAAATTCATCTCGAACGACTGATTTTGATTCAAAGATGTGACGATTTTTAAAAAGTGGTGACGCCAGTAGCTGATTCTCATGAGCTTGGATGATTTCCGTTTGTTCTAGGAACCAATAAGGATTTGAGCCATATTTATATCTTTACTTACCTTTCTCGGATCCCTCCTTCATTTTACTTTCTTCTCCTTCCGCGAGTTTGTTTTGTTCCTTTTCTCCACATTTTCTTCCTTCCAGAAAAACGAACCACCTGCAAAGCGGCTTAATGGCTTGGCACACTTTTCCACCTCTGTAAAGTACGGCTAAACATCTCTCCCAAAGTTACCCATTTCACCAACTGCCATCAACATTTCCTTTAAAAATAGCACCAATTTTATTATTCTTCTTCTGATAGGAAAAAGTATTTACGGTGAGAGATTCCCTGATGAGAACTTCAAACTGCAGCATTATGCAGCCGGGTGGTTGAGTATGGCAAATGCAGGAGCAGACACTAATGGATCTCAATTTTTCCTCACATATGAGAAAACACCTTGGCTTGACGGCAGACATGTTGTTTTTGGAAAAGTTTTAGAAGGAATGGTAAGCAAAGACGAGAGCACTTTTAGTTTTTGGATGGTGCTGTACAACATTTTATTTTAACATGCAGTAGGGTGCTTATCCTTAATTTCTCAATCCTGCAGTGGGCGTTCATGTGTCCAGGATGGGCGTATCTCAAATTTCTGGCTTGGAGTCGATGATGGTATGAAAACTCATGTTGCACTGGCTGATTCTATGGGGTTCAAGTCTATAGAAAATATGTTCATTTGCAATTTGTCTTCTACTATTTGCAAGCCTGCATGCAGACTGGAATTTACTTGTTATAGAGAGGGAAGTCATTGTGCCTCGAAAGTTTTAGTGAAGCCCCTTAAATTTTTGCATTTATGCACTTTAAAAAAGGCTTGATATGTACCGTCACGAAGATTGGACTCAAAATTTCTTTCCTGAGTCTTGCCTATGGTCCATGGCCGAAAACCTCCAAAGCCTAATTCTCATGGACCAATCAGGCGGCGGGCATGCGATGAAGACAAGAAATCTGTGAAGATTTTGCTGAATTTTACCTACCTTCATGAAACGCAACAATGGCAGAATACTACCCGAAATTTACCGAAATTTTTTGGTGAAATCTACTCAGCAGATGTTACATTATAATAGTTTCACTGTCAATTTAAATATCTCAAGGTTTTGAGGAGTTATGGCATCTCCAAGAGACAAAATTGCAGTAAGGCTCGTTTACACAGCTTCTAGCATCGTTACAACTTCTACAGGAACTTCGTCTGCAAGATAGTAGACAAATCTGTAGCAGCTGATATCCGAGCAATCATTAAAGATATCAATGTTTGGTTTACTCCTCTGTGAATTGCAAAGATTTATCTTGCCACTTTAGCGCTGCCACTTTAAAAATCCGCTTATTTTAAAAAAAACGTATCATCCCTAATTTGAATTATATATGAAAACTGAAAAAACTGGATTCACACTGACACAGTTAAACCGGCTTTATTTAGACTAGTTTAAACTTTAACCAATCAGATGACTGGGTTTGTTGGATTGACCAATAAGAAGGCCTTATTCGAAAACCTGGTTTAGTTCAAGCTGGTTTAACTTGCAGTGTGAATAGGACATAAGCTAATCTATGGGTATACTTTCCTAATGCTCGGTTAATCCAAAAAAGTTACGTAAAACCTAACATTCGAACACAAACGGCATGAAATGGCATCGTTTGTGTTCTGCAATGGCTTCATACTAAACCATCGATTATTTTTGTGTTACTCTTACTCAAATGCGAAATCCGACTTCCGAATGAAGTGGAAATGTGCATTTAGTCGCGGATTATGCAGTTCGATCTAAGATTAGCTCTATGTGATAATTCCTTTCAAAACTGCAAACTCGCTATTGGAGTGCTTGATTGGTGACTGCAAACTTACCAAATTCTGGAAACGGCAGACTTCGCAGACACGGAAACATTGTGCCCGATCAAACATAAAATTTTTCAAAGCAGCAGATTTCAGATTCATCCTTGCGAAAACGAGGGTTTCCAGTTGAAAAATACGAAGACGAGTCTGGAACTTGGCAACAAAGATTGAGCTGACTCAATTTCCATAGCAACACAAAGGAAGTCGCAAATATAAGCGAGAATCTCTCCAAAGTCTGCCCAAACTTGTGCCTGTTGGAGCAGACGGCTTGGCAGGCGTAGCCAATCAATCACAAATTCCAAGTCTTACTAGCCTACCGTTTCGTTTTCGAAATTTGCACCAATCAAACACACCCTATGTCAACAAACATTTGGAGACAGGCCTCCTTTTAAGTTGGCTCTCTTTACATTTCAGGCAGTTGCACGTAAAATAGAAGAAATTGACACAGACTTTAGAGACAAGCCAAAGAAGGAGGTAAAAATTGAGGACAGTGGCTCTCTTCCTGTCGAGAAACCATTTGTTGTCAAAAAAGAATAGTTTTTCGAGTAGCCAAAATTTGACTGACATGTTGTTCTAAGCAGGGGTTGTCATTGGATTTGAATATATTTCATATTTTTAGAGAATATTTCCAAAGGTTAAATAAAAGCCTCCTTTTTATGCACTAAGTAATCTTCCTTCAGCTTCTTTTAAATATATATATATAGATATGTCATGAATTAAAGATTTACAATACAAGATATAAACTACACTACTTAAAAAATACTCTACAATACTACAAATACAATACCACGAGGAGCAAGGCATCGTGTCTACCCCGTGGCTTGAGAGAGCAATAGAAGACAAAAGCAAACCTACATAGAACTATACTCAAAAAGAAATATCACTAAAAAGATGACTTGGTGGCTGCTTGACGGATGGCAAAAATTTGAATGGATAAGATGTAGAGTTGATTCAAGGATATTTCCATTGATTTCATCAGGAAAGTCTTTATTACCGTATATTAACGGTTGCGTTAAAGGACAAGTCCGGTTCGGGGTTGATAAAATTATTGTGAAAAAGCAACCATACCAACTGCTTAAGGTAGTTCACTGGTCGAAATCTTCAAAAAAATTGAAAAAAGTTTTTTGATCGCAACTTGTTGTTTGGACCTTCGGGGAGCCGTTGTCGAAAGGAAATCACAAAATCGGCTAAAACATTTTATTCCTATCTTACTCACGACTGGTGTAAGCAGGTGGTAAGATTGCGTTTTAATTTGGGTGGTTCACGCGTTTAGCGTTTGATTGGTTTGTTCGACTTTTCGAAAGGAAATGACAGCGCAACATTCAACCTGTCTTTCGACATTCGAAGGATAGAAGACATTAGACTTATGACGATGAGTCCCTTGCATCCCTGCGGTAAACCTTGCTCAAGTAAGTGAAGAGGGACTCGTAATGAGACAGTCAACAAAAAATTAGCCGCAAAATCAAATTGTTCTCAATTATTGAACCCAACAAAATTCATAATCATTGTATTATTTTTCTTACTTTTCTTCTTGGCAACAGCAAGAGTCAAGCTCCCCGTTTTGCTACCATCTTCTCCCAGACCTTGACATTGTCATCCAGTACACTTCTATAGTATGTCTTCATATCTTTCAGCAATGAATCACTATATCGGTGGCAGAGTTTCCGGCCTTGTTGTCTTGCATATCTCTCTGGGGTTTTGTCACTGTATAATGACAAAACGCATTTAGATACCGGGAAATATTAACTCAACAACTTACATAAATACATCACATGCATGCACCCATATACAAGATAGGAATCAAATGTTTTAGCCGAATTTTGCTCGTGGCCTATGACCGGAGATCGCCAAAGCCTCATTTTTACGGACCAATCAAATGGCGAATAAGTGGGGAAGACAAAAGAAACGTGTGAAGATTTTTCTAAATTTTACCTACCCTCATAAAACGCAACCAGAACAAAAAACTGCTTGAAATTTCCGGAATTTTTTGAAGAAATCTACTCTCCATACATTTGGGCATTCAAGTTTGGATGCCGGTCAAAATATCTCCCGATTCCAAGGAGTTATGGCGCCTCAAACTCGCGACCTTTGTTCCTTTTCAGCATTTCTGAGCTTCTAGCATTCTTAGTACTCAATTTAATCCTAAAAAGTCTTCTAAAACGTACCTGAAACATCACTAATTCCCATAAAGTCGATACAGTGGGGTGGGGGACCTTTTCTTGCTTCGTAGATGAGCAAATCTGACATGCTTTCTATGGGGTCCGAAATATGGCCTAGCTCTAAAATGTGCTGAATTACATTTTTGAGTGAACCTCGCAGAACACAGCAAGTGTTGTCATTCGTGATGACACCGATGAGTGCCTGGGCGAAGAAACAAAGTAAACGGATTTTTATTTGCGACTTGCTCAATTATTTGTGAAAGAAAATCGTCAAATAGAAACCAAGAACAGTCTGGTAGATACACAGAATTACAGAATGCCTTAAACAAACGAAGAGAGCTGGGTACTCTTGAAATTTCTTACTCAAAAATGTAATTCAGCACATTTTAGAGCTAGGCCATATTTCGGACCCCATAGAAAGCATGTCAGATTTGCTCATCTACGAAGCAAGAAAAGGTCCCCAACCCCACTGCATCGACTTTATGGGAATTATTGATGTTTCAGGTACGTTTTAGAAGACTTTTTAGGATTAAATTGAGTGCTAAGAATGCTAGAAGCTCAGAAATGCCGAAAAGGAACAAAGGTCGCGAGTTTGAGGCGCCATAACTCCTTGGAATCGGGTGATATTTTGACCGGCATCCAAACTTGAATGCCCAAATGTATGGAGAGTAGATTTCGTCAAAAAAGTCCCGGAAATTTCAAGCAGTTTTTTGTCCTGGTTGCGTTTAATGAGGGTAG
The DNA here is from genome assembly GCA_964019985.1 of Aurelia sp. 4 Dawson et al 2005. Classification (NCBI taxonomy): domain Eukaryota; kingdom Metazoa; phylum Cnidaria; class Scyphozoa; order Semaeostomeae; family Ulmaridae; genus Aurelia; species Aurelia sp. 4 Dawson et al 2005. The sequence continues at coordinate 5,841,976 of OZ026499.1, read as the reverse complement.
GTAAAATTTAGAATAATCTTCACACGTTTCTTTTGTCTTCCCCACTTATTCGCCATTTGATTGGTCCGTAAAAATGAGGTTTTGCTGATCTCCGGTCATATGCCACGAGCCAAATTCGGCTAAAACATTTGATTCCTATCTTCCCATATACATACATTAATTATTCATTTCATAAAGCAGGCTACATTTAGGTGTCAGCTGAAGCTGATGTAGAACTGCTACTGCTCTATATTTTTTAAAGGAATATAAAATGCAAATTCAATGGTACAACTAAATCATACCCTATAAGATTTATAGAGTCTATTTACATTTAGTCTAGCTAGCCTTTCAAACAAATCAGAGTTCCATAGAAAGCATTTGAAGGTGTTGCGGAGCAATGGTACAGTATAATTCTGTGACTTTGCAGCCAGAACGGACAGGCGGAGTGTGGTTCGATACCTGGCATGGCCTCATGACTGGCGCGTCATGACAAGGGGTCGCTCAATTAGCGCTTACCGTAAAAGGTCTATTAGGCCCCCTCTATAATAAGCCCCTCCCCTCTAAGTCTGAATTTGAAATATGTCCTCCTCTCTACTAAGCCCTCCCCAACCCTTATCTTAACATGGTTTGGGATAAAAACTGTGTTGAATTCATGTGTTTGAGTCGTAAAAATGTATGTTGGTTCCGCAAAATTGGATAAAAGAACTGAAAAGCTACCAAATATATCCTTGTCAATTGATTTCGTGAATAAGCCCCCCCCTCTCTCTCTCTCTAATAAGCCCCTCTCTCTTTTAAGCCCCCTTCTGGAGGGTCTGAAATTTAATATGTCCCCAGGGGCATAATAGAGCATTTACAGAAGCATAGATACTTCTGCGGTTCCTTGCGCAGTAACTGAAAACTTATTAATTGAAAGAATAACTGTTGGAGCGTCGGTAGAAGTTATCGATTGCAAAAACTCTGTTTACTTTAAAGAAACCTAAGGTACTTACTCATAAAATCGAACTTTAACAGGGATATAGCCTGCAGGCTCTTTATCATCCACACGCAATTCCACTTTATATCTGCACTCTTTGATAGGTGCTTTGCCATTAAACATGCCAGTGCACTCCATCGAGCATTGCAATGCATTGATTGTATGTACTTTGAATATTCCTCCTTCCTTCACGTGGTCCACTTCGCCACATTTGAAGTTGAACTGGTTGTCTTCGACGTGCTTGTTCTCATAGACATTTCTGATTAATGTCCAATACCTCACCCACTTTGCGTATTTTGCATATCGTTGTGCTATCAAAAAATGAACAAACATGTTATGCGAGTGTTATGCAGTAACTTTTGATTTGTCCGTTGAGTTGGGAAATAAGGCCCTCAATGAAGCCACAACAACAACATGAATTCAATTTAATAAGATGAGCGTAAGTTGAGGCTGAGTAGCGAGTACTGAGAATTGAGAATTGGTTATATTGACAATAACGGTTAGAACAGACATGAGAACTATTGAGAGGCACGACCTGGAAAGTATGGGGGAGTTTGAAGCTTGTAAAAATTTTGTATTTATCTTGTTTTTGCAAAATTTATACATGGAGGTTGGACGACAAAAATACTAAGGTTTAACACACTGAGGCCTTTCGGACTAGTGTCCTCATCAGAGTGTGATTTCTCTCGTTTTTGCAGAGGAACGCTCACGTTTATGCACATCATCGGCTTGCGGGTGTCCCAGAAAAAACGAAACATATTTTAAAGACTCAGACACAAGCTGTTTAAAACTGAAAATAAGATAATCAATTTTCTCTGAATCTGCAATGATGAGATTAAATTTTGATCTATTTTTAAAAATTTTTAATGCCTTGGTTGCAGAATTGAAAATCAGCAAACTTTAATTTGCTTGTTAAGCCGACTTTCCACTAAGCGGAAGATTCCTCTCACAAAAATCTTCCTTTGTTTGCAAGCACCATTCCGCTCGAAAGTTGAATAAGTTTCTACTTTTGAGCGACGTCGCTTTTCCGCAAGCCAATCAGATGGCTAGAAGAGGTCGCTGCGAGCGGAATATTCCGCCTGGTGGAAATCAGGCCTTGGGGCATGATTAGGGCTGCCAGCATTAGTGCAAAAAATAATGCAAAATTGCCAAGTATGGCATTATCTGCAACTTCACACTATAGGCCTAATCGGCTAAGGTTTGTTTTACCCGTTTCAAGTCATGTGACCATATCCTTAGGAAGTCTTAGCATTATGCTACTTTTTGCATCCATGGCACATCTCTGCATGGCACGAAGTACGTTACAAAAATCAAAAGAAGTTTTATTAAGAGATTGATCACATGACTTGAAATGGGTGTAAACAAACCTTAGCCGATTTTGTGTATTACAGACAGAAGAACTTCGGTAGATTCATTGACAACTTTGCCACTCTGTTATTAAAATTTGCCTCAAGTATATTTCTTCCACAGGGAGAACAGGTCTAGGGCTGATTAGCTTCCCTGGGTACCAGAGCCTCAAAATTTAAATGAAGGGAAAATGGTAAGAGAAAAAGAGAGAAGGAAGAAAGGGGAACTTTGTTTCCTTCTTTATTTTTATTTTTATTATTTCTTGGCTCTTAAACCCAGGGTACTAATTAGCAAACTTTAAGATAGAAATAAGGGCCGTGTTGTAAAAATAATACACCACTTTAATTAAGCAGCCTCATTTTGAAAATTTGTCAAAACCTCTTCCTAATGTTAATATTAAAATTTCGAGCCCAGATTCAGATTTGGCACCCAAACTTTAGTCTTGTTATGTGTTTTTAAACTGCTGGCAATTGTGATGTTGATTTTATGATGATGTAAAGTTCAGAGATTTATAAGGGATTTGACCGTGAAAAGTCGTTCGGGGTGAAACTTTACACCCCGAGTCGTTTTCACGGTCAAATCCCTTATATAGATTTTCAAACCTTACATCGTCATAAATTTAACACTACAACCGCTAGCAACATGAAAAATTAGGGTAAGACTAAAGTTTGGGTGCTAAATCCGAATTTGGCGTCTAAAATTTCATATGAAAGAATTTTGAATAATTTCCAAAACGAGGCTGTTCATTAAAGTGGTCTATTTCTATATCTTATAAATTGGCTGATTACTCCTTATCTCCCTGTGTTCCTTACCGTAATACTTCTTTCTCTTGACGTAAAAGTCGGTAAACTTTTTAGGCCCACTTTTCTTGTATGTGTTGACCAATGAACTTAAGACCAGCAGGTGTAGATTTGCAAAATCTCGAAAAGTCAGCAGGATGGCCTCCATTTCCTTTACTTGCAAAAACGAAGGGGCTTTGTTTGGATTTTTCTCGAAAAAACGTCGAGAATTGCTCTTTGCATTCCAATCTTTCATTCTTCCCCTAAATGGCATAAATTTTCCTCGTGAAGACTTTATTTTTTGCTCAACTCTCATTACACATTTATCCACGTCGTTTTTGGTCAACTGAGGTCCATCAATGCAGTCAGTGAATCTTTCAAACAACATGGTGTATTCGCCGCTGACGAGTTGTTTTTTGAGGTTGATTATTTTTTGATCAATGTACCCTTTCATCTGCTCTAAACGATCATTAATGGCATCTGTCAGCTCTTTAAAGGCCTTATTTACAGCTTTCAAGACGTCCTCTGGCTTAACCTTGAATTCATCTGAGAGAAATCCAAATCCTGCCCCGACGACGGCTAAGGCAGCTCCAACCCCAGGAGCAGCTGCGGCAAATGAACTGCCTGATTTCGCGAATGCTTCACCGACTTTAAGAGCAGTTTCGGCCATTTTTGTTCCTTTCTCTCCAACACCAGCAATTTCTGCGAGTGCATTGCCTGGTATTTTTGCAACTGGTGCTGTTATTGGCTGTATGTTTGGTATCCCGCCACCAGGAATGTAGCCTGTATATTTGCAGTTGCCATCAAGATGCAAATCATCTTCGAACCATGCCGTTGCGCCTGAACCAGATACTAATGGCAACTTGATCAATCCTAGCAGGAATACTGATAAAAGAAGCACCTTTATAATTTCCATTATCTGAAACAGACAACGAGCAAGCGTTAAACTTTGTTTCAAAATTTGAAGTTTATACAATTGGGAACTTTCGTTGGCAATTGGTTAGAGTGTCCTTGAGCATTAGTTTGATTAACCCTGGAGTTACTGCAAACGTTATGAGGCAAAATCAAAGGAACGATTACCGTAGGCACCAAGGAATGTAAGATTTTTTTTAAATTTTTTAGCCTCAGATACCCAGGGTAAGGCAGGCCGGTTGCGTGAGTTGAGATATTAGGCGTATAGTTTTACGTCGAAAGCGAGAGGGAAAGAAAGATGTGAGAGCGAAGCCCCCAGAATTAATTTTTAGGGCCACAATCTTTCTCCTCTTTCATTTATTTCTGTACTCACTTTTCGAATAGAAGCTTTTTGTACAAAGAGATTGCGCTCATTTTTTTAAGAAGCTGGGGTCTGGGGCTGGTAGGTACCTTTCTCAATTCTGATACCTTTTCCAATAAAAGTCTCTTTTCTACCTGGTGAGCCACAAAAAGTTCCCGCTTTTGGAAATTCATAGTATCAAGAGTTTTCACGGATTTGAATGAGCCAAATTTTAGGTAAAAGCCAAAAAACTTTATTTTGAGTTGTTTATTTTAATGTTGTTTATTTTAAATATAAATTTTTACTTTGAGTTGCTGGTTGAGAGAATTTCGTTTTTCTGAAATCGCTAATCGCTTTTAATTGAGGTGTGAATCAAAGCAACTGATGCTATTGTATTGCAAAATCTGCCCTTGTTTCTTCAAGCTTGAGCTTCAGCATCATTTGTGATTCGTAGCATGGTAATCTGTTTACCAAGATTTCTCCCTCTCGCTGTCAAAAAGTAAACAGAAATATGAAATTCTATTGCAAGAATTCCAGCCTAGCTTATTCAATCAGACCTGGCAAAGTTATATATCAACCAGAAGCTAAAGATTAGAATTTTTTACTCATCTGATACTGTATTAGATATATCCTTCAGATGAACAAAAAGAACTACAGATGTTTGTCAATTATCAACACACAGAATTCTTGATAAATAGGAATGAATTATGGTTTGATCGATAACTGAAAACAATTTATTTGTGATGTTTTTCAATTTTCTGAGCATTTGAAATGCAAGGAGAACCATGGAAAAATTGAACTGATTAAGACTCCTTTTCTTCAAAATGCGTGGAGTAGAGGCCTCGAAATTCTTGCTCAAACAATATGATGATTCTCTTTACTCTGAGCAAGATATGTAAATTGCGCTTTCTCTCATTGGTTGTAAAAGTATCTTCACAACAGCATTGCTAATGACACTTGCGAGGGATGAAATTTCTTTGAATGAAGAGGTTCCTTATGACATGGGGTAACGGCCTTAATCATAAGCTTTTCGTGAATTCGAATTTACCCCCATTTTAACGACGCGTCGCAAAAATTATCGCTGATGTTCCTTACTCTTTTGGCTATCAACAAAGTCATGAACAGCTCAATTTATCAAGCATCTTTGTATGGCAGTTGGCACAATTTGCTTACCTTTTTATACGCTTTCATAGTCTAACACTTCCTTGGTCCTTCTTTGACATCAATTAAAAGGAAAATAGAGAAGCTTTTTTAGATGTTTCGTTTCAAAAAGTCGTGTTTACTTTCTACGCATTTACGTAATTTAGCTGGTTGTTTGTTTCAAGGTAAATTTCACAACAAGCAAATCATGGCGTATTTGTTGGCAAACTTGTAAATTTTCTTGACCATGATATTTCAGGGCAGGTTCAGTACACGTAAACACCTTGATAGCCAATGTACCTATGATCACATATTCTACTGGGTGAGTCAATAAAAACGCCCGGCGTTTGAAAAAATCCTGCTCCCTGAATATCCAAGCAATGATATATCAAATTAGATTAAGTAATTTACTCGGTTTTAATCGGCCATTCCTTCCAGTCGAAATAGGAGATTTTCCGCAGAAAAACTTGCAGGAAGACTGGGGAAAGACTTTTCAACCAGCCAAAAGGAAAGCACGTGCTAAAACGTACTGAAAGTCATCGCTGTGGGGTAAACACTTTAGGGATTTCTGCTTATAAGTTTGGCGAGTATTTTAAGGTTTCTTGAAGGGAATCATTTTAGAAAATCGCTTATAGAATCTGAACGGAGTGACCGATTTTAGCCAGAAAAATTTCTAAAAATAATGAACATGTTAGCTATTCAATCAGATATTGCAAAATATTAATGCTTATATACTCAGAGAGTAGTAGCCTTTCAAACGTCGTACGTTTTTTTTACTCACCCGATATGAAACTTTATTCAATCTACCATCTCATGTAGTTGAGACTTCTGAGGGCAAAAAATCAGCCAATCAATAAATCAAAACTTCTTCTCAGCTTGCCCTTAAACAAAACTCCTACAATTACCTGGAACTTTGTACCGGGTGAGTAAAAAAGATGTTGGGTGTTTGCCAGATGTTATTGAGACAAGTCTAGCTCCGGCCTCTCTTGTTAAGCCTGGTTTTCATTACATTGTAGACATCGTAATTCATCGGCGATTCTTCGGGGATCCCGTAGGTTCACAAAACCGCAAACGAGGGCAGCCTCACTTTTGCAGAGAAACTGAATTAGGCCATTACAAACTTGAATCAATGAATTGAGCTCAGCCAGGAAAGCAAAGGAAGGCCAAGAAAGGCAAAAGAAGTCACGATAAAGACACAGGTATGCTTGCGTTTACATTTTTAACTATTCGTTTCCTGCGACCCATGGAAGAAGTTGAGGAAAGCAACCAAAACGATGGCGTGACAACGTTGGTCACTGGACAGGAGGAAACCTGATGTCGCTGAACACTGCTGTCAAACACTGAAATCTATGGAGACAGTTGTCACATGTTGATGCGCAATTTGCCGAAGGCCGAAGACGGAGATTGCGAATTATGGTGACTGCCGAAGGGATAACACATGCTAAAGGGTGCACCCTACAGCCGATTTAGCGCCATGGACTTCAGATCTCAACTCATTCATATGCCCTTATCTGAGCTTGGTGGGAATGATGACTGTGGTGCTTTTAAAGCTGTGGTCATGGCAGTGCTGAATGAACACGCACCAGTTAAGAAATAGTATATTCACGCAAACGATGGACCTTTTATGACTAAAGCCCTGCGAAAGAAAAACATCAATAGAACTAGACTGCTTAATAAGTATAATAATAATAGCACTGAGGAAAATCTCAAGGCTTTAAAAAAGCAGATGAACAAATGCGTGAAATTATTGCGTAGGACCAAATTTTGACTACTATAGGAACATCGGCCTTGGCAAGCTTACCAAAAATCATAAGTTGTGGAAGACTGTAAAGCCCCTGGGGGGTAACTTGAGTTTCCAAGAGACGGGGTTGTGCCATTCAAATCGTAAAAGTACCACCCATAAATCCGGAAAACTTTCTCAAAAGTATACCCATAAATCTGGAGAATTTCTGAAAATCATACCCATAAATCCGGGAATGCCAAAACAGCTCACCAATAACTAAATTCTGATGGAATACAATACCCATAAATCCGGAAGATGCAACAAATTGTTGAAAACCATACCCATAAATCTGGAAACTATCATGAAAAAGGTACCCTAAAAAATGGCACAACCCCGTACCATAGACAAGTTAAGTTACCCCCCCCCCCCGGGTGTAAAGCCATTGTTCTCAGACAAAGTGCAAGTAAATTTTTCCATTTCTTTGATCGAAGACGGAAAAATGGTAAGTCAGGACTCTCAAATTAAAGAAATTTTCAACCAATATTTCGCAAACATCACAGATAGTTTAGGGATCACTGTAAATGACTCACTGTTGTTACCAACAAGTGATATACTAGATCCAATTGACAAATCTGTTAAGAAGTACGAAACTCATCAAGCATTTGCAAAATTAAAAATACAATGAAGTTTTCAGAAAAATTTAAATTCAGAAAGGTCACCACCAAAGAAGTTGTTATAAAGATCAGACAACTTAATCCGAGAAAAGCTCCAGTTGACTGCATACCTGCAAAAATTCTAATGGAAAATTCTGACTTATTGTCTGTTGTCATACATAATTTGTTCAATTTTGATTTATCCAAGGGTTCTTTTCCCAAAGAATTGAAAGCAGGAGATAAAAGCTCGCTCTTCAAATAAGAGAATGCCTCAATGAAAAAGAACTATCGACCGATTACAGTTTTACCATCGGTATAAAAAATTTATGAAAGATTGGTGCAAAATCGAATGCTACCTTTCGTTCAAAGTTTCCTGTCCTCACTCCTGAGTCCTTTGTGGATTTTGAGAGGCTATGCTAAACAGCATGCACTGCTACGTTTTGTGGAAGCCTGCAAGGAGACTATAGACATAGACAACATGGGCGTCGCAGGGCCTGTCTTGACAGACATTTCGAAGGCTTTTTATTGTCTAAAGCATTAACTATCAATTGCAAAATTGAATTCATATGGCTTCAGTAGATCTGCCTTGCTGTTTATTCATAGCTATCTCACTGACAGGAAGCAGAGGGTAAATGGTTCATTCAGCACATGGACAGAAACCATCCAAGGAGTACCACAAGGTTCAGTCTTAGGGCCCCTTTTGTTTAACATATACCTGAATGACCTGATCATGTTCCTGGAGGAGAGCGAAAGCTGTAATTATGCAGACGACACAACTATTTATGCGTGTGGTCCTAACATTGAAAATGATGCCCTTAAGCTAAGTGATTGGTTTACAATAGATTGGGGCTTTTTAAAAAGAGCAGTGGAGAACTTTTAAAGTGAAAATTGAAAGACTGTGGTACATAGATATGAACGGCCGCTTTGAGGGGCGAACCTTTGAAGGTGTTATGGTGCAGTGGTGTAATTTTCTGACTTTGACGCCAGACCAGTCAGGCAATTTTTTGACTGTCTACAAAAACGAGCAATTTCTGTACCACTGTAGCCCAATTTCGTTAGCAGAACTAAGCAATAAAAGCACTCGCGTCGCTCGCTCATGAACATTCCTGCCCTGAAACAAAAGTCGTCACTTAATCCCTATTGAAATTAAACCAAAGAAATTCCTCAGGATAATGCAAGGATTAAGAAGTCTTTTGTCTCGACTCCTAATGACTTTAGCACTATTGTGCGATAACAATGGACCGTCAGTGGTTTGTCAGCGAAAATTGAGTACCGTGTTAACGCTCAACTATTTATAAGGACTCAATTCCTTTAACTTTGCTGGCAACATAACATTGAACAGTTTGTTGGCAAGATGCCATTGTATGTAATTTTTCTTTTCAGAACTAAGAAGTAAAAGAGCTTGCTTCGCTCGCTCATCAACATTCCTGCTTTCGGAGAACGTTTATCAACTATATGTCTGAACTTTGCTGGTAACATAACATTGAACAGTTTGTTAGCAAGATGCCATTGTATGTAATGTTTCTTTTCAGAACTAAGAAGTAAAAGAGCTTGCTTCGCTCGCTCATCAACATTCCTGCTTTCGGTCGATACCAAGCATGTTAGGATTATTCATGTGCTACCCTTTCTGGCGAAGCACAAAACTTTGCTATAATTCCGCAATAATCCTGCAAATCGCGCAAGAACAGGACTTGCCACAAAGATGACTACCCCTTAGGAAAAACCTTCTTGTAGCAAATTAGGAACTTTTTTCAAGGAAATTTCTTCAGCAAACCAAATAAGGATGATGTCTTTGCCGTCTGGACTAAAAAGTATGAAATCGTGTTTTCTCCCAAATTTTTTCAAAATTTCGAGTGGTACACCCCCACTTAAGCATAAATCCGTCTTAGTACAATGATAGTTAAGGCGTACAGACTCTGGAAATTGGATATGCCAGCACACATTGCCTCGTCCTCGATGGACAAATTCCACCCTTCCTTTTCGTTCTCTTTTCTACTCAAGCAACATAGCTATGCTTTCAGACTCAATAGCCAGATCCTTTTCAGTGTGATGCCCCGCAGGCGCTTTACTGATTACTATGATAGATAGATGTAGAAATAGCATGAATAAGTCTAAAGATTGGCTGCAAACTCAAATTGTTATCAATTATCAAATCTTCAACCAATTATAATTATTTCCTCTGGTGTTCTTCTTGGCAAACTTATGCACCCTCCTTTGCAGCCATCTTTCTCCAAACGTGGACATTTTCATCCATTACACTCGCATAGTACGTCAGCATATCTTTCAGCAAGGAGCGCTGATATTTGCTGCAGACTTCATTGCCTTTTTGCCATGCATATAACTTTGCTGCAGTTGCATGCTGACGCCTGCATGAAAATAAAACGCATTTAGATAAGGTAAAATTTTATTAACATTAGTCAGGGGTACTGCAAAGTAAATTTACTCAGAATAATTGTCATCAAAATGTTTACGATTGTAATCAACAGAGACCTGTGCAGTCAAAGGTTTTGCATAAGAATCCACTAAAGTTCTGAAATCATGAAACTCCAAACATAGTGCGGCAAATTGTTTTATTATCATTATGATAGCATTATTTACAGTTGGTTAAATAAGATAGTCCCAACTTGAACTAATCAAGACCAACTTTTTATACTAAAAGAAACACTAATAACAATAGATATAAACATGATTCAACTATAAGTATGCTTCTGGTGAAATTCGTACGCAGTGGAGGACCCCGGGGGGGGGGGTAACTCCTATATGTAGGTGAACGGGGTCCTGCCGCCCATAAGGATGGGTTCAAGATCTTCAAAATCCCTAAATATGGGTCTTAAAATGCCGTGATTCCAATAGAAATGGGTAGGCTTTACTGTTCTGAAACCTTAATAATGGGTTTCGACGAAATCTTTCCAAAAGAAAAACAGGTAGTTCAGTTACGTTTTTTCGTTTACGAAAAACTTTGCAGATATTTCCGTCGACTCTTTTCTGCGAACTTTTTTCTTCCATTTCAAGCGCCTCCCTGTCGACAGCTGGTTAACAAGCTACAAGGGATTTAACAGGATAACAGATGATTTCCATTTCAATGATGATTTCACACATTGCTGTTGTTGTTGGTCATAGGAAAGCGCGCGCAAGAAGTCTTTGAATGGACGGTTGATGATCTTTAGTATGCACGAAAACCTCTCTCCTTATGAACCTTGAACCAGTAAACCCACACCGAGAAGCATGCAGAAGCGTGGGAAGACAACAGCCGAAGAGAAAGGAGAGATTCAGATCCCGATTAAGAGGTTCAACCATTCCTCTGAAGATGAATGGAGGTCGATATAAGTGCCAGCAGTTATCTAGTCAGGGCCGAGGAGGGGGTCAGAAACCTGGGATCCATGGCCATAGGGGCCCATAAATAATAACACAGGTTTTCAAATATAGCTAAAATTCAGGTCCCTGCCAGGTTTATGATCAAAAAGGGCCCCAATAACTTCTCAAAATGCTATAATGTATTAGAATCAAGAAAAGGTGACTCTTGTGCATTATTCTGACTGGCTGGTGTGATGACATGATAATTGTATTTAGAGGCCTAAAATAGCTACCAGAGCGATTCTAGCTAGCTTGATTTTAAAAATTTTCCCGGGGGAGCATGCCCCCGGACCCCCCTAGATGAGTGCACCTCCTGTGTACCTTTCACAACTGGCTTTGCCAGGAACCCATGTTTAGTTTTGACCCAGGGGAGTAGGGTCGTAGGATCGTTGCGTTACCGTTCATATTCAATCTTTTTGGCCTTTTGAGACGTTCCTTCCCATATACTCTTGCGACTACTCAAGTGACTGCAACGACCTGGTGCGAACCAGACTTGAAGTGCATAACATAAAAACAACCTCTTTGATTCAAAATACATTTTTGCATAACCTTGACACAGCATATTTTAAGATAATCAGTTTTAAAAGAGGCATTTCCGGGAGTCTAGAGGGCGTGGTCACCAAGATTTTTCTTGGGGGCTGCGCCCCCAAACCTCCCGTTAGGACCCGTTCTTATAGATCACTCGAGGGCCCAAGCTGGCTCGACGGCCCTGCACATTAATGTAAACGCTTTTTCTTGCAAGAAACTAGTTTTCAAGAAACTGATAGCAAGATGGCCACAATGTTAAGAAAATGTAGCGCTATGTCTGACAGTTAGACCTTTAGAAGTTAAATGCAACAGATATCAACTTTAAAATGCAAGCTTGGCAACTTTGTCGTTGAGCTTTGACTCTTGAGGACTTGAGTAATACCAACAGACAGTTTTTGTTTTGAATATAAAAGAACACTGTTTATTCATACATGATGTTTTAAACCTCCAGGAAAATATCTACAGCAATGCTGAAACCAAAGTGACAAGTCATACGTTTGAAAAGTAAGAAAAAATCAAGAAACTTTCAGTACTAAGATGCAAAAATTGTTTAATCATTGTGAATTATGAAACGTTTAGTACTGTTACCAGATCCAAATTTCTCATAAAGAAAGAGTGTACAAAATAGTAGTAGTAGTACGTTATTATTCAATCTCTTGCATGTTACATACAGTTGAGTTTGGAAACCATAAAACTGGGTATTTTTTCTCCAAATCCTTAAAAGTGGGTATGCAAAATGCATGTTAATTAATAACGGTGGGTATGACGCTAGAATTTGGGCGGCACGCCCCCGTCATCCTTTGGGCCAAGTTACCCCCTCCCCCGGGTGGAGGACTGGCGGTCCACCACCCGTATGAAAAAAGCCTGGAAAATCTAGGGAATTCCCTGGAAAAAGGCTGGCGATTCTGCCAGCCTTTCCCGGGAATCCAGGAGCCTGGAATCGGAGTAAAAATCCCGGGAAAGGCTGGAAGACAGCCAGACTTTTCCTGCCTGGGCTGGAAGAAAATCTATTCAATTCCAGTTGTTTTTAGACCCGGGAAAACCCTGGAAAACCCTAGAAAGGTGTTACCGCTTTGATAAATAGGAGGCAGGAAAACCCTGGAAAACCCTGGAAGGCAGGAAGTAATAGGCAGGAAAAGCCTGGAAAAGCCTGGATGGCATGTGAGCTTGAACCAAGGGCGGGCATGTCCCACTGAGGACGATGGTCCTACCTTTGTCCGAAAACCGGTAGTTCACGAAAAAATTTTTCACCATCTTTGTCCCAAAAACTGGTCTTTTTGATGACACATTTACATTCTTATTTTTCTTCGACTTCATGGACAATTTAATCACTTGCGATGTTTGTCCCGAAAACCAGTAGTTTCGGCCAAATACCTTTCCTCGAAAGACAGTGGTACCCGTAGCCTTGAAGGCACAAGTGTCCCCAAACCAGTTTTCCTTGCTCACCAAAATTCCATATCATTCGCAGCGAAACAAGTGTTTATCCTGCAGGTATCACTACCACCGTAATTGTATCTATAGACAGGCAGTGTCCCAAAACTGGTAGTTTTAAAGCGGCAATTCCGAGGTGGTCCCTAGGTTCTAAAAAAGTTGTTGTTATTTCTCCTGGTTTGTCCCAAAACCGGTCTTTTTATTTTCATTTGACGGACAAAGGTAGAACCACTTTGGTGCAAAAAATTGAATTCCTGGTCCTTTTTTTGTAAATTTTCATGGACAAAGGTAGAGCCGCTTATGTAGAAATTTGAAGTACTGGTTTTCTCAACTTAAATTAGGCGGACAAAGATAGAACCAGCTTACATGTAAGCTTTAGGACTTTGACTAGATAGGAGGTGAGAGAACTTGATTTTTGTGAGAAATTAATGGACAAAGATGACTGATTTTGAAATTTGACCTTTGTCCCAAAAACCGGTTGCTTTGGGAAAGAAAGTCATACTGTGCCATGAAAGAGACGGTTATTTTTTCCAATTCCTTCGGACAAACATGGGGTCAAATATTTTACAGTACTTGCCCGCCCCTGCTTGAACTAACGAGAGGCAAGAAAACTCTGGAATTCCTGGGAAGGCAGGCAAATTCGAACAATCATGAGGCAGGAAAACCCAGGAAAACCCTGGAAGGCCGGCTGGCTGGCTTCAACAAATAAAAGACAGGAGAACCTTGGAAATCCCGCGAAGGCAGGCAGGCTTGTAAAAACGGCAGCAGGAAAATTGTAGCAACCCAGCACAGGAATTTTTTATACCAACCCTATGCAAAAGGCCTAATTCGGTTGTGACCTAACTATCAGGAATTCTATATATCTCTTCTCTTTTACTGTCTTCGTCCAGAGGTCTAGCATGCGCGAGAAAGTTTGCCCCATAATCCTGTCCTGTGTTACTGTTGAAGTACTCAAGAGAGTGACCGCCTTGCGATCAACTGCAGTTGTTTCATTGCAGTGGCCTAAGCCAAACAACTGAGCTCTTGGGCAACAGTCATAAAGAGGAAAAAGCAATATCAACTGGTTTACAGTTTGTACAAATTCAAGCTTCAAGATAGCTTTTGGACTACAAGTCAGACGTACCGAATGACTCTCTCTCTTTTCTTGCAACTATGTTTTGGTGTTTCTCAGTCTTTGTACAGTTCAGAGCTACAAAATAGGCCTACATTCCACAAGAGCATATGTGCCTTGCCTTGTAGCTGGTAATCCATTTGCATTATGTGTCCAGGTTTCCTAATTCTTTGACCTTCTTCCTAGTAACGACCAGGAATTACAGAGACCATCGCCGTAATAACTGTGAAATTTAATAAAACAGCAACGTAAAATTAACACAAACTCAAACTTTCTTGTGGATCAACCTTCAAGTTTAAATCAAAACAAATTCATCTGCTACCGCCAAATTTCAAATCCAGCCAATGAAATCCTGTTTCTTAGCGCATTGGGAAAACTCTTTTTCTTATGTAAAACATAAAAATATTCCTTTCAATCTCTCTAATAAACGGGGCCAACACCTTAAAAAAACACCCCTGTGAGAAGATTTTCAGCCTTTCCAGGCCATGTCAGGTGCCCTTTGGCTCTATTTCCAGCCTTTCCTGCCTTTCCCAGCCTGGTATCGTTGCGAAATCTCATTACACCTCGCTTTCCCTGCTAGCCTGGAATCAATGTCCAGGCTTTCATGGCTAGTCAGGAAAATTTCCAGACAATCCTGTCTTTTCCAGGGTCGCAAAACAGGCACCAGCTTTTCCACCCGACTTTCCAGCCTATTCCAGCCCTGGAAGGCTGGCGAGCCTGGAGCTTCCAGGGATTTCCTGCCTTTCCAGGCTTTTTGCCAGGCTTCACTTGTACGGGCGGCCAGCTGAGCCTCCCTCAAAATTTGGCAAAAGGGCCCCTTTTCACTGAAGGAGGGCCCCTTTTGCAAAGTACATCAAAAAGTTAGGCTTGAAGAGTATTGATATCAATGAGAATTGAAAGGGTTGCTCAACAGTTTGAGAGTATCATATCGAGTAGAAGGTTGCTCAACGGTTTGACAAATGAAAGCATCATTCATAGCTTGCGCAAAAAATCAATCTCAAAAATTGCTCCTAAAAGAAGCTAAAACTCTGACAGAAGGTTATGATTTGATATAAAGGTATTTGTTGATCACGTTCTAAATTCATGCCTTTTGCAAAAGAAGCCAATTTAGCTTTGTTATAAATGGTACACCCATTATGTTGTTAGGATATTGAGGAATGAAAGCGACATTTTCCCTTGACCAAAGTGGCGTCACCATGGGTTTGGACGTTGCCACCCCCCCCCCCAATTTTTGTCAAAAGGTGGTCCTCGTGCTTAGTTCAATGACGAGGAAAAGTTCGTGCGGTATAGGTAGAGTAGTACAAACAATTTTTCCGACAAACTTCGGAAAGTGACTGAGACAGTCGTTCCAAGCTAAAGTAAAGGCTGTTATTTCTAAAATTTCCCTGGAGACAAACTATCACAGAATTGACAAGGCTTCAATCTTGGGGATTTCTCTGCAAAAAGTGTGTGCGAAAGTGGTATTTTTGTCCAGTCGGTTCCCTACCAACAACCTCATTTGCGCTTATTTGCAAGAAGTGTTCTCTGCAAAAAGGTGTCTCTGCAACATTTTCGTAAAAGTGTTGATTCATAGAGAACTGTCACAAAATTGTGAAAGATTTTAATTTTTTCACTGGTAAAGAGAGCATGAAGACGATCCAATGATTTTTTCTGCTACTTGCTTCCAAATATGGGCATGTTGCATGACGTGTGAGTTCTTTAGTTTAAAATTTTATGTCAAAACGTTGCTAATAGATAATTACTAAAAGTCAGATTGGTTTGAGGAACATAGTTGATGTCCTTTGAAAACGCGGCAGGAAAAACTTTGAAAGGGGGTGGATTAGGGCTGAATGTTGAAAAATTATGAAAACATGAACAGGCTCATGGGAAGATAACCTTGTCGCTAAAATTTTTGAATAATTTTGAAAGTTGCGAGCTTCCAAGGATCAAAAGTATGCGACGGATGAAACCAGAGAACCCCAGATTACTTGTAATGCAGAAAAACGCTCCAAGATTCAGGGGCCTATTTTCTTATTCAAAAATCTGTCAGATGGACATTAGATACTTTGAAGCTTCTGCCTGCCCAAACCTTAATGCGTATGGCTACCTCAGTTATGATCCTATCCAAAACAAATTATTTTCTATGATGTTATTGTGCTCCGAAATTTTCTCATTTGTATCTTTATCAAGTACTTTTCAAGAGAGATGTTTTGTTTGTGCATTTTGCGTAAAGTTGCTTTGGAGCATTCGTCCATTTTTACACAAGTGTACTGTTGTGGAAATGGTGATGCCAATATATAAGCATCTGTTCGTTCAATGATTGGTCTGCCCCCTTCATCTTTCTTCATGCAACAGCAGCATCTTGTCTGCTATTGGTCAAACATCATGATCAAAGGTGCCGAATGCCGTACCAAAAACCGTCCGGCCATCCAGCTGTGTTATCCAGCTGTGAGCTGCTCGCAACAAGTCGTCTCTTTCTGTCCTACAGGACGACTTGGGCAAGTCCAGCAAGACTCTGGTGTCAAAAATTAATTTAAAATCTCAGAAAAAGGGTTAATTGACCAAATGCCCATTCAATATATTTTTCGTATTTAATCAAACGTCGAACGACTTCTTTGAGACACCTTGTATATTTAAAAAGTACAGCGTGTCCCTATAAAATTGTACCCCATTAGCGTGGCTGCTGTGAAGGAGCCGCAAATTCAATTATCTTGATTTTTACACAGTTGCATAACTTAGGCATCAACTTAGGGTTTGAGACCTTGTTTGATTCAATGTGACAAGTTGTTGCTGATTTATGGCAGAGAAAAGGCAAAATGAGAGGCTGCTTCAACAGCAGCACTTCTATTGTTCTCCAGCCCAGCAATGTCAGTAACTTAACAAGGACGGGGTTCTAGCGTCACATTAACATTTTTGCTAAATCTATTAAGCGCTTCTTCAAAGTGTTAGAGGACCTAATTGTGGTTGACTGAATAAAGTAGTCCGTGGAGGGGAACTTTCCTGGCAACACCAAATCAGTAAACAACGACATTGGGCCTGTCTGGGCCAAGATGTAAACAGCACTTCGAAAAGCACTGGCTTGAATAGATCTGACTTGAGGTAAATGTGCATATCCTTGTACCTGAAATAATGTTCGAAGTAAGGTCTTCCAGCTAAAACAAAAATCGAAAAAGGGCGTTGCCCATGTTTTCCGAGAGTTTGAAGGGCGTGGTCACTCAAAAATTTTCTGGGGGCTTCGCCCCCAGACCCCCTTATTCGCATCGGTCACTCAAATATCTGGATCCGCCCCTGCTAAATATAGTTATATATTGTCACTGGTAAGTCCCTTTCATTGCCAAATGGGCTTAAGATATGGCGAGTGCGAAGGAGACTCCGCCGTTAGGCAATGAAAGTTTCTTACGAGCAGCCACTGAGGGAGGTGGGTAGGCTGATTTCTACATTCGTTGTGTTCTTTACTGTTTACTTGAAAAAAGAGGCAACACGAGGCTGAACCTCGCCTTAAATAGGCTCAACCAGTCCTTTGGGACATCATTGAATGCCTCTACTGCCTGAATTCCCAAGAGATCTAAGTCCACTTTGTCATTTCAATGGACCTTCCCAGTGAGAATAGAGCTGAATGGAGACGGCAGGTTCATAGCATCACCAGGGGTCGAACGACCTGAAGGACAATTACAACAACAACAACAACAACAAAGATAGCCCTACCACTGTAGGTGTAGGGTTAATACATACAGAAGTGCAACTACTTTGCTATGATACTAACCTAAAACTGGTAAATTCCTTGTAATTCACAGGGATATAACCTTTTGGCTTTTTTCCATCACAACGCAATTCAATTTTGTATCTGCATTCGTTAGTATATGATTTGCCATTTGACATGCCAGTGCATTCCATCGTACACCGCAATGCATCAATCGTGTAGACACCTCCTTGTTTTACTTTCTCAATATCCCTACATTTATACATGAATTTATGGATTGTGCCCTCGTTCTCATAAACATTTCTGAGGAATGCCCAATCCATTACCCATTTGGCGTATTCTGCATAGTGTCGTGCTGTCAAAAAGTTAACAATCATGTTATTTCGTAAATTTTGATTTGTTTGTTTGGTTGAAAATCTTTAAGAAATAAAGTAATGTAAAGTAACTTAATTCATTGCATAGTAATGTAACGAAATTGTTGTTAGATAGCTTGATGACATTTAAGCCTGGTTTCCATATGATCACAAGGATCGCTGGTGATGCAAGGATCGCACAAATAGACCTTTTAGCTATTCTGAAAAAGATTCTCAATCGAACGATACTTTGCTACATTTTGTCGAACCTTCGAATGTGCACAATAGTGATAGAAGCTCTAACGCCACTCGATCGAATCTCGTGTATAAAAATGTATAAAAATAACGCTCGATCCAGGCTTTTTTGTTGAATAGCTAAAAGGTCTATTTGTGACCAGCAACTCTCAGCGATCCTTGCATCATGTAGTTTCCATTTATCAAAACGATCGCACAAAAATCTTAGAAGTTTGGCGCCAAAATCCAATTCTCACGATGGCGGTAAAAGATAACAAAGAAATATCTTTTAAAAGAGAGGCATCGATCGCTGAAATTCACGCTCAGGTGGCTTCCCTTTGACGCAATGATCGCTGGCAACGCAACGATCGCTGCAACCAAACTGAACAAGACAGTTTCCACTTCGACGCAACGATCGCTGGTCACAAAATTGTGCGATCCTTGCGTCGCCAGCGATCCTTGCGATCATATGGAAACCAGGCTTTACCTATTGCTTGCGTGTGGTGATGATGCTCTGGTGTGAAGGGTCCTTTTCATTTTAGTACTTAATTTTCCTAGGGGTCCTAGGATCCTAGGGTCCGGCTTTTACAACAGGCCATTTTAGACTGCTCTATCTTTTCTCAAATTACCCTGGACTTGCTACAAGTCTCTCTCGCGGCAAAAACCTTCCGCCTTCCGCGAGAGAGACTTGTGACAAGTCCAAAATTACCCTAAAGTGATCGTCATGACACTGATTTTGAACATTGTGGAATCTCAAATAAGTACTTCGAGGGAAACGACAAAGGATAATTTCTGTCATTCCTGTTTTCATAAGTTCTCTGATTATTTCTGGTCTGCGCGCGCTCTTACCGTAAAATTTCTTTCTCTTGACGTAGAAGTCAAGGTGGTCTTTTGGCCCACTTTTCTTGAACGTGTTGATCAATGAGCTTAACACCAGCAAGTGTAAATTTGCAAAATCACGAAAAGTCAACATTACAGCTTCCATTTCCTTTACTCGTACATACGGAGGAGCTTTCGATGGATGTTTCTCGAAATAGTATCGAGAATGAGGAACTTTGCTGCTTGGATTCCATTGTTTCATATTTTTCCTTGCTGGCATAAACTTTCCTCGTGATGCCTTGATTCTCTTCTCAACTCTCATTACACAATCATTGACCTTCTTCTTGGTCAATCCTGGTCCATCGATGCAGCCAGTGAACGTTTCAAACAAAGTAGTGTATTCCTGGTTGACAAGCTCTTTTTTAAGATCAATTATTTTTTTATCAATGTAGCCTTTCATCTGCTCTAAGCGATCATTAATGGCATCTGTCAGCTCTCTAAAGGCCTTATTTACAGCTTTCAAGATATCCTCTGGCTTAACCTTGAATTCATCTGAGAGAAATCCAAATCCTGTCCCGACGACGGCTAAGGCAGCTCCAACCCCAGGAGCAGCTGCAGCCAATGCGCTGCCTGATTTTGCAAATGCTTCACCGACTTTCAGAGCAGTTTCAGCCATTTTTGTTCCTTTCTCTCCGACGCCAGCAATTTCTGCCAGTGCACTGCCTGGTAGTTTTGCAACTGGTGCTGTTATTGGTTTTATGTTTGGTATCCCGCCACCGGGAATATAGCCTGTATATTTGCAGTTGCCATCAAGATGCAAATCATCTTCGAACCAAAACTCAATACCAGATGCTGAAGGCCAATGGATCAAGCCATACAGGAATACTGTGGCAAGAAGAACCTTTAAGTTCCCCATTGTCTAAAAATAGAGAACGAAGTAATTTCAGAATTCATTTAGAAGAGTCTCTGACCCGGTGGGAGGGGTAGAATAAATTATATTCATGAAATGGCATTACGCGTTGCATACAAAGATTACGAGAATGATTTTGGTTTCCCCTTAAGAAACTTTACCCTGATTGGAAGTTTATATCTCATTTATAAGAAACACATCAGACCTCGAATTGAAAACGTTGTTTCTTCCATGCGGGGCACTACTGTATTTGTGAAAAAATTTGAAGGGAGCACAAGAAAGCAAGGGAGCGTGCTTTGTGCTCCTTTCAAAATTTTTTATTTTACAAGTAACATGGATTGACTGTGTGTGAATGTAAACGAAAGGAGAACAAGACACAATGATATGTGAAATAAAGATAAATGATTTCTTGAACAAAATGTTTTTCTAATAATCTGTAATATGGGCATCCTGTGATTCGATTTTACCTATTTTTAAGAAAAAAAAAATTATCACAACAGTTCCTTACTCTTTTGGCTATCAACAAAGTCATGAGAGGCTTAGTTTATCGAGAATCTTTGTATGTCAGTCGGCACAACTTGCTTTCCTTTTTATACGCTTTCATAGTCTAATAATTCCTTAGTCATTCTTTGACATCAATTAAATGAAAATAGAGAAGCTTTTTTAGATGTTTCGTTTCAAAAAGTCGTGTTTACTTTCTATGCATTTACGTAATTTAGCTGGTTGTTTATTTCAAGGTAAATTTCACAACAGGCAAATCATTGGGTATTTGTTGGCAAGCTTGTAAATTTTCTTGACCATGATATTCCAGGGCAGAGTTCAGTACAAGTCAACACCTTGACTACCAATGAGATCACACATTCTTTGAAACTTTATTCAATCTATCATCTCATGTATTTGAAACTTGTTAGGGCAACCAATCACCCAATCAAAAGTTATTCTCAGCTTGCCCTTTCCAAGAAAAAAAACTCCTACAAATACATGGAACTTTGGTACTTGGTGAGTAAAAAAGATGTTGGGTGTTCGCTAGTTATTGTTGACACAAGTCCAACTCGGCCTCTCTTGTAAAGCCGGTGTTCATTAAATCGTAATTCTTCGGCGATCCCGTCGGTTGTCAAAAGTGTTATTTTATTGTTTTCCTAGGGATTTCTAGCATTCTAGAGAATACTTTTCGCCGAGTTTTGCTAAAGTAGGCTATCATGTCGAGGAAATTCTAAGGCCGTGTGAGAAAAATAGTTCTTGGAGTGCACATCCCTGAACAATTGAAAGTCAATTCCTCTCTTCCCGGGTTTTTAGAATGACCTGCTTTTTGAAGCATATTGCAAAAAGGCCTTGATGGTGACAAAATTAATTGCACGAGCGAAGCGAGGGCTTACTATTAGGAAGCAACCGAGTTTCGTTCCTGGTCCGCGCATATTTAATTGTGAATCATTGTTATTTTCCGCTGGTCATTTGGTCTGCATCAATAATTTGCATAATTTAACAAAAGAAATCCCCTCACACTGTGCTCACATGATTTCAATGTTTATTGCGTCATTACTCCTGGTTTTAAATGCTGTTATTGTTTTTGGTTGTTCCTTGTTTGAAAGGAAACGAAATATAGCCATCAGCGGTATTTGAGGTATTTCGTTGACATACAATTGCTTTCAACTTCAAAAAGGTCGTCCTTTTATGATTTAATCAACTGCAGAATAGAGTTTAAACTTGGTTTGTTGTTTGATTTCAATCAGTGTCTGGAAACGAACTGAAATAAAGGGTTGTTTACGTGGGTTCTTTGGTTAGGCCCAATGCAACGGTCAGCAAGGTTGTGTCACTCATTTAAAATAGCGTACAAGCTTTTTAAAACTAGAAGGATTTTTACGTACTTTTTGCGGATTTTTCTTGAAGAGAAAGAAATCTTCGTCAACAAAATACGAAGTTTTCTCTTCTAAGAAGACACCATTTGGTTGTGAGCACCCAAGGGCTTCTTGGGGCACATCGCTGAATTTCTTTAAACAGGTTCCTCGAAATCAACAGGAGTCGATAATTAAGCAAAGTTCAAGATTTCACAGTTTATGAAAGAAATTACTGTAAGTCACAAGAAGGAGGGGGGGGCAACAAGCCGATACATGGATGCTTTTATTAGAAACTATGGATTTGACATTTTGCCAAGTAATATGATACAGTAGCAAGTGAGAATAAAGTAAAAACGTGATTCTTGTTTCTGACAAATAAAGGATTTCTCGTCAGGATGAAAAACCACGTCAGTTTCTGCATATCTCATTTTTGGTCAGTATTCCGAAGCAGTGAGGCACGTCTCTGCCAACAAGTTAAGAACGGAGCACGTGCACTTACTAATGATTTGTTACTTCTAGTTCCTAGTGTTAAAGTTCTAGTTAGGTCACAACTGTCAAAAGGAAACGCAAATCATCATAATAAACTTGAATGATGCCAACAAATTTCTATAATTTGGCCTCTTTGGCTTGACGTACAATGCTGCTTGAAAAGAGTATGGCTCAGCCTGCGCGCAGACTTTACTCGCAGTAGTAAAGTCTGCGCGCAGGCTAAGTATGGCTCAAAACAAGGTTCTTGATGTGTCATTTCATACTCCTTAGTTTCAACGAAAACACGCCCTTCATCTTCATAAATATATTAGGATCAACAAGGACAGAATTTTTAATACAATAACAACAGTTAATTTGATTGAATCCTCCATTCAAAGCTATTAGTGACTGCAACACGGGAAATTCTCTCAACCGGTAAATCAAAACAAATACAGTCACAAGAGTTGACCCGAAACCAGTAGGACGACCTCTTGCCTTGTACAAGCGAATGGTTGTTTTTAGAAGAAGTTGTGCGCTTATAGCGAAAGAAGAAGGGTAAATCTAAAGTTCTGCCACGCGGATTTTGTTTTTCTGGTGCTGTGTAGTAATTGTTTCATTTAAGCCCTAAATACGCGAGAATTATGATGCATTCTGCTCGGCGCCTGAATCAAATAAACAAAATCCGCGATACCAAACTTCAGATTCACCTTTCTTCTTTCGTTACAAGGACATAACGTCTCTTAAGAACCACCTTTCGCTTAGACAAGGCGAGAATTTGCCCTACTAGTTTCGGGACAACTTTTTGCGGCCGTGATTGCTTTGATTTACTGATTGAGAGAATTTCCTTTGTCTGCAGTGGCTAATTGCATTGAACTGGGCTGTCAATTAAAGCAACTGTTGCTATTGTATTACAAAATCTGTCTTTGTTATTAGAATAATGATAAAAGAAATCGAGAGGGAATGTCATGATTTGTTCCATAACGGAGTTTTGATGGTTTTTGATAAAGGATTACCAATGTAGGGAAGTACCAGAGCCTCAAAATTGAAATGAAAGGAAAACTGGGAGGAGAAAAGCAGAGAAGGAAGAAGGGGATCTACAACTACTGTGAATAATGAAGTACCATAAGCAAGTAGCTTTTCATTGCACTTAGTTAGATTAGTTATATACACAAGAAAAAATAGAAAAACCCAAGATGGATCACACCAGCAGAAATGTCTCCCCGGGTAGGACGATGTTCATTCAAAACGGCACGTTGTTTTCGAACTTTTGGAAATCTTTCGACAAGAGAAAGAAGTTTTCCTGACACACCACGGCGTTTTCATTTAAAGATTATGCCATTCTTTCTATTCTTATTCCTTGTTCTTTTCTCATTTTTAATTTTTGGTTGTGGTACCCAGGGTAAGGAAAATCGGTACTATGAAGTGGTTGCATTTTATCCTCCCAAATGCTATCGTTTCTTCAAACTTTTCGATGAATCTTGGCTTGCATTTTTGTGGATAACTTGTGGAAAGTTACTTACCTGTTAAACGTCTTCTAATCTAACTCTATCTTGGTACTTGTGTGGCATCAGTATGAATTGAAAAGTCTGGACGTACTCTTGGATGTTATGTTTCAAAAGCCATGTTTATTTTCTACGCATTTACGTAATCACGTTGGCTGTTTTCTCCAAGGTAAATTTCACAACAATAAAGTCATTGCTTATTTGTTACCAAACTCGTAAACTTTTTTCATCATGAAATATTCAATGCCAATGTTAAGAAAGTCGTTACTGCCTAATGAATCTGCATTTTTTACACCAAACTTGTTTGCAAAAACACCAGGTACTCCCTAATCAACATTATCGTGAAATAACGCTTAATTAAGGGAAGTCGGGTGACCCAATAACAAGTGAAATTTTTCTTAAAAATCGCCCATATTTAATAATGGCCCCCATCTTTGAACTTCCTTGTTGTAAGCGCATCTCTTAGGCCCTATTCACACCGCTCCGTTTTCATACGAAGAAGGAGTAAAACTTATCCGTTTTGGCCTTGCATTCACATTGTTCCGCTGTGAAAACGGAGCTTTAGAAAACGCTAATGAAAGCGCATCAATTTGAAAACGGTGCGTTTTGAAAACGATCCGCTTTCAGTGTCAACGCCAAAAACATGTTTTTGGTGAAAATCAGTTCGGATTCAGTGATTACACGAGATGGAATGCAAAGTGAAGTACTTCGGATCGATTTTCACTTCACCTCCTGAGCGGAATGACTTTCACTCCGTTTACTCCCACCGAAGTACTTCGGATTGCCTCAGCGTCGTGTAACTGAAACCCCTATCCGAAGTGAAGAGCAAGAAAGTCAAAATCATTGCCTACTTTGTTAGAGGGAGTAGACATAGCTATATCTCGTAGCCGCTATAAATAGGCTATAGAAAACGCCTACGCATCCATTGTTTATTTCAGTAAATCTGATCAGTAGTTGCTGAGCAAGAAAGTCAAAATCATTAGCCGCTCGAAAACCAAAGGATTCATTATTCGCCATTATCTTAAAATCAAGGAAAAAGATTGAAAAAACATACCTACTGGGGTTTCAGATATTCATAATTGGTCAAGATTTTATGCTGCAATCGTAAACTTCGGTAGTTAGGTAAGTGCTTTTTTTCAACTTGGCAAAAGGTGTCCTTTAGTTAAGCAAATCTATAGGCACGATTTGAGTTGCAAAGCAAGTACTTGCCATATAAAACCCAAGTTCCATCATATCAATGAAAGATTAAATATTCCATGCTTCTTTTCCCGATCCCAAATCAGTTTCTGATCGTAAGCTATGTCGCTTTGAAGTTAGGAGCCCCGTAGGATGGACATATTCCACTAGTGGTATGATTGGAATATTCCATATGATATAACTTTTCATCCTTTGGTGCTCTTTGAATGAAGTTTTGTACACTTTTGACGGAAGTGATTGCCCACATCTTGACGCAAAATAATTTTGGATTGGAGCACATAAGGAAGACTTATTCCACCTTAACGCGATATATTTAACTGAACCACCCTGCCCATGAGATTCATCTGTATTGGAAGTCACAGGAGTGAGCAATTTTGTTTTAGTAAGACGTATCAGAGCAGAAAAATATTGATTTATTCCCTTTAGAGCCATCAAGGATGCCGTAATTCCAATCAAAAATAACAGTAAGCTGGACTTCTGCTTGAAGAAAATAAACAAGCGGTCTTTGGAATATTTCATCCAAAATCGCTCGCAAACATATATTTAAGCCTCAAGTCACTTAAGTTCACTTTACAAGCATTTGTGACGAAGCGCGCATTGAAAGTAGATGAAACTCAAAATAAACTCGTAAATTCTGTTTTCTTTTCTCCGCTTCGCATTAACATCCAACAACCTAACGTATAACTTCTCGTTTAACCTATTCCACTTAACGTCATTCCTCTCTTCGTGCTCTTTCTGTTCTCCTCTCAACTCACCTAATAACATCAACAAATTAGTCTCGTTCCAGACCTCTCTCCCAATCTGTCTAAATTCATTTTTTTTCTCACATCTTCACACTCCCCCGGCCTAAAATATGCATAACCCCCAAAACAAAAATAATAAAAATAAATGTTAGATGACAAAAAAAAGTAATACCTAATAACCTGTTTTAAAATACTTCAACTACAATCAATGAGTCAATTTTTTTTTGTTTTTCTTTCCTTTTATGTTCATGGTTCTTCTCAGCAACATATCTCAATGTCAATTGTCATATACACAAGCAGTTTGGTGAAAGTCTCTTTCTTTCCTTTAGTTCAAAAGTCTAATACTGGAAATCCGTAACGCTCTGGAGGCCTTCGGTTGCGTCTCAAATCGTAAGGCCGATCGTTTTCAATTTCAAGTCCTCTTTCGATTTCTTGGTGTCCTGGATCTTCAATCTCAAATATAGATTCGTCAAATTCCGATTCATCACTGTACAAATCGTCGGCTTCTTGCGGAACTTCTTCGAGTTCGTAGTCAATTTTAAACGGCTTCAAACTGTTGAAATGAACAATTTTCCTCTTTTTGTCTTTCAGTGATTCGATTTCATAATCTCCTTCTTGGACTCTGATAATTACGTAAGGTCCGATAAATTTTTCTTGTAAGCCTCTTGCTCTAAAGTTCTTCAGAAGTACTGTGTCTCCGATGCGGAATGCTTTGCTTTGCTTCGAGCGATACTTGGAATCATAATTCTTCTTCTGCTTCTGTTGTGCTTTTTTCAATCTTTCAACTACGATCTTTCGTAATTCATCTTGCCTCTTCTTTAAGTCTTGTAAATATTTCGCAGGACCGTGTGTTGGCTTGGGTTGTGGATCCTCTATCTCTGTACCTAATGGTAATCTGACGTCTCGGCCATATAACATTTCGAAGGGTGTTGCTCCGGTAGAAGACTGCTTGCTCACTCGGTATGCCAAAAGAGCGTGAGGAAGTTGTTCGTCCCAATCATCTTTATCGTTGTTAACTTTCATTCTCAGCAGGGCCTTTAATACGCCGTTGAATCTTTCACAAAGTCCGTCAGTTTGTGGGTGATACGGTGTAGTGCGTCGTTTCTCGATTCCAAACAATTTGCACATGCTTGCAAACAAGTGTGATTCAAAATTTCTTCCTTGATCGGTGAGCAAAATAGATGGCATTCCATGTCTTGCAAAAATCTGTTCCAGGGCTCGAACAACCGTTTCAGCTTCTTGATTGGGTAGTGCCTCAGCTTCAGCATATTTTGTGTAATAATCAATTACAGTCAGAATGTACTTGTTACCTTGTCTTGTCGTTTTTAATGGACCGATAAGATCAACTCCAATCATGTAAAATGGAATTGGCCGAATTTCAATTGGCTTCATAGGACTGCGCGGTCGAGGAACAATCTTGTTTTTTGCACAAATTTCACAACTTTTACAAAATTCTTCAACATCTTTGTGGAATCCAGGCCAATAAAATTTCCTCTGAAGCATTTCAAAGCTCTTATGGATGCCCAAATGACCGATTTGCGCATGAACTTCTTGCAAGATTTTTGCCGAAATGTATTTTGGCACGACAACTTGTAGGCGCTCGACACTATTTGGATCAGTCCATCTTCTAAACAGGACGTCATCTTCTAAAACCAATGAACTGAAATTGTTGTACAGGGCAGAAAGCGTGTCTGTGCAATCCTTTGGTCGTTCATCGGGCCTCCCTCCGGCGTGTAGCCAATTTTTGACCATTGAAATGTCTTCATCCAAGTCTTGAAGCTCATCAAATTCTTCAGTTGACCAGTTGGTTACTTTAATTCCTTGCACTGGAGCACGTGAAAGGGCATCTACGTGTTGCATCATTGTGCCTGGTCGATGTTCGACTGCATAGTCGTACTCTTCTAACTTTAATATCCAACGGGCTAGCTTGCCATTGGGGTGTTTCATTGCTTTTAACCACTGAAGGGCTCTGTGATCCGTGAATACTGTGACATGTCTACCATAGACGTATGGGTGGAAATATTGTAAAGCCCAGACGACTGCAAATGCTTCCTTTTCTGTTGTTGTCCAGTTCTTTTCTGAACCTGAAAAAGCTTTGGATGCAAATGAGATTACTCTTTCTGTGCCATTCTCATCTTCCTGTGTTAAAACAGCTCCTATGCCTACATCACTGGCATCAGTATACAATACATAGTCTTTGTCTGTGTCTGGAAATCCTAGAATCGGCGAGGAAATCAATTGTTCTTTCAAACTTTCAAAGGAATTCTGACAGCTCTGGTTCCATTCGAATTTGACATCTTTCTGCAACAGACGGTGTAAAGGATGCGCGATGTCGCTAAATCCAGATATAAAGCGTCGATAATACGAAATCATTCCGATGAATCTCCTCAGCTCAGTTAGATCTTTTGGAACTGGGTACTCTTTAATTGCTTTGACTTTCTCGGGGTCTGGGGCTAGGCCAGTATCAGCAATTTGAAATCCGAGGAATTTTACGCTTGTTTGTCCAAAATGACATTTCGATGGTTTCAGCTTCAGTCCAGCATTTTGGATAGCGTTGAGTACTTCTTTCAAATTGTTTAAATGTTCCTCGAAATTGTGACCAACAATCAGGACGTCGTCTAAATAGACAAGGCATTTGTTCGGTAGTAGACCTTGTAAAACATTTGCCATCAGCCTTTGGAACGTGGGTACTGCATTACAGAGTCCGAAGGGCAAACGCTTAAAATGGAAGATGTTACCCCCGGGAATGACAAAAGCTGTTTTCTCCTGGCTCGACTCTTCCATTGGCACTTGCCAGTAACCCGATGCTAAGTCGAGGGTTGTGAAATACTTGTGGCCTGATAACGTGTCGATTAAATCGTTGACTTGGGGCAAAGGGTAAGCATCTTTAATTGTTACTTCATTGAGCTTACGAAAATCGATACAAAATCTCCAGGAACCATCTTTCTTTTTAACTAACACGATTGGGCTTGCCCACGGTGATTTGCTTGGTTCGATGACATCATTCTGCAGCATTTCTTGTACTTGTTCTTCGACGACAGGCTTCAATGCATTCGGAAGACGGCGTGGTAGCTGTTTAATTGGAGCAGCATCTCCTGTTTCGATTTTATGCTCTGCTTGAGAAGTAAGACCAATCTCTGATAAATTTGTTGCAAATATTCCTTGGTATTCTCTCAGTACACTGCTCATTTGTTCTCTTTCTTCTGGGTTGAGCTTTTCCAGATCGAAGTGCAGCTCAGGCTGTTCAGAGAAATCGTTAGAATTAGTATTACCCCCTGAATCTAAAACTGGGTCGTTCATTTCTATGTCAACCTGTTGCAGACAGCCTACACTTGTGCCTTTATACAATTTCACTGCGTCAGCCCCCGGGTTTATAATTTGAATGGGGACAGTTTGTTCTTTGGGCTTCACAAGAACACTGGCGATCAAAACTCCTTTTTCCGCTAAATCAAAATTGGGCTCTAAAACGCTTTCAGAAATTATTGGATTCCTGATGTGTGCTGTTTGTACGATTTCATGCCTGCCTGGGATTTCAATGTCATCACTCAAAACAACTACAGTAGGATCTTTCAAAGCGGCATCAAACACTAACAATGGCTGACATTTTGAATCAGGAAATTTCATTAGCATATTGGCTGTATCGATCACGACTTGATTGTTGACAAGCCAGTCTAGGCCCAAAATAACTTCAGATAACATTTCACTGGCAACATAAAACTCGTGATTTGATTTATGTGCGTCATTGACTTCAATGAATAATTTGGTTTTTCCTAAAATGCCTATAGGCGAATTGTTAGCGGCCTCGGCGACAATATCAGAAGGAAGTAAAGGCTCTTCATTTGACATCAAAGATTCCCATTCATTTTTGCTTATCAACGAAATTGACGCCCCGGTGTCAATAATACACAGTTTGTTTACTCCATTGATTTTGGCCTCAACTAACAAGGTTTTTCTTTTGTGAGCGGGCGAAGCAGCAGACAACCTAACTTTTGAATCTTTTTGAGGCGTATCTTTGTTATTCTGACTTGTGCTTTGACCTGCACTTTGACCTTGACCGACAGCCTCTGTTGATGTTTCTATTTCCGTGCGACAAAATTTTGAAATATGGCCTTTACGACCGCAACGATAACAGGTAGGAGGGGGTCGCGTTTGACTGGTGCTACCTGAAACATTGGGATTTCGGTGTTGATTTTTACTGAAACAATCTCGGGCAACGTGACCTGGTTTATGGCAAAGATAGCAGGTTTTCTCGGAGCTAACATTACTACTTCGTCTAAACTCATTATACGTCGGACACTGTTTAGCGACGTGTCCAAACCCATTACAGTTAAAACATGTTTTAGACGTAAAACTCGAATTTACAGCTCCGATTGGAGTGCGGTTTTGTCTATTTGCGCTCCCTGCTTCAGCTCGTAAGGTTTCGATAGTAGAATTGGCAGCCTCAAATCTTCGAGCTATCAATACTGCATCTTCTAAGGTGCCTGGCGGTTCTTGCAAAAGTTTGTTTTGCGTCGGACGATCTTTCATGCCAAGTATAAACTGGTCTACTAGTCTGTTTGTATATTCTTCTCCTTGAAATCCACATTTGGCTCCAAACTCTCTAAGAGCAACAGCAAATGAATCAACTGATTCTCCGGGCTCTTGGGTTCTTCGATGAAAATTATGTCTCTTCTCAGTCAATGTCTGATTTCTTTCGAATAACGACTTCAGTTGCTTAATCCAGTTCTTGTAAGCATTGTCTCCTTCGGCAAATTCGATCGATTCAGCTAAACGAAAAGCGTCTTCGCTGAGGTTAAAAAGTAGAGCCAGTCTCTGTTTATTTTCATCTTTCAGTTCAACAGCCTCAAAATAAAGGTTTGATTTCTTTACAAACAAATCAAAATCGTCTCCAATTTTGTACTTTTCTGGTCTTCGAAACAACGAAAGCGAACGGTTTTGCTCAGGAGGAACCTGGACGGGTGGGCCAGCTGCAGGATTATCGTCTGGCATTTCGAAGTTATATTTACACTTTGTTTAAACATCTACATCATCTACAAATGCGTGCGTCGTCTTTAAATTCAAGTCCTTGTTCTTTGTGTCTGTCTCTCCTTGCTCTTTTCGTTCGTCTCTTGATTCTGAGTTTGTGGTTGCGTTGGTCCTGGCAGGATCGCCAAAAATGTGACGAAGCGCGCATTGAAAGTAGATGAAACTCAAAATAAACTCGTAAATTCTGTTTTCTTTTCTCCGCTTCGCATTAACATCCAACAACCTAACGTATAACTTCTCGTTTAACCTATTCCACTTAACGTCATTCCTCTCTTCGTGCTCTTTCTGTTCTCCTCTCAACTCACCTAATAACATCAACAAATTAGTCTCGTTCCAGACCTCTCTCCCAATCTGTCTAAATTCATTTTTTTTCTCACATCTTCACACATTTTTATCATCTTATCTTTACAACATAGTTCTGTTAAAAAGTTCTTTAACTATTGATGATAAAATCAACAAAACTTCTGCAGAAATGAGCTTCTTACTTTACGGAATTTCCATCCTTACATGCTCCAATAGTTTCAATATATGCTTTTTGGACTCTTCACGGTATTACAGCAATATAATTATCTTTTTAAATAATTCAAGGTTATTATTGTATAGCTACTTTCATTTATTGTTCGTTTATTTTATAGCCTCGTTTATATGTTTTGTTCCGTTCTGTTGGATTAGCATCGTTTTCGTAGAAGTAGGATTGTGAGAGCCGATGGTAAACATGGCAGCTTATTGATATACTTTACTCTGTTTTAACTGGCGAAAAGGACGGGATACCTTCGTTAAGGAAGAACCCACTTGCCAAGAGTAATGGGACTCCACACTTTGACCCTGCTGAACACGATGGAAACACGCTACAAGCTTTTACAGAATTTATAGAGTCCTGGGAAATGTGGTACGATGTTGCCTCGATAGGTGAACTCAAAGAGGATGCTACAGACGCACAAAAGAAAGAGCACAAAGCAAAGGTATTTAGAATGTTTGCTTTCACAGGTGAGCGATTAAAAACTGATCTTAAAGCTGAATACAACCAAGATATGGCCAAAATAAAATCTGCTGATTTTGATGATATGGTAAAAAAGCTTCATGATAGATACCAGCCAGCTCAAAACCAGGTACTCCTTCATTACCAATTCCACCAGCTCAAACAAGAACCAGGTGAGAAAATTGATGCTTTTATCAATAAAATCTGCCAACATGCTGATAAATGTGCATTCAAATGTACAAACACATCCTGTACTGAGAAAGATCAAATTCATAAGACTTTGATAAGAGATCAAATAATAATTGGTACCAACATTGCTAGTATAAGAGAAAATGCACTTGAAAAGGAACATGATTTGGTCTCATTGATTTCAACAGCAAGAAAAATTGAAGCCACTGAAGAAGCAACCAAATTGATGGACTCTGAATCTCCTAGTAGCTCTTTTCATGTTAACTGTGTTGAAAATGAAGACCCCCAGCATGCACAAGTAAACAAAATTGGTAAAAGAGGGGGAAAATACTCCCAAAAAGCCCAAAGAAGGGAGAATTTTCAGGATAATTTTAAATCTCCCCAGGGTGCAAACAAAATTATGTGTTGTGCGGGTTGTGGCAGAAGCAACTGCGATCGAGGCCCAAATTGCGCAGCTAAAAATGCTTTTTGCAATGCTTGCGGGAAAAAGGGCCATTTTTCTGCTGTCTGCTTTAAAATGGTAAAAGGGGTCTCCACAATCACATCTATCAAGCAGGACTCCCTCAAAAAAATCCACACCATCTCAAGCAGTCACAAGAAAGCAGAAATCAGCCTAGGAAAAACAAAAATCCAGGCACTCATTGACACTGGTGCAGAGGTCAATATCCTCCTTGAGAGTAATGTGCCCAAAACTATCAGGAGAATTTTCCGCACTCCCATCACTCTGCAACCATATGGAAGCGCAATCATAACCCCTAAAGGCCAAATCACCCTAGACACCACAAGCCCTGTACACTTTCATCTGAAACCCAATGCTAAGCCTGTAATTCAGCCACCAAGACAAATCCCATACCACCTTCAACCCAATTTTGAGAAAATCATTCATGAGATGGAAAGGGATGATGTCATAGAACAGCACTATGGGCCAGTAACGTGGCTTGCCAATCCAGTTTTAGTCCCCAAACCAGATGGAAACATGAGAATCACAGTGGATTTGAGGGGCCTCAACCAAGCCCTCGAAGACCCCCACTTGCCGATACCTCGTGTAGAAGACATCCTGCCCATGTTCAATGGAAAATCGATTTTCAGCAAGCTGGATCTCAAAACAGCATTTCATCAGCTTGAACTTGATGCAGCATCCCGCCCACTAACGGTTTTTCGTGCAGGTGACCGCCTCATGAGATATAAACGCCTAACCATGGGTACTTTGCCAGCATCCGGAGAACTCAACCAAAGGCTTCGCCCCATTCTTGCAAACATACCAAATGCTGCAGTGATTCAAGATGACATTGTGATCGCAGCAACGGACATCACAAGCCACAACACCTCTCTGGAACGTGTCCTTTCTGCTCTAGCAAATGCAGGACTAACAGTCAGTCCAAAGAAATGCATCCTTGCTTCCCCAGAAATTCCATTTTGGGGATTCCAAGTCACGAAAGACAGGATCAAACCAGATCCACAGAAAGTCCAAGCAGTACGCCATGCAGAAAGACCACAGAACAAAGATGAAGTTAAATCATTCCTTTGCATGATTCGCTCAAATGGGCAATTTATTCCAGACCTTGCAGCAGCTACAGCCAACCTCAGGGAGCTAACAAGGGATATCAATACATTTGTGTGGTCAGAGGCCCATGAGACTGAATTCCAAAATCTCAAGAAGGCCTTCAATGAAGATGTCCTACTCCGACACTATGACACAAATGCCCCAACCTTTATCTTTGTCGATGCCCATTACACAGGCCTCTCTGCAATCCTCACCCAAGGAGCCTCCATTGATGCTACAAAAGCAGTTGCTATAGCATCACGCACCACCACAGATGCCGAGAAAAATTACTCACAACTTGATTTGGAAGCAACAGCAATTGACTTCGGTCTTCGCCAGTTTCGACACATTCTTGTTGGAGGCCCACCAG
The DNA here is from genome assembly GCA_964019985.1 of Aurelia sp. 4 Dawson et al 2005. Lineage (NCBI taxonomy): Eukaryota > Metazoa > Cnidaria > Scyphozoa > Semaeostomeae > Ulmaridae > Aurelia > Aurelia sp. 4 Dawson et al 2005. The sequence continues at coordinate 5,807,860 of OZ026499.1, read as the reverse complement.
CTACAATTATCACTGACCAGCAGCCTCTGGTATCACTGTGGACCTCAAAAAGAAAGCCACCATCTCGCATTGAACGCATCCTTCTTCGCCACCAAGACATCAACCATCGGGTTGTTTGGCGTAAAGGAAAGGACAACCCAGCAGATTACACCAGTAGACATGCCATTCCCATTGACAAACTGACTGCATGTATTAAAGAAGAAGCAAAAGAGCATCAGAAACTTCTCTTTCTTCTTCATCAGCCAATCAGAACTACCATCTCAGAGCAGCGTCTGCATCAAGCGCAACTCGATGATAGACAATTGGAGCGTCTACGCCACTTCATAGCACTTGGTCAAGCACCACAAAATGATCCAACACTAAAGGGCTTCTATAGAACCTTTAGTGAACTTTCTATTGGCGCAGATGACATCATTTACAGAGGTGATAAAATTCTACTACCACAGTCACTCCATGACGAGATCATTTCTTTGGCACATGCTGGATCACATGCAGGACAAGATGCAGTAAAACGACGTATCCGTGCCCATTTCTGGTTCCCTGGCCTAGACAATGCCGTCAAAAATCGCCTCGAAACCTGCCACGAATGCCAAATACACACAAGAAACCCGACCAAAGTGCCCCTTTCGAGCACACCCATACCAGATCACCCCTGGGATTCTGTCTCCCTTGACTTGTTCGGGCCCCTACCAGACACATCTCACATCCTTGTCAGCCGCTGTTATCTCTCCAGATTTCCAGATGCGAAAGTAGTTCGTTCGACAAGTGCTCGACACGTGCTCCCAGCCCTAGGAGCTACCTACAACAACTTTGGAAACCCACTAGAACACAAAGCTGACAACGGCCCACCCTTCAACAGCCAGGAATTCAAAGATTTCTCCACCGCAAGAGGAATATCGGTAAAACATTCTTACCCTTACCATCCCCAGGGAAATGAGGCTGAATGTTTTATGAAGCCACTGGGTAAAGCAGTTAAAGTCGCCCTTGATACAAACAAACCTGTGCAAGAAGCAGTGGATGACCTATTAATCGACTATCGCTCTACACCACACCCAGCAACAGGACTCGCCCCCGGCGACGTGCTCTTTCGAGGCGGCTACCACTCCAGATTTCCGAAAAGGCCCCCCGTCACAGAGCAACATATCAAAGAAGCCAAAAAACGCGACAAAGAACGCAAAACCGAAGCAAATGCCAAGCAAAATGCGTCCAGATGGAGAAAATATCCCAACATCATTCAAGGCAACGAAGTCCTGGCCATGCGCTTCAAAGGGAAGACAAAATTCCAATCTTTCTATGAAAAAACTCCGTATATTGTGATAGACGTCAAGGGAACACAATACACACTTCTTTCATGCGATACAAAACGTCCAAGGCAGCCAATAATTCGCCATGCATCACAAATAAAGTTATATCAACAGCCTGCTCAAACCATGCTACCTCATTCCAGACCTGCCCAAAACACACCACAGCCCTGTAATAAAGCATATGACCTGCCAAGCAACACGAGACGTAGAAATAATGACACAAGTGCCACCCAAAATGAACCCCCAGCGCATCCAGGAAGCAACAACCACGCCCCTGATGAAGTTTACGTACCACCACCTCCACCAGGCCCAGTCGACGACCCTGCCAACGATCAACACGAAGCTCAGGCAATCGAACCTGAAATTACGTTCTGTCATCCACAACAACAAACTTTAGGAGAAGGGAGAAGTAAGACTGGCAGATCAAGAAAGAACGGTAAAAACAAATAGCATCCAAATGCTTTATGCTCAAACAATGTACAAGAGAACAAATAGAAAATGAGAGTGATATTGTATAGCTACTTTCATTTATTGTTCGTTTATTTTATAGCCTCGTTTAAAGCATGGTTTTAGCCTCGTTTATAGCCTCGTTTATAGCATGGTTTTGTTCCGTTTTGTTGGATTAGCCTCGTTTTCGTAGAAGTAGGATTGTGAGAGCCGATGGTAAACATGGCAGGTTATTGATATACTTTACTCTGTTTTAGTTATATTCTAATGAAAACCGACTGACTAAAATCTCTTTGCCTTTCATTGTGATTTCCAACGGAATCGTTCATCATTTGGTGCTCCTCGGACCAGATTTTGAAAATTCAGGTATCTTAGATAGTATTTCAAAGATCAAAATTATCAAAGCAGTTTTTGAGTAGTCCAAAATTGAAATTTTGAAAACAAAGGTATTTGTAATATAGAATCCAAATACGCTCCTCCCGATGACGTAATATTCTAAAGTGTCACTAAGCCCGTCTTTGTCCAGAGGTATAGCCCGTTTAAGTCAAAATTGATCTTTTTAGGACGGGGAGACTGATTTTCGGATTTTTCCATTGGACATTTTTTGCCGAGTTGGGAAAGAACATTGACTTAGACGTTGCTAGGGGCATATCCATCATGCATTGCGTGAAATGAGATCCGCCATCTTTTGCGGAATTGTCTATTACACTGAGTCTCGTTTATGCAATTCAGTTGAAAGAACGGAGAAATAACATTTTGCTTATTTCATTTTATAGTTTCTGCCAAGATTCGTCATTTACCATTAAAGCTATACTAGTAACTTGTAAATTACAACATGCGGCCGGGTAGCTGAATCATAGTATTGTTGGATATAAAATGATTTCGAATCAGGAAAAATTGTCCCCAGAAGTGTAGACTTGCCTTAGGTCTTTCAGGTAGACTTATTACCGATGACGAAATAAACTTGGGACAAGTCTACCAGAAGTGCTGTTTAGCTACAAGGGGCTCTTTCAAATGGATTACCTCTGCGGAGGATTTGAAATGATGGAATGAACATTTGAAAGAGACAAACAATTTGCCTTTAGTACTTGACCTTGCAGCCATGGAAATGAATTATACTGTTATTCAGATTTGTTTTCATTGACTTGTGTTGAAAGGAACGAATCTATAAGAGGATTAACTCTGCAGTGCGGGTTGCAGTGCTTGGAAATTCGAAGGTGGACTTCTCGAGCTTGTTACGTTCTACAGAAAGAATGTTACAGTTGCTGTGACGTAGCAAACTGTTTTGGTGGAGAGTTTGCTTCTATTATTGAACCAATGTGGAATTTAGCTTTGATCCCGAGGAACTAGGTAAAGCTTGAAAGTGAGTTTGTTTTGGTTTCTTGTGTTATCCACTGATGTGGAGCACAGCCAGCGACGGAGCCACGCCCTTAAGAACTTTGGGAAACGCCCACTTTAAATATAGAAATGCTCCCCTTTGAATAAAGGGATACGCCCAATTTGGATAAAAAATGACAGATGAAATTATGTCAGTATACGACAAACCTACAGGGTTACAGTATACAGGGTTTTGAATACACCACTTTAATTAAGCAGCCTCGTTTTGGAAATTTGTCAAAATCTCTTCCTATTGTTAATATGAAAATTTCGAGCCCAGATTCGGATTTGGCACCCAAACTTTAGTCTGGTTACATGTTTTTGAACTGCTGACAGTTGTGATCTTGATTTTATGACAATGTAAAGTTCAATGATTTATGAGGGATTTGACCGTGAAATGTCGTCGGGGGTGAAACTTTACACCCCGAGTCATTTTCGCATTTTCACGGTCAAATCCCTTATAGATTTTCAAGCTTTACATGGCCATAAAATTAACACTACAACCGCTAGCAACATGAAAACTTGTGGTTAAACTAAAGTTTGGGTGCTAAATCCGAATTTGGCGTCTAAAATTTCATTTGAAAGAATTTTGAATAATTTCGATAACGAGGCTGTTCATTAAAGTGGTGTATTGTATTACAACTAGTATCACTGCTTGTAAAACTCTAAATGGGTCATGCAATAATGCTAATTGTTAAATATATATTCGATCTTGAACACAAATGGACTAAACGCAGAGAACTGAACCATATCCTCCCATGCTTCTTCTGAAAATCGTTACTGCAACTCGCTATGGCAAATAGAATTCTCGCCTAAAAACATCAATTGTTGCGGTGTTTTCTTCTTGATTTCGAGTAGCAATGCCGTGGGTAAAAGCTGCATCAATAATGATAAATCGGAAAAGACATGAACTGGAGCAGGTAAAAGACGACAAAGACGGCAAAGATTTCAGAACAATGAATTCATATCTTTTTCGATCAAATTGCACTGTGGCAGTAGTTGATTGAGAAAGCGAGATTAAAAGCTGAAGCCTACCCCTACCCTATGATTTTCATGAGATTTTTGGACGAATGTAAATTCCCATATTTTCAAAAAAGTGGGGGGTATTTACCCCCCCCCCCCACCATACCTCCCGTGGCTCCGCCACTGAGCGCAGCTTTGCATCTCTGTAAGTTTTGGATCTTTCTTGTTGTTTACCAGGTCCCATAATAGCTTCCACCTTCCACATCGGCAATTTCCAAGTATTTGTTCGTAACTTGAAGTGAAATCTCGAACTCCAGCCCCTTGCCAACTTCACTGCAAAAGCACTGCAATATTTTCTACATCAGTCGCAGTCGCTGTGTCGCCCAATTGTTGGTTATTCTTTTCTTCGAGTCAGCCAGTGAAAACCCTACTAATTGTTAGGCCGGCCAATGATAACGTATTCATTCTTCCAATCAAATAAACTCGTGGCATGTGACTGCCATTGTTTTAACAATTGCCTAATTAGCAAGGTATGCGCTGAAATTTCAAATTCACTCAGCTACACACAGATTAGTTAAGCGACCTTCGGCCGCAATTAAGTGAGTCTCAGGTAGACTTATGACGATGAGTTCCTTATATCCCTGCAGTAAGCCTTGCTCAAGAGGGACTCATAATGAAAAAGTGAAAAACTTGGCCCTATTGTGAGTGGCCGAGTGGCTTAAACAGTCTTCGTCAGGTGACTGAAGTTAAGCTTGGTCGAGTGAGGTCAGATTTCGGATGGGTGACCACTGAGGCCTGACCTCGCAACTCACCTCGCCGTCCTTCGGAAGGGACGTTAAGGTGGTCCTCGACCCTGAACAAGATTTTAGTCAAGTTTTTGAATAACTTTGAATATTTTCATAACCCATGCTCCAAACGACACCAAATTTGGACACAAACAGCAATGGGAATCAGTGCAACTTTTTTGTAACAATTAGATGATCACGTGATTCTGGTGTATTTTACAGACTGGAAAAGCCGGACCATGAAAAATCTTTGAGAAAGGCTTTGGGAGAAGCATTTAGCTTATATTTGGACAAAACCTCTTTCAAATGGCTAAACACAAAAAGTTTTACGAAATGAGTTGACAAAATCATTGTCATAGCAACCGTTGCCATGGAAACTGGAGGATCAGTATTTCCTTGATATTGGTCAGCAGAGTTGATGGAATCAAAGTTTTGTCAACTCATATCAAAGACAACATTAGTACAAAAATTCATGCAAAACTTCATTGAAAAATATGCCATATTTCTATCTTTATCCTTTCTCAAAGCAATAAAATGCACATTTTGAGAAAATGAGCTTTAAAGTTTTTGTTGCGTACATCTACAAATGTGTCACTGTTACTTCAAAATTATCACTCAAAGTAGGTTCAATTGAGCAAAATTTGACCCCTGAACAATCTGCATCAGACCATTCCTTTAAAATAATTTGGTAATGAGGTATTTTTCAAAATTATCTGCAAGTAAGGTTACCTTTGAGATGCGTTCGCAACTAAAATAATTTCTTCCTCTTTAGTGGCTTCTCAACATGAACAATGTCAACATCTTTTTCATCAATAAATATTACAACAAGTTCTTTCTTGTCATTCTTTTTGTACAAAGCCTTGTCTGGCACTTTATGAATGCTGAAACTTCCTGAGGCATAAGCTGTGCCCTTTTTTGTATTTTGTTTCCGGATCTTCCTCAAAATTTGACGTCTTCTTTGATATTCTGCTTGGCATTTTGCATTAGCTTTCTCTACTCTTTTCTCATTTGCACATTTGTATGCTTTAATAGTATTTGCTCCTAAAGACCCAACACCAAGTCTCTTTAGCACATTCCCAGCACTACCTGCTCCTGCATTCCACTGTATGACAGATGATGCAGCACAACACTCAAGGCGCTGCTTACCACAGAACACTCGTTTTGGACATTTTGACCAAAGGACATTGTTAAGGGCCTCATTCTGATTCTGTGTGAGCCCCTTTTGACATCTACTTAGCAGCTCATGATCAGATAGCCTTTCAAATATATACTTTAATTCTTGCCTGAAAACTGATGGCAGACACTTACTTTGATTGTAGGTTGATGCATTGGAAGCTGTATCTCTCTGAAATCTGCACCATGAACTCTCACCTTGCGGACAAAATTGATGTTGAATCTCATATGGCTCATTCTCACCTTGAATTGAATGATAAAATATTGCCCAAATAGCTTTTGTCATCTTCTCAATGTCATTTGTATTTTTTCTTATGGCATAACCATAATAATTCTGCAATGAGTCTATTGCTGCATCAGTAAGTCTACCACAACCTCCAACTGTTCCCCCATCAGCTAACTTTCTACCTTTGTTTTTATTTTTATAACTGCGCAAGTTAGTGCCCATTCTCTTCTGTATGTGCCCAATGCAATCCTCTTTTAAAACCAAGTATCCCTCCCCAAATTCTTTAAAACATGCATCTGCAACTTCAGCAAATGAAGATGAATCACCATCACCAACATACGTTGTGTATAGAAGGCGATGCTTGTCAATAGATCTCAAAAACATCTTTACAGCTGCTTCTTTCTCCATTGACTCTGAGGAACCTTTATGGTTCACTGTACAATGTTCTTTGTGATTTGAATACCAATTCTTGTATCTGTCTGACTCTTTGTTCCATTTTTCCCTAGACTTACACTCAAAGCAAATCTTAGACTGCACCTCAAAGTCCAATACCTCACCAGTGTCAATAGATAGAATAAATACAACGCCAAGCAAAGAACTGTATCCATAACGCTTCTGCCATGTACCATCTACTGAGACACTAACAGGGACATTTTGAGCAGGCATTCCATGGTTTACTACTTCCAGGTTATCCATTTGTATGAGGTCTTTCAGATTTTGTGCAGCTTTACAAAGAGACTCTTGGGCTTCTTTCTGGTATGATGTTGTGAGCTTTTTCATGGTTGAATTGAAGGCATTGGATGTAACTGGTGCAGGGATATCTAATGCACAACATAACTTGGATAAACCTGTCAATCCATTTCCACTCTCTATTCCTCCTTGTATTAGACGTACATTTATTTCTGATGTATCCTTAGTATCATTGTTTAAGAAAGGACTTGTCCTAAAAGGATCTGTTTCTTCACCACAATTGCTACATTTCCAAAATAAAACCTCATTAAGACCCCTTCTTTTAGAATTATCTTGCCATAACTGCAAAGTTCCTCTGTAGTCTTTACAAAGTCTGCAGACTGATGCAGCGTTCAAACTGCTGAGCAGATTCTTGGTATTAATAATCTTGAAGCCATGTGCAAGTTCTCTGCCATTATTGTCTGGGCCATGTGTATTTTCCCTGTATTTGTAAAGAGAAAGTTTTCTCTTTTTTGTATCAACGGTATCAATGCCATCTTCGTTCTGTTCTTCTCCAAGTAAAGGACAATTTTTCTTCAGTTTTTCAAATGATCTATTTACCGACATTTCAGACGTATTCATGAGATTTTGGGGAGATGTGGATGAGCTTAGGCCAGCAGGTTGTGATGATGGTGACTGCACTACTGCTTCATCAATGATGTTGCCATCGACAGCATTATTATCGTTGCTGGATTCGTCTTCCTGCATAACTTGTTTCTGTACTCCGTAAAAACAATGTTTTCTCTTCCTACGGTAAACACTTCTTTGCTTTCTACCTGGCATTTTAACTCGATAACCAACGATCAATGTGTGTGAAAGATTTCGAAGTTGAGCTAGAGCTGTGATGCAATTTTAGGGGATATACTTCATGTAAGATGTCCCAAAAGCAGCAAGATTCAATTCAACTCAATGACCAAAATGTAATCATATTGTTTCATGCAATTCACTGCAGATGGGGGCGACTGAAAGCCCAAAAAACTTCAGAAATCCACCCTAGCAACCAAATTTTTCGTTGCTAAGGAAAAAATATGTCACTCCTCTTGGGAAAACAATGATTTAATCTGTATATTTGGCACATATATGCAAATGGACATTCCACATTGAAAGTACAACACCTGATGCATTAAGAAATTGAAAAAACTGAAAATGTTGGAAAAAATTTTTTTTGCCTAAAATCTAGGGTCGAGGACCACCTTAAACTAGGGGTCCCGTGCCTGGATGCGGCATGCACAGTGGGCCTAAATTAGCTTTCAGTAGCTAGAAATCCTGACAAGCCCACTCAAAACAAATTGAAAAGGAAAGATTTTCTTCAATCATCACGGCTTCGAATCTCCATCCCGTGGGAGTGTTTTCAATTCTTCAATCGAATCGAACATTCTATCACATTTACACCTTAACAATAGTAATTCACAAATCTCGCAATCTGATTGGTACGTTAGGAATTGCGAAGTTTGGGCCTAAATAGGGCCAAGTTTTTCAGAGTAATACTATGAGTCTCTATTGCCTGAAGCGCTATCATCAAGTCAAAGATCACAGGGCAACAAGAGACTCATCGTCATCAGTCTAAGTCTCAGGTAGACTGATTGCTTATTCGTAGTTATCGCTATTGCTGTTCTGATGGAGCAAAAATAAAAGATGTTGTTGTCGTTGGCATTATTGTTCTTGTTGTTGCTATTGTTGCCATATCTGGGACAATGTAGTTAGTCTAAGTCTCAGGGCTTATCATTTTATACTCCAGACTGAGGACTAAAAGAGAGAGAGAGGCTTACTAAAGGAGGTAGCTTATTCATGAAATCAAATGACAAAGATGAATATGACAGCTTTACAGCTCTTTTACCCCATATTTTGTGGATTCAGCACACAATTTTACGAGAAAATGCATGAATTCGACATATTTTTCCTAAACCACATGAAAATCAATATGCGAATTGGTTTAACTGAATAATAGAAAATCTTTGGTAACTTCTGAAATTTGATGTAAGTATGGGGGCTTAATCGGGATGGGGGTTAGTAATAAATAAATCGAAAAGAAAAGGACACAATATACCAATGTCGCTCGTCGGATCCGAGGATGCTTGCAGTGATAGTTCGTGAATAAGTTTGAGAGCAGGAACATCGCAATGCGACAAAGAGCAACAGCAAATATGTGCGAAATTAACAAATATATAGTAGAGACCAATATTTCTTCCTGCCATGCAGGACTTCTTCAGGGCCTAAGAAGTCCTGCATGGCAGGACGAAATATTGGTATCGAATATATATTTGTAAATTTCACACATATTTGCTGTTGTTCTTCGTCACATTGCGGTGTTCCTGCTCTAAAACTTAGTAATAAATCTCGGCTCAGAGGGGGGCATCATAGAAAGGGACGTTAAAAAGCATGCTTGCTTGTGGTAGCTTATTCTAGGCTATATATAAATCCAGCACCCGCAGTTGTAGCGCCTGTGTTGATCCTTTTTCTATTCTTGTCTCTAACTGCAACACAATGATGATGATGTACATGCAAAATAGGGCATGGGTTTGTAACTTTATAACCCAGTTTTTTGAAAAGCCAGATCATGACATTTTCCATTCCATAGAGATTAGGAGTGACAGATTCCATTGGCTGGAGTTCTTCAGGTGTGAATCCTTTTGTAACACCAAATACAAAAGTGTCATGACTGCCCAAGTACGGATAACCAGGGTCACAGTTAGCAGAACCTTTTGAGCCAGCACAAGTGATATTCAGAGCAGTGTGCCTCGTTAATGCATAAACAATCTTTTTGCTCAAGAGAATTTGAGGATTGAGTTTTTCCCATCCTGAACCAAATTTATTGTCTTGATGGCTTATTGCAACAACGGAATTTTTAAGACAATTGGATGCATAAATTAGCTGTGATTTCATTGTAACAGATTCATTTGTTAATCTTATCACCATCTTATCTGCATTTTTGAAATCCATTCTCTTGAGGAAGTCAGCAGCTTCTTTTTCCCGAATAAGTACATGAACCCTTTGAATGTGCGGGTGCAACAGATTAACTTGCAAGCAGTCAAGTACCTCCATAATCCTAGCATCCAAAACATTATCCGTTACACTCCCATATCCATAATAGAGATTTGCTTTGTAATTTTCATGCTTAATGTAAAGAAAGTTTGTCACCAGGTGCAGTTTTTCCTTTGAACTTGAACTAGCCCTAGATTTGTCAGGGCAGCCATCTTTGTTTGTGATAACGGGTACGTCATTCTCTTTCTCCATTTCAATAAAAAAGGGATACTTGAATATCTTTCCATCTTCGATTGTAATATTTTTCATGACTAAGTTCTTCTTGTTCTCTTTGGCTTTGAAGCTAGAACAGGATGGTGTGGCAGGCGGCAATGCGGCCGCAGAATCTCGTGGACGAGTCAGAGTTTTAGACAACGCAGCAATATCTTTAGAGATGAAGAACACCATGTAGGTTAAACTTGCAACTAATGTGATGAAAATATATAGTGTCAATAGCCTACTTTTCCACATAATGATATCAACTGCACTCCTTTCACTTTTTGCTTTTCCTTTTACTTTCGACTTGCCAAGAAGACTATGAAGAGAACATATAAATATCAATGAAATATCCATTTGTGGCTGGAGTTTGTCGTGCAAGCATACATAGACTGTAAATTGTAATCTTTCTTTACAATCTTTCTTTAGGAATATTACAATGTAATGCTGCGAGTTAAAGTAATTTGTGGGCTGTGGAATAAAGCGTGCGTGACCGACATTCAAAACGAAATTTTAATCAAAAAGCCATGAAAGATAGGACACCTAGTGTGTGGCAGTTTTAACTTTATATCAGAGGGGAGTCACCAGTGGCGTAACGAAGCAGCTCGGGGCCCTTAGTAATTTAGCTATAGATGGGCCCCCTGATGCCGCAGATAGATAAGCAATTTTGACAAATTTTCAACATCAAAGCAGTATTTTCATTCGCCGCAAATGGCGAACCCAGCACATCAAAACCTCCATAACCGGCGTCTATGGAAGTCTTATATGTAAAGGCACGTTTGCAAAAGAAACACATTGGGGGCACGTGGCTGAGCGAAGCGAGCTACATTTATCCCCTTACGAAAGTTGTCTAAACCAGGCTCTTTAGAATGTCGGAAAACGTATATCCTATAGAACAGGCAGGATTTTTTGTTAACCCTATAGTGGTTGGGCCATTTGATAGTCCTATTTTGGTTGGGGGGGGCAAAAAAGCCCCCCTACCTAACTCTTGACTGGTAATAGGTAGAGTGACCACATTTTGTGTGCTAATAGCCTCAGGCATGTACTGTCTGAAAATATAAAAATTAACCTAAGATTTGCCCTCATTTTTGCTCACGTCAGCATTTTCCTTTGTGTGGTCAAGAAAAGCGGCAAAATTGACTAAAATCAGGAAAATCGCGATAAAATTAAATTTGGAGCACATTTTCCATCCAAACATGATAATTGTGATAGAATGCATCAAATAACACTACACTACAAAAGAAATTTGCAAAATATTCAACTTACGTTCCTTTTTTCGCGATAATTGAGATTTGAGAATTTGCGATTTTTCCAGGGTCAGTCCCAGAAAATTGTCTCCCGCCCCCTCATTTTTCAAAATATTTTAATGAAACTTTTTGAGAAGTTGTACAATAAGTAGTTGCAAAAAGTCAAGAAGTTTCATGGCTATAAACATCTTCCTAGCAGAGTTATTAAACAAAATCTACTAGGGGGGGCAAAGTTGCCCCCCCAACCAAAATAGGGTTAAGTCATCTGCTAGAACATTTATGTTCTCTAGAAAGCACGGGGGGGGGTTCTTCCATAGTATAGGTACCTGGGGATGTGCCGCCCACAAGGGTATACTTTTTCGGACTTCTAGTCTAGCCAAGGGTATACTTTTTGGCAATTTTAGTCGATTTTAGTCTTGGCAACGGTATGCTTTGTGGCAATTTCGGTCAAAGCACTGTAAAAAATTTGGTAATTTCTGCAAAAAATCTAATTTTTAAAAAATTTTTGTCCTGGGAATGAGAAAATTTGGCAAGTTTTGTCTAGAAAACGCCAATTCAGGGCACTTCTGATTGAGAAATTAGTCTAGCCAAGGGTATCATTTTCATAAAAATTGGTCTAGCCAACGGTCCTATTTTGAAACTGTGGGCGGCACACCCCTACCCAAAATTTAGCCGAGAACCCCCCCGTGCTAGAAAGTAAGAAGGCATCTTTGAAAAGTTGCAGTTTTTACATCATTTATATTAAACCAAACTTGCGTTCAGTTCAAAATAAAAAAGGTGTTCAATTCACTAGAAGTTTTGGGGTCTCTTTAGCGGGGTCAGGGCCTCCGACGACGGGGGGGGGGCCGGGGGGCATGGCCCCTCCACTTTTTTGCAAAAAAAATGCAATTCCGAAATTTGCTGATAATCGTTTTAGTTCTCTTTAAGACCCTATGCTCATTTAAATTCAAGCAAATTTCATAGCATCCATTCTATTCAATCCCTGTTCTGTTGATAATGGAAATTTCATGTCGGAAACTAACAAGGTGGGAGAGTGGAAGAGATTCCGGGAACAGTATTGTGTAATAAGAAAGAATCAAATAAGTGGTGCAAAAAGACAATGTTTTCTGCGGAGAAAGACGGAAAATCAGGTAACAAGCGTTCAAATTCCTTATATTTAAATGATTAGCGGTTTTCTTGTCAGCGTTTTAGATTTTTCCCAAAGTGAAAATCTAAAACGCGGACAAGAAAACCGCGGACTTTCGTTCTCGATTGGTCCGCGTGTCCGCGTTTTAGACCTGGTCCTTTGAAGGTTTCTGGCCACAAGACTATTCCATATTTTCGGCCCTAGGTAAGATACGCATTTTGGCCCTAAAGTACGGAAATTCTAATCTAATCTTGGATCTTCGCGTTATTGATTGGCTGGATGGAATTTCTCAGCACTCTAAGCTGGGGGCAGTTGCATAACTTCATTACATTCAAGGATTTTGAGAGAAGAAATTACCCAGTTAAAGAATGACAACGAAGCCTTGAGGAAAGAACTGAAGAAAAAGAACTAATCCTGCAGAGTGTTGAAGATGTGGAAACTTCCAAGCCAAAATTGCCCCGGTCGATTTAGGGCGATGATGATGAAGATCTTGTTTCCCCACCATCCCAACATGCTCAAAAGAGGTTAAATTTAGATACCAACAGCGAAAGCATAACAAAAATGTTAAAACAAAAAATTTGGTATCACTTACCTCAAATGATGCCCAAATGCTGTTTGTTTCATCCACATGAATCGGGCTGGTGCGATGGGGGATGAAGATTTGGACTTCCTTGCGTTGCTCTGTGGGAGATGCGGTCAGGCCCAACGGAGTGCCATTCAATATTTAAAAGCAACCCGAGGATCGGCCTGCTAGCATCAGGCGAAAACAAACTGTGACAAGGAATGTGCAACAAGGGACTATGAAGAGGAAAATAATTCAACGACAAGGAATGATGCAGGGCTATCTTTAAAGCACGGAATACGGAATGACGGAATGGAATGACGGAATGACGGAATAGAATGACGGAATGACGGAATGGAATGACGGAATGACGGAATAGCTGTTAAATTCTTTGAAATTGTATCTTAAACGTCAATAGGATGTTACTTCTGCTTTCATATAACACCTTGCGAGTCAGAAAATCAAGAAATCAAGTAAAGAATTCGTTTCCTCAAACCATTCCGTGTTTTCTCAAACCATTCCGTGTTTTCTCAAATTATTCCGCGTTTTCTCAAATCTTTCCGTGTTTTCTCAAATCATTCCGTGTTTTCTCAAATCATTCCGTGTTTTCTAAAATCATTCCGTGTTTTCTAAAATCATTCCGTGTTTTCTAAAATCATTCCGTATTTTCCTTGGGAATCCCCTTTTCGTGAAGCCTGTCTTCACAGCTGCCTTAGCACCTCCATTGAACCCAGAGGACCATCAAAGCAAATTTTTTGTAAATGCTAATAAGATGTAAACTCCAAAAGTTACAAAATCGTGCAGCCAGAATAGTCACCGGAAGTCGATATGATCAGTCAGCCTTGCCACTCATTCGTACCCTTGGATGGCCCACAGTTAAGGAGATACTTGATCTTGAAACACTCAAAATGGTTTTCAAGTCCCTAAACGGTGATGCGCCATCCTATATGAGCGACATGTTCACCAGAGTGAGCGAAACAACCTCTCGCGTTCTGCGTAATTCGGACAAAAGCTTAGGACTCCAATGCTAAGGACTTCAGCTGGTCAAGGATGTTTTTCATTCAGAAGGGCCAGTCTCTGGAATGGGTTGTAGAATGAAGTGAAAGGGGCGCCAACACTAAGGAAATTCCAGGAAGGGCTGATAAAATTGCGCACGGTTTAATGCTTTTACATGAACCATGAACCCTTTTCTTTTTATCTTAATTTTTTTTATTTGTATTCATTAACTGTAAATTATTTATTAAGTTTTTAGAGTATTTAAATGCATGGCCCCCTGTAAAACAGTTTCTCTTTAACTGAGGGGCTACCATGCCTAAAAATTGAAAATGAAAAATGAAAATGAAATGAAATGTGGAACCAAGAGAAACGTAATTGGTTGACAAAATATGTACAGTTATTTAGTGTACACGGGAATGATTACTTGTTTGACTTAAGGGATTTATGAAATATCCAGGCCCTGTTGAATGTGTCAAATCGTGGTCGAATGCACACGCCAGATCATATGCTGTGCTGTTGCCAGATAACCTCGTGTGCCACTCAAAGGAACATGGCCGCATCTACCAATTCTAATTTTAAAGTACCTCGAAAAAAGTCCCTGAAAAAATCAGGGCCATGAAGCGGGTTTGCCAAAACTGTGGTACAACCCCAAGAGCGCACATGTTCCATAGTCCCTTCCGTGCAGTCAGAATTTTTGTTTCACTTTATAAGTTTATAAGACGGTTTTACTAAACTATGGAATCAGCCAAAACGACCCAAAACGAGCCAAAACGACCCAAAACGAGCCATAACGACCCCAAAACGAGCCAAAACAACCCAGAACGACCCAAATACGACCAAAACTGATTCAATCAGTGAACAGGAGTGTAGGATGACAGCAGTGATCATATGGGAACAACTTGAGTACTCTCATTGCTCGCGCCGTTCGTGTCGCCAAAAAAATTACAAGAGACGGGAAAGACAGAAGCGGTCAGTGAACGGTCATATGGAGACAGGATTTTACATCAGTCATCAACTGTGGCTTAAGTAGGCCTATCCACGTAAGCAGGAATCATTCCAGTCAGATGTTTTTATATCTACCCAATTGTTATAACGTGTGAGGCATGCTTTTCCCAATTGACAAAATGTGTCAAGTAGTTATTTGGTGATTAACCTTGAAAACAATGACATCTATCAAGGGATCACCTCACGATTTGAATTGTCCACAGCTTCAGTTAGGTTCAGCCGCGTTCAGCCGGGTTGAAGTGAGCTTTCCCGTCAAAATTATGCTAGCCTAGCCCCATTTATAGTCAATGATATAGTTTCTTTTGATCACCAAAGCGAGACACAGAACAGAGAGATGTGTAGAGAAAGGAGAGGGAGAGAAGGTCGGAATGCAATGGCCTGAAAAACCATCCTCTGCTAACGATTTTAATGGTCATTTGGCCAAGGTCATCTTGAATCATTTTGTCTCTTCCGGTTACTTCTGGGTTATTTTGGCTCGCTTTGGGTTGTTCTGGGTCAGTTTGGGTCGTTCTGCTTCGCTTTGGATCGTTATGAATCGTTTTGGCTCGTTATGGGTCGTTTTGGCTCGTTATGGATCGTTTTGGCTCGTTATGGATCGTTTTGGGTCGTTTTGGCTCGTTTTGGGTCGTTTTGGCTGATTCCATAGTTTAGTAAAGCCGTTTATAAGAAGTAAGAACACTGCACCATTTATCTTATGACATCGCGGGCATATTAATTAGATTTCTTCACTGTTTTCAAGGGTACTACATATTTGTTTTTGGAGATTTAATTTTGTTTAAGATAAAAGAACCTGTCATCTTCATTTTGAGAAAAACCGCCAAAATATTTCAGAAAAACCGTAAAACCGCCTCAAAATTCAGCTAAAACCGTTTTCACATTTTCCCGTGCTTTGCACGTACGTCCTTGGTTCTCTGCTGCAGATGACTGCCTCGTTATCATTTTTATGACTTCCAATGCCTGAAATTCGCTGGTAAAGGTGGAAATTAGTGGAATATTCACAAGATTATATCGTACTGGACAATGATTCGTACCTTTTATTGTCAATTTTGTGATAATTTGACTCCTCGAGTCACATTTTGTAAAGAAATCTGGAAACCGCTGAGAAGGAGAGGAACCGTAAAACCGTCATTTTTACGGCCAAAAACCGTTAAACCGTTCCAAAAACAGCTAGAAACCGCAAACCGTCAGCCCCTACGACCCCCACTATCAAGATCTTGTTACGATGTTAAACTATACAGATTTTCTTTTTTGCATCTTCTAATATAGATCACGGCCCTCACATGGCTTCATTTTAGCGGGGGTGGGGGGGGGGGGAGGGCAAGGAGTCTGCAGGATAGATCGCTTGTTACTCCTTATCACTTCTCCCTTCTCCCGGGATGAAAACAGAAGAGTGCTACAGACTTCCGCCATGTTTTTCATAAAACAGTTTTCACTCTTTCTGGTATGCGTACCAGATGTTAGAAAACAATGATTGTAAGGATTCTCGGAATTTTTATTCAAAATGCGAGTTTTCAAACTTGCAAGCCGTAAGGCTTTTCATAAAAAACGATAGGCTAAATTTTTCTAAAAGTAAGAAATAGCTCTCCCTGAAGTTTAGAAAGCAAAGAAACTTTCATGATTTTTAGTGTCTATTCTTGCTGTCACTCAATGGCTGGTTAGACACCGCAATTGTGCTTCATTGCCGTTTTCTGTTCCTTTGCACAACAACAAATTATTCACTTCTGCGGAGGAGCCACAGTAAAGCTGCACTTTCAGGAAACCCGTTTCCTGACCTCATCATATTTGTCGCCCTTGATTACTCTATTGTTTCCCTTTTGTTCTTGCAAAGGTCGAAGGTCTGATTTTTGTGAAGTGGTTTCTTAGAGGCGGGAATTTACTGCAAAAATATAGACTTTCCTCCGCTTATTGAAAAATATAGACTTCCTCCCACCGCAGTTCTGATTCTTAGGAACCCTTTTTCGTGGGACTTTAAAATTAGAATAGACGACTGCGCTAAAGATGGTGGCGAGGAAGTTTCTACCAAGATGCATTGCGCTCTTTAATCGAATTCCTATAAAATTGTTAAGGATTCGTAAGTAGAACCATATGGTAGAACGCAAGGCATCTTGGTAAGGGGCCGCAAACATATCGATTTTTTCCCCAACAAAGTCGTTTGGACGTTTTGGGGGGGGAGGGGTTTCGCTCAAGACGTTTTCAAATTAAGACATTATATCGAAAAAAAGGTCTGATAAAAAAGATCACAACCTGTAAAATCTGAACGTTCTCTCTGTTGACTGTCAAGATAAGCCTTCTAATATGCTCGGATCTTAAACTCTTTCATTTTAAAAGTTGGCCTACAAAAAAGACACTCAGACCATAACATAAAGATCTTTTTAAATTCAACTCAACAATGATATGAAATCAACTTGTAATTGAACTCAGCAATAGTACGATATCAGCTGAATCCTTATCCTGGTGGCTAAGGTACGGCTACGTCGACATTTATGACTTTCACAATTATGTAAAAAGGACTTCCCGTCAACAGTATGCAGGGAACATCCCTCAAATTAGGTTCTTTAGTATGCTGTTATTCTTTGATATGCAGAAATTTAAAGTACAGAAAGGTTGCGAGTAAGTGTATTTCTCACTTTTTGCAGTTTATTTTGCTGTTGTTAGAATTGTTCTTAGCAATGAAATTTGATATGAGCGCAGGGTCAGTCTCCACACTAAGCACTGCAAACTCGGCAAAATCCAGGCCTATAACATGCACAAATTTCGCATATATCGATATTTAGGTCATGGACGTTTTGTGGGGGTGGGTAGGGGGGTCTAAATGAAGACGTCCAAACGACGTTGTTGGGGAGAAAATCGATATGTTTGTCGCCCCTAAAAAATTCCTTGCCGTCATATGCCGTCATCTATTGGTAGATGCGGCCATGTTCCTTTGAGCGGCACACGAGGTGATCTGGCAACAGCACAGCATGTGATCTGGCGTGTGCATTCGACCATGATTTGACACATTCAACAGGGCCTGGACATTTTATAGGTCCCTGAACTCAAACAAGTAATCATTTCGGTGTACACTAAACAACTGTACATATTTTATCGACAGATTACGTTTCCCTTGGTGCCACATCTTATTAGCATTTACAAAAAGATTTGCTTTGATGGTCCTCTGGGTTCAATGGAGGTGATAAGGCAGCTGTGAAGACAGGCTTCACGAAAAAGGGATTCCCAAGGAAAATACGGAATGATTTTAGAAAACACAGAATGATTTTAGAAAACACGTAATGATTTGAGAAAACACGGAATGATTTGAGAAAACACGGGATGGTTTGAGAAAACGAATTCTTTACTTGATTTCTTGATTTTCTGACTCGCAAGGTGTTACATGAAAGCAAACTTGACATCCTATTGACGTTTAAGATACAATTTCAAAAAATTTAACAGCCATTCCGTCTTTCCATTCCGTCATTCCGTATTCCGTGTTTTAAAGATAGCCAATGATGCAGAGCCATAAGATTTCACTGAAATCATTGGAGACTCTTAAAGTGTTTAAAATAACAGAGGCAACTAATAATGATGAAGAAAAGATTAAAGACAATTGATCATATGAATAGCCATGCTATTCCCACGACGAAATGTACGAACGATATGGCTATCTTTAGAACGATGTATGTGGAATGATGGAATGAAGTGACGGAATGATGAAATGGAATGATGGAATGACGGAATAGCTAAAGATAGGAATCAAATGTTTTAGCCGAATTTTGCTCGTGGCCTATGACCGGAGATCGCCAAAACCTCATTTTTACGGACCAATCAAATGGCGAATAAGTGGGGAATACAAAAGAAACGTGTGAAGATTTTTCTAAATTTTACCTACCCTCATAAAACGCAACCAGGACAAAAAACTGCTTAAAATTTCCCGAAGTTTTTTGAAGAAATCTACTCTCCATGCATTTGGGCATTCAAGTTTGGATGCCGGTCAAAATGTCTCCCGATTCCAAGGAGTTATGGTGCGTCAAACTCGCGACCTTTGTTCGTTTTCAGCATTTCTAAGCTTCTAGCATTCTTAGTACTCAATTTGATCCTAAAAAGTCTTCTAAAACGTACCTGAAACATCACTAATTCCCATAAAGTCGATACAGTGGGGCTGGGGACCTTTTCTTGCTTCGTAGATGAGCAAATCTGACACGCTTTCTATGGGGTCCGAAATATGGCCCAGCTCTAAAGTTTGCTAAATTACATTTTTGAGTAAGAAATTTCAATAAGATTTCGCAGATTTCTAGAAATCGATAAAGGCGTTTGTGCATTCATTTTTCTAATAGCTTTCTGAAGGCCGAAAGAAGAAAAATTAGAGTAATTGGTCGATAATTAGATTTTCTAGAGGCAAGACCTTTCTTGAAGATTGGAATAACCTAGGCAAGTTTAGTTTTTCAGGAAAAGTCCTTATTTCAAAAATTTTCATTTATCAGAATGCTAAGATCATTAAAAATTGGCAAATCAAGTATTTTTTAGTAATTTATCCACTTCGCAGTTTTACTTGGTTACCACAGCTTTTTACTTCTTTGAAGGAAATATCTATATAGTTCTGCGGGGGCGGGGGGAACTCTTCTTCAAAGAACGATGGGAACTTTCCACTGCAGAAGCATACAAGTTCAGGCATAGCTGCAATAATTTGAAGGCATGGTGAATCGCATTCATGTGGAACCTGCAAGGAAACACTTGATAACAGCTTAGTTTTTGCATAGCCTATTGTTTTTGATACATTATGTGTGAAGAATTCCGGTAATAGGGATATTGGTGCGAGGATGAATTTCTGTTTTGTCCATAGAGTGGTTTTGTCAAAGAGGGACTGCTTGTTTGTTTCTGTTATATTTTGTATTCTTTTAGTAATCGATAATGAAGAGAGAGAAGTCTGGAACGCGAACTGGAAGAAGCATCATTGCACATTACATGGGGAACTAAAATTCTACCCCAGACTATCGGTTTTAGTGAAGATCTGAACTGATATACCTCTACAACTGTATATTTGTCGTGTATACTGATGCATCCTGTGACGTGATGAGTCTTCGCAATCGCAAAGGAGGTTCATTTCACATTTCATTTCTTTTTTATAAAAAAGATTGCTACATGCAACGTAATATCTCTAAATAGAGAAGCGAAGAAAGGCCTCTTATCATTGGCAGTGTGTTAGAGGGTTATCACCTGAGGTCGTGGGCTAGCATTGAGAAGAGACCCTCTGCACTTGTCTGCTGAAGTCTACAAACGACTGGTATGTTAATATGGACGAAGGTAGATTCACTGCTACAGTATTTATTGACTTTAAAAAGGTATTCGATACTGTAGATCACGACATTCTACTCTAAAAGTTAGAAAAGTATGGAGTAATTGGCCTTGAACATTCCTGGTTTTCTTCCTACGCGAAAACAGGTTGCAGCTTTGTAGAGTGAATGGGGTAGCCTCAAATATGGAAGAAATAAAATGTGGAGTTCCTCAAGGCTCTTGCCTTGGTCCCCTTTATTCCTCATATACATAAATGATCTGCCGCTTTCTCTAAAAAACAGTAATGCAACAATGTATGCCGATGGTACCAGTATATCATATTCTTCTAAGAATATTGTAGCTTAAGGTGGTACTATGCCATTAGCTAGAAAAGGCCTCTGGATGGCTCAAAGTAGTTATTTTGGCTAAAAATCGATCAGCTATGACCAACACTTCAAATTCAAGCATTGTTCTGCATGACTGGTTTTGCATAAATTAGCATAATTACGGGTAACCCATTGAAAGGAATTACAAGATTTCTCCTATTATTTTGTAGATACTTGCTTCAAATCTTGAATTGAGGTCCTCAGTACATAGATCTAATGCAAAGACCTTTTTAAATTTGAAAATTTCCACCATTGGCTTTTTTATTAGCAAATTTTCAAGATGGTGGCAAAATACCAATGCTTAGTAATTAGTTTTCAATGCAAAACTAATATTTGGAGAAAAACTTTCAACAAATAATAGGTGTTTGCATTAGGCCTGTACATGAAGAACAACTTCTGAAAATTTCAGACAATTATTCCAAAGCATTCAAGAGATATTTTGTAACTCCTTCACCGAAAATGGCAAAATATTGAATTTGTGAAAATTGCGTTTAAAGTTAAAGTAGAATCTCAGTTTGCAGATTTTCATAAAAAATCAGCTAAAAGCTCCCAGTTTGGTATGATTCTCCCCCTTCAAGTTCCTTTTCATTGTCCAGAAGTCCTTTTCTTTGTGCTCTGAGTTTCTTTCTTTGTTTTTTAACTTCATTGGTTGCTTTTCTGTTGGATTGTATTATTCGCTGGCGATCTTTAAGTCTTGCTCCTATATGGAAATGCTTACCAACGGGTAAGTTTAGGCTTTTAAAAACATCTTTGATCCTGCCAAACCCTTCATTGTAATTAATTACAGCAGAATCACTTGCCATCTGGAGTGTATTTCTCCCAACATAAACCTCCTTTGGGCATTTTGTCCATAAAACTCCATTAAAGGCTTCATTGCTGTTCTGTGTTTGACCATGAAGACAACTTTTCAAAAGGCTATCAGAACTCAGATCACGAAAGATTGGCTCAATGAGCCTTTTAATAACTAATGGCATGCCAACTTTCTTTTTATAAGTTTTAGTTTTGTTCAATTGATCATTTTGCCATTTGCACCATCCATCCCCACTTTTTGGGCAAAACTGGTGACGCACGCTTTCATCCGAAATAGCACTGCAATGATACAAAACTGCCCCAATGGACTTTTTCATCAAGTAGACATTTGACGTGTTTTGCCTTATAGCCATGCCAAAGTAATTTTGTAGAGTATTGATACATTTGTCTGTAAGTCTGCCTTTCCCCATAATTCCTCTTCCATCTTCTAATTTTTCGCCTTTGTAATTTTGACGCAATTTTCTTAGCTGCGTTCCAAGTCACTTCTGGACATGTCCAACACATTCAAGTTTTACAGGCAACAGATCTCCATAAGGCCTGGCCTTAACTACTTTCCCAAATGATTCTGTGTCTCCATCACCAATATATTTCATATACCTTAGTTTATACTTATCAACTGATTGATGGAAAATGTTGACAGCTCCAACAGCCTCCATTGCACCAGCAGACTTTTTGTGGTTTATCTTACATTTATCTTTTTCTTTCCATCTGTCATACTCCTGTGTGCCTTGCCTTGAACTCCATACCTGGCAACCCTTGCAAGTTTTTGACAAAACCTGATAATCAAGGACTTTTCCCTCAACCGATGTTGCAACAATTACTCCATTTAGGGATGCATATCCTCTTTTCTGCCAAGTACCATCAATGGCCACTTGACAGTCCTCAATTTCAGCATCTTCAGTTGTCAATGGAGTCTTTCTTACCTCCTCAGCTGCTCCTTGCATGCATCTCTTTGCAACCTCTTCATAAGCAATGGACAGCTTCTCATTTACTGCAGCAAAGCTTTTTGAAGTCATGGGTTGTGGCATATTCATGCAACTGTTAAATTTTTTCAATGGTTCATGACCTTTTCCAATCTCACGAAAAGCAAGAACTGTCTGCACATTAATACAAAAGCTATTTAGCCCTGCCCCTGGGGTACTGTCATTGTCAATGGTTGGAGAAGTATATAATTCATGTTTCCATTGGCATTTATTACAAGAAAGTTGAAAATTCAAAGCGTAACCCATTCGCTTTCTCTCATTGTGGCTGATGCTCAAGCCTCCTGAAGTGCAATTTGGACACCTTCCAATGAGTGTCAGCAAATTCTCAAAAATGTTAGAATGCAAGAAGAACCAGAAAAAATCATCTTTTTGCAGCATTTCCTCATCACCAAGCTTTATTTTCTTCGCACTCCTCGATAAGGGTGTAGAATCACCTACGACTTTTCTCTTGTCTCCTGATTGTGGAGTATTATTGGGTGAATTAGGCCTTGCACTTCTTGCACTTTTATCCTTGATTCTTCCCCTTTTCTTGCAAAATTGGTTCCCAAGGAACTTCCTCTTTGATCTTGGTGCCCTATTTCTCTTGTTTGCCATGATTTTTCCAATGAATTACTCTAAATTTTAAGACAAAATTGACAACTCCTTCAGGGTTACTCCAAATTTTTTTCACCCCCGAAGAAGCCGGCCTGAAAGACAACTGGACAGCTCTCTGTCTGGTCTCTTGTTGGCCCATTGCAAACGAGGCTATTTAATGATGGCAATCAAGCAGCTCGGGAACCTCCAAAAATCTTCTTTTTTATGATTTGGGACCGTTTAGGGGTAACATTTCTTCCATTTTATCTTTGTTCCACGTTGCTAAGTGGTTGCTAGGGCTAATTGAAACATACCATCGTAAGTAAATGGCCATTTATTCAGTTTAGCATCATTGCAATGAAACAACAGACTCCATTTCCACACTTTACGGTAGTTAATTGATAAAAATGGGGATTTTTGAAAAATTGAAAAATTTTGCAATCTAATGCCATAATAGCACCTTAATGAAACCCTTAACAGTGACTTTGACTCCTTGAAACAGTGGTTTGAAGGTAATAAGCTGTCTCTGAATGTAATCAAACAAGCAATGGTTATAGGCTCTAGGCCTAATATCAAGAAGATATCAGACAAATCAGTATCGACCCCGTCTTTCGCCATTGGCGGCTCGCATATTGATGTCGTAGATAATGCGAAATATTTGGGAGCAGGACCGTCGAGAAGGGGGTAGAGGGGGTAAAAGGTCCAGGGCCCGGGCCTCGAAGGGGCCCGTAAAAATTTTGTGCCATGAAAGTTAATATTGCTACATATCTTTTCAGTGCATTTTTATGATAGTATACATGATACAAACCAAACCGTCGTATTGATATTTCAATATCATAGAAACTGGTTCTTTCCCAGAGAATAAGTCGTTGATGTCGTAGGATCGTTGAGTTACCGTTCAAATTCAATCCTTTTGGTCTTTCAAGTAAGTCGTTTGTTCCGTCTAGCATCTCTAGTGAGTGCAACAACCTGGTGTGAACTTGGATTTACTAACGTAAAACAATGTCCGCTTTATTCATAACGCAATTTTTGTATGACCTTTACAGGGAATGTTTACGCAATTTTTAAAGAAACTAATCCTAAAAAGGGCGTTTCCCTCATTTTCCGAGCGTCTAAAGGGCGTGGTCACAGAAAATTTTCTAGGGTCTGTCCCCATAGATCACTCCAGGGCCCGAGCTGGCTCTCGACGGCCCTGTTTGGGAGTACAACTTGACAGCATCTTGTGTGGGATGAGCATACCAAAGCTTTACGCTCAAAGATATCTCGCTCTTTGGGTTTGCTAAAATATGCGAAGAAATTGCTTCCAAAGCATACCCTTAGTCAGATGTATAGAGGTATCGTTGAGCCCAATTTCGCTACTGCTTTTCTGTGTGGGGTAACTGTGGAGACTCTCGCCTGTTAGCGCTACAAAAGTTACAAAATCGTGTTGCGAGAATAGTTACTAACAGTTGTAATGATGCACCAGCAGCAAACTTGATAAAAAGAGCTCAAATCGCCGACAGTCCACGACATGATCAATCAAGAGACGGGGCTACCACTGTTTTCAAATCAATAAGTGGTCTCGCGCCCACTTACCTCTCTGCTCTATTCACGAGAAACTCGACGCCGGAGATTGTAGATTTGAGAAATCGTGAGACTGACCTACTTGCTCCACGAATGAAAACAAGCAATGGCCAAAAAGCATTTTCGTTCCGTGGATCAAAGGTTTGGAACGAGTTAGAACATGAGGTCAAGCTAGCCCCCTCTTTGTCTACTTTTAAATGTAGACTCAGATGTAAATAGCTTTTAATTTTTCATTTATTCTAACTTAACATCGTTAATATTCCTTTTTTTTATTGTAAGTAGGTTTTGCCACGGCCCCCTGAAAAGCAGCCACTCTTGGCTGATGGGGTCCCCGTGTTTAAAGATTTTAAAATGAAAAAAATTTAAAATGAAAATGACGAAAGACAGTTTTGTTTGAGAAAGAAGTTTTGTGTTGAGGAAACTAAGTTTTTGCCTTGACACTTGTTGATCACTGCATGTTCACAATTTAGGTGTCTATTTAACTCGCCAGATTTCACCATAGACTTTCACTGCTCTCAAGTTTTTGAAGACATTGACAAAGCCCTGCAGGTTTTTCCGTCGCAGTTTCCTTCGACACGATAGATCCATAGAGACAAGCAAAATGCTCTACATTGGAATAGATACTCCTCCGCAACGCAATAAAATTTGAAATTGTATTACTGAAAGCAAACTTTAAGTCCTATCACATTCTTAGCATATCCAATATTGAGTTGCATGTTTTAACGGGAGAGTGGTAGTGACAACCTATTTGTAGTATTCAATTCAATAGTAATAGAAATATGTAGTGTCATAAGCCAAACGTGCATTGTGTTTCCGTAAATGGATTATGACAAGGAAAATGGCACCCAAATAAATATTATCTGCTAGTAAATGGTCGATTGAACGCCAACACAAAGTGAATCATCTCCAAATCTTTGATTACTCACTTTCAAAACACTGAAAAGAGAAGACTTCCTCGTTTGAGAAAGCAGAGCTGAATTACGGTGGCTCAATTTATCGCGCCAAACGGAGAACTTTGAGCTGACAAGTGTGCCAGCAGATTGCCAGTAGAAAAGACGGCCTTGGCCTATCTACCTAATGTGAACTGCAGTGCTGCGATATTTTTAGCACTACCAAGCCAGGAGTTGATGCGCCATGATGAAGAAAAGATCCGTCCCAGACGCTGCAAAAGCAGAGTGGAAAAATAATGGAAGCTTTATGAATAAACCGAAGAATGGTTGGATACACTCAGATGATGATATTGTGAGAGGGGTCACCTACCAAGCAATCGTGAGTTGTTACCTATTTATGATAATAAGACATATAAAAAGTTCCTTGCCTCCCTAGGAGGGGATATTTCCGAAAATATAGCATCGGACCATTCGAAGCTATTTTGCACGAATGGGTTGATTCGGAGAGTTTTAAATCAGTGCTCCTTTCACAACATCAAATTTTTTATTTGGAATTCGAGTTTCATAGGCCCTCAAATCTGCTTCCGGTTTTTAGTGATCCGTTTCAGCAGGTTGCGTTGTGTTTTTATGACGTGCATTTGATGTCGTAATTCCTTGTAGTTTCCTTGCCCAAAGTCAATGATGATCATTTTTGTATAGTAAGTTCAATGAAATTAAAACTGTTCATCTGCAATTCATTCACTCACGGATTTATCAACTAGATTTATGCTTCCTTTGAACATCAATTATAGAAATTAATTTTTTGGCAAGGTGCCTATTTCTTGCTTCAAGTATGCCTGGGGAAATCAATTGCAGAAGAGTGCACCGTTTTTCATCAGGATATGTATGCATATATGTAAAATTCGCCAAAATTAGAATTAAAATGAAAATAAGTTTTAATAAACAGAAGAAGACTTATTACAGGCATTATGATATCAATTAGCAATAAGAGTTAAAAACATTTGATCTAAAGACACCCAAAGTTAAAATTGCAGGGATGGCATTAAAAGGTCAGTGTGACCTTGTTTCCATAATGGTTCCCCCAAAGGTGTCAAGAAAGACGAGTTTTCATAGAAGAAATAAAAATTTTGAAGATGTTAAAATATTGCTAATTTGTATTGTAGACTTGCAAAATACCAAATAGAGTGCCAGAGAGGGTGTATGGTGTCAATAGTACACATATATGTCATCGTCCTCTCTTTGTATCTTTTTGAAGAAATTTTCTTTGATAATAATAATAATAATAATAATAATAATAATAATAATAATAATAATAATAATAATGATAATAATGATAATAATAATAATAATAATAAAGAAACAAAAAGCACCATCTAAAAATAACAGAAAACTAAAATAAAGAAACACAACTGCAATTTTGCTAAAAACGTTTCGATTTAAAATCTTCCTCGGTTTACTTACAATTGGGGACAAGCCAGGTTTTATACGTTGTAAACAAAATTAAAATTAACATAAAATTTCCATAAAATCAAAATTAGAATACCCTTGATACAACTCGAATTATGAACATAAAATACATTACAACGTAAACAAAATTAACAGAAACCTAGGCCTGATTCACACCGGGTCTCCCGGGCCACCAGGGCAGCACAAAAAAACCCGAAAGACAAAGAACTGGAGTTTAAGTCTCTGTTTCTCGGGTCCCCCCGCACGACCCCAACAGACCCAAAAGACCCAGCGTGAACCAGGTAAGATAAAAACAAGAATAAAATACTACACCTTCCAAACCATAGAGTTACAATAATAATAATACAGCCTATCTTTTTGGTTTCTTTACCCACATGGGATTGAGAGTGTCCTCTGTAGCAGAATCCTAATTTCCAAGGGAACAGAAAAAGAGACGCTAGCCAGTAACCCTCCAAGGATTTGCTTAATTTGCTAAATCCCGAATAGCCCGATGGGGAATTCCACCCCAACACCACGTGCAAAATGCACAAAGTTAACCGACCAGCATATCCTTCCACTCCCTCGGGATCTAAGTGCAAAGGTAGAAGGATTAAGCGCTCCCACAAGCAAACAAATCCAACTCGATATCCGCCACCCTTTCATTTAGGCCCTTGGGGGAAAATACACCCAATTTATATTGCCAAAAAAGCTCCTTTCTGCGAAGCGAATACACGTCACCTGCACCATCGATGATGCTTATTTTTACAGAATAATAATAATAATAATAATAATAATAATAATAATAATAATAATAATAATAATAATAATAATAATAATAATAATAATAATAATAATAATAATAATATAAGGGGTTAAGGGTATGAAAGGCTAAATAGCCTATGTAGCCCTATTAAGTTTCTCATGCTATTCAACTAACTATGAATTTTTTGTCACTCATATGTCTGTCGTATGCTTTCTCGAACTCAGGAACTGATGTCAAATTAACAATGGACGCTAGAAGGTCATTCCACTGATTAATAACTCTTTGCGAAAAGAAAGTTTTACGAATTGTAGTGTGTGATCTTTTCTTGTATATTTTTAGGCTATGTCCTCTTGTCATATTGTCGTTCAGCTTGAAGAATATGTTCGGATCAATGTCGATATGTCCTTTGAAAATTTGAACGTTGAGATCATATCTCCTCGAGAGCGTCTGTATGCAAGTGTTGGTAGGTCAAGGGAGCGTAAACGATCCTCATACGGAAGGTCTTTTGTAGCCCGAACCAATTTCGTTGCTCTTCTTTGTACGCTCTCCAGTGATCTGATGTGTTTCAATTTATAAGGATTCCAGACTGTACCCATGAACTCGAGTATTGGACGAACTAAACTTTTGTAAAGCAGTTTGAAAGTATCACCGTTTATAAACTTTATTGTTCTTTTTATTGACGCCAGAATACGATTTGCCTTTTTTGTACACTCTGCTACTTGTTTTTCAAAATTTAGATTTTCATCGATATATACTCCCAAGTCTTTGACGTGTGACACTTTCGAAATAGGTACAAATGAATTGATTGCGGCATCAGTCAGATAATAATTTGTCTGATCCGACTTCTTTCGACCTAATTGCAAAGAATGACATTTTTCGTTGTTTAATCGGAGTTGCCAAGCTGATGACCATTTGTCTACGTTTGAAATATCACATTGAGTTTTATCATCATTTGATACGTGAGTTGAATAAAGTTTGAGATCATCTGCGAACATTGCAACCTTGCAATTCTCGATACATTCTGGTAAGTCGTTAACATACAACAGAAATAACAGCGGGCCTAATACACTCCCTTGTGGAACACCACTTACAATGTTACTCCAGCTTGATTTGAATCCATTTAATACGACTCTTTGCTTGCGATCGCGGAGAAATGATTTAATCCAATTCAAGAAGTTGCCACCAATACCATATGATTCTATTTTGCGTAACAGTCGTTCATGAGGCACGGAGTCCAAGGCTTTAGCAAAATCGAAATATATGATGTCTACGCAGTGGTTTTCTTCTATGTACGCAGTTACTTACGCAGTTGATATTGTGTTTAAATGTGTTGATGTTGTTGATGGATTCCAAGTCAGATGTGAAACTGTTCCATATTTTTGGCCCATGGTAAGATAGACATTTTGGACCATTTTTCACTGTTACAAAAAGGATGTTTAGCCTAAACTTAGACCTTCGTGTTATTTGACTTTGGTTGGCTGGATGGAATATTTCATCAGCATAAGCTGGAGCAGTTCCATTGAAAAGTTTCATCATATTATAATGGAACTGCTCTGGCTTATGCTGACAAAATTCCATCCAGTCAACCAAAGTATGCAAAGTATCAAAATATCTTGCAAAGTCTGCAAAGTATGAAAAGTACCAAAGTATCTTGAAGTATGCAACATAGAGTGGATGGGTTCTGCTGGGAGATTTTAAACTGTTGCAAAATTTAAAAACTAAATAAGCAGACCAAGTATGTTGATTCTCCAGTTATGCTCATTCTTAGTCCTTAACTTAGCAGCAATAACATAATGTAATTTTATTTCAGCAATTTTTCTTGTGTTCAGCAAGCAACAAAGGGGGAGAATATTTATTGCTTAAGAAACCAGTGCAGCGTCAAACTTCTAACTGACCAATGTTTCTTCATCCTTACAGAGGATAGCAAAGTCAAGATCTGTTTTGACAATACTTGAGGTGCTGAATCCAAATTCCAAGACCAAAGGAAAAAACTTTTGCTTGACATATTCAATAGCTTATAAATCTCACGACAGAGCCCCTTTAACACTGTGGGTGAACAGTTCAAGCATTGCACTGGAGCATTGTATAGAATCATTTTAGATGAAGTTTGCATTATATACCTCTTGGTTTTTGTAGTATGTTGGCTGTGTGAAGATTCTTCAGAGTGTCAAAGCACTTTCGTTAGATGACAGAAGTACTGTTATCAAGTAAGTGCAATGCTGTGTGTTACAGTTTTTCTTCATCATGTCTATTTCCTTATCTTACATCCATCTTATGAGCCAAGAAGGCTCTTCTTGTCTTGTTTAATTCCTGTTCTAACCATCTGCTGTGGACACCCTGGGCATTTGCTCATAAAAATTTCACTGCCCATACACATTTGATTGACAACTTTCCCAGCCTTTCGGGCATTTGATGACACAAAGTGCTTGTGCTTACTTGGAAGTTAGATCGTCTTGGTGCCCCAGCTCCCAGGCATCCATTAAAAAGGCTCACCCAACCTCTGGGCATCTGTGCAAGAAATTTTTGTTCACCGCCTTGCTGCCTGAGGTGAATAGTCAAAGTGAGATTTGAACAAAACATTATGTAGAAAACTGTGTCTATTTAGATAAAGTTTAATCTAACGATTGGCTTCAAAGATTGTAGATTTTATGAAAGGCTGCAGAATTGAAAATTGTTGTCTTTCCTTAGAAATTTTAATTGAAACAACTTTTGATTCCTTTACATTGAATTGTAGGATTGCAACAGCAAGGTGCTGTGACAAAGCTGGCTACGTAAAATACAAGAAAAAACACAAGGTAACCAAATGAGAGCGATTTTTGAGATATTACAGCCATATTTACAGTAAGATATTGTTGTTCTGTATGGGGAAGTGACAGGTCACTGTCATTGAAAAATTGCAGAAAATTTAAAGTCAGGTTGGAAAACTCATCACCAACTGTCCATTTTATGTGGCCGCTTTACCAGTTACAATATTTGGATGCTTACTGTAAATGGCCACTGTTATGGAGCTTATTAATTTTAGAAGCTCCGTTGTCTTAAGATCCCTTAATGGGGACATGCCTTCTTATATGAAAGACATGTTTATGAGAGGCACAACTCTCCCTGCTGCGTTGTGGCGCTGTGGTGTAATCCTCTGACTTTGCAGCCAGTACAGTCAGATGGAGTGGGCTTGATACCTGGCAGGACCCCACAACTTGAGCATCATGACAAGGGGTCACAGGCTCTATTAGGTCTGATCTATTTGTGTGATCCCAGTGCTTGGTACTAAAAAATGTGACTTCACCAGCTCAGCATAGGTTTCAAATCTTTAAAATGCTGGGTGTAAAATTCTATGACCTATTTCTTTGAACTGAATGGCTTCAAAGAAGCTTTAACTATTTTACAGTAAATCTGCCGTTGGACTTTTCTGAAATCTTCAATATTTTCAGAATTACAGTGTTTTTCTTCTTTTTAATGAATTCAAGGAAATTTTCGTTAAAAACTTGAAACTGACGTAATTTCTAAACCTGTTGACGAAAGATCAAATAATTTTCAACAATACCATAGTTTATGGATGCCTACAATATGATATCAAGCAAAACTCTTTCACTCTTCTGGTTTGTGATTTAGAAATTTGATGACGTCACATCATAAAATGAGCTGAAATATGAAATATGCTCTAATTTCAACAAATATTCAAGATTTCTGAAAAGTCTAACGGTAGAATCGTAAAAAAGTGACTAAAGTTTCTTTCAAGTCATTCAGTTTAAAGAAATAGGTCAATGAATTTTACACCCACCTTTTTTCGCAGATTTAAAGATTTGGAACCTATGCTCACCAGCTCCTTCTCTTAGAAATGCTGAAGTCAATCTCATGTTGTTGCCATTAAAATTGGCAAGGGGAGGCAGAAATGCTTTGTGTGCTGAGGCACCAAACTTTGAAACAGTCTTGGCATTGGTGTCAGGAATTCTTCAACCCTACAGGGTGTCTCAAAAAAAATTGTTTGACGTTTGATAAAATATTGAAAAATAAGGACAGCGTGAAAAAGCTCATGGAAAGATAACCCTGTTCCTAAGATTATGAAGTAATTTTAGAGACTAAAATCGTGCAAATCGGTTGCAAATTCACTGAGTTACGAGCTCTCGAAGATCAGAAATATGCGATAGCTGAAACCAGAGACCCCCTAGATTACTGGTATTGCAAAAAGCGCGAAGACGGAGGTAAGAGAGGCTTATCCAATGTCATACCTCTCGTTGATATCAGAGCAAACCAAATAGGACTTCTAAAGTAAATTATTTCTTTCGATCATTCTCTAAATTTCCTTACATTGTATAAGTCCAAAAACAGTGGTTCAGAACATAATCGGCGAGAGACTGAATTTGTTTCCTCAAAGCATCTATATGCTTGACAGCTAGGTTATCGAAAACCTGTTTGAATCCAACTTGGTTCGCCCTGGAATAATTGAGAAATAACAAAAACAACGGCCTATGGGGCTTTTGCCAAAAATGCCATTTCGAGGCCTCTGGTTTCAGCATTCGCACAAATTTGAACTTCAAATGCTTGTAACTCCATGAATTTTTAGCAGATTTGCAAGATTCTTGTTTCAAAAATTAATCTAAAATCTCAGGAAAAGGGTGACTTAAGCAAGGGTGCATTCAGCGTATTGTTATTTTTCAGTATTTAATCAAACGTCGAACAATTTTTTTGACACACCCTGTATATCTGTAAAAAAGAAGGTGTGCATATTGAACGTTAACAGTTCTTTTCATTTTTCTTTTTAGTTTTAATTAGCTTATCAGGCTTTATGGCATATTTTGTATGTATTGTAAATTATTAGTTCTTGTAAGTTTTCGGCATGGCCCCCTGTAAATCAATTATGCTAGAAGGAACTCCCATGGGTGAGAAAGACAAAATCAAATCAAATCAGGGATAATTTCCACACCGCCTGTACCACTGGCGTCAGCTGACAAAGCCCAAGAAGCTATCACCCTTAGCCTGTGTGGAGACTATTGGGTGACTGCTTAGAACTGTTGAGTCATCATTCCTTGGAAAACTTTGTTAAAGACAGTAAGGTCTAGAGATCTAGGGGGCATGGGGGCCAAAAGATGTCTCCTCTTTTGTTGATGACCTGCCCCGGGAAGCAGCCTCAAAGATACTCGTGTTGAACCTGATCTTCTATGATGCCAAAGTGTATTGATGCTCAAGGGAGTCACCTTAATTTATTGTATTTTGTGTTTTGAACTTCTTTCTACTTGGTATACAACCACCTACTATCACTATTTCGTAATTTTGAAATTTTTCGGTAGTGAGCCACATTAAGCGCAGAGCCACCTTAACCGTAAAGCTTTCAGCAGGCATATCTTGTTTGTCTTCATAACAATTGCTTTGGAGAAATTATGTGTGATCTGGCTTGTGAAGCTTTTTTAAGTCACCCGGTACACGTTGGTTAGAGAGTTCCAGGGTATTCACACAAATGGGTTTTGAATTCTTAATATTAATAGTAATAATACCATATTTTAACAGGGTAATTCAATCAGCTATAAGTATAGCTGCTATCAAGAGAAGCCCTACGTATAAGATTAAAGAAGTTAAAGAAAAATTGTCAAACTTAAGGAAGAAGATACAAATCATGGAAAAACGTTAAAAATTATCAATAACCGGTTAAATGTGGTATTCAACAAACTTTGTCCATGAAAAAAATACAAAAGTTAATCTATAAAATGTTCCTTCAAAGCTTTCTTGAAATGGATGTAATACTTCTCAGTTTTCAGATGAAGTGGCAAGTCGTTAAAGATCTTTGTCTCGCTGTAATAGATCCCTCTTTTTCCACCTTCCGTTCTAACTTTCGGCATCCACAAATCCGTACCATTACGTCTCGTTGCTTTTCCGTGTTCAAGTTTCATAAAATAGTTGTGGAAGACTTCAGAAGCTGTTCCATTATGGAGCTGTATGGAGACTTCAGGAGCTGTATGACTGCTTAAACGTGCTGTCATACAAATAGGTCTCTTTCTCAAAGTCCAGAGCAGATTTAATCACATTCAGCATCCCTGGGCTCTATATCTGCAATTTTGACTCTGTTTGAACAAGCGCAGAGCTGTTCTGCTATAATGACATTAGATAGTAAATTGATAGATGAGATCATAAAATATACTGTACGGAGATGACACCTGTCATATTTTACCGAATGTAGTAATTTTTCATTATCTGCCATGTTGTTCACCTGTCACTCATTTTGTGTGAATATTTCTTCAAGTTGTTTATATTTGATTTCAAACAGTATATATTTCTTTCTTCCTTACTTTATAGGTCCCACCGACGATAGCGAAAGCTTTTGGAGGTGTGTAATTTCTTTGATTTTTCAATACATTTTACGACCTGAGCTACTTGCAAGAACTGCTCTACAGTACGTGGACCAGTAAATGAGGGGAGCTAAAGGCTCTGTCTACCCCGAGGCAGTTACACAGAGATACAAAAAAAACTACAGTGCTTGATTTACACTACTAAAACAACATATGACAGAAATGATAAAGATTTATACATCATTCTTTTTCATGTTAGATGTCAGTCATGACCCAAGAAAACCAAGTAGTGCGGTAGCGGCGCTACCAGGAAGGTAGCTGAAAATGAACAAATTTCCCAGGAAGGAAGAAGAGAAAAAGAAACGGACGGAAGGGGAAGGAAGGGGGAGAAAGTAAGGGAGGATGGAAAGGCGAATGAAGGAGACAAGGAGAGACAGGTAAAGAGGTAGAATGGGGTGGTATATTGGGAAAGAAGAAGAAAGTGTATAAAAAGAAATGAAGGTGGATTCTTTACTACCAGGACGAAAAATATTTTTTGAGCCCTGTTTCAGATCTGGCAGCAAAGAAATATAGTCTGTGGATTTCTTTAATTTGAGAGCTGTAACTGTGTCCATTCACTTGGGTATCTTGTTTAAAAAGCAGACCTCAGTTTTAACCAGTTTTTACGCGGGCAAAAGCACGAAAGTTGTTGTGAAACCATATTAAGAAACTCGTGAGAAACTCTAATAGCTCAAGATTTGATAATGTTAAGAAAATAAAAGAAATGTCATAGTTGCTCAAGTTCTTAGTTTCGAATAAAGAATAAGTGTGAATCGATTTCATTTGCAATTTCAGGGATACTGTATGTGCTAAATTAGTGTAAAATCTTTCGTTGCAACGTTTCCTCCAATGATTGTCTTTGCAAAGTTAGCTATCTGAGTGCTTGTAAACTCATGACGTCATCATTCTTGTTTTGATCTAACTTGGATTCGTTTTTAATTTCAGATGTTTTCATTGGGTATCGTGGAGAAAGTGTATTGATAACAATTTCAAGATCAAGTATAAAGATTGTTCTTGAGAAAACTGGGGTTTTGATTTGCGACCATTATGTTGAAAATATCTCATTTGCAAGTTGTGGAGAAAAGGTAATTTTAGGCCCTGTTTATACCTGTTTATATGAGGAAAAACACTTCACCTGCCAAACCCGGGATTCACAAGTGAGGTATATTTCAGCCAATGTTTATGTGAAATTTTCACCTCACTTGTCAGCCCTAGGGCTGAGAGGTGAGTTGAAATTAAGTCTCGCTTCCGTGAAATCAGAACTAACACTTTCAACGTGTCAACGAGTAATTTCAATTTATTCCAATAGTTTAATTTAATAGTTGATGCGGTCTTAATTTAAGATCACTAGGTACCACTTTTAACTGTTACAAGGTGAAACGCAACAGAACGTCATTTCTTCTATCCTGGTAAAGAGAATCAAATCTAGAACTGTTCTGTCACAATAAACGACTGCAAGAATTTGCCAAAAATGAGTCAACTAAAAATTGGTAAATTGCAATAGTAGAACAGCGACAATGATACTCATTGTTTTGCTCCCTTCGAACCAGTAGGAAGACACACAAAAAAGAAAGAGTGATTATTCCTTATTTGACA
This sequence comes from Aurelia sp. 4 Dawson et al 2005, assembly GCA_964019985.1. Taxonomy (NCBI): domain Eukaryota; kingdom Metazoa; phylum Cnidaria; class Scyphozoa; order Semaeostomeae; family Ulmaridae; genus Aurelia; species Aurelia sp. 4 Dawson et al 2005. Next base: position 5,772,109 of record OZ026499.1, on the reverse strand, counting down.
AATCCAGTTGATATTAACCCATTACTTAACCCATATCTGACAAGTCCATGTTTTAATCGTTAACGTTTCAAAGCATGCAATGCTTCATCTTCAGAACCCCGAAAAATTACTGACGATCGAACCATATTATAAAGAATACGAAACAAAGGAACTAAATAGCGCGTGTAATAAACAACCTAGTTAGTAAACAAGAACTGACACGGGAATGGGAACAAACATGAAAAAGCAGGTGTAAATAATTGAAATGAAATGGATAGAGCAAACATAAGATATAAGGAAATTAGAATAATACGAGAGGAACAGAAGAAAACTTGTTATTGAGAGATGGTCTGTCCCTTAGGATTAAGAGGCTTTCAAAAATGAGTAAATCAGAGTTGTTATTGGTTCTATTAAGAATGGAGAAATTTTCAATAGAGGCATTATGTCCACATTGATCAAGGTGCTATTTCAATTTCAACTTACCTCACCATACCCGTGGTGTTTCGTTTATATGGAAAAAATTTCACCTCACACAATGATTCACCTCACCATACCGTATATATGGAAAAATTTCGTTTACTGGTTATTTTTCTTTATTACCAGATCTGACATCTAACATGAAACAGAATGAGGCATTGATCGTTATTATTTCTGTCATGTGTTGTTTTAGTTGTGTAGATAAAGTAATGTAGTTTTTTCTGTCTCTCTCTATATATATATGGCAAATTTTCAGCCCACCCAGGTGAGTGTTACATTCGTCATGTTTTTTTTATCACATAAAACATTAAAACTGCAACTAAACAACGCAAATATTCTATGGCTGCCATAGCTGGAAAGGACATGACGTCAGCGAGTTCCAACTACGACAGCCACTTACAATAATTTCAAAATATATGTACAAATAATTTAATAAAAGAAAGAAAAGTAACTCGAACGGGCGTCTCGGAAAGAGGACCTCCTCCACCTTACTACAGATTGTCAATGAAGCACTCCGACATATCATTGAAACACGCCCTTTCGACAAAACAGCGTGAGCCAGGCAACCAAGGCCGATCCCCCGCACGCGCCGAACGCAACACGCGCAAGAGACCGACCCCAATCAACCAGCACGCACCGCCCTGCCGAAAATCACACTGTAGTATGCATTTCTGCTATCCACGGTGGAAATGGGAGTACCTCCCTACAAGACACCCGTTACTATTACTACAAACAATCGAAAATGTTGTTGCTGTTTTGTGCTTAAGGTCAATCTGAAAACCTTTTCGTATTTTTGATGAAAGAAATTGTTGCTTCAAGGATTATTCGATTGATGATGACACTTTTCTTTGAGTCTCCGAACAGAAGCAAGTCACACAATGGTTTATCATCTAGATCAATATACTTAAACCAGGGATTTCTGAGAGCCGCCCAAAGAGATCTTGCCGCATCACATCAAACTGGGGGCAGCGCAGGAGAAAGTGCTCATTGTCCTCCATGTCATTACCACAAGCACAAAATGGAGTAAGACTATCAAAGTTGTGTCTAAATTTATGTTCATTCGTTATGTAAACGCGAAATGAAATTACCAAAGATTCTATGGGAAGGTGGAAAGCCACCTCTCAGTCCCGGGTCTGGCAGGTGATGTGTTTTTCTTCGCATAAACAAGCCCTTATTTGTAACGACTTCTTTTGCTATTGATATCCTTCACATCAAGGGTCGAGCAGCAATTCGTACCCCTAGACTGCCCTGCGTCTTTCTGTCTGTCGTCCCATCAGCAAGGATTTTTGATGGAAAGAAAGTTTTTAGGAATCATTTGAAATATGCAACGAGTACAATATTTATGTGCAGATTTGAAAAGTCTAGCTTTTCGCCGAGAATGTTGCCATTTGGGGTTAATAATTAGGGTTGAAATTAGAGGCTCGAAAAGAAAATGAAACAGAGTCAGGTTTCTGTGAAAGCTTTGAATCCTTGTTTAGGGCATCATAGCTCTGTTGAAAATTGGCAACCAGGTCGTTTTCATATGGAGAGTTCGACAATCGAGCCCATTTTTACAAAGACATTGACATAGAACGTGCAATCAGTTGTAAATGCTAAGCAATGGGGGTGCAAAATCTGACTAAATATGAATCTCATCCAAAAAGAGGGAGATTGGTGTGCAAGTCAGTTTTGATATGGCAAGTTTGATAATCTATTTTACCGGCAAAGAATGATGCTGAGACATTCCAGTATTTTGATCCTGCCAGACGTGTTTTTCAAAACCTAGTAAGTTTTCCACTTCATTTCCAGGATTACAGCACATTTGTATCATACATTGCGAAGGATAACGTGTTTGAAAGAGGTAGGTTCTCCAGATAGGAATGAGAATAGTAATAACATTATGAGAGGAATGAGCTGAATGAGCCGAATATGGCTTTTTAATACAGGGTGAAGTTAGCGGAGATGAATTTGCAGTTTTCAGCACCACTGCAGGTATAACAGAGGTAGCTAACCGCTAATCGACGTTGCGACCCCTTGTCATGGCGCTCAAGTGGTGGGGCTCAACCGGATATCAAAACCACTTAGCCGGACTGTTTTCTTTGCAATGTTAGAGGATCACACCTCTTCGCCACAACACCTTCAAATAAACCAGTGCAACATCTTAAGCTAGACGATTACACCGCTACACCACAACATATAATGTAAGCTAGTAAAATATCGTAAACCATGCTACGAAACTGAATTCAAACTGGGAGTAGATGCATTTTTATTGTATCCTTCCATGGGGGTGGTGTTTTCCCATACAAAAGGCAGATACATCACGGAATGGGATTCTTAGCAATGCAGCTTCAGAAAGGAATTTTTTGGTCGAGGAATTCTCAAGGGTCCAAATTTTCCTGGTTTCCCAGCTATTCATCTCTTCGTTCCCTTGTTCCTTGTGAGAAAAACAGGACATTCATCAATTTGTTGCCCTAATGTAGTATTTCCACAGATTTGCTCCATTATTCCCACACTATTGTCACAAATGTCCCCATTTTCCCAGCCTAAACATCCTGACTATCTCCCGTACCCTAAAAACCCCGGAAGGACATTCTCAGTGTTATTCAGCTTTAAAGGACTAGTGCAGGTCTGGTATGATTAATGCCACACAGGAAACTGATCATCTACTGACGCTAATTCTTACCTTTGTTTCGCATTTTGATAATTCCAATGGCTGTCAGTTCCAGAAACCGGTGGACAATTTAGGCCACATTTTGGCTCTATGTCGCCATTTTCTAGCGGATGTACACGATAATGAGGCTAGCAATGATGAAGAGACGAGATAACTATATGCAGCCTTGGTTTCTTTTACGCGCCATGACGTCATTTTGCTCAGATTACTTAATTGAATACGTAATTTCAAGGCGAAGAATAGTGGGCAAAGTATGATACACCACAAGAGTATTATCTCGTATTCTGTCATCAATCGTATCTTGGTAAAAATATGTATTCGTCCTTTTCGAAGAATTGAACATCTTTTCAGGGTAACGCAATATATTAAAGGGACTGTGCAATGGTAAATAGATTTGTCTTTCAACAGAACCGATAAGATTTTATTCGAGCTAGCAACATCAATAACATTGTTTTGTTCACAAATGGAAATGAGAAAAATCCCATTTTGACTGCAGCTACTCTGGTAAAAGTGCTAATTTTTCGTTCACTGCTGGGACAACGAATGGGGCCCATTGGGACAAATGTCCCACCAGTCAGTACCTTTGAAAAGACCTTGTTTAGATGTCATGCTGTGGGATCGTAGAAGTAGGGAAGACTTAATCGACTCAAATGCTTTGTCATGTCACTCGAGCTCACGGGCTGGTACTGTGCCTGAATCTTAAAATCATCCAGGTCTGTCTTTCATCCTCCCTTATCCAACAGTTGATAATTATTCTGAATCCTTGACTGGAAGTTTACAAAGTTTCCATTTAGTTATAGACCTCTGAGAACTTTTAAACTTGTTTATTTGTGTAATATTGTAAATGGTCATGTGATCTTATGACTTTGCTGATATTGTAGTTGTTGTTGTGTACATAGTGAATTGAGTTGTGTTTTGTTGCTTGCAATGACCACTCGTTATTTATGTCTCACTTGTCTATCAAAGATATAAAAATTCGTATTACGACAATTGAGAATTGTTATCAGAATTTTTGAAAGTGGAGGAATTCTATTCCTTCAGAAGATAGCTGAAAAGATTGGTCAGCTATGGGAAGAGCTGGGAAAGAAAGTTACAACTTTTATTTCGAGGAACTTGCAGCAAGTCTGTCCCTATCAAATCTTGACTGTTGTTTCGACCGCAGTAACAACCATAATACGACTACAGTGAAAACGCGTGTGCACAGAAACGTAACAAGGAATTCTGCATGAGACAGCTTTTAGCAGCCGGAGGGGGGGGGGGTACATGACGTGCCGATGGACAAAAATCGCAAAATGCATGCCTCCTAGGCTCCTCTGTAGAAACAAAATAGACCCTACGCAGCTGCACGAACTCTAGGCCTCATCGACCGTTTCTTGTATTCAACAACAGCAACTGTCTAAATATGGCTTCATAATTTGTTAAAAACTATTGTATGTATTTATGAATGTATGTATCAATTTGCCACTTAAAAAGTATCTAAAAGTTATCATGTTATATATGAAAACTATTTTACTTTAGCTGTTATAAAGATATTAAAAACTTTAGCTGTTTTACTCATCCGGTAGACTAGCCACAATACGACGTCTTTTTTTACTCAACTGCTGCTCTGAAATATTGTTGATTTGCGATGTTTTATTTGTTGCAGCATGTTTTGTCATTGAATGCCCAATGGATATCAAGACAGAAGTTATACAAACCATTGGGCAAGCATTCGAATCCAAATACAAAGAATTTGTCAATAAGCCCCCAAAAGTTACAGAAGTACCAGAGAGGTAATAAAATCATGTCTATTATGGACGGCCAGTGCATAGACATTGAATCTTTGCAAAACTTTGAAATTAGTTGAGTAAAATGTTATTGCCCCTATTTTCTATATCATCATTATTTAGAATTTCAGCCAGTTTTGAAGCTGTGACGTCGTTTAATTGCTTAATCGTGAGCAATAAATGCTACAGATTTTGCTTGCTTCGATAGCATGTAGACCAGTCTGCACAGGCATTTAGATGAAGTGCAACCGTTAATCTATGATAATGGGATTCATATTCTTGTTCTAAATGAGACAAAAATGCCACCTGAATACCCCCAAGGAGCTCACAAAAATTTAGGGCTACCAGCAAACGCTACTGGGCAGAACTGCCGGTGGTGGAGGGGTAGCCTTGTATATAAAAGATTCTTTAAAATATAGATGGCGAGATGATCTGCCTGTTAAGGACCTTGAGCTTATTTGTGTTGAAATTGAGCCACCAAAGAGTATGTCACCTTCATTCACAAACAAAATGGAAAAATGAGTCTACATCGGCAGAATTTTGTAAAGGAAGACAATAGCATGACCCCCACAGAAGCACTGCCAGCCGTGTTGTGTCTCTTTTGGAATACTTCACAGAGATATCACAAGGGCATGTTTTGTTTGTCTTTTAGCCATTATAGGACTCAGATCTTTAACAGGGTAGGTGTAGAATTCTATTACACCTTTCCTTGAATTAAATTATGTGATAGGAACCTTGGGTGATTTGCAGTAAATCTGCCTTTTTGATCGATCTTGATTAGGTTCGAAATGGACGTCATCAAATTTCTAAATCCTTTAATCCAGAAGAGCTTTAGATTTCTGTTTGCCACCATATTGAAGACCTTCATAGGTCATGGTTTTCTTGAAGATTGTGTCAGTTTTCCTAAAATAGATAATTTGACATTTACGATAATTTTAATTCTTTCAAAATTTTAGCTGATTTTTTACCAGAAAGAATCAAAATGACGCCATTTGAAAGCAATCAAGAGATCAAAACATTGCTAAGGTAGATTTACAGCAAATTACATTAAGTCCCTTTCAAGTGATTCGATTTTTTAGATTAATGAGATACAATTTTATACCCTCCTTTTAATGATTAAACACCCTGTGCTCCCCATGGTCCTTTGTATGCGCACAAAGTTACTGTAAACAACGCACTTGGGCAACAGAGTATGGGGAAATAAATAGCTCTAAGGAGAAAAGCTTCCCTAATCCTTCAATTACTTTTGGAATGTCTTTTGTTTGAGTTCAAAGCGATAACTTCATAACGTTCATTTGAAGGTAGAAACGACAATGCACAGCCTTGCGATTGCTAGGCCATAATCTTTCTCATACAGTATGTGAAATTCACTGTCAGACCAGAAAGGATTATGGGAAGCACAGGGTCTTTAAAGGACTTAAGTCCTTTGCTCTTTTGGCCTTATTCTCGTTTCGTTGTTTTCATTCGTTGCTAGCTAACTTTCTGAGAACGGGCATTGTACTTTTTTGTTTCCTTGCTCAACTTTACCAGATTTGGACCCCCAATACAAGTCTCTTTTTCTAGCTGTTACAAAGGTCCGTTCTAGAGTTAATTCGAGGGTGACATTTCTAAAAAGGGGAATTTCAGCTAAACTTAAAAACAGACAAAACTCGGTTATTTACGCTTGTTATCAAATCGTCGTAGGTTTACGCAACCAATCTTTCCAGTTGAAGCAAGCAAGAGTCCATTTCCAACTGCTGATTATGCGAAATTAGAACGAGAGAAAGATGAGCCAATGGGTGCCACAGGGTATTCGTCATTAAAAAGGGACGCAACAAATCAGCCAGCAGGGTACATGGAAGTCAAACGCAGTGACACTGCTAGCTCTGCTGATTCAAATGGTTCCAATGATTACAGTCGGTTGAACAGAGGAATGGGAGCCGGCCAAAATGATGATGGGGTGAGTTTTCTGATTCAATACCGTTATGCAAGCTTGTTATTAAGAGCGAAAACTGTGTTATGTGGTTTCTGATCTTCTTAGGCAAATTGTGTACTCTTCGAGTATCATACACCACTTTAATTAAGCAGCTTCGTTTTGGAAAATTTGTCAAAATCTCTTCTTATTGAAAATTTCGAGCCCGGATTTGGATTTAGCACCCAAACTTTAGTCTAGTTACATGTTTTTAAACTGCGGACAATTGTGATGTTGATTTTATGACGATGTAAAGTTCAGAGATTTATAAGGGATTTGACCGTGAAAAGTCGTTCCCTTTTCACGGTCAAATCCCTTATAGATATTCAAACTTTACATCGCCATGAAATTAACACTACATTCCCTAGCAACATGGAAACTTAGGGTTAGACTAAAGTTTTGGTGCTAAATCCGAATTTGGCATCTAAAATGTCATATGAAAGAATTTTGAATAATTCCCAAAACGAGGCTGTTCTTTAAAGTGGTGTATTGCCCTGAACCGCCACCTTTGAGACGAACATTTATTATGTGTGGTATGACAGGGACTTAAACTGCTACTTGCCAAGATTCTTCAGTTCATAGTGTCTACTACTTGTTGGGGATATGAAGAGGCCAAGTTGTGAGCCTCGAGGAATCCCCCTCAGAGGGCTCCAGATCGCATGCCTAGGAACAATTTAATTGGATTATGTCATATGCAAATCAGCTTGACTGTTAAAAACAAGAGATCGAAACAAAAGGAAAGATGCGCATGACAACGTGAGCCCCAACGTTGATTCGCTGTCAACAAAGCTGAAACACAATGTGTCTGAACAATAGGGTCAGTACTTCATCCCCCCCCCCAACAACTACAGGGTGTTTCAGCAAAAACGTAACCCAACATAATTTAGAATCTTAAAAAATTGACAAAATTTGAGTAGATCTAATGTATACCATCTGAAAGTACTATCTTTTTTCTGTCTAACTATGGAATCATTTATCATTAAGTTGATGCTTTCTTAAGTCTGGCCACTTTCAAACGAGGCATACGGCAAATGCAAAATCAACCCCCTTTTCAGGTAAAAATGTGAAAAAGGTCTCGTCAAAATATTTCAAGCCTAGAAGCACTTGGGGTGTTGCCTTGAGGAGAGAAAGTGACAATATCATCCTTATGAGGTGCATTTGTACATAATGATAAGATATGCTCTCACAAAGGTGGATTATTGTCGATGTAAATGCTTTTTCTGCACCTAAAATTAGCCATACTTACGAAAACGTCTTTTAAGCTATGAAAAATATTTGTAGCTTAATTGACGTGACAAGCTCAACTTTTATATCATTTGAAAGGAGACATATTGTACTTTAAGATGGTATGCCTCAAATTGGTTCAAGTATCTGTACATCCTGAAGAATCTCGAATGAAAGTGGGTTGTGTTTTTTCTGAAACACCTTGTATATCATTTCTTCAGCATAATTTTCCCACTCTTTGAAGTACGTCCATAATCCAAAGGGGTACCTCAAAATCGGCCAACCGTACAGCTCTATTAGGACTGGGGGGCTTATATAATCTCGCACATTCCTGAGGGGGGCTTAATAGAGAGGGGAGTTATTCACAAAATCAAATGACATGGGTACGAATGATAGCTTTTCAGTTCCTTTACTCCATATTTGCGGATTCAAAATATAAATTTACAAGTCAAATGCATAAAATCGGCAAATTTTGATCCACAACCACATCAAAACAAAGATGCAAGCTTGTTTGGCTAGATAAATGGATAATCTTTGGTAATTTGTTAAATTTGATGTAAGTGGGGGTCTTAATAGAAGGGGGGGACTTATTTAAGATCTCTGCTCGGAGGAGAGGGGCTTTTTAGGGAGGGGCTTATCGAATAGGGTGCTGGTGCTACATAGAGCATTTACGGTAAATAAATTATCTAGTCTGTTAAATCGAAATGTAGGTAAAACTAACCAAAATCGATGGTTACGTTGATTGAAATATAACAAATAGATATCAAACATAGAATTTATGTGGCTTATACACTATGCATTTTAAGCGAACTCCCTCGAAGCAATGTGAAGGTTAAAAGTCAGCTTGTTTCGGATTCAGCACGGGCTGCCATTTCTTACGTAGAGGCCCTCTAAGGCTTTTCCCATGCGCTTTGATATTTAAGACTTAAACATCTAGGTAAAAATGAATCAGTCCTAATATATTTTACTCCTAGTCAAGCTACGACAAACTGCAATCCTACCGATCTAACCGTCCACCAAATCTCCCTGTCGTTGCTGGTGCAAATTATGATGAGATTCCAGGCCAAAGAGACGATGTTGCTGCTGTATACGATAATCCAATGGCTTCTCCTACTACGAAGGAGCAAATTTTGATGGATTTTAACGAAAATTCGCCAGAATACCAGAGCATTCCAGGTAATGATTTTAGCACTTTTGTTCTTAGGTTTCACGTTAAGCCTAATCTACTAAGCACAGTGGCGAATCGGTTGCTTTCATAATAGTGTATGGCATATAGTTAATCAGCCTTGTTGTTTTTAAATGGTTTTTTGTTTAATGAATAAAAAACAAATGATTTTCTCCAGGAGTAATTTTGCTGCTTCACTTTCCGAGCAATTTTACCCCTTTACAGCCTTTCCGTGAGTCCTGCTCGGTGTTCTCAAGGCTGTCCTCCTTGATTGAAGCTAGTGACATCAAAGAGATGCATAGAAAGAATGTACTTTATATACCTTCGTACTACCGTATCCTCACCATCCTAGTTGCGGCGAAACCGCACCGTATTTCGAGTTTGATTGAAAGTTTGCAATGTCCAGATGTCGAGATTCAAAACCAGCCTCGATTATGTCCCAAAACGAATTTGTCCGCTTAAATTCTACAGCGTGGGTGAAGTGACATTGTTTGATCGAACCTATTTTTATGAAGCAACCATTGAATGTCAAATACAGTTGTGACCAAATCTTCTTAATTTGTCCTCTGTTTTATGAAAAGTTGTGGACAAAACGACTTTCATGGGTGATTGAACTTGTCAATTCCAGATAAATGGTAGATTAATTATTTTGAGACAGGGGAAGATGAGCAATGATCCTTTCATTTAAACAAATCTGACTGCGAACAAAATGCCTACTGGGTGCGCCAAAATGAACATATGCACTTTTTGGCAGGCCACGATAAATCCCATACTGGACCTGTTATGACAATTCATGAGTTAATCTTTAGCAAAGATCCTCAACTAAATGCTAGCATTTTTTAGACATGCTAGTCTTCTACTTATGGAGCTACAAACGAGTTTCTTAAAATTTTGAGTTTCGAAAAGCATTGAAAACAGTCAAAATCATTGATCAAATTTCTAAAGACTCAGCATGAATGAACAAAGAGAGAAGGTGTTAGTGATGATTTGGGAATTTAAAAATTGATCAGTTCTAATCCAATGCACGAATATCAGTCCTATGTTGGATGAAATATAATCATACTTTCAATTATACAAAGAAATTTTTTCCTTCTGAAATTTTATTGCATTTGTACTCTAATGCATGTACTGCGTTCCTGTTTCAAGGGGGCTAAGGGACAAACAGCAGTGAATCTATGTTATGAGGCCAAAAAAGCATAGAGTTTTAATCAATATTTAAAAATCCCCAAATTACCACGAAAGCGTCCTCTCTTTGTCCATTCATGTTGACTCTTTAGAAAAATTTGATCCGTATTTTTGACCGCCTTCAGTGTTTTTCGCAGTCGAAAATTTCAAGAAACTCGCTTATAGCTCCATAAATAAGACTAAAGATTGTACATAAAATACTAGCATCTATTTGAGGATCCTAGCTAAAGATTAAGCCATAACCCTTCAAAATCGGTCCAGTGTTCGATTTATCATGGCCTGTCAAAAGTGCACATAGTTTACCTTAGCGCACCCCGTATTATCAACCCTTGTCCTTATATCGGTTTAGTTTGTTTCAATCGATGGAGACGTCGCACTCATTGACTCTCGTTACATTAAGATAGATATCAGTCCCTATAACGGGTGGGCCAAAAAATAACCCGTAAAAAGAGTGCTGAAGAACTTTCTAACTGCATGATTTCTACGAAATTTTATGTTGCCTAAGTATAATTTAAACTACAAAGTATTAGCCTGATTTTGAAGTTTTATTCCATAGGTACACAAGAATCTATATACGCTGTTCCACGGGACACAAAAGCTGCAGCAGCTCAACAAGTTTCGCCTTATGATAACCCTGTGGAGATGATGCAGAGAGCACAGCAAAACAAGGCGCAACAACAGGGTGGTACGTACAGTAATTACCCATATATAAGAAATAATTTTTTAAGATACTGCAAGCCGACTTTTAAACTTATGTAAGAAAAAGAAACTGGTGCGTGTATGGGAGCGCTGTCTTTTCAGTCAACGCAAAATGTTTTAGCACCAGTTAGTTCGATGGTTTTTGCGAATTTCAGCTTCCTTAGGGAATCATATTTTAAGGCTTTGGAGTAAGAATAGCGATACGTAGGTATGAGTGAGAACTGCTGACTGAAAATGAGATTTTAAATTGTTGATTTCGTAGCTTTACCTACAGGCTCAAATCACTTGCAGAAACGTCATTTTGTTATTTGATAGTGGTAAATTGTGTGTTCAAGAGAAATTAAGAAGTTTATTTGAATTCGAAACAAGTTTTCGATAGCAGTTTGTGCCTCATATTTTGAAAAACCTGCTTCGCGTCGATGTCAAAGTTTTCCTCCAAGAGGGAAGTTAAACAACAGACAAAGGAATTATCATCAGCATCATCATCAGCATCATCATCATCATCATCATCATCATCATCATCATCATCATCATCATCATCATCATCATCATCATCATCATCATCCTCGTCTTCATCTCCTTCTTTGCCATCTTCTTCATCTTGTTGATTAATTTATCTTACGTAGGCTACATTGAAGTGAAATAGCCAACTTACAGCTAATTTTGGGATGCTTTACAAAATTTACAATTCCTTGGAATGAATCGATCAAAAAATTTCAATCTATATTTACAAAAAAAAAGTAATTAGACTTTTGCAAAGAGGTCCGGTTCCGCGCTCAGCCCAGAAAGACCGAGGACACGCTACGCGATGCAACTTCCAGACGCATGCACTAAACAGTATCCACCGTCGGAGAAACCGCCAACGAAGAAGAAAGTTAATTAACAAGAAGATTTTTCATTCAAGTTTTCGGATAAAGAGACCAATCAGCATCTACAGCACTATATTAAATTTTTTCAGGAAGTCTAAAATGGGAACGATTTGATGATGATGCAGAAATGCCTACAACAAGCAATCAAAGTAGAATGGATAACGGGGGGTATCTGGTACCGAGTATTCCACACCAACCATCCGGAATATATGGTAAGTGCTTTATTTATTTTTCAATTTACAAATACAATTTTCCCAAAACTACAGTACTTCTTGAGCCATGAAGGTTTTAAGATTCAACAAATCATGCGGACAAAATATCAGTAGGCTTTGGATTCAGAAGTTGTGAAAATCACGCACTGAAAAATTGATTGCCCTCGGGAAATTCATGCCAATTTTTTTTGGTTTGAAACTTTTATGGTGAAATTGATAGTCTATAGCCTATGAGTATAGGGCTCGAATCTTTGTAAAGCTTTAAAATTAATTGTGTAAAATATTATTGCTTAATTATTTCAACTGAACAGATCAAAAAGAAGTTTAAGTCGTTTCCCATCATTCCAGAAAGAGCCTTTTTGATATCACCATTATTTTTGGAATCACAGCAATTTTAAGTTGTATGAAAAGTTGTACCAGATGAGTTGTGTGAAGCTATGACAAACAGTAAAAGCTCCATAAAATCTAAACTGATTGACGAAAGTCAAGATGACCAATGCAAGAAATACTTTTGAAGCTCTACAAAACGGTAGCAAGCAAAAGTCTGTATCTTTTATGGTTTATCGGAAGTCTTAAAGATTCTGTAACTTTGAAAATAGTGATTATATCAAAATGCTCTTTCTGGAATTATGGCCAACGGCCTAATGCTCCCTTCGATGTTTTTAATTTAAAGATAACATTCTACACATTTGAATTTGATCTCAAAGTTTTCCACAAAGATTCGATCCCTATTCCAACTTTCTATGATTGGCCTATGGATTTTTGGATCTTACATCCAACTTTCTTTGAAAAGTATTCTTTGAAATTATGGATCGAAGATTTTACCTTGGTGTGGATACGTGCACTTGTGACCCAAGACAAATAAGCACAGTCAGTTTGCATGCAAATAAATTTCACAGAAGTTGTAAACAGATTCAAAGTATGGATGAAATTTGCTTATAGGTGACATCGAAATAATTTCTAAAAGACTGGGAGCAAAATTTGGTCAGGGGGTGTGTTTGATTGATGCCAATTCTGATATCAACAAACTTGGTACACTTGTAATTTGTGTCTGATTTCCTCTGAAATTCTTAAAATGTCTTGTTTGGTAGGTTTGGTAGACTAATAAGAGACTCTCGTTTTTATTGAGAATCCCAAATGTGAATCAGAAAGCTAATGTTTTAAATTTGTTTTACGTCTGATTGGGAAATGTGTTTCTGTCATTACAAGGTCTGCTGTACTTATTCGTTGCAGTGTGAATCATTCAACAAGAAATACGTTGGCAGTATTTAGACGAAATTTCGGCAAAGGTTTAATGTTTACAAATCCTATTTCAGAACTTATGCACGCAAACATGGGAAAAACTCTTTTAATAAAGGGACTGCGTTGAGTGTACTGCTTTAAGAATTTGGTGGATCTAAGATTACCAATCAAGCAACCCTTCGTCTATGTGACTTCCGAAATTTCTACAGGCTGTCCCAAAAAGTGTTCGATGTTTTATTGAATATTGAAAAATAACGATGACATGAACAGGATCATAGGCTGTCTGTAAGATTTTCGGATGGTTTTAAATACCAGAATCTTGCCGAGCTTTCAAAGATCAAAAATATGCGCCACCCGAAACCAGAAAAGAGCTGCAAGAGCGAGGTCGAAAATGGTTATCAAATGTCATACCTCATGTTAATATCAGAGCAAACCAAAGGTGACTCGGAAAGTAATTTAATCCTTCCAACCATCATCATAATTGGCTTCAGAATGCATGTATCCAAAAGGAGAGACTGAAACATTTTCGGTCTTTGCTATTAAGAATGCCTTATAGCATCCACATACAGGGTGCCCAAGGAAATTTGTTCCCCGTTTGCCTAAAGATTACGACAAAGTGGCAAAATGTCCTTACCATAATTTTACAGGATGTTGCTCTCTAGATGTTCAATTAAAGTTTGCTACCAGCTGGGGTAAAAATAGCTGAACTCTCTGATGATTATTTGGAATTTTCATGAGAGCTATGACATTGGAGGCTGCTATTTCAGTTCATCCATGAAGCTGTTTATCGTTGCAAAATAGTCAGATAAAATGGCCGACCGCTGGTTTCAGTTATCAGGTAAATTTGGTCTTCTGAACGTCATAGCTCCATCAGTTTTCAACGGATTTTCACTGTGACGGTGCAAACTTTAATTGAACATCTGAAGAGCAACATCATGGAAAAGGTTAGTGAGAATCCTTTGCCATTTTTTCGCAATCTTCATGCAAACGGTGCCCAATTTTCTAAGACACCCTGTACTTGAAAGTTAGGTTACCACAACTGTTTCAAATTCCATTTGATTTGCTCTAACATAAGCGGAAAACAAAAGAAACGATAGCACATGCTGCTTATGCCACAAATGCCACTTAGAGACCTCTGGTTTCTACTTTTGGTAAACTTGTACTTCAAAAGCTTGAAGCCCCGTGAATATGTAGCAGATTAGTAAGATTCTAGTGTCTAAAGCTAACTACGAATCTCAAGAATTGTCCTATCTCATCATAGAGTCCCTTTATTGTATAGTTAATTTTCAATATTCAATCGAACATTGAACAATTTTTTGTGACAACCCTTACTTGCCAGATCTGAGGTTTCGGACGAGCGGTTTTCATTCAGGTAAACTTGATTGTTTTTGCGCCACTCTTTGAACGGCTTTCTTGTCAGAGTTTAACCAGATTTAGTACAGATTAGCTTGAAATAATCAAAATATTCTTTAACTTACACTAAAGATAACCATGAACGCCCATCTTAAAATTTTGTAATGATGCAAGGAATAGTACGTTCTAAGTAGTTTTGACATTGTATGGGACACAAGTACAGATCTACGAAGAAGGGGCGCATGCATACGTACGTTAATTATGCGTATGTTCCCGGAAATTTATACCACACGTATACATGGAAATTTTCGGGACGAACGTTTTCGCTGTTGGATAGCCATGCAAAGTTGCGAAAAGCTTTGAAAGCAATTGAAATATTTTCATAGTTTATTTGTCGTCGTCGCACAGTGGTGTAATCCTCTGATTTTGCAGCTGGAACAGTTGGGCGGACAGGGCTCGATTTCGATGCTAGGAAGATCCCCAACCACAGGAGGCCCAATCGCGTATATATTGTGGGGCCTAGCTTTAACTGAGGCAATTTATGCTGTGTTGTTTTCCTAACTGCAAAATAGGTAACACTACTTGTTCTTTGAATTGAATTAAAATGAAACTCATACCGTTGAATGGTTGCCTGTTTATCTCTGTATCTTTCTTCTTGCTTCAGCATCATCGCAACATCCTGCCGGCACGGCAACATCGGTCCTGTTGCTGTTGCTGTACTGCAATGACGCAACATTATTGCCTTTGTTTGTTGTATTGTATTGTAAGTATAAAAAGAAACGTATAAAGTAAGTATATATCGTAAAAGAAACGTATATATCGCAAGTATAAAGTCTCTTTTTATACTTACGATACAACACAACAAACACAGGCAATAATGTTGCGTCATTGCAGTACAACGACGGCAACGGGACCGATGTTGCAATGCCGGCAGGTTGTTGCGATGATGCTGAAGCAAGAAGAAAGATACAGAGATAAACAGGCAACCATTCAACGGCATGAGTTTCATTTTACTTCAATTCAAAGAACAAGTAGTGTTACCTATTTTGCAGTTAGGAAAACGACACAGCATAAATGGCCTCAGTTAAAGCTAGGCCGCAATATATTCGCGATTGGGCCTCCTGTGCCCCAACAACATAAATAAATGGCGGACTTTATTAAATCTTCTATACATCTGTGATCCCATTGCTTGGCGGTCTAGAAGCGCACCGTCACCTGCACCTTTTTTTCACTCCCAAACAAAACGAATATATAATCATGGTTTTGGACTCGAAAACGTTTGTTCGTTTGATTTAGCAATTTGCTAAGTTTTAGGTAGAGTGGTCACCAGTGAAAGGTCTTTATGATCTGATGGAATATGAGCTGAACTTGTTATGTGGATGAAGTAACCGAAGGACTGAATGTCCACAATGCGGTGAAAAGATTCAACTCAGCTACGGATATAACCTTCTTGAGGTATTCCTTCAGAGTTCGAAGAATAGTACATTTTGACGCGTCTTGCTCTTATCTCTTGCCTCATAGCAAGTTTGGTTTTTGAATCAACGGTTTTGTGTTCATAAGAACACCGTAAAACCTTCACACTAATTTTTTTTGAATTCCAGATGAGACCATTTTCTTAGTTGTAACACTTCAGGAGCAGTCTACATGTATGCCCAATAGGGGGACTTGGTAGTTCGAGTTGACGTACCCGGGTCTCAAATTCTGCAATTTACTACATCTTAGGGTCAAACAATTTTCTAATTTACTACCGCGTACGGTTGTGAAAATTGATATGATTAGTTTGCGGAGATTTAAGAAACAGTTTGATGAACTGAATTGTTGTTAGTAAGATTCTGTAACGACATAAATCAACCAGTTATTCAGTCTCCTCACGCTAGGCAAACCTATCAAAGCAAATTGCAATTAATTTCTAATCAATGATTGACCATTAACTGTGCTGACATATGCTCATTCTAGGAGGTTCTCCCATCCCAATCCTACCTTTACTTCTACACCTGTTTCAGAGTAAATGGAAGTCATTTCATTGCTCGTATCTGCCATACAATAGCACTATTGTTTCTGGAACAATCAACCTATTGTTATTGCTGCTTACATAAAAAGGTTACCACAGATTAAGCTAAAGCTACGATCGCTTAGGCTAAACGCGACTAGCGACATTTTGCAACGGTTACGTCACCTTGAACTACTAAGTCTCGCTCCCCCTGGGCGTGTATGATGCTTGTAAAGCGTACATAGGGATTCGAGGTCATCGAAACCACCGCAAACATTTGGAAAGTGAACGAAAACTTATGAGAAAAAAGTCGTTGGGAGGACTATTTGCACAACTGTGGCTTGTTTCCTACTGTTTTGAAGAACATGGTGTCAACAGTTCTTTCTCGAAGAAATTTCCGCTTTCTAGTTTCTTCAGATTGTGGCCTTGTGAATTCGGCTTAAAATAGGCACTGCTATCGAAACTTTTGACTCATGCCCAACCCGTTGGAAAGGAAGGACTTCTTTGAACCGAAGTTTTCATTGGCCACTTGTAAACATCTTATTGTGCAATAAATCATTAGTTCAAATCAAGCGAAGATGAGCAAAGTTCAAATCTCCTTTCATTTTACACCACATCGCATGTATTGCTTTATATGAAACTAAGAATTAGGGTCAGTGATGGAAGTTTCTTAAAATCATCAGCTTTTGAGTTGGAGTTTCAAACGAGTTTCTTAAAGGTTCCACCTTAAGAGTTTTCATGTTCACCATCTGTACCTTTGCGAACGTCTTAAAACAAGGTTTTTGAAGCTTTTCCAACGGTTACACATTTACTCAAGTACCTTCCGAGAAACATGATACAGGAAGCACACAAAAATAAAGTTTTGATATTCAAAGGATTTCCTCTTTGGAATTTTAAGTCATATTTTCCAGTACTGGAGCTCGTTAATTTTTTACGATCAGCTCTATCAGACCATAGTCTATTGAAAGGATCAGACTAAATAATCTCCATTGCCAAAAGAGACTTCCCCTCGTAAGTGGTGGATGTCCTGGTGGTCTTCCCCCCGATCTTCCTTGCCAGGCACTTCCGGTTTCATGTGAAAACAAAACAAACACAGTGCAATCTGTTTTCGTGTTGCACATATTGAAGAGTTGTTTTGTGGTGGCATGTTGCAGGAGATCAACAACCTTCCTAACAAGACATATTTTTAAGAAATTCAAAACATTGTGTGTTTCACAAAAGGAGAGAAATCAGAACAAAAGGGAGTCCGCAAGAAGGCTGAGAACTTTGGTCGGTGGGCCTAAATCAGTCAGCTGCCTCCTTTGTCTGTGGGCGTTCCTCCTGGATTATCTCTCGTCGCATTGCTGCTGATGATATTCTGAAGTTGGAAAAATTTGTAGAATTAATGATGAATCACTAGAGATGGGTGGATTATTCACAAAGAAAGGTTTTGATTTTTCTTTATCAATTTATTGCCGCCTACCGGCTCGCAACTTATTCGAGGAGGCCTAATTTAGGCCATCTTTCTTTTTCCTTCAACAAACAGTCATTGACAATCGAAGTTTATGTATCGCTAATCAAGGCAAACTTATGTAGCATTCTTCATTTTCAGGAGTCAATTTGCCTTGAGTCTCTTTTTCTGTGATTAATAGCCTGCTTTCGTGACAGAGCGATCAAGATCATGGAGGTCCCTAAAATTCTTTGGAAGCCATGTCCAGCTATTCTAGTGGACAAGGAAGTGCACCGTACATTGATCCGTTTCATTTTAATTCTGTGATGCTTTCTCGAAGTATGACAATCTTTATGAATTGTAATGACTGTAGTGAACTAAACAAGGTCCGATCCAGCAGAGCAAGCAAAGAGTGTGCAATCAGCTTTCAAGGGATTTCTTTGCAGTACTGTAGAAGATGGAGCCCGTAAAGACAGTTTCTGTACAGTATGGTCTACTAGGATGAAATTAGTAAAATAGGTTCTGTTCAGTTATTTCAGTTCAGTTCCGTTAATTTAGATTCAACATTCATACAGTTTGATAGAAAGATAAGAAAACCAACTATATTTGGTACCGTAACACTTCAATATAGATATGATCATAAATAGAAACAAGATGCTGAATTCGAAAATTGTATGTGGGAGGAATTTCTGGAAAAGAAAACCTCTCTCAGTAGGTAGACTAATTGAGGAAAGACTGCTGCATGTATTAAAGCCTATCATTTACTTGGTCAGATTGGAGCTAGAAAGGGCTAGATTGATTGGTGCAGAACAGAAGTTTCTTTTTGTAATTCAGTCACAAAATTCAAAAGGCATATGCTGTGAACATGACCAGCCCATGCTAGACAACTCCAATTCAAGTACTGTAGATGGTGCGTTAACTTGATGCAAACAGAGTGGTCTGGTCTGGTGAATTTTCATCAACCTGCACAAAGCCTTGGATACTGTTAACCATACCATCTTACTACAAAAACTGCATCACTATGAGATCAGGGGTACCTACTCCTTTGGTTTAAATCCTGCTTGACAGGTACACAGCAATATGTTTTGGTATTAAATCACTGTTCTCAACCTGGACGCATTACCAGTGGTGTCCTTCAAGGTTCTGTACTTGGCCCTTTCCTTTTTTCTAAGTTATACACATGACCTCCCTAATGTATCTAAAGTTCTATCATTGTTCCTGTTTGCTATTGAGCTATTGATACAAACATCTACTATGAATCTGAAAATATAACAAAGCTTAAGGATAAAACAAAGAGTTGTTGAAAGTAAAGTCATGGCTGGAGATAGATAGTAGCTCTAAACATTAAGAAAACAAATTGTGTTGTATTTTATTCATCTAAAAGGAAGTTACTTAATGATATCCAAATAAGATTTGGCAAAAGACAAGTGTTTAGAGCTTAAGATACAGTACATTAAATTTTTAGGTGTCCAGATAGATGAGCATCTCTTTTGGAAATTTCATCTTACTGTGCTAACCAAGAAACGTCCAAGGACAACTAGGATCTTCTAAGATCAGACACTACCTTCCACTTGACAGTCTGAAGAATCTCTACTACTCTATGCTCTTCTTGTCTGAGTTATGGCGCATCAACTTGGGGACACTATGACACTATGACACATAATATCTTGCACCCCTGTTCTTATTGCAGAAGATAGTACTAAGGTCTATCTCTTTTCAGCCTTTCATTTCTTCCCCTACACCAATGTTCCATTCCCCAAAAATTCTGAAACTAAATCAATGATTGATCATGATATTCTCAAGCTTGTTCATAAATCTTTAAATGGTCTCTCACCTTCTCATTTTCAGAACTATTTCAAGCTCAGTAACACAGTTCCTAGTCATGAAGCTCATCTGGTAGCTTGGAGTGACATTTTTCAGTCCATAAGGAATACATTTCTGTATGATCTCAGGAGGTCTATAAAGTATTTTGTTTCTAGACTCTAGAATGGTATTCCAACTTTATCAGAATGTCAGTTCTTTTGATATCTGTTAGTCAAAGCTAAAATAATTCCTTGTTAATGGCAATGACCTCTAATTCCTAACTCAGTCAAAAGTAAACTGTTCTTTGGGGGCTATTCTGCTTTTTTCTTCTGTTTCTAACAAAACATTTCTCTTTGGTTTTAGATGGAGGGGAGCTCTCTCTTGGTTAGTCTATCTACTAGAGAGCTCCTCCTTAGACATATATCTAAATACACAACGCCTATAATGTCTTGTAACTTGTTCTTATCCCATTCATTTATCCAGTGTATGTGCAAGTATCTTGTTGTTGTTTAGCATGTATTATTGTCTTATTTATTTTGCTTTAGGTATGGTATTAAATATTTGTTAAATGAAAATATCAGGTGATATTTGTTATGAAAACTGAAACTGAAACTCCAGTATAAGAACAGATATTTGACACAGTTCTGTTCCCTTTGCCCTGCAGACCTAGAAAGTTGTTTTGTGAACTGTTAAAGTGTAAATGAATCTGTTCTTAAAGAATTTATCCTTGATCTTATGCTTGAATCTTTTGACATTATTAGAAGATTGTCGGCCCGACTGTAGACTTTTCCAAATTTTGGGTCCTAGGAGCATTTGGTCCGTGTTAGTCTTTCGAAACGGTAGATTTAGTTTCGGCGCTCCCTGGTTTTAGATCTTCGAGTGATCCGGCCCTGGCCAACTGGCGAGAAAATCTCCAACATATAGGGAGGGGCTGAATTACCAAAAAAAGTGCCAAGTGCTGGAATGATTAAGCTAAGTACCTCAAGTGCAATACCCCCATGTTGTGATTCTCAAGTCATGGGGCTTTTCAGGAACGGAACCCTGTCCACCTAATAGTTCTTGCTGCAAGGCCATGGACCACAATGTGCTGAATAGTAAAATTCCATCATACAGCTTTCAATAAGGATACTTGAAATACTGTAAGGTTCAAAGAGACTTTGACTTGAGCAATTTTGTTTTTATTCATTACTTTATCAGCTGTGCATTCCCTTCATTTTCCTTATTAATAAATACATTATATGAGTGAAGACACCTGTCTGCAATTGTACATAAAGTGTAATGTTTATTGATGTGCATTATGGCAGGTGTGCATAGTATGGGACTTGCACACAAGATGGGAATCAAATGTCTTAACTGCTTTTGCTCATTTGCCAGAAACCTCCAAAACCTCATTTTCACAGATAAATCAGACAAAGAAACCAATGAAGATTTTTTTAAATTTACCAACCCTCGTAGATCATAACCAGGACAAAAAACTGCTTAAAGTTTCCAGAATTTTGTAAAAAAATCTAGTCTCCAGATATATGGGTAATGCATGTTTGGATTCTAGTTTAGATATCTCTTGGCTCATGATTTCCAAGAGTAATGGCCTCTCCAAATCCAATGAGGCACTGAACCTTAAACAATATAGATATTATGGGTGAGAGACAAAAATATGCTGTGTCTGACTTGCACCTTACCCCCTGCCCCCCCCCCCCATCGTCTAGGGTGTGCAATCCATAGACCATTAATGTCCATACGCTATATACTATGCTATCTGATTGTGAATTCTCAGGATGCTGAGAGTGTAACCTGAGTTCAAGTTTTGAATTTCATTGATAAGAAACGTAAGATTTGTGGTGACGAAGCAATTTGCTTCTTGGTACTTGTTCCATTTTCATAAGCTGATTTTTAAGCATCCTAGTCCATTCATAAGCAGCACTGAGAATTATTAGCAGCATTGAGAATTACCGTAAAAGCTCTATCAAGCCCTCCTCTCTTTTAAGCCCCTCTCTAATAAGCCCCTCCCCTCTTAGTCAAAATTTGAAATAAGCCCCCCTCTCTATCAACTCCGCCCACGTATGCGAAACTCTAGAATTTACCAAATATTTTCCATCTATTTAGCTACACTACCTTGCTTGTTAATTTTAGTATGGTTTGGGATAAAAACTGTGTCGAATTTAAGTATTTGGGTCGTAAAATTGTATGTTGATTCCGCAAAATAAGGGATAAAAGAACTGAAAAGCTACCAGATATATCCGTGGCACTTGATTTTGTGATAAGCTCCTCCTTCCGGAAGGTCCGAAATTAAATAAGCCCCAGGGGGGCTTAATAGAGCTTTTACAGTACTTAATGAGTCTCTAGCAGTTAAGGAAAAGATGTGCTGTTGGAAACTTGATATCTTCTGCATGCTTTAGCTTTGAGCTTGATTTTGTTATGTCATATTCCTTAAAGGGGGCGGTACTCTCATTGTAGCAAGGCATAGGGGGTATGACCGTCAGAATGATATTCTTCTCCAGACTTAATTTGTTCATGGTCTAATCTTTATTGACTTTAAGGCTTTAGACACGGTTGATCATGAAATCCTACTGAAAAAACTGAAAATGTATAGAATTACTGGCCGGGAACCTGACTGGTTCACATCATACTTGGATAACCGTAAACAATTCTGCATGGTAGATGGCACCTCCTCTGATGTGAAGGGAATGAAGTTGTGGAGTTCCTCAAGGCTCTTGTTTTGGTCTACTCTTGTTTCTGATTTATATCAATGATTTGCTTTTTTCCTTGCAAAAATCTCATGTCAGCATGTATGCTGATGCTACGGCGATCTCCCTCTCTTCAAAACGTATTGATGACCTTCAAAATGACCTTACTTAGATCTTTTGAAGCACATAATTGGTTGCATGCAAACGAACTTTCTCTGAATGTTGTGAAAACGCAATCACTTATCATAGGCTCTGGTCCGAACATCCGTAAGTTATTCAAGTATCCTCGGCACCATACTCCTGCAGCTTCGACAATAGTACTGCATTCACATTGACACAGTTGAACCAGCTTTATTTAAACCAGTTTAAATTTCAACCAATCAAATGACTAAATTTTTTGGATTGACCAATCAGAAGGCCCTATTCGAAAACCTGGTTTAAGTTAAGCTGGTTTAACTTGCATGGAGAATGGGGCATAAGTTTTTATGGTCTACAGTATCGAATGTTTTTTTATGATCGAAAAACATGCTCTAATTTATTTTCCCCTCTTCAGAGTTCTTGAAAAATTGGTCTGTAAGATTCAATAGACATGTCAGTGTACCATGAATGCAATTTTTTAAACAACTGATAACACAGAAATAGGCCGGTAATTGTTTACGTCCGTTTTTGCATGCAGTTCGTTCAAATTTTTGCCATCCGTCAAGCATCCACCAAGTTCCCTTTCAAGTTCCCTTTCTACTGAATTTTCTTTTTGAGTATAGTTCTATGTCGTTTTACTTTTTTTCTCTTCTTCTTTTCCTTCATAAAGCCACGGGGTAGACATGAGATATTGCTCCTCGTGGTATTGTATTTGTAGTATCGTAAAGTATTTTGTAAGTAATGTATTAAGTATTTTGTATTGTAAATTTCTAATTGATGATGCAAAAATGCAATTTTTGGTATTCAAACTGGTTCAGGCAAGGTTTGTCTTGCCCTTCTGGATAGTCCGCAATCCTTTCCTTAATCCTCGACACAACCGATAACACTGAAATACGCTGGTAGTTCATTACGTCCGTGTTTAGTGCCCGTCGTAAAAATTAACAATGTCATCTGTAGAATTTTCTCTGTCTTAAAGACCGTGTCCTCCCCATGATCCTTTGCATGAGCACAAATCAGCAAAACATCACAGTTACTGTAAACAACGCACTTTGACCACAGAATATGGGGAAATGAATAGCTCTAAGGAGAAAAGCTTCCCTAATCCTTCAATTACTTTAGGGAATGTCTTTTGTTTGAGTTCAAAGCGATGACCTCATAACGTTCATTTGAAGGCTGAAACGACAATGCGTAGCCTAGCGATTGCTAGGCCATAATCTTTTTCATACAGTATGAAATTGATTGTCAGACCAGAAAGGATCATGGTCTTTAATACACCACTTTAATGAACAGCCTCTCTTTGGAATTTATTCAAAATTCATTAATGTGAAAGTTTAGATGCCAAATTCGGATTTAGCACCCAAACTTTAGTCTAACCACAAGTTTCCTTGTTGCTAGCGGTCGTAGTGTTAATTTTATGGCGATGCACAGTTTGAAAATCTATCAGGGATTTGGCCGTGAAAATGACTCGGGGTGTAAAGTTTCACCCCCAACGACTTTTCACGGTCAAATCCCTTATAAATCTTTGAGCTTTACATTGTCATAAAATCAACATCACAATTGTCAGCAGTTCAAAAACAGGTAATCAGACTAAAGTTTGGGTGCTAAATCCGAATCTGCGCTCGAAATTTTCATATTAACAATAGGGAGAGATTTTGACAAGTTTCCAAAATGAGGCTGCTTAATTAAAGTGGCGTATTACAGGTCATTGTCATTCCACTTACCTTAAAGACTCAAAATACACTTATTGTTCATTCTTTTTAGCATCTTTAAAGCACGATAAGGAGATCGAAGATTCTTCCTCTTCAGCCGAATACCAATCGCCCGAAGAATACCAACATCCCAACCCCACCCAATACCAACCACCAAGCACACATTATCAAACACCCAAACAGGGAGGAGCTGAGAGGCCAAAGTCAGCTGTTGGAACCCTTGATGATAAAGCATGGTTTCATGGCAATATTTCAAGAATCGATGCGGAAATGTTGATAGAGGCTGATGGACAGTATTTAGTTCGAGAAAGTTCAAGTTCAAAGGGGCAGTATGTTTTATCTGGAATGAAAGACAGCCAACATAGACATCTTTTACTCGTTGATCCCAAAGGACAGGTATGTTGAAATATATTTTTTATCTGATGGACCTGGTGAATCGCTCCATTGATAAAATTTTGCTACAGGTTTTCAATTATCCATCATTATCAACAAACGATAGCTCGTTTCCCAAAGGGCTTGCGTAATTCATTGAGGATCCGGGAATATGTCTGCTAATAGGGCAATATGGGCCCATTTTCGGCTAAAAATTCCAAACAGGATGATGCATTTTGTGCGTTTTTTCTAGCACAGGTATCTCCACTAAAGTGATTTTCCCGGACAGGTCCTATTTAACGTGAGCAATTAAAGGCAGTGTTTCCATATATAACTGAGTTGCATTCACCAACCGTGAATCTGCTAACACGATTTTGATATGCATGCAGCTGCTCGAGGATTAGATTGGTTAACAGCCGGCTGTTTTAAAATGATAACATGAAAATAAGAGCCTCACTGTCAAGACCATACGAGCAGTGGTGGGATGGCGGCAAAGCAAGCTTTGAGCAAGCGAAAGTCTTTGATGCTTGGCAATAAGAGTGACGATACAGAGTCAGTTTTAAAGCATTGTATGGCAGGAGGGATGAACAGAGATAGGAAAACAATGTCGAGCTAACAAAACCATTCCCAGTAACGACGCAGGTTGACACAAGTGGTGGACCCTGGGTGTTTAGCTATTCGAAAACAAAGTCAGGGCCTAAGTATAAACAACTGGTCACTTGAAAACATAACAAAAGATCACATGTTTCTGAGATACCCCCTTGAAGCCTTCTTCTTACTTGGGCATACTGCCCTTAAGATCACTTACAAAAGAGACTTCGTACCATCCATGACAGGCACTCTATTCTGTTTTCATACATGGACATCCTGCCTTTAAGATCACTTACAAAAGAGACTTCGTACTATCCATGACAGGCACTCTATTCTGTTTTCATACATGGACATACTGCCTTTAAGATCACTTACAAAAGAGACTTCGTACTATCCATGACAGGCACTCTATTCTGTTTTCATACATGGACATACTGCCTTTAAGATCACTTACAAAAGAGACTTCGTACTATCCATGACAGGCACTCTATTCCGTTTTCATACAAGGACATACTGCCTTTAAGATCACTTACAAAAGAGACTTCGTACTATCCATGACAGACACTCTATTCTGTTTTTATACATGGACATACTGCCTTTAAGATCACTTACAAAAGAGACTTCGTACTATCCATGACAGGCACTCTATTCTGTTTTCATACTTGGACATACTGCCTTTAAGATCACTTACAAAAGAGACTTCGTACTATCCATGACAGGCACTCTATTCTGTTTTTATACATGGACATACTGCCTTTAAGATCACTTACAAAAGAGACTTCGTACTATCCATGACAGGCACTCTATTCTGTTTTCATAGATGGACATACTGCCTTTAAGATCACTTACAAAAGCGACGTCGTACTATGCATGACAGGCACTCTATTCTGTTTTCATACATGGACATACTGCCTTTAAGATCACTTACAAAAGAGACTTCGTACTATCCATGACAGGCACTCTATTCTGTTTTCATACATGGACATACTGCCTTTAAGATCACTTACAAAAGAGACTTCGTACTATCCATGACAGGCACTCTATTCTGTTTTCATACATGGACATACTGCCTTTAAGATCACTTACAAAAGAGACTTCGTACTATCCATGACAGGCACTCTATTCTGTTTTCATACATGGACATACTGCCTTTAAGATCACTTACAAAAGAGACTTCGTACTATCCATGACAGGCACTCTATTCCGTTTTCATACAAGGACATACTGCCTTTAAGATCACTTACAAAAGAGACTTCGTACTATCCATGACAGACACTCTATTCTGTTTTTATACATGGACATACTGCCTTTAAGATCACTTACAAAAGAGACTTCGTACTATCCATGACAGGCACTCTATTCTGTTTTCATACTTGGACATACTGCCTTTAAGATCACTTACAAAAGAGACTTCGTACTATCCATGACAGGCACTCTATTCTGTTTTCATACATGGACATACTGCCTTTAAAATCACTTACAAAAGAGACGTCGCACTATCCATGACAGGCACTCTATTCTGTTTTCATACATGGACATACTGCCTTTAAGATCACTTACAAAAGAGACTTCGTACTATCCATGACAGGCACTCTATTCTGTTTTCATACATGGACATACTGCCTTTAAGATCACTTACAAAAGAGACTTCGTACTATCCATGACAGGCACTCTATTCTGTTTTCATACATGGACATACTGCCTTTAAGGTCACTTGCAAAAGAGACGTCGCACTATCCATGACAGGCACTCTATTCTGTTTTCATACATGGACATACTGCCTTTAAGATCACTTACAAAAGAGACTTCGTACTATCCATGACAGGCACTCTATTCTGTTTTCATACATGGACATACTGCCTTTAAGGTCACTTGCAAAAGAGACTTCGTACTATCCATGACAGGCACTCTATTCTGTTTTCATAGATGGACATACTGCCTTTAAGATCACTTACAAAAGAGACGTCGTACTATGCATGACAGGCACTCTATTCTGTTTTCATACATGGACATACTGCCTTTAAGATCACTTACAAAAGAGACTTCGTACTATCCATG
The DNA here is from genome assembly GCA_964019985.1 of Aurelia sp. 4 Dawson et al 2005. Classification (NCBI taxonomy): domain Eukaryota; kingdom Metazoa; phylum Cnidaria; class Scyphozoa; order Semaeostomeae; family Ulmaridae; genus Aurelia; species Aurelia sp. 4 Dawson et al 2005. Next base: position 5,744,563 of record OZ026499.1, on the reverse strand, counting down.
ACAGGCACTCTATTCTGTTTTCATACATGGACATACTGCCTTTAAGATCACTTACAAAAGAGACGTCGTACTATCCATGACAGGCACTTTTTTCTGTTTTCATACATGGACATACTGCCTTTAAGATCACTTACAAAAGAGACGTCGTACTATCCATGACAGGCACTCTATTCTGTTTTCATACATGGACATACTGCCTTTAAGATCACTAACAAAAGAGACTTCGTACTATCCATGACAGGCACTCTATTCTGTTTTCATACATGGACATACTGCCTTTAAGATCACTTACAAAAGAGACTTCGTACTATCCATGACAGGCACTCTATTCTGTTTTTATACATGGACATACTGCCTTTAAGATCACTTACAAAAGAGACTTCGTACTATCCATGACAGGCACTCTATTCTGTTTTTATACATGGACATACTGCCTTTAAGATCACTTACAAAAGAGACTTCATACTATCCATGACAGGCACTCTATTCTGTTTTCATACATTTATTCCGGAACAGGTTCATAAAATTTTCCAAATAGCAGGCAAATCGTCGTTGTTTTCCTTTCCTCGAAGGTAAAGTTCAAGCTTATAGCTTGCTAGCTATTCATTAGGTCCTTTAACATCGAGTAGTATTGTGCACAGGAGGCTCATTCACTTATTATGGGGCCTAGGTAGCTTTACCGAAGCAGTTTCTGCTGCTCCTGTTTCTAACCATATCATTAAGACAGCAGGACTTTTTATTTGAGCTGAGGAAAATTGAAATTCATTAAATTATATTTGCAATGTTTTCTCGTTTGGGTACTGGGTCTGTTGATGGGCCTTATGTTTTGATGGAAGGAGTCAGAGGACAACACGACCATACGTCACAACAAACAGAACAACGATAAGGAAGAAAACAAAGGCTGGTTTGCAATTTTTCTTTTACAATTACTTCTACCATACACTGCTTACCTTGGTGAAACGCTATTTGAGTGCACCATATTTTCCAAATTCTATACTTGTTTACACTGCGAAATCCCGTAGGTGCGGACAAAAGACAGAACATTTGCCACTGTGGAGGATCTGATTGCCTATCATCAAAACAATAATATTCCAATAATTTCTGGCGGCAGCGAAGTTCACATAGAACGCCCAGTTGTACGGCAAGGACATAGGGAAAGCACAAGAGACTCTTTCAATATTTAGATTTTAATAATTTGTATATCAGAAGATTCGATGGAAATTAGTTTTCTTACCTCGGTCCCAAAAATATCATACAGATTTAGTTGGTTCAAGCGATGTGATATCGCTTCGATCAATGGCTGTTCTTTCTAAAAACGTTTCTTAATAGTTTACTTGAACATAGGTACCTCGCTGGTTGGTTTTTAGTGCTTTGATAGCAGACTTACCAGTCTTAAACCTCAAATTTTAGCCTGCGTGCATCTCCTTCTGTTTCCGTAGAGTTGAAATTTCCCGTTGAATTGAAATCATTTTCTGACGCCAGTAGGGTCTGCGAAGCAGCGAATGAAAGCCTGTTCTGAGTCACTTGCTGGTTCCGCAAAAACACGGAACTATTTTCTTTGATTAATAAATAATCCATTATCTTGTGAGGCCATTTCGCTCTTCGACAACGCCATTTTACAATTAGGATGAAGTAAAAACCCACATGAAGTACTTAGCAAGACAGTGGATTGTTTATTAATCAATGAAAATAGTTCCGTGTTTTTGCGGAACCAGCACGTGACTCAGAACAGGCTTTCATTCGCTGGTTCGCAGACCCTACTGGCGTCAGAAAATGAATTCAATTCAACGGGAAGTTTCAACTCTAAAGGAACAGTAAGGGATGCACGCAGGCTATCAAATTTACGTTCATCTCCCAAACAGAGCGTTGACCTTTTGGCGTAAATGAATTCTCAAGGCACAGCGAATAAATCTGCGATGGCCTCAATAAGATTTGAATGATTTTAATCTTATTATGTTCTGTTTGCCAGAAGTCCCCCCCCCATCCCAGTCACCCATTGGGTATTTGATTTTTCTTCACTTTTGATATGCTTCAAGAATTTGCTTAGGCCAAATGGCCAAAGCTCTGGTTTGGAAATGGGTACTAATTTGAGCTTTGAAGGTTACTATCCCTATTCTCAAGGCACCAAGGCCAACAAACACGGTACCTATGCTCAATTTAGCTATGAAGACACATTTTCAGAGTGATTAGCCATTGATAAAAGCTAAATTCATATCACTGGGGCCAACCAAATCCGTCTACTCTTTTTGGGACGCGACACGCTGTAGTTAGCTCAGCAGTCTCTTTAAGGGGAAGGGGTCACCTAGTGTAAACAAACTTCTTTCGATACGACGATTTTGCAGTATTTTTGATAGACCATATAACAGTTATTTTCCATTATTTTTTCCAAAATTAAAGTGTTATTTTGAAGATGAAATCTTCTACTTCGTAGAGGAACAAGCAAAGCACTAAAATTGCAGAGATATTGGTGGATTTTGGAAGCAACTTTGGTGCGGATTCACCCCATCCACCAAAATCTGTGCAGAACACAATAGCCACGTGTGGGCAACAATATAGATTCTAGAGACAACAGGTTTGCTTACGGTTACGTGACCCTGCCCCTTTGATATATTAGCTGATAGGGACGTGCCAGTTTATTCGAAATTGTACCCATATTTCTGCAAATTTATAAGGAACTGGGGTTCATGATGCTGCAAATTTTTTTTGAAGTTTGGGCCGTGATTTCGTCAATAATGAAGCAATTTCTGTAATCCCTATACTTTGACAAGTTATTCTCCAGAGCATATTGTTCCACAAAATTCCCGTAAATGTTACCCATAATTCTCCAGCTTTTCAAACATGCACTCCTATAAATGGCACATCTCCCAGATAGGTAGTTGACTATAGCGATACCGAGGAAGGAAAGCTCCAACTGGGTGTAGGCTCCATATGAATTCACCAAAGCTGAAATCATGCAATTTCTATCTCAAATTGAGGTTCTGTAAGTCACGATAGCAGTACTGCACCACCTTCTAAAAAAGTGTCTACTGAAAAGTTCTCCACCTTCCTGTAGACGATAAGGCGCTTTGTTTTAGGTATCCTTGTTCTTTGGTAGAATGGTTGTGATTTGAGCGTGAAATACTTTTTATTTTGTTTGTAGAGGCGATCCATCGTTTAGTGACTTTTGGTTTTTAAAACATCGTTCCAGTTCCATGGAGTGATCATCTTCGAACTGTTTTTTCCCGATTAGGAACTGCATCCAGTGTCCCTGATTGCAACAGTGCTTGATTCTTTGAGCGAGGCCTTTATTAGATACCTGAAGGGGGGTACATAACATTTTGAGGGTGCAGGTATGTGTCGCCCATATGGATGGGTTTTCAGACCCAAAATTCTCTAACAAATGTCCCTTCTTCGCCAGATTTTCCTTATACATGGGTGGGACATCCAAAAATTGACGAAAGATAGTCAAAAATCGGTTGTTTTCCGCCAAAATTTATCATAAAAGTGGGTATGACGGCAAGTTTCGGTAATTAGAAAGGGGCAACGCTCTGAAAACCGAACGGCAGACCCTCGTTCATCCGTAAGTCATGTACCCTTCCCCCTGATTAGATAGATGCAGTTTCAACTGATCTCTCAAGTCAACTTAGAGCCAACAACAGTCAATAGGTATTGTCATTCACTGTTGCTAAGTGATAGAAAGCTAAGTGATAGAAATTCATTGTTGCTAGTGAGAGAAGTTTTGCCTTGCACTGCGGTGGTTTCATTGTATGCTTTTGCAACTACTGCGCATGCTGCGCAGCGCCTCAAATGAATGGAAGACCTGTAGAAATGATAATAATGTTCCATATTGAGTTGACACCGGATTCGTCCGTTTAAACTATATTTGCTTGGTTTCATACCACTTTTAGAGCTCTTTCACTTGAAAACATGAAAACAGTATGAAGCGTATTGGATTGTTGCGTCTCGTGTAAACAGGAGGCCAGTCCGATATGAAGTGAAAATTATCTCATGTAAACTGCAAGCCAATCGGATATCAGACCAATTCGATATGAAACGAAAGCGTTATCGCATAAACCGGGCCTGTATGTGCGGAAAACGAACTGGGACTTCTCGAAATACAAGACTATAAAATACTCTTAGTTTGGGATAAAGAAATATCTCGCTCGCTGTTACGGTGCAATGCACAAAAACGTAGAATTAGTAGAATTTTAGAGTTGCGAATGTAACTTATATTTACCATGATTATATTTGTATAATTTGTGTACACATTGATAAGTTTATGTCACACAATATTGTATTTTATAGGATTGTATAGGATTGCTGTGAAATTTTGTTTGTTGTTGTTTGTGAGTTTCTCGGGTTCTCAGAGAAAGTTTGGACATATGAATGGTTGAGGTTTCTCATTTGCTCACCATATTTTAAATGGATCTATGTTGTGTAACTATCACACGAAGTTGAAAATTTAGTTGCCCGATGTTCCCTTTTAAGGTTTGACAGTTTTGATGAAGTGTCGCCAGCATCTTCGTTTCTGCCGTTGTCTTAAAGAGCAAGGGTCTGTTTCAACCAACATGCTTTGCATGTGTGATCTTGTTAAAAACAGAACCAGCAAAGAAAGAACATCTACTAATGATAGCACTTTAATTCTTACACCAAAAATGCGTAATTTGAATTTTAAAGTACAAAATAAAAAAATCAAGGAGGAATATGTCTGCCAATCCTAGATTTTATTAAAGTAGCACATTTCAGCAGGTAGTCTGTTAAAGCAATCATTCAGGATCGTACAGGGAACAAAATTATGTTATTTTGAATGTGTCCACTACCATTTTTTTTGCTACTTTGGACCCTCATTATTTTGATGTTCACCTTCAGACAAACGCAAACCCTGTAACCCAGACTTAACATATACAATCCTGAATGGTTTTATCCTATCTAACAGGTGTTCTGATAAAAGTGAGAGAAAATTTGAATTCACTGCCTCCTCTGCAGAGGCCTTTTGTTGTTTTTTAGTTGAACCCTTTTAAGCATTGTGACTCCTATCTGTATACAATTGACAAAAACATTGTAAAAATGATATATTTATTGTTCTTTCGACTCGTATTAATAGAAATGATCCATAAAAAGTTGTAGAGTCATCAGCAATGGCTCCTCAAAACCGGTAGAGTTGGAATGGCGGCATTTCGTCATTTTGACACCATAAAAAATCATTTTATGGCAATTACTGAAGAATGATGATCAGCTTGCATGCAAAAACATCAGAAATAACATTTTCCACATAAAATTGCCTTGTCTTGAAGCTGGTTGCCTACAAAATGTTCCTGATGTACAATTTCAGGCTAAAAGTGCATTTTCAGACCATGCTTTCCCAGGGCTTAAGACTTTTCTTTAAAAAAGCCACAAAGGACTCTGCGGAGGAGGCAGTAAATTCAAATTTTCTCTTACTTATGTCAGAACACTTGTTAAAAAGGATAAAGCCATTCAGGATTGATATTTTAAGTCTAGGTTACAGGGTTTGCGTTTGTCTGAAGGTGAACATCAAAATAATGAGGGTCCAAAGTAGCAAAAAAAAAATGGTAGTGGACACATTCAAAATAACATAATTTTGTTCCCTGTACGATCCTGAATGATTGCTTTGGCAGACTACCTGCTGAAATGTGCTACTTTAATAAAATCTAGGTTTGGCAGACATATTCTTCCTTGATTTTTTTATTTTGTACTTTAAATGTCAAATTACGCATTTTTGGTGTCGATTTCAGGACAATAAGCACATTTAAGAAAAATAACAAGAAAACAAAAAAATGCGTACCAGAAGAGACAATGGCCGACTTCTTTGTGAGCTGGCATGTAGTTCTATCAATTAAAACAAACAGAGCCAAAATCGGATAACCCTGGGCAGAGATATTAGCAAATGAATTTGTTGTTGAAAAGAGCATTTTGTAGGAATCTACCAAAAATTACATGAAAAGTAAGCAATGTCAATTTCATCCAACTTCGCAAGCAAATATCTCCGGACTCAGAAGTCACAAAAGTCTGATTTTTGCTTTATTTTGATCCTCAATATATCCTCTTTAAGACCATATATCACGATAAAAGTTTTGACCAAATTTGATTTTTCCGAAATTTTGTATTTTTTCCCTTTAGCTGGATCACTGTGAATTGTTTCATAATTACACTGTCTTCTTCTTTGTCAAGAATGTAAGAAACTTTTCGTAAAAAACTTCAATCGATCGTAATTTCAAAACCTGTTGAAGGAAGATCAAATATTTTTCAAGAAAACTATAGCTTATGCATGTATGCCTACAATCATTCTTCTGGTTTGTGATTTAGAAATTTGATGACGTCACATCATAAAATGAGCTGAAAAATAGAATAGGCTGTAATTTCAACAAATATTCAAGATCGCTAAAAAGTCCAACGGTAGAATCATAGAAAATGACTTAACTCTCTTGCAAGTCACTCAATTTAAAGAAATTTGTCATTGAATTTGACACCCACCTTTTTACACCGATTTAAAGATTTGGAACCTATGCTGTGCGGTATACGGTTTTGTATTGCTGCGCGGTGCGGAGAATTGGAAATTAAACTAACGGTTCACAGGAAGCCCATATTATAGCCTGCGTGGGGTATAGTCTGCACGCAGGCTGCGTGGGGTATAGTCTGCACGCAGGCTGCCCATATTACAGATTATTAGAAAATATTTTGTTCAAGAAATTATAATTTTTATTTCACCAAGAATAACACAGATTGGCTGTGAATGTAAACGAAAGGACGAAAGGAGAACAACACACAATGATATGTGAAAGAAAGGAAAATAATCTCTTGAACAAAATATTTTTCTAATAATCTGTAATATGGGCTACCTGTGAACGTTTTACGGTTTTCGCTTACTTCGTAAAACCCTCTACTAGATAACCGTTATTATTATTATCCATCAGGCATTCGCATAGCTGTAACAGGAAAGCCCCAGGAAAGTCATCGCAAATCGTAGATTGAAACAAATTCCTTAGGAGGATTCCAGCTTCATTTAGGTGAAAACGCTATGCCTGAAAAGAATATTTATCGTACTGAAGAAGACTAACGGGTGTGGTTTATAAGCCAAAGTTGCTTGCGATTGACGGGTCAGAGCGCAAATTTCTGCGGTTCCTTTGAGCCACCCCATAATAGCCCCCTTCGTAATCAAAAAGCGCTTTAATGGCTGATGGATGTGGGGTCTTAAAATTGGATAATTTGCTTCGTACTTTACGAATGACTCCCTTCCTAAACGTAACTACTTTGCTTGCTTTGCTACGAAAGCTATGATACGAAAATTGAACTAACTGCTTGCTTTATGACCCAGGGAGACACTTGATTTTTTTATACGGGCGTGTGCCCACCACAAAGAAAAACTTTTAACCTGCTCCAGAATTTTCCCCTGAAAACGAGACCCTGCCCTTGAAAAAATCTGTGCAAAGTATTTCCGGTTCCAGAACTGTTTCTAATAGGTCTTAGCAAATTGCTGCAAAGGCCATGAGAAAGTTGAACAAATCTGGACAAATTAACAAAAGCGTAAAAATCAAAGCAAGTATTGCTGAAATGATAACCTGCTCTGGAGAAAATGTGCCTCTTTGACAACCAGCTCCTTACTTTGATACCCATGCTCCAGAAAAATTTGGTGAAAACGATGCCCTGAAAAAAGGCTGTGACCGTGCGTTAGTGCGTTAAAAAGTTTCCCGCCATGTCGCCCCTCTTAATCTGAGATTAGTAGATTAACTACAAATGTCTCTCATTTCCACTCACTGAAATGACTTGCCTTTGAACCTAAAACGCACAACAGCAACAACGATGGAGTGTCAGGGACTGTTGTTACGAGTCCATTTCCAATCTTCTCACGCTTCTTCAAAATGGCTGCACGTAGCAAGAACATCGTTCAGTGGTTGGCAAGAAGAAAACCATACTTTTCACGCATAAACGGGAAACACATGCAACTGCGGACTGTATCACAAGTTACAGTGAATCATGGAGTTGATGATGTATCAACTGGATCAGAAATGCCTTTTATGGTTCCACCTCAAGCGATCAGAAAAGGCTTCCAAGTGCATCAAAGCCCGCGAAGCTTCACTCTCAGACCTGATGAAAAAATGATGTGGCTGACAAAAACATACCTAACTGAAGGCCTACCTGATTCGTTAGAGAATCCTGAATCTACGAAGGATGTTATTAACATGTTTAGAGACTATCTTCACCAAATTGCAGCGTTTCAAATAAATCCTGCTAGACCCAGCAAAACTTTCCATGAAGAAGAGTTTTCACTGGGCCTGCTGCAAGAGATGTTGCGAATGGCAATGATGACAAATCCACCAAAGAATCAAGATTTGTTTATTCACAGAAAGCCACAAATTGAAACAAACTGGTTCAGGAACTATGTGTTTTTCCATGCCAAATACAAGCCTTCTTTTGTGCTGAGGATCAGTGAAAAATTGCCTGCAATCAAGTCAACATTTCCATTACCAGTTGGTATGTGTCCATTGTGATTATGCAGCTAATGAACTTTATCTGCTTGGCATTCCATGTTATCCTTTTGTAGACACAGACACATATCAGTTTCTGTCATTGAAGGTCAAAACACACCCTCAACTTTTTTTTTCCAATCATGAATTACAGTATCTTCTATACAGTATGTCAACTAATTTGAGCAATGTGATTTTATCAAATTTCTAAATCATAACCGGTTATGGGTACCCATAGGAGTGACAGACATACTTTTAGGAATTATTTCATGTTTCGCCAAAAGTTTAAGAAATTTTTATGAACTGAATTTATTTCAAACATTATTGAAATCCTAAACGAAGAAAACCACTCTAAATCTAAATTTTGAAGGTTTCAGAAAAATCCAGTGGTAGGATTATAGCAAATGGTAGCTAAAATTTTCCTGGAGGCTGTTTAGTTCAAAGACATAGGCCATAGAATTTTACAGCAGCCTTTTTAAAGATTTGGAACCTATATTTCAACTTTGTCTGTTGCGATTTATCCTGCTAACATAATAAGAAGGGAACATAACATCTACTTCAATACTTGCCTTGACTAGGCGACCATCTCAAAATTGTTTGGTTAGTGTCATCCGACCGACCGTCTGTTGAAATGAAAAAAATCAGATTTTTGGGTTGGGCGTCTAAAACGTTATTTAGTAAATTTAAACAAGGATTTTCAGTATTTGCATAAATATATGCTTCTTGTGATGTTACTTGCGCTACAAATACATCAAAATGGCATCCAGCAGAAAGTTTCAAATCAGAAACTTCCTGATTTGCCGCTTCCAAACTTTGCTTTGATCTAATGTCCTATCTTTCCAGCTGATTTTCAGGAAATATTGGCATGCAACTGAAAATGAGGAAGCTACTCCAGAGCCATGACACATGTATTAACGGCGACGGCACAAACGGCCTAAATTTTCGCGTCCCTAAACTAGTTCAAACTTAAAAAAATTTGGAAAAAATTAAAATTTGATCATGTTGCCGACCGACCGACCGACCCATATTTTTCGGTCAAAATGACACTAACCAAACATTTTTTAGACGGTCGCCCTATCCTTCAGGGACTCCCCATGCATTTGCTCAAGGAATTTTACCAGCCCCTGGCCCTGGCATATTTTGATGGCTAACAGAGTTCAGTGAAATAAAAGAATATCAAAGTAACAAAAAGATCATTTAGCCAAAACATAATGATTCTGAAACAGAAAATACAGCAAATATGGGTCCATATCATCATCAGTGGTCTTTCAGCATCAAATCAATGACAACATGGCAGCAGGGGGATAAGGCTTGTTCGTAGAAAAGGCCTAACAAGAAATCGTTGCAAGATGCTGCTAGACACAGAATTGTGCAGGTAATAGTTTTTATAAGAAATTATTTAAGACTGCCAAAATATTGCTGAGTATTGAAAACTTTTTCGCCATGTCTAGGAATCAGAAGGGTTCTCTGGCTTGCTCCTTATGTTTCATGATGTGTTTGATTTAACTAGGGGCATGTAATTCTTCGAAAGGTAAGTATGACGGGACACATTTGCATCTGTCAGGATTGCTTTCAATGCACGTTTTGCTGCCTTGGCCATAATTTCATGAGCTCCTTTTTAAAATGAGGTGACAAAGGAGGGTTAGCATCTGTTAGGATTGCTTTCAATGCACGTTTTGCTACCTTGATCATAATTTCATGAGCTCCTTTTTAAAATGAGGTGACAAAGGAGGGTTGATGACTGCTATCACAGGAGCAGAATTGTTGCTGAATTAGAGGTGACATTTTCCAACCTGCAAGGAACACATTTTTGTGTTGTCTTAGGTCAATAAAGTATCTTGGTGTGAAACTCTGGAATGACATTCTAACTTTTATTAAAATGTCAACTTCCATCAATATTTTCTAATCAAAACTGAAGGAATTCCTCATAAATGGCTATTCTCTTTAATTATTGATTGTGATTTTTTTTTTCTCCTCCTTACTTTCCAAATTGGTCAGATTGTTTCAACATTTCCACAGGGAGACTGGGGTTGGTTGGCGGTGAATGGGGGAGCGGATGGTGGGGGTGGGGGGTGGTTGGTTTTGCGTTTTGTCTTCTTTGGATGACTATCTGCTGCAAAGCTTTTGCGGTGGATGGTCCCCTGTGGGGGCTGATGCGGGATTGATTGCTTCTCGTTTTTATTGTGTGTTCATTTGTTTGTTGCCGGTAGATCCTGGTTTCCCTGTGATTTAGTCAGGTCAGAGTTGAAGAAATTCCTAAAATTGTGATTATTGCCCTCTGAATTTACTTACTCTATTTTTGGTCATTTGGTTTTATGCTTACTTTAAAAAAAATTATTTTTAGTTTTCTTTTGTGGGGGGGGGGGGTCCTCTCTCGATTAGTCTATCTACTTTGAGGACTCCTCCTTAGATAATCTTCCTAAATAGAAATTGTAGCGTCTATCATGTAATCTTTATTTTCATTGTTCTTCCTTTGTATGTAGATTTTGATTTTCATGTATTCAGAGTTATTTATTGTATTTGTAGTATTTGTATTGTATTTGGGATGATTGTCAAATGAAACTGGAACTGAAGGACTTTTATTTCATGGGTACTCTCAATAAAGAGGAATCACTTCCTTGAAGGTGGCATTTGATTCTTTTCTGGAAGAATCTCTTTTCCCTTACCTGCTGGATTTTCAGAGGAGTTATTTGCCCCTAGGCTCTGAGACTTTTCATCGCTAAAGATCTAGGGTCTAGACTATTTTGCTTAGATTTTCTAAATACTTCCACTCCCCTTCCATCAATAATGAAAGCTCTCTACTGTGTGAAATTTTTTCTTGCAAATTTTCCATTCTGACTGGTTTGCAAAAGCCAGTTCCATGCGCTTAGAGTTTTTTTCCAACATACAAAAGTTTCTTCCCTTGAAGTGTAATTTGGGAACCTTTATGACACAAAACTCTATCTTACCGGCATTAATGTGTTTCCAGCCCACTTCAAACATTTTAAGGAGGTGAGCAAAATTTTTATCAATTTTTAGGGGGCAAAGAACTCCTGGAAATCCAATAAGTAAGAAAAAGGAGATTTTTGGAAAAAAATTGAATTGTCCCTTCAAGGAAGTGATTTACCCCTTTATTGTAAGCAATGATGTGGTAAAAATCCTCATACATATTTTTCAAGGATTTTCATGACACTTTATCGTTGCCTATACACAGTTAAGTTAAACACATCATAAAGCAGAACAAGCAAGTGGAAGTAAACTTCTGATCCCAAGACAGGACAAAAAAGTTTTCCAATACTCAAATACAATATTTTGGTGATCTTAGTGTTTCTCATGAAATGAATATACTTTGAATGGCAGATGTTGATTGATCTGAAAGAAGGGCAACTTTCTGCAACATCTTTGCAATGTTTTCTTGTTACGGCTTTTCACAAACAGTCTGCCACAATTCATATGAACAGGAATTGAATGCCAAGCAAGTTTGAGAATCATAGTATTTTGGTTTGACCATTTTTTGTTATCACAGTATTTCCCAATTTTGGCATTTTTTATTTCACCATGTTGTTATTTTGTAATTTTGCAATTTGCCTTTTTCGCTATTTTGTAATTTTGCTATTTCATCATTTTGCTATTTTGCAATCTCATTATTTTACAATTTTTGCTCTTTCACTGAATACCGTTAACCCATTTTGATCTCATCTTACAATATTCAGAGCTACTGCTTATACATTCACTGAGATATGGCATGTTCACAGTTAGTGCCGTGCCTCTGAGCATTTGGCAACAAATTTGCCCAAGCCTGAGCATTGGTGCAAGCAGTTTTGTTGACCCATAGGTGGGCCAGGAGATGATTTGGGTAGAAATTGAACAAGGCATAATGTAATGAAATGATTGTGACAGATTTTTATCACTTTTTTAGATGAATTTCCCTTATCAATGCCTGGACCCTTTGATACATACAGTCTTGGCGCTTTTGAGACAAGCATAATTAGACTGAAGAATAACACTGGAGTTCATCACACAAATCTGTTCAAGAAACGACACATTCACACTGCACTACAAGTTGATACCACAATGAGAGACCTAGCTGCATTCCAATCATGTGGTTTGATGACTTCATTCACTAATCTTCTAGCCATTGCACAAGATCTTAGGCATCCGCAAGGTTTGCCCCTAACAGAACCCTTGAACTGCAACTGCATTGTCACTAATGGGACATCAATGCTTCTTATGGTTTACCAGCTGAATACAACTGAGCTGCATGATGATAGAGGCATCTGGAACAGAGCATGGTGCACAGACCTAATGCCACTTTACATGCCCAAGAAGGGGTTCCCAACTAAGACTCAATTTCATGAAATTGCAGACATTGATAAATTGGAAAATTTCAATGAAGACGTGATTGTTCAATTTTTGAAACTTTTGAGGAGATAAGTATCAAATTTTTGAATAAACTATCATGTGTTGTGTACTTTTGATATTGTCACCAAAGTGAAACTTCTTTATCTTTATTTATAGTTATCATTTGCAAATTTCTTTGATTTGTCAGTTTTAGCCAATTTCCAGTTCGATTTTTGTTTGGAAATGATTTGCAAATCAATCTTAGAATATTGCTGCTTTAAACTTTGAGATCATTCACCTTGCTACAATTGATCACAGGAGCTGATTATCAGCAGCCAATCAAAAAATTTTGTTTGAAATCAGTGAGTTGGCAAGCAAATTAGGGTACTGAACGAGGAACAGCCGAATATCGGCTAAAACCATGGGCGATGATGCACCGATTTTTTGGGAAAGGAAGGCAAAAGTTGCAAAATTTCTTACCCATTAGCTGCCTAGTTATCAAGTCTGCATAGCTGTTGGTCACTTTGAGTAGAAAAGATCAGCGTACAACCATTTGTACTTAATTTTTTGCCCTTCGTTTCGATTTTTGTCTGACTCTGTTTTGCTTAGGCCCACATGTGAATTGAAGTGCATAGTGCATACAGACAAAAATCGAAACGAAGGGCAATAAATTAAGGACAAATGGTTGTACGCTGATCGTTTCTACTCAAAGTGACCAACAGCTATGCAGACTTGATAACTACGTAGGCAGCTAATAGGTAAGAAATTTTGCAACTTTTGCCTTCCTTTCCCAAAAAATCGGTGCATCATCGCCCATGCTAAAACGATCCGATCGTGTTGATAATTGAATGGAAACTTTCGGCACTTTGTATTCTTTGCAAAAGGTCGGCGAAATGTTTTATCGGCTAAGTGCTTGTATTAAAGTGGTTTTATCGGATGTTATTCCACAACTATCGGCTTTTTAAACAATTTCACTTTGCCAAAATTTAACCTTTTAATTCGGATGGTCCTGCATGTTATTTATGACTTGTGTACCACCATGTACAAGGTGGCAAAACCAACATTAGTTCGCAGGTTTTTATCGATCTCGAGTTTTAATCTATTTTCAGACGAAACGCCACCACTTTTACTACTCCTACTCTCACGAGGAGCAATTCCTGAGCGGGGGGGGGGGCACTCTTAGATATGTCGGGGGAGATGTGGGTCAAATTTCGAAGTTTTTTCCATCGTTTTGTCTCAGAGTGGGTACTGCTTTCCAAAGCAAGTTACTTAGGGATTGTCATATGTTCAAGACGATTTTTACGAGAAACGACATGGTTATAAAACACCTGAAATGAATGGACCTTACAGTTGATCGTATAAACCACTCGTTGTAAATAACTACTTCGTCGCAATAGTTATGTAAAGAAGATAGGCTTTTGAAGAAGATTCTAGCTTAGTTCCATTCATTTAGCAGAAAATTGACATCTTTGGAGCAGTTTTCAAGACCTGAGAATTGGCATAGAAGACAATATTTTCTTACTGCGTGTCCCTGGACAAAGGATCATTGTTATCCCGATCATTAAGCAGCTTATGTCATCACTCGAAAATCGTTTTCCCTTTGTCGATCGCACTTCAAAAACGCGAGATATTTTGGACCAATTTTGATTTTGAAGGCACACAGTCGTGGTGCTGATTTGATAAACAACAACCAAGAAGAAAAGAATTAGACAAGGTTCAGTAATTTCACTGTACAATGAAATTCACGCAGATGATAACGATCTGATTCCCTTTATTCTAGAAACAAAGTATGATCCAAGAGCATTAAGGCTTGGTGATCACTCAAAGGCTAGAGCTTTGTTTTTGATTTCAACATCACACCTAGCCAATCACGACCACGACAGCCCGGTGGGTGCAGTGCAGTGCAGTCGTAAAATGTTCACCACTCTTGTCCATACCATTTCATAGAATACCCTTTTCTCTGACTTCTCAGCTGGCGAAAGACCCCTTTTCACGGAAAATTTTCTAAAGTTAGCCCCTTTTTAAATGAATATTAGTGAACCTTGAAGTGACTTTTACCGCACAAATACCAGTTCTGAGAGAAAGTTTTCGGATTGCTGCACTGTAGGGCCACTCACTTCACTGATATCTATTTACTGGAAAACAGCAAAATCTCGTAAAACGCAGGATAACAAACTTGGGCCAGGTGAAACTGACAATACTATGGTGTCTCGTGTCCAGTAGCATTTAACCGTTTTTGGGATATTTATAAAGAAAACTACCCCATTGTTTCTAGATGCTCGGTCCTAGGATTCTGCTTCCAATATAACCCTTTCTCAGAGAAATCATGGATGAGCTTGGTGTCGTATTTTCTTCAACATTGCGCCCACCGGGCACGACAGGGTGCCTTTAATAAGTTTTAGAGCAGGAACACCGCAATGCGACGAAGAACAACAGCAAATATGTGCGAAATTAAGAAACGAACAAGGTTGCATTTTGTCGTTATTGTCCGTCGGCAGTCGTTTGCGAATCTTGAAAGGTTCGTTGTTCGTCGCTGGTTGACTTGAGTTTGCATGTCCTGTTGCATACGTTCATTCATGTTTTCACCGTCGACTACGGGCAAGAGAACTAATCGGCTTTACCGACGGTTCTCGTTTTCTGCCACGGATTCAAATGCAAGGATTTGACTCAGGATTTCTTTTGAGAGGATTTATTTTGTCTGCATTCGCTAATCGCTTTGAATTGAGGTGTGAACCAAAGCATCTGATGCTATTATGTTACAGGATCTGTCCTTGTTCATCCTTGCACCAAGCCAATTATGTATCCTTTTACTGGGACACCTGGTACATGGATGGGTCATCTAAAATGTTTTTTGGTGCACATAGCCCCCCCCCTCCAAGTCATAGGCTAAGGCCCCTATCAAGGAGCAGTCGCCCGGAACACATCGTTTGGTTGTGAAAGCCTTTTTAAGTCGTAAACCAACTTCTGCAGTGCCCTTGGGGTGTTGAAGGTGATTTGAATAGAGATTCGACATTTGAATGATATGTTGCACCACAGAATAGATTTACAACTTTTCTTTCAATCTAATAATATCTCTATGGTTTTCAGTCCATATTTCGTCGTTCCTGTTTACTATTTCATTTCTATAAAGGTCATGTTTATTTTATTTCAGTTCTAGTAAAAGCTCTATTCATTTTGATTTTAGCAATCTCTGCAGAAAACAGGCTTAGTTTCCGTTTTAAGTTGAGCCAATTTCTCACCAAAATATGTCGCAGCAATAAAATAATGATAAAAATATGTAAGACCTATGAAAAAGATTAGTGAGGCTTTATTCATATTTAAGACCGTGAGAATCTTAACACAGGGACATACATCGAAACTTCAATGTCACTCTGACTGTCTAGGGCCTGGTTTCCGTATGATATATATATAACGCTCGGCGTTTGAAAAATTCCTGATCCTTCAATATCAAAAAAATAATGTTGAAAACTGTCTTGTTTTATCCCCGATATGTCAAATTAGGTTCAGTAATTTGCCCGGCTTTCATCGGTCATTCCTTCCCGTCGAAATAGGAGATTTTCTGCAGAAAGCCCCTTTCGAAAACCTGCAAACACGAGCGAAAACAGCAAGCAAAATTTCCCCTTGTTCTCCTTCCTTGCAATAATGACTCTTGGGTTTACCCATGTATTTTGTCCTCATGGGAGAATGAAATCCCCCTGAATAAGTTATTCACACTAGGAGGAAGACTTTTCATCCCGCCAAAACGAAATCACGTGCTAAAGCGTGCTGAAAGTCATCGCTACGAGGTAAACACATTAGGGACTTTTGCCTGTAGTTTTAACAAGTTTTTTAAGGTTTCTCAAAGGGACTCATTTTAGAAGATTGCCTACAGAATCTGAACGGAGAGACCGATTTCGGTAGAAAATGTTCTAAAAATAATTGAACATGTTAGCTATTTAATCAAGTATTGCATAATATCGTTGCTTATATATTCAGGGAACAGTAGCCTTTCAAACACTGGGCGTTTTTTCTGACTCACCCGGTAAATAGTCTCGTAGTCAATTACTTCTTTTTCAAATATTTATGTTCATTTTCATATGTTCATTTAGGTTCATTTATGTGTCCCTTTCAAAAATGTACCTTTTAAAAATGTGATAAGAATTTTAATACGAACCCCAGCACCATTTCTTTGGGGGCTTACCTGATTTTGACATTGCTGGAGGACAATAAAAATGCTGTTTTGAAGCAACCACTAATTTTCCCTTTTCTCTTCCATAAATCAGCAACCACTTATCAGATTGACGTTTACAAGGTCTAAAACTCTAATTTGAAGCTTGACCAATGCAACTTTGCGAAAACCGAGATAATTGACTCTACTTCCACAGCAGCCACACAAACTGGGCACAAAAATTTTTTGGAACATCCTGTATATTATGTAACTTAGATTCCGTACAAATTTATCTCAGATATTGTTGATTGCACATCGAGAACTTGCCTAGGCCAAAACGCCTAGACGAAAAATTTCCGTATTTAAAACGTTACCCTGGGTACCAGACTCTCTCTAAACGAAAATTGAGAATTTAGACAGTTTTCGTTTAGAGAGTCTGGTACCCAGGGTAAAAAACGTATAAAGGAATGGAAGGGTGATGAAAGCAACTGCCGATTATGCAAGACATTGTTAACACAGGTTGGGTTCTTGAATTAGCCTTGTTTGTATCTAAATTCGAAACTCGCCTGTAAATATGTAACATATGTGTATAGAGATCGCTTTTATGTTAGATTTGCTAGACTTATTGTTTTTTTTTTTGTTTTGTTTTAGTAGGCTTCAATTAGCAGTGATTTTGCTATTACTTTTAGCGCCTGCTTTAAAGAAATCAATAATAATGATGATAATAATAATGATAGTAATAAAAACGCCAAAGTTCTGAGCAACCTTGACTTGTAACCCCATTTCATTGATTTAAACACTGAATGAGCCAATAAAAACAACAAGGCATCTATATTCAAGTTCAAAGTTGAGGAATATTTTGAAGAAACTGATTGATAATTTATTCGATATTGATATCAGTTCTCGCTGGACTCAAACAAATCCAATTCTTCAGGTGGGGGTGGGGTACTCAGCGCATGTACATAGAGGGAGGTAAGTCCGATAATTTTGGGTAAGAATATTGCCAAAAATGACGTTTCGAATCAAAATTGTGGTTATGTTCATGATATTTTTGACATCAAACATTGTTGATCTGATATTTCTGGGTTCGCTTTAAGCAATCCTGACCTCTGTTTGCGTTGTTTCAAGATATTTCATGTTCACGTACAGGTGGTTTCTAAGTACAAATTAGCTGAAACTTTTGATTTGCAATTAAGCTGAAGTGATACTTTTGGGTTGCCTGAAAATCTGTTGAGCTGAATCTCACCCCCCCCCCCAATGCGTCCGTGCAGACTGCCCCCTTGGTCCAAGTCTAAATCATCAAACTCAGTTTCTTATCATCCTTTTTCTTCTTTCTTCTTACTTTTGTTATGCCTCAGGCATTTGTCCTTTTCAATCCACTTCTAATCATTTTCCGTAAAATCCAAAAATACCTCAGCCTTAATGGCATTTACAGATTTTAGAGACCAAAAATATCTGGACGTATCAAAATTAACTTGTTTTTAATTTGGAGATAATTCAAGGACAATTCTTGTTCATGTCTTGAAAGGTTCAACATTCGTCGTTTTATGAAAGATTTTGGGACCAATCGAGGATCCAATTAAATGGATATCTATGGTCAATAATCTTCATTCTGTGATGTGTGTTTTTAGTGTCATTGTTATTACAGATAATTTGGTTTCACTGGAGATGGGGACAACGGACAAATGTAGCAAATGCCTTGGACCCATAAAATCAACTTCAATTGAATTTTCAGAAAGTTTTAGTTATTTGGTTACCTGGTGTGCGATATTTTAAGGGCTCAATTGACCATTTTTGTTCGGTGTGGCTCGATGTGGTTTGTATGGAACCCAAATCTAATGAGAAAGAGAACGACCGAAAGTTCACTGCTGAAAGCTCTGTCAATTGCCGCTCTGTTCTTTCTGTTCCAGTAAGAAGGACACTTATTTGTTGATATGTAACTAACAGTCCCAATGGGCAAACAATGTATGTGTCCATCAAGGTATGACCATGGGAAATGTGGACACAATTTTGGTGTTGATCGTGTGTGTCCTCAATACCTGGCCTAAATTATGTGTAATGATTAAATGTATTTCGTTACCTTGCCTTCTTCAATTCACTGTTTATCTTCTCGTTCTTGTGTAGGAGCACAGCAGGCTGCTATCAAATCAACGGTTCCGCATGGGCCTAATGTTTTGAACTGCATTGCGATTCGAAAGCCGTGACCGTCGTTCGAGGGCCGCGTTGATCTGGGAACTAGTTCTCAGGTCAGATTACTAATTCTTTAAAATTTAACGTTTTCAAGTCAATTTGGCAAAGTGGCACTAATAAAAGGGTAACGGTTTTGGAACAGGCTTTACTTGCATAAACACCACTATCTGAAAGTTGATATAAAACTTTACCAGCCAATAGGGGGCCCAAAGTTAGGAAGCCGTACTGCTAAGTTCAACGTCATATTTCATGTCAGTGTTACAGAGAGCAGTCATGAGTCTATTTATTGCTTGGGCATGTAAAATTTATCATTCAAGAGTTTTCCTGGCGAAGGAGCATACTTGTAGTATGGGTGATTCAAGCTGCTATTTTGTTATTGCCACAGCTTGATGCTTTCGCGGTGAAAGGTCTCTGCTATGCTATGGAGGAGCTTCGCATGATACAGGGGTGGATCCAGTCCGAAGTTGAGGGAGGGGCAGCCTGCAGAGAGGGCGCCCAAAGTATGATTGAAAGTTAACGCGCTGAAGGCACGCGAAAATTGTTAGACTTCTTGTTATTTAGAACATTCTTTGGTTTTTTCTACTAAATAACGTCGTGATTTGTATGTTTGCCCCAAATTCTGATCGAAACAGGTAAAAAAAGAGTGTCTTTGGGTCACTATGAAGGGCGCACTACTCGCGAAAAGCTGAGTTTCCTTTGTGGAGGAGGGGGCAATTACCCCCAACTTAACCCCTTAAATCCGCCACTGGCAGGATGATATGGTTAATCCTCAGCAGCATAATACTGCCTAATCTGACTGATTATGTTTGCAACAAGTCCTCAAGTCTACAATTTGTGTGAAGGAACCTCCTCCACGGGTACTTATGAGGAAATATTTTATCCTCCGCAGAGTTAAGTACAAAGAGGGACCGCTTCTCTGTCATTAACCTCACGCACAGCCCCGTTATACCTTACGTTAGTGGTTAGACCCCACTTATCACATGTTTATCCCCATATGAAACGGCTCACCTTTCATGGTGTGTGATCGTTCAACTTGAGTCGATTTTTAAATAAACCAACCATAATCTTACTTCCGGGCTTTTATCTTATCACAGTTTACCATAGGAAGTATTCCCGCCAGTTTGAAACCACGGAGTTTTCTCAAAATGCGAAGCGCTTCGAAACTTTATCTTTTTGTTGACCCCCTGGATTCAACAAAAACGCATGCGCAGTAATGCTTCTCAACATAAAGATTAGTAATGCGCGCGCGCTATCGAGGGATCCGGGGACTGACTTACAACAACATGAGACTTCCGTTGTTAGTAACCCCAGCAAGAGTACAACTTTGAAGCAGTGACAATTTCAAATCGTTCAGCGCGCTGATGTTACACATTCGTTGCTTTACGATCACCCTTTGAAAGAGATCACAAGTTTACGAATCAGAGATTACTTTGCTGCAATTTATTTTGAAGAGCAAAGCTTTGCTGGTTGTGTTCTTCTGGCTGATACAGGGTTTTGGAATCATGAGTCTACAGATAAAGTAAATTTTGTTGTTAGTTGCTTCTCTCATTCAAACAATGTTAGAGATATTTCAAAGCAAGATTTATCTACTACTTCTCATTTGGATTAGTTTAATAACAACAGTGGAAAATGTGCCTTCAGTCAAAATCAAGAGCATGGTTGAGAAACAAGACATTACAGATTCCAAGACATTTATAAAAGACAGAAAACAAATTTTTGATTGCCTATCTTCTTTACCTACACCAGGGTGCACTGGAGTTTTGATCGATAAAAGATGGCTTCTTACATTGACAAGCTGTGCTGAGAACGTTACAAATCAACATGTTACTTTTCGATGTAAGAAAACTCCCATTATTGCAGTGCGTATTTTGGAGACCGTCACAAGGGGGCGTTTTGCTCTTCTGATGTTAGGAAATGCTGAAGAGTTGAGGAAAATCTCATGTTTCGAATTGCCGCAGGATTTTCACTCTAAGAACAAAAGAATGGAAATGTTTATGCCTGTTATTCCAAAACAAACAAGTACCACTTTAGTTGAGCCTTTATTTGTTTCGAAAACCGACGGATGCCCTTTGAAAAAGGACCAGATCACTGATGGCGAGCTATGTTTGATTTTCGAACAACCAATGTCACACAGGGCATGTCAGTTGGCAATAGGGGTGCCAGTGGCAGAAAATTCTGGGGGGAAACGCAGCACAGTTGTTGCTCTTTTGGAAAGAGGTGAATACTGCCAAAGAAAAAGACGCATGAAAAGATCAACACAAAGAGATTATGCAATTGGAAGGGAATTATCTCTGTCAGATGTGAAGTGGATTCGTAAAGTGCGAGCTGTCAGTGGTAAGATTAATTTTTCACTGTTGTTTGTCGCAAAATTCTGCTGCTCTCTGTCAAATATATCCTTGTTGATTGGAAAAACACAATTCATAGCTCGTTCAATAGTGGTTACTACGACCTCTTCACCCTCAAGCAACCTCTCAACAAGAGAGGGATGATAGGAGGGGGGTTGGTGCCGGTACCATCTCTGAAGGTACCAGTTTCCTTCATGGTCACCCAATTTTGGGGAAAAAAGGGATAACAGCTACTAATGAATATATCGTCGGTATGAGAAATTCTGAAAAGAAGGCTACATTAGTTCCTCGTAGAACCAATGAGCAGGACTTATTACACCTGAACAATTTACTGTCGCATTTGTCAGTGTTAAATTTGAAAATCTGTAGGAATTCCAAAAGCATCCATTGACAATTTGTACTTGGTATCGCCTCATATGGTCCGGTACCGGCACCCCTATTTTTGATAGCAGGTTCCATCATCTTTAGAGAATATTGTACCAGGTACCACCCTTTTGGTACCATGCCAGTACCACTACCATTCTCTCTATAAGCAGCTGCTTTTAAGAAGTTGAGCTCACTCAGATAAGATCAGTTAAAAAATTGAGAGCTCCAGGATTGGGGGAAAAGTTTATAAGCAACGATTGTTTTCGTCAAAGAAAGGCTTACGTAACATCCTTTTACATTATTTTCACTTATTCCCCTACATCAGATCGGAATTTGGGGTTTGGACCTGAAATTCTCGAAACAACGGTAATTTTTTCACCAGATTTTCCTTAGATTGGGACGGTGTGGCTGCAGTCAGCAAATTTTTTTAAATGGTTAGTTTTTCCATTTCATCAAAAGTGGGCACGAATGCAATATTTTTACAATTAGAAGTGAGTAGCCTTCTGAGAATCGACCGGCAGACCCCAGGCCATCCACAAGTCATTGGGGAATTAAGGCCTTGTCTTGGCTACCATCTGGCCTTTTATGTTAACCCCACAAAGTTCGCTACTGGATTTTGCAACACTTGGTGCAAATGCATTGAGGTATCATGTTGCCTTACTGAGGCGTTATGCACACCCTAGGAATCACGACTAACACACTGGGTATAGACTGTTAACCATCCGATCCTCATTGTGAGAGCCTTTCCTTAACCTCTCTAAGTCCCGAATAGACGCTTCCTACCGCTCGATAAACCTTCACAAATGTCGGCTAAACCCCTTCTCATCCAACTTGAATTCGTAGCTAAACCATTCTAAGACTTTCCAGAGTCTAATAAACCCTAGTTTAACCCTATTTATCCCTTGGTTACCCTAACTGACATTTTCAGTCCTCTCGTTTTAATTTGATTCAGTTTTGATTCAGATGTCAGTCTGATTATGTTGGAGTAAATGCGCATCAGAATGCAGAAGAATGGGATGGATAAAAGCGTTGAAATTTATCTTAGCCTTAGTTGAAGCATAGTTAACAAGGGTTTCAGGTTTTAACAGCGCCTTTGAAGATGTCGTCATCATCATCATTATCATCATCTTCATTATCATCATCATCATCATCATCATTAACCTCAATCATCATCATCATTATCATCATCATCATCTTCATCATCATCATCATCATCATCATCATCATCATCATCATCATCATCATCTTCATCATCATCATCATCACCATCATCATCACCATCATCATCACCACCACCACCATCATCATCATCATCATCATCATCATCATCATCATCATCATCATCATCATCATCATCATCATCATCATCATCATCATCATCATCATCATCATCATCATTTTCCTGCCCTTTTGACAAACTTAATGAACTCTACATGGCTGGGATGAAAAGTATGTAAGAAACATTTTGTAGGAAAGATGGCCGGCGTTGGTGTCCTGGTTGCTAAAATCTCTGGTTTCACCCTCCAAAACGAGCTGTCTTATCTTGATTTGGTCGCAGGTATAATTCACATAAAGAACAAATTATCTGAAATAAATCAAATTTTTGCTGACTTGTAAACAGTGGAGCTGTTTTTGGCTCATTCGGCACGTATGTACAGAAACCAAAAACAGAAAGACCCATGGCAAACTGCCAAAACAACTCAAAACTGTGGTAAAAATTGAAGAACATTGTTTATATTTGACATTGCGATTATAAAAATATTTTCTCGATCATGATCTCGTCGAGCCTTGCAAGAATTTTTTTCCCTGATAACAATGTTACCTCTTTGTATTTTCCACAAAAATCACTCTCCTAATCTAACTACTTAATTGCTTTGAGTAGCTCTGGGTGACACACATTACCGGGTGGCCCAGCCAAAAGTTGTGCCTTCCAGAGACAAAGTCATCACAACTCTAATTTCATTCTATACTTTCTCAGACCATGGGCGATAGGACACCCAGTATGTATCAGTTTGAAATTTATATCAGAAGCGAGCCACCTTACCTTATTGTGTTTTTGTGTTTTGAAATTATTTTTACTTGGTATGCAACCACCTTTCACTGTTTCGTAATTTTGCAAATTTTCGATTGTGAGCCACCTTAAGTGCAGGGCTATTGCGAATAAAATTTCTATTAATGCTATTAATGCTATTAAGATTTTCAATACATGTTCTAAAAGGTACAAAATGTTCTCATATAAATACACAACACTGCTTAACCCTTTAAACGATTTAACAAAAATTCTAGTACTATGCTAGATCCTAGACTGATGACGATGAGTCTCTTGTTGCGCTGTGCTCTTTGACTTGATGACGGCGCTTCAGGCAATAGAGACTAATACCCTATTGCCACTGCAACTTGAGCCAGTTTAAACTAAACCAGGTTATCGAATGAAGCCTTCTAATTGGGCAATCCAACGAATCCAGTGTATTTGATTGGTTGAAATCTAACCTAGTTTAAGTAAAGCTGGTTTAACTGTGTCAGTGTGAATGCAGTATAATAGTATTACTCTGAACAACTTAGCCCTATTTAGACCCAAACTTCGCATCCTCAGTGCCAATCAGATTGCGAGATTTGGCAGAGAACATTGATGTCGAATTCTCGATTCGACTGATGCAGTTGACTAGATTTTGAACAAAGTTGCTGCAGCAGGTGCTTGAAGTTTTCTCTGGTCTGTTTTGGTCTTAAAAACATGGAAAATGTAGCTTTGAAAGACTCATTTAGACTTACCAGGTAAACTGAATTTCCGTCTTAAGATTTGTACCAACTTTCGTTGGTTAAATGTCTGCTTAACCATGGAGCACCGCGGACACCTTTAATTTGAACGAAATGTTTATACGATACTACGACCTTGATTTTTGGCCAATGGAATTTTTATTCGATACTACTACCTTAACTGCGAGCAAAGAGAGCTGCCTCTCCGGAGGAGTGCTGCGAGCGCAGCGAGCTACCTCTCCGGAGGAGCGAGTGAGCTCGCTCCTCCGGAGAGGCTGCTCTCTTTGCTCGCTGTTAAGGTAGTAGCATTGACCAAAAATCAAGGTAGTGGTATCGAATAAACATTTCGTTCAAATTAAAAAGGTGTCTGCGGTGCTCCATAGCTTAACGTGGTTTTCATCGTATTTTCTTTCCGAGGAGTCACCGTTGAACAGAGCTACAGCAGTCGCTCGATCCTCACTCGAACGATCGAATCATGATCGAATGCAGGAGATAGGGCCGGGTTTTTCACTGTTTCATCGTGAGTCTCTCTTGAGCAAGGTTTACCGCAGGGATACAAGGGACTCATCGTCATAAGTCTAGCTAGAACCCTTTCTTTGAAAATTTTACTTTCTTTTTAATTTTGTCCTTTCTCTGCCATAAATCAGCAACTGCTTGTCAGATTAACTCAAACAAAGTCTCCAACTCTAAGTTGAAGCCTGACCTTTGAAGTCTTGCTCCAAGTCTATTCCGTGGTATATCAGCATTAAGGAACATAGGTACTTCTGCGGGGGCGTAAACAACGAAAAGGACGCTGCGAATGAAAAGCGAAGGAGAATTCGTTTCCTTCTCTTTCGCTTTTCCTTCGCACCGTCCTTTTCGTAGTTGACGCCCCCGCAGAAGTAACTACCACGGAATAGACTTGGAGCAAGTCTAGACCTTTGCAACTGTGTAAAAACCGAGAAACGTGAACATACAGCTCCTCCACAACAGCCACACAAACGTGGCGTAATTTTTTTGGGACATCCTGTAGATGTAAAGTCAGCCTGCGGTTTTCTTATATGTGAGCTTCTTATATGCAGGTTTTCCTGTTCAGCTACGGACTTCGAAAGGCTCTGAAGGTTCTTTCATACCGAAAAGGAAACTCAGTGAGAAAACTCTTCAAACCTGTTGGTCTTGAGAGCGTGCTGTTGTGTCTGCAATCGCGGACAAAACTCTTGAGACAATTTGCTTTTGGGGGGGGGGATTTCACATTGAGCACAGACGTAGGAACAGGAGGAGCGCTGGGGGCACGTACCCCACCCACGATGTTGCAATAAACTAAGAAGTGCCCTTTTTGTATTAAGAAAATGACCCTTTTTTCTTAAGAAAAAACTGCTTTCGAAGTGTCGTGCCCCCCCAAGTTTGAAATGCTTCCTTTGTCCCCGACGTTGAGATACCCCTGCCCTCCTTTGCAATGTTTTAAGCTGATGGAAGTGCCATTGATGATGTCACAAGTATATGTTATTCAGTCAATCAACATTGCAATGGGGGGAGGTTGTTGCAGCATCAGCAGTGGAAGGCCGTAGTTTGCAAGCAGGAAGTTTCTAGCTGAGATATGATGAGAGGCAATGTCTTTGTCCAATAAGGGCCTGTTGACGGGGGCTGTTTTATTTGATTTTCTCTTCCAAATAAGGCATTTGAAACGTTATTGACTATTTAGAATTTTTTCCTCAAAACAGCAAATATCCGCGAGCATTTACAAAAGGGGCAAAACGCTCTTAAAGGACAAGTCCGGGGTTGATAAAATTATTGTTAACAAGCAACTTTACCGAATGCTGAACACCAGTCGTGAGTTCTTTCCAGGTTTTGATGCCTCCAACTTTCAAAAATTGGTTTATGAATCTTCGTAAGTTAGGCCTTATATCGTCGCGATTTTGTATTTTTTACTAGTGTGCGAAGGCGCGATAAGGAGGCGAGCAATGTGAATGGTATAAGGAATAGAATAATATATCAACACATTTGGCAGTCTTGTTCAGGTCAACATATCATAGAAAATGACGTCATTTCGCACTTCGTAAGAGATTGAAATATTATAACATTAGGACCACGACGAACATCATTTTGAGAGTCATTTCAGAAAAGACAAACGTAGTTAAATCGACATTTCCAGTTGGTTAAGACGACATTTCCATTAGCAAAAAATTAATTAATTAAGACATGTTCAGGACGTTTCGAGACGAGCTTGTCTCATCTTCAGCTAAATCAAAGTTACACGTGTGAGGTTTTTATAGTGATAACTATTCTAGAGAAAATGCATAATAAATTATCAATCATACGATATCTAAATAAGGAAAGTCCATTGAAGTTAAACCAAATAAGAAAGTCCAGTGAGATTAAAAAAGATACAACGGTATAGAGGAGTTCTGTTGATTGAGTGTCGGGCGGTCCCTCAAGATTAGAAGGCTCTCGTGTATCAACAAATCAAAATTGTTGTTGGCTTTGTCCAAAATACAAAAATCATCAAAAGACGCGGCATGCCCAGTTTCATTAATATGGTCCCTAATGGATGAAGAAGCACTTTGATGAAGAAGCAGATTGAAATATGTAGTTTCGCAGATTAAAAGAGAAAAAAATTGAAAAATTACCATACAACATTCACAACAATGTAATCTCTTGAATAATCAACGATTATACCAATCTTAGACTTGTCCTTTAAAATTCCTTTTATCAGGTAATGATTTCCAACTAAAGCCCTGGTTAAACGCATCCAACATTTCATCCAGCATGCTGAAAACTAATGTTGGATGAAATGATGGATGCGTTAAACTGCTTGATCCAACATTTTGTCCAGCAGTCCATTTGTGGGTATGGTCGTTACGCTTTAAAAAGTTGATATTTTGTCACCAGAGCACCATTTTCAATCTTGTTCAGTATTGTGCATTCCAAATCAACAATTCATATTTTTAGGTTGCTCTAGAAATATTTTTAATCATTCGAAACAGTCGCTGCGAAGGCGAATGACGATGATGGACTTTGCCAGCAATGTT
The DNA here is from genome assembly GCA_964019985.1 of Aurelia sp. 4 Dawson et al 2005. Classification (NCBI taxonomy): domain Eukaryota; kingdom Metazoa; phylum Cnidaria; class Scyphozoa; order Semaeostomeae; family Ulmaridae; genus Aurelia; species Aurelia sp. 4 Dawson et al 2005. Next base: position 5,716,971 of record OZ026499.1, on the reverse strand, counting down.
GGATGAAATGTCGGATGAATCGTTAGATGCGTTTGACCATCCCCCCCCCCCCCTCATCAACATTTACAAACTTTGCAATGTTTTTGAAGTAAATGCTGGATGAAATGTTGGATGCGTTTGACCAAGGCTTAACATAGACATTGACATAGGCATGCCATAAGCAGTTACATTGTAGTCTTGAGAAGTGATGAGACAGGGCCCTCTTGAGATACGAGATTTCACAGGGAGGAGAGACTCGATCATATAAATGTCAAATTCAGAGGCCATTGTAGTTCCTACTCTATTTATAAGATTATTGCTGTGACCTGATCGATCCTAACCGAATTCACAAATTGAATCATTTCCCACAATCCAGTGATGGTTTTACACAACCTTTTCAGAGCTGATTTCACACAAGGCAAGAGTGTCGCTTCACGAAGGTCGAATGTTGACGAGGTTTTATTCCAATAAAAGCCAAAGCAATCGACTAAAGATATTTTCTGATCTTTGTCCTAAAGAAAGAAACGTAGACTTACTGTCTGGAGAGAAATTTGATCCTAAGGCAAGAAATTAGAGAAGGAAAAATGGTACAAAATTGAGGTGCGAACTGGGACCAATAAACGTCCAAGGGCGGTGCCACGGGGTGGCCTGGGGTGGTCATGTCCACTCCACTTTCATCACGTCGGTAGTCATTCCTGATAAGCAAAAACAACATAACAATCGTTAGGTATACCTTCTGGCCATCAATTCTAGCTCTTTTGCATCTCACTTTTTCTGAGCTAGCTCCGCCCCTGTAAACGTCCATCAGATATGTACGTATCTGCTTCCCATATCCATTCGGTAACATTCCAGTCTGTGGCTTCTTATGTACAAGTTTTTTGTTGTTGTTATAAAGGATCTTCAGGAAGAGTCATGTATCGGTAGAAGTGTTTACTGAACTGATTGTGGTCGGCCTAAGGCTAATTTTAGCAATAATGACTTGCAGAGACTAAGAATGCATTTGCAGATGCTCGACATATACTCTGAAACACATGTTAAAGGTTCTTTTGAGAAGTTTGGGGAGTAGCGAGTTTATAAAAAGTTAGCCCAAGCTTAAAGCTTTTGAATCTGCTAGATTCTAAAACTGTTAATTTGCTCGAAAAATATTTCCTAGCAGCGTTAGGGCTTGGATATTTGAGCAAAAGTTAGTGCAAATTGTTTCTGACAAAAAGGACAAGGACCATCGTCAAAGAACTTTCGTTGTTCCCCAAAATAGAAAAGATGGTGTCGTGTCTTAGACTACGTTTCGCATAATTATTATAACGGCGAAGAATTTGACAGTATTAAAATTCTAGCTAATGTACACACGATCTCGGTGCAATTTTAAAGTGACGAAAGATTCGACGATACCAATCATTTTGTAATCTCTGCGACAGATTGGCCGGACTTTGATGACAACAAAGTTTCTAAGGCCCAAAAATCAAGAACCTTGCTTCGAAAGCGTTGAAAAATGTTTCTTGCTCACAATCTTGACCCCAGAGTGAGTTCGTTGCTATACCTTTACTCTGGGAAATAGGAGGCCGTTCTGAAATTTGGTTGGCTATTGAAAACAATAGTGATCATTCCTAATTATTCGAATAACAACAATGTAATCTCGTCACTAAGCAACAAGCATTTACAATGTTGCTTTTTTGTTTGCAATCGAGGTTGAATGAGTAGCCTTACCTCGCCAACCGTAAAATCCATAATGGCTGCTAATACGCCAATTTTCTAGGCGTCATTGGCCCAAGTCTTCAAGGGTGTTCATTCAGTTTCATGATCAACCAGGACGTAAGAACACCCTGGGGACGAAGTAGCGGTTTTATCGTTTGTTGGTATTCATACGAAACCATTTTTAGATTGCGCAAGTTAGACTTCCGATCTTTTTCATTTGAACGCAGTTTACAAAATCTTTGCAAACTGCCACAGATAAAGACACAGGGCTATGGGCAAGAATCACTGTCATTTAGAGCGAGTCTACTCTGGAATACCCTAGATGATAGTGTCAAAAATGAGCCAACACTTTCGGCTTTCAAAAGGAGGATCAAAGACTGGGCTGGTGATAATTGCACCTGCAAGATATGCCGCTAATTTTTGTATAATGTATATTTCTTTGTAAATAGTTGGTTTTAATTAGTATTTTTATGATTACTATTGTAAATACCAACTTTAAATATGGATTAAAAATCAAATCAAACGGGTGGCCTATCCATAAACAATTTCATGCCATTTGCAAATTCTGATGGTATCGTGCGAACGCAGTCTGGCAGAAAATTGTACTGTGATTTGTACTGTTTTATTCTCTGTCCACAGCTGGTTCTCAACTCTTCTTTTTGTGACTCATTTCCTCTAATTTCATGTCAATCTCCGTTGAAAAACGTTACATGTCTCTTTCCAGATGACCCAGTTTGTGCACCAAGTGGCCATAAAGTTCTCGATGACAATCAACGACAAATATCATCCTCAGTTCTTGGTCAAAGTTTGTTTGGGAACTCACTCTGTGATGGTTATCTTCAGGAGGACTGGTACCGATTTGAAGTTAATGGAAAACCAGTTGAAGCAGCGACCCATTGTCCGCCTTTGTTCTCGTGTGGCACACGTGACCCGGTTTGGATTGTTATGCAAAGAAGGCCTGGTATTGGTAAGCTGTCACCTTATTTCTTATTTTTGGCTTTCTTTTGGTTTTTTATAACAATTAATGTCACAATTAATTTGCTTGCTAAAGACCCCAAAGATGCTTAATTTAGAGACCTCTTGCAAGAGAAGGAAGGTTCGTGTTTTCATTTCATTTCAATTTTAGTGATTTTACCTTGAGGCTGAAGGACAGGAATACAGGATCACTTTTTATTTCCTCGTGAAAAGTTCGTCACTGGAGGGTGCTAGACAGAAGGAATGGTTAGGTTACGCCATAGCTTAGGCAAATTAGAAAGAGAGAAATTTTACAGGTTACCATGATTTGGATAGGACAAATATTCATTAATGGCTGAATTTATTGGATGGACTGATTTAATGGAGTAACAGATGCTGGTATATAAATGGAAGGTCATTCGTTTCATCGGAAAAAGAAGTGGCCCCAACCACCATCCTTGAATAATTCCTTTTCGATTATTTTCAATTTTCGACGTGTGCCTATTGACCTTACAACGTTGGCTCCATCTACTAAGACAAGTTGAACCTTTCAGTTCTTACCCCTTGTGTCATAATGGGATAATTTTTCCAACAGGATGCTGTGGTCTCGTATAAGCCAAACGTGTTTTTTATGTCGTGTCGATGAAAACGACTGTATTGACATTTTCCCAGCCGATGTCTATGTACCGATCATTTGTGGTCTCGTATGAGTCAAAAGTGTTTTTATGTCGTGTCGATGAAAACGACTGTATTGACATTGTCCCTGCCGATGTCTATGTACCGATCATTTGTACCTTAGAGAAAACATGTGACATGTGAGAAAAGGATGTAATGATCCGAAACCAAATCTGTGCAAGTGAAGCAGCTCATTTGGGACAAATGCTTTTTTTGCGGACACAGGTGTCAAGAAAATAGATGTTGAATTGGATTTTATTTTTACAACTGATTGCTGGTTGGTTTTCTAAACAATAGTGATAGAAATCCTATCATCTGACTTGAAAATGCAGAATTCGAACGTGATTCGACCAATTCGCCCTTGCTTGGGAGTGTCAACATGACTTAAATATGGCCTAAACCTGAAGCAAGGGCTTTCAAGCAAAATAGTCTCATGGTTACCAATATTTGGGGGCTGCCGCCCCAAAGCCTCCGCTTATTCAGTAGATATATTCAGATCTCAGTACTGACGCATTTTTCCATTAAAAATCAGTGCAAAACTCAAACCGGGAGAAGTGCTGCAAGTGTGTCGGCTAGAGTGCAAACTAGCTACTTGATTTAATCCAATTATTGAAAGACTCAAGAAGAGCATTTGGCTCAAATCTTTGCAAAATTTGAAATTATCCACCTAAAATTCTGTTGCCTTATTCTTTCAAGTGAATTGATCAAAGGGAGCTTTTCATGTGATTTACCAAAATCTTGGAGGGAGCATTTGTGATATCACCATAGATTTCAGCGTTACAGCATCTAGAAGCGTTGTGAGATTTTGTTTCCAAAATCTTTCTGTAGATCCCGTATCTTGTACGATAGGTTTTACTACGGTAATTTGTTTTGGTGACCATTCTTTTTTAAGACATACGCAATAACTTAATTTTAAAACTAAACATTATTTCGCTGCCCATCGGCAGCGTCATCAGGGAGTTAATGATTCGAATCGATAGCTTGCCAGTTAGTGATTAAGTTCGATTCGATTGATCTTTGATCGAGTTTATATGAATTTAGACCCAGAAATAGACCTTTTAGCTATTCTACGAAAGAGCCTGGATCAAGCGTTATTTTTATACATTTTTATACACGAGCTTCGACTGAGGGGCGTTAGAGCTTCTGTCACTATTGTACAGATTCGAAATTTTACAAAATGTAATGAAATATCGTTCGATCCAGATTCTTTTTTAGAATCGCTAAAAGGTCTATTTGGCAAATGCTGGAGAGGGGTTGCTATGGCATGCAAGATTGCTCATTCCATTCTGGTCCATGATTTACTTGCTACTGAAATTAAAATTCATTTCTGAAACTGACAATGGCTGTAAATTTGAATTTCATTGCCAAATAATTCATTGACCAGAATGGAACGTCTCTTGCTCGATTTCTACACAAACTCCTGAACAGGCATTTTTCATTTTTTTTGTTTGTAGTCTTAAAGATGAGCGATTTTGCCAAACAAAATTCTCCCATCTAAGTTGACCTTTGACTGATAGATTAACATTGCAGTTTTGAATCTCGGTCTCATACTTTTTATTCCACAGCCCACCATACACGTAAGAGAGCGCATGGCCGAGTGGTTAAGGCGACTGACTCGTAAACTAAGGGTCAGAACGGCCGAGGTTCGAATCCCGCACTGGACAGTTTGGTCGCTGTCTGTAACTCTAGCCCTGGTCGACCAGAGCCATGTGAGGGAAATCTGGTAGCTGCGGCGGGTAGCTGCGGCGGGTAGCTGTGGCGGACTGATGGTAAAACATCCGTGGCCCCTGCTGGAAATAAGTCTCTCAGACTTTCGCAGGCTAGCCACGTTAAATATGAATACCTACCTACCTGAACTTGTTTTAACTCACCCGGTAGAGCAATAACATTTTGCACATTTCACTTTCAATCTTGCAAAGATTCGAATCCAATGCTCTCAAGAAGTTAATTTGGTCTGACATTAAGCTCAGTTGCAGAAGACTTAAGATAGACTGCATTTTCGGAACTAGCCTCTCAACAGTCCTTATCTGGGAGCTGCGGAGGAGGGAAAGATCGCTTTCCTTTCGTCTTATCATGAGCGTTAGGACACCCAGTGTGTAGCTGTTTGAAATATGTATCAGAAGTGAGCCACCTTAGTTTATTGTATTTTTGTGTTATGAACTTATTTTTACTTGGTATACAACCACCTTTCACTGTTTCGTAGTTTAGAAATTTTTCGGTAGTGAGCCACCTTAAGTGAAGAGCCATCTTAATCGTTAATTCGCTCTTTTTATTATTCTTGTTACTGTTGCTTGTATATTTTTTTGTTTCCTCCATCTAATTTACTAATATGTAATGAATTATTGAGTGGTTCTTTTTTCTTTTCTTTTCTTCGTTTATTTAGTTTATGTAGATCTCTAGTATTACAAGTATTGCCATGCCTCATAATAGGTAGTGAATTTGATTTGAAAAAAAAGTAAAAAATAAATTATCTCATTACTTGTTATTTAATGGGCAGTTCGAGAATCTCAAGAATACTGTCCGAACTGCCCATGCATTTACTTTGAACATACAGTAACAGTTGGTCACATAACACCTCTTCATTCACTTTACGTCTGCAGGTGAGCAAATTGTTACCGATGGATGCAAGACAATTGAATTTCGTGGCAAGATGATTTGTTGCGCGTGGAAGCTTGAAGTAGTTATAAAGAACTGTGGTGAATTTTTGGTCTACCGTTTAGGCCCAACTGGATTTTGCCCCTCGGCATATTGTGTAAAAGGTACGTTGATAAAGCCTGAGTTGTAAATCTTTAAATCGGTGTGAAAAGGTTGGTGTGAAATTTATGACCTACTTCCTATGATTTAATGGCTTGAAAAAAGCTTTAGATAATTATGATGCGCATACTAACCGGTTTTGTGTTGTACAGGAATATATAAAGCGCGAGGTCGAGGTCTGTGCATTAAAACCGAGGGCTTGGAAGCTGTGCACATAAATACGAAATCGTTCTTTGCTCGCAAAAGGAATTTCATGTGTTTTCAATGAACCATGCAAACTTCAATACATTAAGGCTCCGCATTTAAGAAACCACCTTAAAGAAACTTTTAGGCTACTGAGAAATGATAAGCCCCCCTTCTTAAAAGAAACTCTTGAGCCTCATACCCAAAAAAGTTTCTGGTATTCTGATTGACGCTAAGTTCTTGTCTGTTGGTCTGCGAGCATTCCATTTCATGCAAGGTTGATAAGAAATTGCTACCAAAGATATCTCGGATTTTAACAGATATTTACCTAAATTTTATTGATGTTCTTGACTATCATTGATAACATACACATATGGCTAAATATGACTAATACATCTATAAATAGACCCATTCTGCTGTAACTTATTATTCTGGGATTTTCCAGAAAAGAAATTAGAAACCGTAGAAACTTGAGCCTAAACATTGACAAGTATCATAGATATAAGGAACAGTTTAGGCTAAGGTGTGAAAAAGTGGTTTCTTAATTGCCGGGCCTTCCGCCTTACTGTAAATCACTCCTTGGGGCACCATAGAATATTTTTATCTTTAATAATCGATCCATTTTAATCAAAATTTAGAAGATTGTGTATCAGCAGCAACCATTTTCAATTTGCCCCCTAATTGCTTTAATCGTAGACAGAACGCTGGTAAACCTTAATTGCATTTAATTTGTTATTGTTGGATTGTGGACAAATCCTGGTTTCCTAAATTTTATACTTTAATCGTTTTGACCGGTAACCACGGGTCAATCTCTATTAAATTTTGGTCCAGTCAATATACCATTGGTCTGTGGTTTGCAAATTAGATGTTTCCGAATGAAAAGAGTCCCAATGCAATTTCACTCCGTAATCAATAATGTCTTTATGTTGAAAGTTTGCGTGATTTTTATGAACGAATCTTTGTTAGTACATCTGATCTCTCTCACTTTATCTCTATGTCTCGATTTGCCCTGTCCTGTCAAGACGTGGGGGATCATGTCTATCCCCAGCCTCCTTTCCAGCAGTTCTTCCTCTTTCATACCCAGATTTGTTCTTATTCGTCAAGTACTTCATCCGTGGTCTGCTTCTACCTTCCTTCCCGTCACCTCTGCTTTTCTTCCCTTCAATGCTCCCTATGAGCTTTAAATTCTTAAGACCTTCTTGTCTCATTACATGTCAACAAGCTTCAACTGCCTCTTCTCTCTGTTGGGAGCAGTTTTCTTTCACTTTTTATCTTTCTTAGAACTTTTTCATTTGTAACGATCGCTGAGAAAGGATGCCTTACCATGCGCAGGTAAAATCACATTTCAGTTGCTTCAAGTTCACTTCGCGTATGTTATGTGCTGAATTTCTCCTTTATACATTGGCCTTTACTGTCGTTGTCCATCTCTATCTCGAAACTAGTCCTCACTTTTCTCATTCCTTTCCAGTTCCGTCTCTCCAGTAGCCAAGTCGATGGCATACTTTTAGTTTACAAAGTCTATGCATTAAAAACGCAAGCGCACGCATCAAGGCAACCCAGACAAATTCGTTGCGCTTACAGCAATGAATTTTAGAAAGTACTGTTCAAACTTTATTCATGATCAAGTACAGATGTCCAATGAATTTACATGCCCAATAAAATTTTGAATCTATTTTTTCCGCTTCCAGTAACTCCCATAGCTTCTCCGTTTTCTGTTGCCTTTGTATTGTTAAAAGCATCGTTTCTGGTTTACTAAGAAAATAAGAAGGGTGAATTTGTTGTCTTGTTGATCATTTGGAAATGGATGTATCCTTTCAATAATGCTGTTACTGCCTATTTTCTAACTTAGAAAATAAGTTATTGTTTCTATTCCAGACTTACTGACTGTTTGGTGCCTCTTGTTGCCTATGTCACCAGAAATATGTCACTCGAGAAATCAATTGTTAGAAAAGGATAAAAGGATTATTCCCTAATTTTGAGAAGGGCAAGGTCCGCCTTCCCTTTCAAGGTTTAAGAAGCGGTGTTTATTGTGTGTTGCCTTGAGTGTTACCGACATGTGATTTTGGCCTTTCGTTCGTTCGTCTGGTGTTAAAGCAGCCTGTGTTATTGTTAATGTGTTCTTCGCACAAACTGAACTGACGAGGATGCGACGAAACGCGTTTTTGGTTATTCAATATTGTTCTTTGTTACAGTTATTAACCTATTCCTCTCCTTTCAGGTTTTAAGTTAAATTCCTTTTTCTCCTGCAGGGAGTTACAGTTTTCTCTCTAGTTGCAGGTTTATTCTGGTTGCTGTTCCTTCACGGGACTTAACAGTTTTCTCGCTACATACAGGGTGTCTCAAAAAAATTGTTCGACGTTTGATTAAATACTAAAAAATAACGATACTCTGAATGCAGCCTTGGTCAAGCCAACCTTTTCCTGAGATTTAAAATTAATTTTTGGCACAAGAATCTTGCAAATCTGCTAAAAATCCATGGAATTACAAGCATTTGAAGTTCAAGTTTGTGCGAAAGCTGAAACCAGAGGCATCGAAATGGCATTTTTGGTAAAAGCCCCATAGGCCGTCGTTTCTCTTATTTCTCAATTGTTTCAGGGCTAACCAAGTGGCATTCAAACAGGTTTTCGATAACCTAACTGTCAAGCATACGGATGCTTTGAGGAAATAAATTCAGTCTCCCGCCGATTTCGTTTTGAACCACTGTTTTTGGACTCACTCAATGTTAAAGAAATTTTGAGAATGATCGCCAGAAATAATTTACTTTAGAAGTCCTGTTTGGTTTGCTCTGATATCAACGAGAGTTATGACATTGGATAAGCTTCTCTTACCTCTGTCTTCGAGCTTTTTGCAATACCAGTAATCTGGGGGGGGGGTAGGGTCTCTGGTTTCGGCTATCGCATATTTTTGATATTCGAGAGCTCGTAACTCAGTGAACTTTCAACCGATTTGCACGATTTTAGTCTCTAAAATTATTTCATAATCTTAGGAACAGGTTTATCTTTCTTTGAGCCTGTTCATGTCGTCCTTATCTTCAATATTTTATCAAACGTCGAACAATTTTTTTGAGACACCCGGTATTACGCTGTCTTGCTGCGTTAATTGGTTTGGTACAATGAACCTGTTATTCAAGGCTATCTTCAAATTTTGTACCTCAAATCATTAGTTTAGTTAATAATAATGTCCTATTTGCAATGTCTCTTTTCAGATACTGAATCATTACTACTAAGAAAGGCGCACCTGAAAAAGGATGTTGCAGCAGTTTCAAGAAATTCTGTCTTTGCAGATCAAATAGGGCCTGTTCGGCCAGGTATTTTGATTATTACATTTTCTTATTTACTTTCTGTATCCTGGCCTAAATAGCTGAAGATTTCAAAGAATGATAAGAGAATTGAACGGTCTTTATCCCTCTACGCGTTGAATTCACGCTTACTTTTTCGAAAATTTTTATTTTTCCAAATGACTACCACCGTTGAATGATGAAAGATCCTGTTTAAATTTGTTTGATATTTCATTTCATTTTGAAGTTCTCCACTGATTTCAGATATTGATTGATAACGTCATTTTCTTTGCAAATTACTAGGATACTGCAAGGAAATATAGCAGTATCCCCCGGCCGGGGGGGGGGATAACTCTTTAGGGTGTCTTGATCAAATACACTTACTTGGTTAGAATTTTGGATCGTTGTCCCAATTTTAGGGTATATATTGTCAATGGCCTGTGAATTTTGGGGTATCGTTTTCGCAAAAATTGGTAAGCTTTAGGGTGTAATTTCGAACATCAGATTTCACACCACCATCATCCGCCTATTGAAGTTACCCCCTCCCCCGGGGGGGGGGCTGTATCTTATCTTTGGAACAGGGAGCGCCTCGGCGCTCCCTGCTTTGGAAGGTCGCTTCTTGATCCGATTTGTCTTTGGAATCACAGTCCACCTTGTGTACTTTCTTCAACTTGTGCAAACAAAATGACACCATTAGCCGATCGTACAAAATGGTGGATCGCTCTAAAACAAAACAAGGTATCACAAACATTCTAATGAAAGTTTGCTTCATTCAGTAGTGCTATTCACTGGCATCAATAAGAATTTTTATTTCAGATCACCTTTAAGATCTTCAGCAAACAATTTTGCAGAGAGAAGCCATTTGAATTGAATGAATATGCATAGCTAACGATTGTAATGGTAATACATCGCCAGACATCTTCCTCCCGGGGGGGGGCTACATGACTTGTGGATGGACGGGGCTCTGCCGCTCGATTTTCAGAAAGCTACCCTCTTCTAATTACCAGAAGTTGCCGTCATACCAAATTGTATGATGAATTTTTTGGCGGAAAAGTACCCATTTTTGACAATTTTTGCCAATTTTTGAAGAACCCGCCCATATTTAAGGAAAATCTGCCGAAAAGGGAACCCTTGTTTAGAGAATTTTCGACCCGAAAACCCACCCATATGGGCGGCACATACCCATACCCCAACATTTTATGTACCCCCCCCCCTCCACGAGGAGAGTGCCGTGTTGGTAATTAGACTTTTGAAAATTCATTGCTGCAACAGTGCTTGATGGATTAGATGAATCGAACTTTCCTTGGCAGGACAGAGCAGAAAATGTGTGCTTTTCGAAATGATAAATCAAGAGTTTTTGGCCCAAGGAAGAAAATATCAAGTATTGATTAAATTCGGGATCTGTTGCAGGGAGCTAGAGGGCAGAAAATGTTATGTCCCCCCCCCCCCGGGAGAAGCCTTCGAAGTTACTAGCAAAAAGTCTTAGTTTTTATGATGTATATCCAATATAACAAGTTTACAATAACAAAATTACCTACGACACTGCCTACGAACTACTATAAGACACTACACTACGGTGCCAGGAGGAACAATATACCATGACTGCCCCGTGGCATTTAACATGGACCTAATTAATGCAACTGAATATCAAATACAAAGTGCTAAATATAAAGAAGGAAATACTTGTTTACGAATAAATACCGGGTGAGCCAGGAAAAATTTCCCACTTTTGAAAATTCATAACACCAAGACTACTACACGGATTTGAATCATTCAAATTCTAGTTAAAAGTTGAAAGATCACAATATTTTTGTGATTTTTGTCGCTGTCCTACCTGCACTAGAAGTATTGGTAAATTGAACTTTACAAAAATTTCATGGCTGTAAAATGACGGAACAAGGTCCTAAAACATTGATCAAATCGTAAGGATTCTATTCACACCGAACAATAGGCCATGGGCGTTTCGCCTCCCTCAAGAGTTAAAAGACATCGATTTCCAAACAAATACGAAAGATTTTCAATCCCATGGCAATTAATGTACAAAGGATATCTCTCACCCATAAGATGTGGCATTTCCTGCATTATTCTGTGCGAGAAGTCATTTATGAATTGATCGATGTTCTGGGCCATTTTTCAGTCATTTTGCAACCGTGCAATTTTTGTAAAGTTGAATCTATATATATAAGGCAGGTAAACGATTATCCAATTAGCTTTGTTCTCTTTGTTCTCCATTGTGAATTTAACAATCAACACAATGGGAAGACAAAGGTCGCATTCAACGAAAAGACAACGGGACCATTCGATGTATAGCCTTGTTTATTCACTTTTTGATTGGCTGTAAAATCAATAGCTTTGGGGCTCACCAGGGCTCACGATGTCATGCGCTTCGGCCCTATTGTTTCCTGCACTGCTCTCAAAAGCCACCGCTAATTTGCATATTACGTCACCGAAATATATCGTAAATGCGCATGCGACGTGGAGCCTTTTGGGGATTCCTTGACCTTCACAACTTTCCATGTCGTGTCCCTTGCAAATGACGAGCTGGATGTGCAAGAATGGCTTCCAATTACTGCAGAGACGATCACAGCTATGGTCGGCCTTTTTAGCAGGCCAAACTCAGAAGAGAGCATTATCAGATCAGAAGAAATTCGTAAACATTGCAGATGAAAGGTAAGGTAATGTTAGACAACATTTTCATTGCTGTAGACGCCTCTCAATCCTGATTGATTTGAAGGATTTTCCTCATTTGCTAGCTTTTAGGCCCCATCATGGCCATGCTATCTTATTGCTTGAAGCATCAGTTGATTGTCCTTATGACATGGTGGGACCTCAAAAGCAGTGGTGGCGCCAGGCCAGAGGCCAGTGTGCATTCAAATACCAGAATGCCCTCCCGCCACTGTGGCAGAGCAGTATGAAGGAACATTATCCGCCAGTGGTTTTGATGTGAAATTTATACTGTTTCAACTGCTGGGAACTTTGGTTAATTATTTAACTAGAATTTTGGAGTATAGATTTCCATGTTATCCAATTGATGGTGGAAATTTGTGGCAGACAAAATTTTACAGTATGGAGCCTGTGGCCAGTCTGCATTCTTCGATTTTGGCGCGGGGAAGTACATTTTGGCGCATCTGTAGGTCGGGGAATTTTGTAAATTTTATTAAAATAACTGCTACAGATTGTGCTATTGCAGGTTATGGCGCGGCTGCGGCTGGAAGCGGTCGAAGTGGCGCGGGGAAGATCTTCCCCGCGCACTACAAAGAATGCAGACTGGGGCTATGGGCACCAGGGGGAGGGCTAGGGACCTACAGCCCCCTTCTCTAATTGATGGTGGAAATTTGTGGCAGACAAAATTTACAGTATGCAGACTATGGGCGCCAAGGGGGAGGGCTAGAGGGACCTGCAGCCCCCTTGGCTGTTGGAAGCATGTAGCCCCCCATGTCGTAGGAAATTTCAGTTTTTGTTGGAGGAATTTTGCCAAAATGATGTACGCAAACTGCATTTTTTAGCCATTTCAGCCCCTGGTAGGAAGACTGTAGGAAGCTGTGGAAGCTCCTACCCCTCTGTCAGAAGATTTCTGGGCCACCCCTGCCTCAAAGTAGATTTATCCCAAACATTTCAAGAAGTATTTACAGCACAGGTTATGGAAATTTCACACAAAGCTGTAGATTGCATCGTATCATAACATTTTTCTAAATTTTTTCCCAAAAATATGCATAACGCAGTGGTAGTAAAATAAATTGAAGGAGTAAGCTGCAAGTAAACTGTTAAAGGCGGTAACAGTAAACATAGATACTCTGTTATGATATGCAAGAACATGTTGTTGTAGCCTGCGTGCAAACTATACCCAGGGAAAAGGTATAGTCTGCGCAGCGCCGCTCGCTGTTGTGTAGTATGTGCTTCAGCATTTATGTGATAACAAAGAAAATGCATTGTTGCAACAGCCAATAATATCGCTTTCCTGCGAAAGAAGGAAGCAGTCAGATTTGAGAACGGCTATCGTGTGATTAAATCTCAGGCTTCACTTTGTGCTCTAAGCAATTTACATTAACAGCACAATACTCTGGAATTTTAAGTACCCTAGGGCAGATAATACACAAACGCTGAGTAGAAAGGGCCATTCAAAATGCAATTGAAATGAAATGCTGACTCATACAACACTTGATATTGAGCGGTGTTGTGCAGACTATACCTTTTCCTTGGGTATAGTCTGCACACAGGCTAATGTTGTTGTGGCTGCAGGAGGCAAGCTGCAAAAATTTGTACAGCTCATAGACAAAATCAGCTAAGGTTTGTTTAGACCCATTTCAAATCATGTGATCAATCTCTTGATAAAACATCTTTTGATTTCTCCGACAAATTTCATGCCATGCAAAATTGTGCCATGAACGCAAAAAGTAGCATAGTACCAAAAATTCCCATGGGCATGGTCATATGACTTGAAATGGGTAAAACAAACCTTAGCCAATTAGGTCTATTAATTGAAATTTTCCAAGCTGGCCTGGAGTAACCTCTCAAGTAGTATATATTACGAATAGCCAATTTTAAGAGTATCTAATTTCTACCCTCTTTGGTATAACTGCCACTTATAACAAACAGTTAGTTTCATATTTTAAAGATTGAGATGAGATTTTTTAATGCAAAATAGTATTTTGATGGCAAAAGAATTATGTGCAGTATGGAAACAGCTCAAAAACAAACAGTTATTATTGAGGTGGGATGTGTAGTGGTGATCAGGAGATCATAAGTCCATTTTCATTATCAATTTCTATAATTCTAAAATTATGCATAATGTGTGCATATTATGCGATCTTGGTGGTCTAATGTGAATGCACCATTTACATTTTGCGCCATATGCAATAAACAGTAACAATTTTTTGTCCTTCTTGATGATGAACATGAACATTGGTGTCCAAATTAATGTTCCATACAGTGCTCCCTTTTATTGATTGTTGAAATTCATGGAACAAAGATTTCAAGATCAAAAGGTTTATATGGTTTATACCCTGTATTTAGGATTTTACTTTTATCATTCCCTTTAGGTTCCTGGAGACCAGATTGGAATGCATTGCATGATTTGGCCTCTGCGTACTGATGAGTGAAAGAAAATGAAAGGTGCAAGCACAAGTAAAGTTTAAAGGCTGTGAGGGTAAAAATAGATCCTTATCAGATGCAAAGAACCTTTATTGTAGCTGCAAGCTGCAAAGTTGTACACCTTATGAATGCAAGTTTTCTAAGCTCCCCAGCAGATCAGACTGCTACCTTGCTAAGGTTTCAGGGCACCCAATTTCTAGACTCTTTGATATAAGAAACTTTAAGGAAAAGTGGGCTGTATTTTTCAAATGATAACATGGGATCATTTGATGCAAAATGAAGTATTTTGGTGTCAAAAGCATTATCTGGGGCTTATTTCTATTGAATTAGCAAGATTTTGATGTTACAGTTAAGGTTGAGACAATAAACAAGCTATTATCACTGGAAAGGGGTGCTTCTTGGAATGATCATACTAGGATGCAGATCATGGCAGTCTGATTGAAGTGCACAACTGCACCGCATATGGATTCCAGCCATAAGTTGACAACAATTGACTGTATTTTCCTTTGATCCAGTGTTAGAATTTATGTAACAATTATTTCAGGATGAGCCTGACAAAAATATACTGTGAAGAAGTTCCACTGACAAACTGAAACATGATGCAAAGTCAAGAACTCACTGCATTTCTTTTATTGTTACAATATTATGAAATAGATATATGCAGGTCAAGCATATGATGTGAGATGTAAGCTCATGGTACCAGCCACAGCACATTGATCAACTTTATTGTAAAAAATTCTTTGAATTCTTAACATTTTCAAGAATCCTTCACTTTCTGAAGGAATTCTTCTTTCTGTTGTAAAATTTAAAGAACTGTACACTTCTGTGCATCACAGAAAGAGGTTTGTTTTATACCTGGTGCGGCAAAATGAAATTAATGACAATAATCTGTTGTATCAAATTGTTCAAATCCAAGCAAAAACAAATTAAAGATGCTATGTGAGCTGATTTTGTTGTGGTTCAGAAAAGGGCGGTAATAGACCATTTCGACAATTAAAATCAGAGACTGGGGAGAGCGGTTTGTTCTGGTAAATGGCGGATGCAGTTCTGGTAAATCGCTGCCACGGAGTGAGCCCGTTAAAGTGAATAATGTAAACATGGCAATCGCTACTGCATAAGAACACAGCAATAGAGCTGTCAAAGGATGTAGTCAAATACCTGTCCATGCGAAATACATACAAACGTGCAATTTATCTCTATTCGCAACTGATTTCCTTTTCAACCTTTATTTCAGTGCTGCAAACAGCAATGCTTGCTTTGGGTTTTAGGCCCTTTCCGCATAACTTGACGAAATACATGATATATTTGAAGTCTTTAAAATAAGAAAGCTTACCCTGACTGCAATTTTCAAGAGAATGGAATTCAACTGAAGTTTTTAACTTCAAATGTCCTTCTTGAATTCTATTAGAATTGACGGGAGGAAAACTTCAAACATAATTCGAATTTTCTTAATCTGCCGGTTGAACATACGTCAAAACTAATATTTCAAAACTGAAATTCTAAAACAGTGCCGATGCGGTAGCGATCCTCGCCACAGCTTGCAAAACTCAATGTTCTCATTGTATTCACTGCAATGGCCCAACTATGCGGCATCCACTTACAAGAGCTATATCTGCCATTTACCAGAACAAACCGCTCTCCCCAGTCTCCAATTTCAATTGTCGAAATGGTCTATTGTTTCATACTGCAATGGATTATTTTGTCAAAATGCAAACAATCGTTCACTTGGCCAAATGTGCAGTCTTCCTATTTTCTTACTCTTTCAACTTACACCACAGAAACACTGCATGCAGGCTAGCGCACTGGGCATTTGCTGATGTTCATATGCTTATAGGCAGTTGAGGTGAATCACAGCCATTTTTGGGTGTGAATTGTTACAAGAAAATATTATTGCTTTGTGAATGAACTTAAGAACATGACATTAATTTTAGAAACAGAAGGGGATGTCACAATCAACCTTCTAAACAACAGACTACACAAAATTTTCCACTTTGATGGATGCATAACAAGAAGTTTGCATCCACAATTACAACTATTTATTGTACATTCAGCATGGATTATGAGATATTCTTTGAAAGCCCTGCGCAGGAGCTAGGAATGTTGAAGCGCGAGCGAAGCGAGCGCTTAACTTCCTAGTTTACCTATATTTGTAGTGCTGGTAGGACAGCTAGGAAAGTCACATAATTACTTTTATCTTTCGGCTTTTGACAAGAAGTCCGTGAAGTAGTCTTGGTGTTACGAATTTTCAAAAGTGGGAACTTTTTTCTGGCTCACCCGGTACTTGAGCCGGTTTCATACTGGAGGTCAGGCCAACATGAGTGGTGATAGTGATGATAGTGGAGAATTTTGACGTTGGTTTTGCGGTCTTAGTTCCAGTATTCCTCGAATCTTTCTAACAATCATCTGAAACCCTTGCGCTAGAGGATTGTAGTTAGAGAGTTGTTTGCTCGCTCAATGCCCTTTTCAGCTTCTGTTTTCGTTTCTTATTAGGTGTATCAGAAGAGAAGTTCCCAAATGTAACGCAGCGGCCTCAAATTCAAGTCCAAGCTGGGCACCAAGAAACTGTTGTGTTCCGATGCATCTTTAAATTCACTGCAAAGTACCCAATTAAGGCCCGCTTCTTTGTGACATGGTACAGACCAGTGACTTTCTTTGGTGGGAAATTTGGTCGAATTTCTATTTCGTCAGAGACCGTCAGAAGAAGTCCTTCAACGTACGCTGTTAGTGTTGGGGACGACATTCCATTAGGAACTACGGTAAGACAGAGATTATATTAAAGCATGAGCCATAGGACACGAACTGAATCGACTGGGCTTAAGCTGGGGTACTCTAGTAGTGATTTGCCGACGTAGTTAATTCAGCTTGCAAGTAGTATGTAATGATGTAATGAATACTTACTTTTGTTCTTCTCTGTCGTAGCTTAACCTTGCAATTCCTGCCAAATACAGCAAGTAACGGAGCTCGATTTCCCTTCCATGACAGAACTTGGCGACTTTCCTGTCGACGGTTTGCAAAATGTGCCTTCGCGCTTCCGCACTCAACTTTTCAAAACCATGTTCAAAACTACGCTCCTCCACACGCACCTTTTCAAAAATACGCGCCAAACCAGAAAAGTTGAGTTGCCATTTCTCCGCAAGCGCGCAGTTTTGAAAAGTTGAGTGCGGAAGCGCGAAAGCACATTTTGCAAACCGTCGACAGGAAAGTCGCCAAGTTCTGTCATGGAAGGGGAATCGAGCTCCGTTACTTGCTGTATTTGACAGGAATTGCAAGGTTAGGCTACCAGCGAGAAGAACAAAAGTAAGTATTCATTACATCATTACATATTAATTGCAAACTGAATTAACTACGTCGGCCAAATCACTACGAGAGTACCCCAGCTTAGGCCCAATCCACTCAGCTCGTGTCCTATGGCTCATGATTAAAGTATTGAATCAGCATGAAAGCATGGACCTCGAATCTTTGGAAAACTTTAAATCAAGTGTGTACAATGTTATTGCCTAATTCTTTCAAGTGAATAGGCTGTTTTAGCAAGAAGACGCGAGTCAAGAAGACGCCAGCATAATTCCTTTGTTCGAAAATGTAAAACTGCGTTCACACGATGCCGGCACATTTTGAAACGATGAAAAATGTGACGGATAGACCTCCCGTTCACACGAAAATGGCACATTTTCTGCCGGCAGATTTAGAAAACGGTAGATTTTGAAAACGAAACCCTAACCGGCATAAATTTGAAACAACATCATGTGAACACTCGACGATGATGTGAAAAGAACATTTTTCCACGCTTTTGGACCGAGACTGGTCGATTCTTAGGGTGTAAGTACTTTTCTTTGGCATCAAAGTCCTGCAACGACTTTTTACCATCCAATTTCCTACCGTTTTCAAACTGTGCCGGTGTCGTGTGAACGCTAGCTCAAATTTTGCTACCGTCGCTTTTTTCACCGTTTTCAAAATGTGCAGGCATCGTGTGAATGCAGTCTAAATTACAAAGCAAAATCAACTTTAAAACTTTTGCGAGTCTCGAGAGACTTACAGTAGAAACCCGCACAAAAGAAATGAGGTTTTTCTTGGGCAGCCTGAATAGGTTCTTAATTAAATTCTATTCTGAAACTGACAACCTGCAAAGTGCACTTTTGAAGGCCGATTTGCAAATAGAACGTCGAGAAGGGAAACAAAATGCAATATGAGCACATTTACAAATGATGGAATTGCAAAAATGGAAAGTGTCCTTTTGGAACTTGTCTGTTTGTGAGCGACTTTCTAGGAGGGAAAAGCCTGGAAGATTGGAATGTTTTAAAAACATAAAAAGTAGCTGCCTTTTCAAAGACGTCCACGTCTTGCTGCTAAAAGAGCCTAATAGATCGAAGGAAACTTTAGGTCGTTCGCCATAATTCCAGAAAGACCGTTTCTGATATCATCATTTTTAAGCGTTTCTGCTACTTTTTAAGTTGTGACGTCATCAGATTCCTAAATCATAAACCATGAAACAACAGACTTCTGTTTGCTTCCTTTTTTTAGATCTTCAAAAACTGAGTATTTTTTGTATTGGTCATGTTGACTTTCCTCAATCAGTTTAAATTTAATGGAACTTTTACTTTTTGTCAAAGTTTCAGACGCCTGCTCTGGAGCAACTTTTCATAGAGCTTAAAAATGCTGTAATTCCAGAAATAATAATGATCTAAACTTCCCTTCGATCTGTTCAGTTGAAAGAATTTAGACTATAACATTTTACATTTTTCATTTCATTTCATTTCCATTTAATCTTTTTATCCACGATATCCATTCAGTTACAGCATACAAAAAAAACTAACTACAATACAAATGTCCTAAGGTTACACATTTGGTTTTACAGTTTTCTAAAGATTCGTGCCCTATGCTTGCGTGAATAGCTCGCTCATAGCATTACAAATACCAACTTTTTCAATCGTAAAGCAAAAGATGTCATTTCATCGCTACTGAAACAGAGTCAACGAGATTCATGAAGATCATGCAAGGATTGAGAAGTCTTTGTTGCCCACTGCTATTGTCGAGCTGCTGTGCGATGACGAAGGGCCATCAGCAGTTTGTAAGCATCAGTTCAAGTTAGCATTTACTCAAGCCATTTAAGAACAGTTCATAAGAACAGTTACCAATTTTCGGCGTTAAATCTCCTGACGGCGGCTGAAATGGATCACTGGAAATTGTTCTGATTGCTACAATCTTTTGCTCGTTTGTGGTTGGTATTCAAGGGGAGTTAGTAATAGCAGGCATATTAATGTGATGTTGTAAATAGTCATGTGACCAACCTCGTTCCCAGGGTGTTCTTACGTCACGCTGATCACGAAGCGGAATGAACACCCTGGTACTCTTCTCGACTGATGACGATGAGTCTCTTGTTGCCCTGTGCGCTTTGACTTGATGATGGCGCTTCAGGAGACTCATAGTATTACTATGAAAAACTTGGCCCTATTTATGCCCAAACTTCGCAATTCCTAACGTACCAATCAGATTGCGAGATTTCGGCAGTGAACAATGATGTCGAATTCTCGAGTCGAATGATGCAGTTGACTAGCTTTTGAACAAAGTTGCTACTGCAGGTGGCTGAAGTTTTCTCTGGTTTGTTTTGGTCTTAAAAACATGGAAAACGTAGCTTTGAAAGACTTATCTTTTGACTTACCAGGTAAAGTAAACATCCTTCTTCAGATTTATACCAAGTTTCTTTGATTAAACGCCTGCTTAACGTGGTTTTTATTGCATTTTCGTTCCGAGGAGTAACTGTTGAACAGAGCTACGGCAGTTGTTCGATCCTGATTCGATAGATCGAATCATGACCGAATGCAGGTGATAGGGCCGGGTTTTTCACTGTTTCATAATGAGTCCCTCTTGAGCAAGGTTTACCGCAGGGATACAAGGGGCTCATCGTCACAAGTCTAGTACACTTCGATCAAACATAAGCCACCTGATAGAGTCTCTGCAGATGATTCTCAGATCTCATTCAACCTTAACGATGGAACTTGAATGCTTTATGAACTATCTAGAGAAAGTGAACAGATTTAGGTATGCCCTTTTGGCGAAACCCTACTATTTTGCGTTTATTTAGGCCCATGTCTGAATATAATTTTGTGTGTTTTTTTTCTTTCTTGTTATCAGTGTCAGTTTCCATCATAACTTAACAAATGTCAGTGACAAGAACTAATTCCTCTCCATGTGGCATTTGCCACAAAAAAATTCCCGAGCAGCATAGATCAGTTTTCTGTGACCATTGCAATTTTTGGGTCCATATACGTTGCAATAATTTATCTCTCAAGGAATATGAAGAGCTTCAAAAAGAACCTGAAAATATCCCTTGGTTTTGCTTAAAATGTACTGAAATCTTGTTTCCTTTCGGTTCAGTTGATAATGAAGAATTATCTAAACTGAATAATTTTGATTTTCCATCTTTTGTTGATTCAGCACCATCCTTTGAAATAACGTCTGGTCTTATAAACTTGCCTAATTTAGATGATTACGATATTGATGAACATTTACCTTCTAATGTTAACTCTTGTTATCATACTCTCCAGGACTTATCTACCCTTGATACTTCAGATAAAGATCTTTCCTTATTTCATTTAAATATTAGAAGTCTTTCTCTTCATGTAGATGAGCTTGTTTCAACTCTTGGAACTTTGAAAATAAATTTTGATGTTATTGGTGTATCTGAAACTTGGAATTCTTTTGATAATCCTATTAAAACTAACGTTGAAATTCCCGGTTACAGTTATTTTCCATGCCAGTCACATAGTCAAAATGGTGGTGTTGCACTTTACATAAAATCAGGTCTTACTCTGATTCCTAGACCAGATTTAAGTAAGGACAGCACTGATTTTGAGTCAGTTTGGGTTGAAATTGAAAATAAAAATGGTAAAAATTATCTTTTTTGCTGCACCTATCGTCATCCAAGCACATCCTTTGATACCTTCAGTGAATATCTGCAAGAAGTTCCGTCTAATCCAGCTGTGTCTAACAAACAAGTCTTTATCCTCGGAGATTTCAATATCAACCTTCTGAATTACAACTCTTGTACACCTATCACTAATTATGTTAATTTTCTCTTCTCCAAGCAATTCTTGCCATACATCATTCATCCATCCAGAGTATCTGCACATTCTTCTACTCTTATTGATAACATCTTTTCAAATATCACAGATAATGAAACCATAAGTGGTAACATTTTGACTCAAATAACAGATCATTTCCCCCAGTTTCTAATTGTCAAGCATGCAGGAATGCCTTATAAGAATTTGTCATATTTTCAACATGATTTTTCAAACCTCAATGAAGAAAATCTCCTTAATGATTTTGCAAACCTTGACCTTACCTTCTTGAATGACAGTGCTTTAGATGTAAATGCTAAGTTTAACAGACTCCTGTCTATCCTGGATGAATTAGTGAAAACTCACGCTCCACTGAAGAAACTTACTAAAAGAGATATTAAGTTCAGGAATAAGCCTTGGATCAAAAGCAAAATTCAAAAAATGATGCGCATCAGAGATCGGATACTTAGAAAGCTCAAAAAGAACAACAATCAGTCTCTTATTGATCTTTATAAACAGTTTAGAAATAGAGTTTCAGTTTCCTTGAATGAAAGTAAAGCCAGCTATTACTATAACTACTTTCAAAAGAACAGCAACAACATGAAACAATTATGGTCAGGTATTAAATCAGTTGTCAGTATTAAAAAATCAAGCAACTTGAATGTGATTAACAAACTTAAGGACTCAAATGGTAACATTACATCAGACCCAGCGGTTATTGCAAACATTTTTAATAAATTCTTTGTTAATGTTTCTCATGACATCACTAAAAATATACCAAGATCCAGTAAGTCACCTGTGGATTTTATGGGTGACAGAGTTGGAAATTCATTTTTCATTTCACCCTCAGTTCCTTTTGAAATATCTGATGTAATCTCAGTCCTAAAATCTGGAAAATCTCTTGGGCCTAACAGCATACCCATGAAAATTTTGAAGTCTCTTTCTCCATTGATATCTTCTCCACTTTCTCAAATCATAAATGAATCTTTTCAATCTGGGATATTCCCAGACAAGATGAAGTTTGCCAAAGTAATCCCACTTTTCAAGAAAGGTTGTCCACTAACAGCATCAAATTATCGACCTATTTCTCTTCTCTCTGTTTTCAGCAAAATCATAGAAAAAGTCATGTATGAACGTCTCTATAAGTTCCTAGAAAAACATGAAATCTTGTATTCATTACAATTAGGTTTTCGTGCCAGTCATTCCATTAACCATGCCCTGGTTAGTTTAACAGAAGCCATAAAAAATTCACTAGACAATAGAAAATTTGGTTGTGGAATATTCATTGATTTGCAGAAGGCATTTGACACTGTGAATCATCGTATTCTTTTGATGAAGCTTGAGCATTATGGAATTAGAGGAACCTCCTTAGATTGGTTTGAATCCTACCTTTCAGATAGGAAACAATGTGTCTCGGTGAATGGATCTTACTCTTGTTATCTCAATGTTACCTGTGGGGTCCACAGGGTTCTGTTCTTGGACCTCTTCTTTTCTTGATTTACATTAATGATTTACCTCTCTCATCCCCAAAACTAGCCTTTTACTTATTCGCAGATGATACTAATATCTATTGTGAATCTGAAAGTCTTGATCAGCTTCAAAGTGTGGTAAACAAGGAATTAAGAAAAGTGAAAATGTGGCTTGAGGTTAACAAATTGTCACTCAATATTGATAAAACTAATTTCATAATTTTTAAGTCACCTCAACCCTCTTCATCTGAAACTGTCAGCATCAAAATTGGAAAGTTCCCTATCAAGCAGACTCATTATGTCAAATTTCTTGGTGTCCTTCTGGATGAAAATCTTTCATGGAAGTATCACTTGACAGAACTATCCAAAAAACTGGCTAGAACTTGTGGTATGTTTTTCAAAGTAAGACACTTCTTACCCATCAATATTTTAGTCTGTCTTTACAACTCTTTATTTTCTCCATTTTTACAATATGGAATTTTAGTTTGGGGTATTACCTATGAGACTCATATCGATCCAGTATTTTTGTTACAGAAAAGGGTTATAAGGGCTATTGCGTTTGAACACTTTACTTCTCCCACTACACCTCTCTTTTCTGATTTAAAGATTTTAAAGCTATGTGATCTATTTAAATTGAAACTGCTTTCTTTTGTATATGATTGTGTAAATAAAATCTCTCCTTCTTGTTTTCATTCTTTTTTTGATTTAGTTCAATCCGTTCATCAACATGGTACACGGCAAGCCACTAAAAGTGATATTTTTCTAACTCAGAAAAATACTTCTCAATATGGCCTTCGATCAGTTCGTTACTTTGGAGCTAAGTGCTGGAACGACATTCCCTTGGATATAAAAAAATCACCCTCTTCTGTTAGTTTTCGTCGTAAACTCAAAGCTTTTCTCTTTGAAAATAATTATCAAGATTGATCATAGAATAGGCACAAAAAGGTCACCATCTGCCCTTGTCATATAATCTCAATGAAAGTCTTCACATGTATCTGAAATACTATTAAAACAGGGGGTGCTCTCTCCTCGATTAGTCTGACTACTGAGAGAGCTCCTCCTTAAAGTAATTCCCCTCCATACAATTTATCTTCTCTGTTTTGTGTAATGTATATTGTATTAACTTTGCTTACTGATGTATTAATTTTCTGTATCTTTTATTCCTGTAGTTTAGTTATTTGTCTGTTTAGTTACTTCATATATTGTATGTAGTGGAATTTAAAATATGAAACTGAAACTGAAACTGATCAAATTTGCCCAGAAAAGGGGTAAATTTGGAGGCCATTATGGATTTCACCGTTGGTATGGCAATGTCAAGGGACTGAAAATGGCCATTGCTCAGGCGCTAATTCTGCAGAAGATGAATTGGGAAATTGAAAACAAACACTTTGAGGACCTTATTTGAACCTTTTTGCAGGTATTTAATCAATAATCTTGGGTCGGCAAGTGTGTTTAATGTGAAAATAAGCTCGCTTTGTTTGGAGCGGAAATGGGCCTAAGTTGCAAATTCGGGAAACTTTCACCGCAGCTTCAAAAATAAAATGGCTCGTTATTCTTCGAATTTCGGAAATAAGTTGCAAATGATGATCGGAATAGGTAAAAAATGTAGTTTTACGTCGAATTTTGACATGCCGAGGTCGTTTACCACGCGCAAAACGGAGTTACGGCGCAAAATGATGAACAGGCAATCAGATTGCCGAACGGCCTCTTGTATCCCAGAGTAGACGTAGAGCAACGAACTCACTTTGGGGAAGAGATTGTCATGTGACCTTTTAACCTCACTGATATTGTTGTTGTTGTGAACGTTGTGGATTGAGTCATTATTTTGGCAGCAACGGTTATGTTGTTTGCAATGGCCACTATTTATGTCTCAGTGAACTACCAAAGATATAATAGTAAATGATTAAATACTCAAGAAACTGATCAAAACCGGGTGACCAAAAGACATCATGAGCCAGAGTGTGAGCTGGAGCTTCCTGACGTAATGAACACAAAGTTGGTATTAGCATCTTGTTGGAGGGCTTAGCTATCATTTGCTTCGTCGCTTGTTCGGTTAAAAAGACAAGTGTACGGTTGGTTTGATTAATGCAAGACAGCAAACTTACCAGCTGCTGCTACAAGTTGTTAACTTCTTTCCACATTTTGTTGTTCATACTTACTGTAAATTAGTTAAACATTCTGCGAACTTAGGCCAAATATCGTTGCAATTTCGTCGCCATTTTTTTCATCAAAACACGATGAAGAGACTAGCAGAGAATAAGTAGCAAAAACAGTAAGGCAGCCTCACTTTCGTTGCATGTGACGTCAGAAAAGGATGAACATTATTTACTTTTATGATGCCACTATCCTCTGAATTCTAAATTCTCTTAGTAGCACAAACTTGGAAGTAAGAGCAGAGATCAATAATTTTACAAACAGTAGATATCCCCAGACGACTTCATTTTCTGCTTTGGCTCGTGAAGTAGCAATGAGGAAGTTTCTTTGGGTCGCTCGATATTCACAGACAGCTTTTACTGTCCTTCCTTGCTAGGCGTGGCAGACGGCGTTCGAACATGGTACGTCATGAAACTGCTAACATAGGTTAACAGCTGTTGCATATGACAATGCAGAGTCTGTTGGAATCTCTAAAGGTCTTAACTTCTTCTGATATCTCGAGGCTTTCAGTCCAACCTCCTTAACCCGTTGTCAAATATCACTGAGCCTTGTAATAAATAGATTTACCTCCTTGAACTCACAAAAAGCTAACGATAGCCTTTTTTAAGAACTTGAAACTATCTACTTGACACACATCAAAAATTATTCCATCATTAAGTACTTGCTGTGCATTTGAATGAATAGCTGCTAAACTGCATTTGAGGTCAGGCTTTTCTCAGGTTTTTTAAAGACATTTTTGGTTGATTTTAAGCCGCTTTGATGACCCGTAAATCGCAGGATTTCTTTGATAACATATCAAAAACATCGAACTGTCTTTCTAGACTCTAGTGAGCCCTCTGACCTGTAGCCAGGTCGGTCTTATTCCTTCACCATGAGTGTCAGGACTTTTTGTAGGTGAATCAGAAGGTAGCATTAATTTCTTTGCTTACCTTGAAATGCCATTAAATTCTCTTCCTTGCCATTAGCAGCCTTTCTCAGCCAAACTTCCTTGCCTTGAACTGAAGAGCTCTATCACATGTGCTTTCAAAATGTTTGGGTGTAAACGACCTTCGTCATCTCCTGCGCATTGATGTGCCTACGCAGCGGTCTCGTTTAGGCCCAAACATTTTGAAGCACATGTGATGGAGCTCTTCAGTTCAAGGCAAGGAAGTGCTAATGGCAAGGAAGAGAATTTAATGGCATTTCAAGGTACGCAAAGAAATTAATGCTACCTTTTGATTCACCTAAAAAGTGTCCTGACACTCATGCCTTCACCAGCTATGAATGTTTGATAATCTACAATCGGGGACAAAACTCAAGGCACTCTGCTATATTTTAGATTATTTCTTCAGTTATCGAGTCCTCCTCCCCCCCCCCCCCCCTATTGAATATTGATGAGAGAATATTTGCATGACAGGATTTAGGAATCACTGCTGACCTCAGAAATTCGCAACATTGAACAGGGGGAGGGGGGAGGATTAACAATAGTGCTATCTACCCCCGAACTTGCCCTTTAAGAGCAATTTATGGGCAATTTCCATCTCCAAATCCTTCCAAATAAACGTTAATCCACGATGAGATTTGCTGCCAATCTTGATCTTGAACATTTTGAGAAAATTCAAATCTGTGAAAGGATTCCTTGCCAGGCTCTGGTAAATTTATTTTTCTATTCTTAGATATTCTGTGACGTGAAACCATTCTACGAAGGTGCTCTAGAGAAAGGAAAATCAGTAACAAGCCATGGTTATTTCATTGGAATTAAGGTAATGTCGTTAATTTGCATTATTCTTATCATTTGCAACCTTTATTCTAAAGGACCCAACAACGATTTTTGGCGTTGCAACCCTTCACTCTGAATGGCGGATTTGTATCACACGCATAGGTCCAGTTTCATAGTCTTGGTACAGAAGTTAGTCACCGTTTGGTCAATTTTGACAAAGCTTTGCATATTTGTGAATTTCATTTAATTGCCTTCAGAGTTTGAAAAGCATTTATGTTCATCATTCAATCTAAAACTCCACATGATAACTTACCAATTACACTACTCTATACTACTTTACAATATGACGATGATGATACCAAAAGGAACAAAATACAATAACAACGCCAAGGCCATTTAATTAAAAGACATAGAAAATTACGTTTGAAAGTAGGAACACAGCAATGCGACGAAGAACAACAGGAACTGTGCGCGAAATCAAGAAACATATATCAGATACTGATATTTGGTCCTGCCTTAAGTCCTGCATAGCCTGCGTGCTGGCTGAGATCATTCCTCTCCTCCCCAGTAACCAAAGTCTGCGCGCAGGCTAGTTGCACGGCGGAGCGAAATATTGGCATCTGATATATGTTTCTTAACTTCGCAAACGTATTAATTGTTGTTCGTCACATTGCAGTGTTGCTGCTTCCAAACTTAGTCACGTATTTATCTCTGCAAGCATAACGTATTAATTGTTGTTCGTCACATTGCAGTGTTGCTTCTTCCAAACTTAGTCACGTATTTATCTCTGCAGGCATCTTTGGATCCGACGAGCGACGTCTGTATTGTGCCCTTTTCCTCTCGATTTACAGAAAATTACATTTATATAAGCTAGACATAACTGCTGCAAAATAGAATGAAAAGAAACAGAAAATTCAACTTGAATTGATACCACTTAACAACTGCAAAAGCTACAAATGAATGGTCTAATTCTGATAAATGCTAGAGTACGCTTTGCGTTGGATGCCAGCCTGACAAAGGCGCATAATGCTGAACAACGGAAACTCTAGATAAGGGAACAACAACAACCACAATTGATGCCGCCACTGCTCCTCGTCCAGAATACTCGCTGCTCAAAAACACTGCGCCCTTGCATATCAGGTTGGTTTATCCAATTCCCAGTAAACAGATCAGGGAACAGGATTGTGTGTGGATGAATTATCATTCATACAAGTATTAGACAGAGTCTAGTACCGTAGAAGCTGTACTCAGCTCCCGGAAAGCTTATTTATTATGGAACACTCTAAAATGGGGCTTATTAGAGAGGGGGGGGCTTATTCACAGAGTAAATTGACAAGGATATAGATACTAGCTTTTTTGCTAAATCAACAGACATTTTTAAGAATCAAATATATAAGCTCGACATAATTTTATCTCAAACTATATCAAATTAGCATGCAAATTTCTTTACCTAAATAAAAGGAGAATCGTTCGGTATTTCGGCATTTGATATTTAGAGGCCGGGGCCTGATTGAGACGAAGCCTTATTTAGGATTTTGGCTCAGAATAGAAGGGCTTATCAGAGAGAGGCCTTTTCAGAGAGAGGGCTTAACAGAGAGGGGCCTAGAGCCTTTACGGTAATAAGACGAGATTTCGGGTTTATGGCCAAATCTGATTGATATGGGTCCAGACATGGAAAATTTAATTTTCCCTCGACGTTTCCCTTGCCATTATCCACGTATCCACGGGCATCGATGCTTAAAATAGATTTTTTATAATCCTCAAACAGAAAGAATGTTCTTTTATTTGAAATTTCATTGGTAGTTGCATTGGTAAAATCATTAGCCCTTTAAATGAATGTTTTCCATGTCAAGTTTCACCAAGCTTTGTTGTAGGCAAACCCAAATCGACTGGCAATATCAGAAGATCAGAAGATTCATCAGATCAAATTCACCAGTACCATTCCAATTCAATGTAAACCTGGCTTGAAAAATTGCTCATTGGCAGTTCCTTTATATCTTAATGTTGACAGTAAGTCCTCCGTTATCTTTATATCACAGGCCCGTCGGAACGAAATTCAAATTTGGGGGGGGGGGGGCTGAAACGAGGTGCGAGCGAAGCGAAGCGAGTTAACTTGGTATTATTCAGAATGACTTGTGGGCCAACAAGGCAACCCCCAATATTTAAAAAGCTCTGCAACGTTCTGAATGCAAGGTGGGGGCTTTTTGTGGAAGGAAAGGATCACGACTAATGGGAGTCTTCCCATTAAAACTTTTGAAATTTTAGATTTCTATGACATAGAAATATATTGCATTTTTGATCGATTCTGGTAGCTTCCTCGGATATATACGAGTTTGAATCTTCATTCCTATGACCTTGGCTATTACAGGCTTTTTCACTTACAAAGTCAACAAACTTCGGCAAATTATTGGAGGGCTGAAGCTCCCCCAGTCCTCCTCCCGCTTCCGACGGGCCTGATATCATATTAGATCGATTTTCTTAATATTAATAGTGAGTAAGCATAAGTTATGAAACACTATTTTCAAATATTGCTCTTTTGATTTAGACGCATGACTTTTGATTTAGACTCATGGCAAGGAAGAGAATTTTAGGGCATTTCAAGGTAAGCGAAGATTCTAATACGATCTAATTCAACTTCATGGGGTCCTGGCACTCATGGTTCATCACATCCTTCTAACGAATCCGTCTCTATTTCAGACCCAGACCCAAAGAAGCTTGCCACATTACGAGCAGACGTTACCTTGTCTGCTTGTGAAGTTAGAATGTACACAAAACCATGTGACAAACATGGTTGTGGAGAAGGTACCATAGACCTGACTGCGATCACAGATTTTATCAAAGATGGTGACAGAACGAGTCGCTTAGCAACAGCAAGAGTTAGAAATGATGGTGCTGTCGGTTGGAAAGCATATGACCCTCCTGACATTGAGGTAATGTTTCTCCTTGCATTTTTAATCATGGTTAACTTGGTATTATTCAGAATGACTTGTGGGCCAACAAGGCAACCCCCAATGTTTAAAAAGCTCTGCAACGTTCTGAATGCAAGATTTTGATGACTCTTTATGACACTGATTATAGCATGGGTGGTAGGAGACTACAGTGTTAGCCTAAAAATACTTAAATCGCCTCATAATTAAATATATTCATCCAAACTTACGATGCTGTGGTTGTCTCTTTCTTCTTTAAAAGTTTTTAGGCTAACACAGCAGTCTCCTACCGCCTATGATTGTAGCGCAAACTTAGTTCATAATGATAATAATGAATTTATTTACAGTTGGTGTGATAATATAAATAGTATTCTCTAAAGAGAATAGTAACTAATTAAAACTAACTATTTAAATACAAACTAAATCTCTAAACCTATTTACATATGGTACAATTGCATTTTCCCCATTCCACGTTTCGATTACTTTCTTAATTGAAGCTATGCTCTGGTTGTTCTTTATCACATCAGGAATAGAGTTCCACAGGATGCTCCCCTGAACAGTATTGAGTTAATCGCATAGGAGGTTGTTTCCGTGTTTGGTAGTTGTAAGAGATCCTTTACTCGGAGATCATACGTCGTTTCTCTCCTTTTGAACATATCCCACATAAACATAGGATTTTTTTGGCAGTTGAGGGACTTGTAAACTTCGATCAAGAGGAACTGGAGATTTTTTACTTGGATTGGTATTTCTTTGCTTCTCTCAAGAAGTATTTCAAAGGAAGCATTGTAGTCGTTATGTAGAATTCTCAACGCACGTTTATGGACCATATCAACTTCCTTGTTTGACCAGTATGAGTTGTGTTTAGGGGCCATCGACTTTCGATTTTCGTATTTTTTAACGGTAATTGGCCGTTATGGGGGGCTTACCCTTAGGCCGTTAAGAAAATGTAAAATCGCACGGAAATCTCCGTAAGGGAATGTTGTGAAAAGCGTAGATAAAACCCTTACAAATAATGTATAGAGTATAGAATAAAACAGTTTCACTATGCGTCCCGATATGGCGTATCTTCGGTTGAAGTCTGGCATGCTCCACAAGACATCTATTTGCTGCTCCCCAAGTCTTACTGACGCAAAAAAATTTGGGCCGATCGGAGGCACTTTTGGTAGAAGGCCGTTAACGGGGAGGGGGAGGGGGTTCCGATCTTAACGGCCAAATGCCGTTGAAAAATACAAAAATCGAAAGTCGATCACCCCTTACAGAGAAATGAGCTTTTAAAAGATGGTACCAACAAGCACGGTAACAAAATTTCTTCTCACCAAAAGCAGAGCCAAATCACCTGAAGCGTGTAAAACGAGATATTTTTCTGCCAAACCTTTTATTTCGTTCTTCTCGCATCTGTTTTGCTCTACTAGCATCTCTTTTGCAAAAATAGTCATTACATTGCAGGTTACTGCTAAAGAATGCAAGAGATTGAAAAATGCGAGCAAATAGTGTCAAAATGTGAAAAATCTCCCATTTTGCCTTGGTAGTGTGTTACCTGTGAACGACGTTGTGGCATCCTACTAAAAATTACATTTATTCTTTAAGATCGATTTAAAATCCCTTATTATTACATATATAGATTGGTGAAACCGTTGTTTGTACCAAAGATAATATGAAAAAATCACAAAACGAAAACAACAAAGGTAAAATCAAACCAAAACCAAAGAACAACAAAGCAAGAAAATGACACAAGAGAACCGTAGCAGACAAAACCCAAAAAAGGGATGCTACACATTAATGGAACAATATTTATGGAGCCGCTTAGTTTTTTCGATGAACGAAATTGTAGCTCCCAGGATCGTTCCGTTTGAGACAATGTTTACTTTGTCATCGCCAAACAACAATTCGTTACTAAATGTCTGGTTTTCCAAAACTGATAAGACCAATAGCAGTATGTCTCTAAGATATTTGTTTGTGTGTGATTATTGATGATTGGTAATTTTGTTAAAATAGTGTGAGCAATCGGGGTGAGTGGCCGAGTGGCTTATGCAGTCTTCGTCAGGTGACTGAAGTTAAGCTTGGCCGAGTGAGGTCAGATTTCGGATGGGTGACCACTGAGGCCTGACCTCGCTACTCACCTTGCCGTCCTTCGGAAGGGACGTTAAACTAGGGGTCCCGTGCCTGGATGCGGCATGCACAGTGGGCCTAAATTAGCTTTCAGTAGCTAGAAATCCTGACAAGCCCACTCAAAATAAATTGAAAACAAACAAAAACAAAACAATCATCTGTTGTCAAAACCCATTTTGATGCGGCTCTCGATAGTAAACGTAACCCTATCAAGCCTTGGGGGGCTGAATCAGCTCCCCAGCGGTTTTTTGTCTGTAGATTTTTACCAAGTGCACTTACAATGCTGAAACTTTCTGACTTTTAGTTTTTATCTTTGTCACGATCAAAAATTAATTTTTTGAAAAAATAAATTTCTTTCCAGGGGGTAAACGCGATCAGTTTTTGCAAGATGTATTTGTAAAATTTTGAATAATTCCTAATAAAATCTACAGCTAATGTGATAAAATGATGAAAAGAAGGGAATACATACCACTGTTAATGCTCTATCCAACAAATTAACTATTTTTTAATTTGAGCGTATGATTTTGCGGATTTTGGCACTACGCATGCACACATTCTTTGCATTCCTGTGTGATGACGTCATCACTTTTTATTAATTTTTCTTCACAGAGTAAATACTATTTAGACATAGAATACAATGAAATTGGACTGATATCTTTAATGCTTTTCGTTTTCTCACAATTAACGATTGAAAATATTTAGTACTGAACCCTATTGACTTTGAAAATTGAAAATTGTGACGTCATAGGAAGGTCACGTGACATATCTAAAAATAGATTTCATTTTTGGGTTCACCATATGATGTTCTATACACGTGCAAACTTTCAAGGCTCTAGGTTGTCCAGAACAGAAATAGATTAGGGGGGCTGAATCAGCCCCCCTAGGCTTCCTAGAGCATCAAATACCCTAGGCCTGATAGGGTTAAACATAGGTACCTCGAAGCATAGCACTCGAATCTTATTGGACAACTTTGAAATCAGATGTATTTTTATGTGATGTTATTAAAATGTTATTACCTGACTGAAGATTCAAAACGAAGCAATACTGAATCCCACCACTCCTATTGATTAACCGCACATTTCCCGCGGGTTTCACGTAGCCTTGTGTAATATGATACAAGGACGCATTTTTGTCGCCACAGCAAGTTCTTCAGGCCTGTGAGATTTACAATTAACTCACTCAGACGACATGACAGTAACAAAATGTGTTTGACGAAAGGATACAAGTCATAATTAGAAGCTGTCAGGTGATAAAACTCATACTAACCAGTTTGTTGTTGTACAGGAAAATATAAAGCCCTCGGTCTTGATGCACATACCTCGCTAGCTCCGTATGTACTTTTAAGACCTCAGGCTTTATATTTTCCTGTACTACACAAACAGGTTAGTATACGCACAAAAATGAACACCTTTTGAACAGTTAATATTTGCAACCCTCGAAGCAAGTTAAGTTCCTTCATGTTCAGTTCATGGCTACCATCGACATCATATTTTTCAAAGGCCCGAAAATAGGAATTTCATTGCTATTACCTCTAGAGCGTGTATGCATCACTGACAATAGATGTAGTATGAGAAATTGGAAATGAAGCTAACTTGCCAGGGCCATCAACATGTATAAACTGTCTGGGAAGTCGTACTGCAAACCCTTTGGGAGAAAGGGATTCATACCTTTAGCGTGCACTCCCTGGTCAAATTCCTAATGCGCTTCCTGGTCAAAATCTCATATAAATTCTCAAATTTATCATCGCTATAAAATCGAAATCGTGCACTCTAGGAAAATAATAATTTGCAATTAGACTAATCTTAGGGTGCTGAATCCAAGTCTATTTTCAGAAATTTCGTGTCAAGAAATTCTCAAAAATTCCAAAACGAGGCCATTAGCTGAAAAGGTGTATTAGTCCTAGGGGGGGGGGGGCCACTCAGTACATGCACATACGGGGAGGTAAGTCCGTATATTTTGGGTCAGAATATATTTCTTGGCCCAAATAAAACTGAAACCAAGTTCATGATATTTTTTTATGCCAAATATCGTTGGACTGATATTTCTTGGCTCGCGAAAGGCAATTCTGAATTCTATTTCCATTGTCTCAGGATATTTCATGTTCATGTACAGGTTTCTAGGTATAAAATGAGCTGATATTTTTGGGTTGCATTGAAGCTGAAGTGATATTTTTGGGTTGCCTGAAAATTTCTTGGACCGTCCCCACCGTATGTGTATGTGCTGAGTTAACCCCCCTGGGCTCATATGCATGAACTCATATGCAAGTGCGAAAACCCAACCATTTCTCTAATTTTGTTCTTATTTACTTACAAAAGGTGCAAGTAAATGACATTGACACAAATCGATGTAGTGTTATTCTTTCTGGTATCATCCTGCGACTGAATGGCAAGTATGTTTCATCAGTCTTACTTCTTTCACTGCACAATCTATCAAATATCTTCTTTTAATTTTAAATCTGAGAAGTGCTCCGAGTAACAGGGCCTTGCCGAAATGCTTTTAGCTAACATTGATGGTCAAACATGTAAGATCAGAAAAGGTGTACGAATTACCACCTGATGTCACAAAAAAGTATAGGCGTTTAAACAGTTCATGCGAAGGAGCCTTTGTTTGAAAAATACTTTTTGTTTTTAATTTATAATATAGATGAAATTTCAACTTAGATTTTGCGACCTCGTATGTCCAAATCAGTTTGTATTCGCATAGCAATACACAACAAGCAAAATCCCTGAGGCAGCCGTATTGAATCTAGACTTATGACGATGAGTCCCTTGTATCCCTGCGGTAAACCTTGCTCAAGAGGGACTCATAATAAAACAGTGAAAAACCCGGCCCTATCTCTTACATTGGATAGATCGAGTCAGGATCGAACGACTGCTGTGGCTCTGTTCAACGGTCTCTACTCGGAAAGGAAATGCGATAAAAACAAAGTTAAGCAGACGTTGAATCAAAGAAACTTGGTATAAATCTGAAAAAGGATGCTCACTTTACCTGGTGATTGCAAAGTAAGTCTTTCAATGCTACGTTTTCCATGTTTTTAAGACCAAAACACACCAGAGCAATCTACAACTATCTGCCGCAGCAACTTCATTCGAAATCTAGTCAACTGCATCATTCTAACTGAAATTTGACAGCATTGCTCTTTGCCAAATCTTGCAATCTGATTGGTACTTTAGGAATTGCAAAGTTGGGGCCTAAATAGGGCCAGGTTTTAAAGAGTAATCTTATGAGTCTCTCTTGACTGAAGCGCCATCATCAAGTCAAAGAGCACAGGGAAACAAGAGACTCATCATCATAAGTCTATATTAAATCATGCTGCTTCTATCTGTGCATAATTTGAAGGAAATTTTGAGTGAGATCAACCCTTAGAATGTCTATCCTTAAAAATTCCTTCATCAATTAAACATTCATATTAACAAGATAGATATTAAGAAAAAATGTATTTTCACTGAAATACTTTAAAGTGCAACTATCCATGACTGAGGGAGCAGAAACGATGTCAAGCAGTGTCTTCTGCTACTAAAAAACTTTCTTCCCAAGTTTCGTTTCAGTTGTAAATGCTCAGTAGTATTGGGCTTTTGAATAATTGAAGAGTAAATCTCACTTTTATAGCTCAACACACTTCAGACTATAATGTTATTGTTGAGCTGCTCCAAACCTTTTCACAAGCTACACACATAGATAGTAGCTGCGTAATTCAATAACCATCTGTCTTCGGCTACCTCAGAGATTTTGCCTGTTGAAGAAAGATACGCTGCGAATGCAAATCCCATTTGGAGGGGGTCTATTGTAGTGTTGCGGTTATGTGGATTCGACATTATTTTTGATGCAGAATACGGTTGCTGCAAGAAAATCAGTGCGGTAAGTGCGGTGTACAGTTTTTGTATTGCTACGAGGTCGCGGAAAATTGGAATTTAAACCAACTGTTTGTGGATTTTTGCTTACCGCGTAGAACCCTCTACTAGATAAACGTTATTTTCTATCTGGCCTTTGCACAGCTGTAACAGGAAGGTCATTGCAAATTGTAGATTCACAAATATTACCTCGGCATTCTTGCATTATTTACATCTTAATTTATATTTTATAATTTGAAGCGTGCGCAAAACAGAAAATTTTATCCCATCATACAGCTTTCATCCCATCTTATAGCGGCATTCTTATGGAAAAATTTCAACCCACCTCAGGCCCTGCTCATACTGCTCCGTTTTTGTACGGAAACGGAGAGAAAAAGCTCCGATTTTGTAAATGTGTTCGCACTGATCCGCGCAAAAACGCCACAAAAGGGATGTTTTCGAAAACGCCATGAAAAGTGGATGTCCAAAGAAGCGGAGGTTTTCGAAATTGCATTTGATAAATGTGAACGCTTGCTCAAATCTTTTAAAAAGGTGGGTGTAAAATTCTATTACATTTTTCTTTGGATTAAAGTGCTTGACAGGAACTTCAGGTAATTCGCGATAAATTTGCCGTGGCAATTTCTTGATACCATGACTACTTTCAAAATGGTGGCATTCATTAATTTTGAGGCTGTGACGTCATCAAATTTCTAAATCCTTGACAAGAGGAGCAGCAGATTTCTGCTTGCAACCATGTTGTAGATCTTCATAAACTATGGTTATCTTGAAGATTGTATCAATTTCTCTCGATTAATTTAAGATTTACGATGATTTTAATTTCTTCAAAAGTTTCGATGAATTTTTGTGAAATAAGTCAAATGCCGCCATTTTGAAAATAATCAATATATCAAAAATTGCTACGGCTGATCTGCAGCAAATTACCCAAAGTTTCTTTCAAGCACATGAATTCAAAGAAAAATGTGATACAATTTTACACCCACCTTTTTAAAGATTTGAATGATTTGAGCCGTATGATTGTGAACGTACAAAGATGGAGGTTTTTGAAAACGTTCCAATCTCCAACAATGAGCTTCACAAAACCGGAGCAATGTGAACGCAAAATAACGGATATCTTTGGCTCCATATTTGTTATCAGGCAGATCAATGTGAACGCACAAAAACGGACATTTTTCTCCTCGTTTTTGTATAAAATCGGAGTAATGTGAACGGGTAGCTTTGACGCAACTAAAAGGCATCATAACAAAAGTGGAGCGTTATGAACGGACGAGCTTCATTGAGATCCCACGCACCGTAAAGTGATGACTCAGAATGACTCGTTTCCCATATAAAACGCAAGATGGAACTTATAGGAGATTGTATAAGAGGGTGGGATCTCACCTTTCAGCTCACAGCCTGGAAGGTGGAATGATTTTCCCCATATAAACATGCCCAACTATGAATTTTGGAACGCCTGAACCTCTTCTGACGCACCCGGTAGATTTGCCAGGAAGTTTTCGAGCTTCATGCATTGAATTTCTTCTTTTTCTTGTTTCATTTCAGGAAGACAGTTATGGATGCCCGTGGTAGTTTTGTGCTGTACAAAAGCCAAGCTCGAGAGTTTGAGGTAAAAACATAAGAAAAACATTATCTGTGACTCAGCATATATTTTCGTTCCTCAGATGTTTCCACCCACACTTCAGTTTCTGTATTCTACTGTCTATTTATGTTGGTTGAGGAAAGGAGAGTGCGTGGCCGAGTGGTTAAGGCGTCTGAGGAACCGGTAAACCAAAAGTCAGAACGGTCGTAGGTTCAAATCCCACGGTGGACAGTTTGGTCACTGTCCATAACTCTAGCCCGGGTCGACCAGAGCCATGTGAGGGAAATCTGGTAGCTGCGGCGGGTAGCTGCGGCGGGTAGCTGCGGCAGACTGATGGTAAAACATCCGTGGCCCCTCCTAGAAATAAGTCTCTCAGACTTTCGCAGGCTAGCCACGTTAAACATAAATACATACATACCTAGGAAAGTTTGCAGAGATTTACTTAAGCTCGTACGAAAATACAGAGCTTTTCTTCCAAATTTCAACGTACTTTCATAGCTGTGATAAACTGATGATGAAAACTGCTGTCAAGAAAACCCGAACTTCAGAACGGAGAAGCCGATTTTTGTCAGATACATTTTAAAGGACAAGTCCGGGGTTGGTATAATTTTTGATTATTCAAGAGATTACACTCCTGTGAATGGTTTGCAGTATTTTTTCAATTTTTTTCTCTTTTTATCTGTGGAAACTACATATTTCAATCTGCTAAGAAGTGCGAAATGACGTCATTTTCTATTACGTCACTTCATGTTGACCTGAACGAGGCAGCCAAAGGTGTTGATTATACCATTCACATTGCTAGCCTCCTTATTGCACCTTCGCAAAACTACAACATGGAGACGATATTCGGCCCAACTTACGAAGATTCATTAACCAATTTATGAAAGTTGGAGGCATCAAAACTAGGAAAGAGCTCACGATTGGTGTTCAGCAGTTGGTAAGGTTGCTGTTTAACAATGATTTTATCAACCCAGGACTTGTCCTTTAAATGGATTTGAACACGTCTACGATTGGATCATGTATTTACCAATATCATCGTCTTGATATTCAGAAAGAGCAATAGACCTTTTAGCTATTCTGAAAAAGAATCTCAATCGAACGATACTTTGCTACATTTTGTAGAATTTTCGAATGTGCATAATAGTGATAGAAGCTCTAACGCCACTCGATCGAATCTCGTGTATAAAAATGTATAAAAATAACGCTCGATCCAGGCTCTTTTGCTGAATAGCTAAAAGGTCTATTGCCCTCCAAACAGGGATTGTTTATTCTTTACTCAAATAGCATCGTAAAAATTCTATTAAGCTCCCCTCTAATAACCCTTTCCCCTCTGAGCCACATTTTGAATAAGCCCCCTCTCTATTAAGCCCCCCCCCCACATATGTCAGATTCCAGAAGTTACCAGAGATTTCAATTCATTTAGCTTAAAAAGTTAGTATGCTAATTTTGATATAGCTTGGGATAAAACCGTGTCAAATGTATGTATTTGACTTGTAAACTGTATGTTGAGTCCGCAAGATATCCGGGGACGGGGGGGGCTTAATAGAGCTATTGCGGTATTCCATGGATGCCATGGAGAGTTTCCCTTATCAGTATCAATTGCAAAACTTTT
This sequence comes from Aurelia sp. 4 Dawson et al 2005, assembly GCA_964019985.1. Taxonomy (NCBI): domain Eukaryota; kingdom Metazoa; phylum Cnidaria; class Scyphozoa; order Semaeostomeae; family Ulmaridae; genus Aurelia; species Aurelia sp. 4 Dawson et al 2005. The sequence continues at coordinate 5,677,914 of OZ026499.1, read as the reverse complement.
CCATGCGAAAGTCAGTTTATTTAAAATTACTGCCAGCTTCACTGGCAACATAAGGTCTGAAAATACAAAGCTTTTTGGAGCAAAACGGAGTTTCTTACACCCTTGAAGAGTGATAGGATTTCTTCGCGCATTTTGTTACCCCCTGTTGTTGCATGAATTATTTCCCGTTTTTACATGAATTACTTCCCTTTCAGGTTCATACTCGATTCTGGCCATGCCTCAGACAGCCTAAGGCCAGTTGTGCATGCGGTTTTGTTGCGAAGGAGAACTATGATGTCATTAGTATTGATATGTGTGATGGCCAACCAGGAAAGACAGCCGTCCAGATTTCAATTCTTAGTGGAACTGTATTGGCTCCTGGCGTCCAAATCACGAAGGCCAATCAGGGAAAGAGGTTCTCGGTAATTTCACTTGCCAGCTATGTTTTTGATGATAGAAACTGACTTTCGTCACTCACAGTACAATGACATCGAAATCTACCAATTCGTCAGTGACAGCCTCTACCCGAATCAGACGAATTTTGGCTTTCCTTGCTTTAGATATCTCGAATTCTAGCCGTTTGTTGTCATTCCTATGTTGATAGATACATTCGAAAGGTTGGCATAGACTGAGTACTTGAATCTCAGTTTTCCCCATCGAATTAAATGATGTCTATTGCTTCAAACCGAGACTCGCGAAATCAAATTTCAAAACAGAGACTTATTGTGCCAGATGCGCTACATTTTGGACACATTCCATCAAATCCCGACTCCTTGAGTATGCTCTCTGACCAAGTGCGTCTTCTTAGCGTGCGATTGAACGATTAGATCAATGTTGAACTTTCGAAGCAAAGTGCCGTGTTTAGAATCTGGAGGCTGTGAGTACTTGGAAAAGTGAAAATAGAAATATCAGATTAAAAGTATTGAGCGACAACAAGGAATCGCTTCATCATTATAAAGACGACCAGTAACACTGGTACAAGCATTATGGTGCAACTAATTCATTTTTGCAGCGTTGCTGCAAACAACCTGCAAGCTACGATACCTCTGTCGTTTTGCGGTAGCATCGCATCTCGCATAACCTATTTTTATCAACACAATACTGAAAAGATGAGAGGTGGTTTCATCAAAGCCATCTTAATTGTCTCCTTTTCCATGGAATGAATGCGTGCTTGTCCGACTTCATATTGGTCTTCGAGCAGTGGGCGGAGAGAGTAATTTTGCGATGCAATGCCAGCAGAACTGAACTTACTGCAAGAATTGGGGATTGCGAGGCGGCGGAGGGGGGGGGGGGTAAACGCATCTTGTAACGTCAACAGAATGAGAACGGCCTATTACTTTTATTTATTTCTATATAGTAATGCAGTTTGTTCCCATTTCCAAAAACGCTGCACTTACTAACTAATATTATTTCTAGTTTTTTAAGTTATTCGTGAGCTACACTAATCATTGTTTTGTGTTTCACATTATCGCAGGTATACTTTCCCTCTGGAGCTTTTGTTCGTGCTGATATATATGAATGGGGAATGAATATTTTTCTGCAATCACCAAGCGTCGATACTGGAAACGTTGATGGTCTTTGCACTGATCAAAGTCCACAGTTCCACAAAGGAACGCCAGACTTGGCTAGGTATGATAACTATGTCAATTATGGTTTATACAAAAGTGTTTCCTTTTTTAGAGAGAGCAAGTAGTGAATGCCCTTCGCTCGTTAAAAAAACAAGGTTCCACTATTTGTCCATTACTTTCAAGCCACTCTATAAATTACTTTTGTTCGTTACTTCTACAAATTTTACTAACCAGCCTGAGCCTGGCAGCACCCAATATTGGGGGTGGGACGTGAGGCGTCCCAGTGTTAGGTCTTTGTTTAAAATTTTCCCATTCTTCCATATTTTCTTTCTTCAATTTCTTCATTTTTGAGTGCAAAGTTGGCTGTGTGGTTCACCTTTTGTAATGCTATGACAGTATTTTTTCGTAAGCAGTCCATCTCGCTAAAGGCAGAACTTTAAGATATAGTTATGTTACTTGAATCAATCAGAATTTCCAATCTTGGGTCAAATATTGTTAAGGTTCCCCATTTTTGGGTGTAATTCTTAAACTTAAAGCCCATTCTCAGGTATGAATGTACTTCTTATCACCCTCTCGCATCCCGGCCCTCATTCTTGGGTGCTGCCCGGCCCGTAGGAATACCTTTGTTTGCACTGGCGTTTGAATTTAAAAGCAATGGAGCAACGGACAGATGTATGCAATGGATATGAAATTTGCTTTCCGTCGCTATCTTTCTTCGTTACCTTGGAACAATGTCTAAGATGTGTAGTTGTTTTTAGTACGGGACGTCTAGACTTATTAAAGTTCGTCCTAGTTTTTGCTCACAATTACGTTAACTTTTTATCTATTCATCTATTGAACTGAATTGTTTTATTTGCTTATCGATTGAACTAAATTGCTTGGAAAGGTTAACATAGAAAATATAGAAAATGAGCGAAATTTACGACGAATTGTAATCATTCTACGGAATGTCCCCAAAATACCTTCATCAGATGCACTTTATTAGCAATTTATCCGTTACAATGTAAGCAGTGCCAATAGACTTTTAGTTATTTTGAGAATGAATCTGAGTCTGATTCTGAGTCTGAATCTGCTTCAAGCGATATTTGATGAATTTTGAAGAATTTTCGAATGTGCACAATGATGATAGAAGCTTGAATGCCACTCGTTCGTATATAAAAATTGCTTGAAAATAACGCTCGATCTCCCGGCTCTTTTGTAGAAATAGCTAAAAAGTCTAGGGAGTTATTCGTAGTTTGGAGACAGGGACTGAGGAGAGCGTGGCCTATTCTGACACTCTTGGCAACAGAAGGATATTAGAGAATCTCTCCATTTGGCGCGTATGCTTGTTCATTATGGTAAATGTTTTCTCTGACTTGTTTAGGCATCTGATCACCATTTAATTCATTGGTGAGTGTATTTTGAGCCACTTAGCCTTTGGTATTTGCCCTCCGGTTTGAAGCAGCTCAGTCCAGGCCCAAAATTTAAAATGGCTCCAAATACATTCACAAATGAGCGAAAGAGGGCAAGACGCCTGGATAATCCAGAGAAAACACTTACCATACCAAACAAGTATCATGCAACTCTTGAAAGTCGTAAATAAATCGAAAAAATACCTCGAGTTTTCGGCGAGATGCGAACGAGAGGCAAGCGGTATTCTTATCACCTAAGCGGAGGAGTTCCCTGATTCCCCTGATTTCCTACTGTTGCCAATGTTGCCCAGGCTGTCGGAATGGGTCGCACTCTCCTCAGTCCCTTTCTCCAAATTGCGAAAGGGTCTATTCTGTCGTCACACACATTTAGTCATCAGTGTTGAGTACATTATGTTGTATTAGGACAGCCTTTACCCATTTTACCCTCACGTGAAGACAGCTTTAAACATTGTATGCTGTGAGATGAATGGTTCAACAGAAGTTAGGTATTCTTCATTCTGGCAATGTAAAGCAGGATTAAAAGTTTTAAGCAGAACCGACAAGTTTGCACTGACTTTAAGTTTGAAAGGAAATTAGGATTTTTCCACTCTTTCCTTTTCCTCCATATGCAAGGGAAGGTCGGGACACTCCATGATAACCGTTCACTGTCCTCCTCAAAGCTCTGAGCGACAAAATCACGAAATACGGAACTACGGAATTAGTAAAGAAGAATAAATAAACTTTGTCTTGGAGAATAGAAAGCTTTTGTAAATCGCTTTACCTTTTCGATAAAAAGTCGAATGTAGATTTTTATGAACTGAATGCATTACTTTTACCATTTCATTTGTTAATTGATGCGTACAATCGTAACTAAACCCTAAAATTTCCCCCTTTTTAGGCTCGGTGATCTCAACAATCTTTTCACAATGCCAACTCTTCAAGGAATTCCAGAGAAACAAAATTTCATGTGTTCATGTACTTTGAACGATATCGTAAAAGCATTTGGTGCCTGCAACTCTACAAACAGCCAGACTTGCCGCGATGCATACAAATGCCAACGTAATGATCGCATCAGCGTTCCGTTACTCAGCTTCGAAATGGAAATAACGGACATTGTTTTGTCCAATATGCTGTCCGGAATCCAAAATCAATTGTATGTTTTCCCATGGGATGGACAAACTTTGCTTGGCAGTGAGCCAGAAATTAAATTACCGACTGGAAAGGACCTCAAGAGATTTGGTGGTTCGCCTGTGGAGTGCTCAAGGAAATTGAGTAATATCTTGTTTGCCGTACTGTGCAGAGAATCGTTGAAAGTTGACCTGAGCAAGATTTTTGCCTTCTGCAACGAGGCCTTACGTGTAAGTAATTTTTCAGTTTTCTTTTGAATTCAGTTTGATTTTTGCATCTGGCCATTCGTCTCATCAATGACCACAATCAAACAAAGAGCTTAGTTCACCGTGCTTCTTCCTTGTGTCTTTTCTACTGCTGCTTGAACTTCTGAGATTAAATTGGCCCACTTGATCTGTAGAGGTAATCATGAATCAATCTTATTGTATCCCATTCTAGGGCATTCTTTCCACAAGTTTCTGTCTTTTGGAACAAATGCAATTTTTCTGCCCACCCCTTCCCCCCACATCTTACAGCTTACATGCCTTTAAATGGTTAATGAATGCACTCAATCTCACCTCTCTTCTAGATATTCCCCTAAAAGTTCACATTTAGATGAGAACACTACATGTAAACTACTTTACGATATTACTAAACGACTAAACGATACCAAGGAGAGCAAAACTGTGAGAACCCCCCCCCCCGGCCGTTACATTAATGCAAAAGTACATTGCTCTCGAGTGCCGAATAATCGTCCCTCCCTCCGTTTATTAATTTTTGAAAAATTCTCCAAATCTCCGCTCGTATTCCAACCCCCCCCCCTTTCATTAATTTTTGGGAAAATGAAATGATAGTAAGCTTCATTTCTGAATATACGCAAGAAAACGTCTCAAGAAATGCATTCAACATAACCAGAATTCAAAAGTAAATGTATCAGTAACATCACTGTTCACGTAAATATATAAGAGATACGTGTTTACCTAGGAAAATGACTATTTTCTATTTCTCCGAGCACCCTCCTCACGATTTGTGCGTGTGGCCGAGTGGTTAAGGCGTCTGACCCGTAAGCCAATGGTCAGAACGGCCGTAGGTTCGAATCTCACGCTGGACAGTTTGGTCGCTGTCCGTTACACCAGCCTGGGTCGACCAGAGCCATGTGAGGGAAATCTAGTAGCTGTGGCGGGTAGCTGCGGCGGAGTGATGGTCAAACATCCGTGGCCCCTGCTGGAAATAAGTCTCTCAGACTTTCGCGGGCTAGCCACGTTAAATATAAATATCTACCTACCTACCTTTTTCCAACCCCCGATTATTGTTATATCGAACCATTTCCAACCGTCCGATTATTCTCACCCCCTCCCCCCGTATATTCGGTACTCGAGAGTAGTCATCCTTATATTACATCAATACATAATACATTAATCAATACATAGAGACAAGAAAAGAAAATTAATGACATGCCTACCAAGTCATAAGAAAAGACCGCTGTCTAGAAGCATACGATGGCATCACTTTACAATTTCCGTATCCTCTTTGCTTTATGTGAGTGAGAATGCATCATTCCCACCTCTCTCTTTGTCAATTCTTCCTTTTTTCTGGCTCATGAGGTAATGATAATAATAATAATAATGATAATAATATTAATGATAATAATAATAATAATGATAATGATAATAATAATAATAATGATAATAATAATAATAATAATAATACATTTATAAAGCGCCAAAATCTATGTATACATATTCTGAGGCGCTGTACAACTTTCTTCCAAAGTAAAAAGTAAGATCATATTTTGTTTAATTACACAATATACAGGTCCAATGCTAAAAGGAAATGTTGAAGAATGAAATGTCACTTATTGGTTAAAAGCAGTAGTAAATAAATGTGTTTTTAATCTTGATTTAAAAGTTCCAATGTCTTGAGATCTTCTTACTTGAACTGGCAATTTATTCCACAGTTTTGGAGCTGCAGCAGCGAAAGATCTATCTCCACGTGATTTGAATTTGTTCTTGGAATCATCAACATTATAGACTATGTAATCATAATCATACAACCATACAATTGGTTCTACCATCTCTCCCTTTTTAAAAAAAAGGGACAGTAATGTCATGAAAATTCAATAGCATGTCGATAATTTTTTCGAGGCCAGTTGTTTAAAGGACAAGAATAATTGAGATTGTGTTTCAATTTCAGCTATCCGAGGAGCCTGCAGTCTCGTTATTTGGTTTGCTTGAAAGTAATTGCGAAGAGAAAGTAATAAAGAATGCATCAACATGGGTGACGATAGGAGGGGGACAAATTGTTCCCTCTTTGACTATCCAGCGTCACCTGTGCCCAAATCTTTGCAGTGGTCATGGAACTTGTAGCAATGGTGTTTGTTATTGTAACAGGGGTAAGCATTTGGTATTTGATAGTATTCGATATCTGTCTTGCATACCTTAAGTTCTCTCTTCTTGAATAACTATACAGGAAAACCCGTGCATAAGAACATGGTGATTGTAAGAACCTACTGGCTGAACTTTTGAATTTAGACTTAGCCTTTAATTTGAATAGGTTCTTATTTGTAGAGATCATTCAAAACCAGATCAAAACAGTATTCTAGACTCACAACATAGTCCTAATTATACAACAACAACTACAACAGAAATAATGACAACAACACCAATTTTTTCATTTTGTTCAAACTGGGACTTATGGACTTTCATATAAAAATTTGAGTCGGAAGGAACAGTTTCGGTGTGCGCTCTGAAACGAAGCTTAGGTGTAGTCTCAGAAACGAGGCAAGCCATCAACGACTACAGTTCGAAATTTCTCATTGCTGCACTGAAGTTTGTGGAAGCTAATTGGCCTTAAAAATGAGGAACCCCTTGTTCACGGTCAAAGGTTTTTTGATTCTTGGATCAAGGAAATATTCATCTGTATACCTACGGCTTTTGTTCATGGTTAATATCACTGGAAACGTGAACTTTGAGGTGTTTTTGCATTGGAGGTGCGAGCCGACAACTTAGGCCCACCTGCCATTGCCTGCAGTTCGTACAGTGTTGCTATGGTTTCCATATCTAATTATGAAATCGATAGGGAAAGGCTGTATCCCAATTTTCAATGTGGAAGGCCATGAGTTGTAGTTTGAGCATCCATCAGTCTGACAATAGCAAATACTACGAATATGCAATCAGCATAGCAGTCTTTTTGTTATTAGTTTAGTTTTAGCATGTCAACAGTACTTGAGTTCAAGAGGTCTGATATTCACAACAGAAATTTGTGGACGAAATAGAAATTTTCATACGATCCAATGAGAAGCTTTGAAAGCTTTGATAGATTTTCATTTGATTATTTATGTAAAATTTCTATTCTTCCACATACTTTCGTTGTGGGTAAGACCTTAGGAACTACATTGCTGTGAACTGAAAGTAAATGATTTGCTTGAAGTTGGAATCTGAAGAAAATAAATTCCTGAAACTCTTGACCACAATAAGAACCAATTTAAGAACCTGAACAGCCTCATTTCCCATTAAATACAGATTACACAAGAACCTGCAGTCAGGTTAATTTGCAATTTTGTAGGTTCTTATACGTGGGTTTTTACCGTACTGATTGCTCCAAAATACTGAACAATTTCAGTCTGGTTTCATGATGACGATTTAGTTTTGATCAACGGCTAACCATTTTTAAAACGTTCCTCTCTGTTTTTATAAAATTTCTCGATTTCTCCTGCACAGGTTTTACTTCATCAGATTGTTCAATAGCGGTTAGTCGAGCCCCGGCTGTTTACTCACTTCTAAATGGCGGTGAATGTGATTTGGTATACAATGATTGCAGTAAAGTTGTTGTTATTGGAAATGGATTTATGGAAAGTCATCAACTCAGCTGCACTGTTATTCCAATGCTTGTAAGTTTGTTTGCTTCTCCGCATTGAACAGAATGTTATTATTGCAGAAAATAACGGAAGACAGGACTGAGCAGGGAAGACAAGAATGAGCAGAAACTGTGACTATGACTATGGGGGTTGTGGTCATTCTGAGGCCCCGTTCACATTAATCCATCTTTGCATGAAAACGGACATGTTTAGCTCCGTTTTTGGCTTTGCGTTCACATTAATCCACCCCCAGAAAATGGAGCTAAATGAATACCCTGACAATAACGGAGCTTGATGAAGACGAAACCAAACAAAAACGTATATATGTAATGTGAACACCAAAAACGGAGGAAGTTGAATGCGCTAACAACAAGAAACCCTGCTGGTCTTGTTTTCAAAAGAGGCAATCAGGTGCGTTGTTGAAAACAGGTGTAAATGTTGAAAGATATCCGTTTTTATCTGAAAACAGAGCAGTATTGACGGGGAGGAAGAATAGCTCTATATTAGGGAGTAAAAACGGATCAAAATGACAACAGATTGAGATGAACGGGGCCTGGGCCTCCGTCCGTCATTTTGTCAATAATATCTTCTAATAAGTACCTAATTAGTCTAGCTTCAAGATACCGGTTGGTCCGAAAACGTATACATATTCTTTGAAACATCGTATCGCAAGAACTAGCACATCGATTTGAAAACTTACAAATTAGTTGCGGAACTGAGAGTTTAACTTGATAATTTATTTCATATTTCATATTTTTATTTTTCATATGCCAATTTATTAAGGAGGGAGAGCCTTTACCATTGTTGCTGATTTTCAAGGGGTCCTCCACATAAAAAACTGGTTAAAAACATCTAAAAATTAATTTTGATAGATCTAACAACTAGATCGTGAACCTAATCATCAAAAGTAAAAGACATGTGCATAAAACCAATAGATTTGGAAACATCTCCAACGATCCAACAGCCAGGGCAGCCCCCGTCTCCCAAGCCCGACCCCGCCAAACCGACGTCGGAGATCCCGAAAACAGATCTCCGTCGTCGATCCAGCCAGAGTTAATTGAAAGAGAGACTTTCTTGAAAGAGAGTCTCTCTTTCAATTAACTCTGATCCAGCAGAGATCAGGCACATAAATGGCTGGCAGTGGCCAGCCATCCGACCCCTAGAAAGCCCCCCAGTCTATTATGTATTCTTTTTGAGCACATTAATGGAGGGTACCTGTTTAGTCTCAGCTGGGGGGGGGGGCTGTTCCACCGTTTTGCACGTGAAGAACACCGTTTTGTTCCACCTTTTTTCAAGTTTTTATCTTTTAATCTGCAAAGCTACATACTTCATTCTGCTAAGAAGTGTGAAATGTCGTCATTTTTATGACGTCACTTCACGTTGACCTGAACGAGGCTGCCAAATGTGTTGATATTATACCACTCACATTGTTAGCCTCCTTATCTTGCCTTCGCGCTCTTGTACAATATACAAAATGGTGACGATATTTAGCCTAACTTACGAAAATTCATTGACCAATTTATGAATGTTGGAAGCATCAAAACTTGGAAAGAACTCACGACTGATGTGCAGCAGCTGGTAAGGTTGGTTTTAAAAATAACTTTATCAACCCCGGATTTGTCCTTCAAGTGTGATCTTTTTTTATATTTCAGTTGGTTAACCGGAGTTGGAACACACAACCAAACAGAGTATCAAGTGCAGCTATGTTTGAATCGTATCGATCTGTAATGTGCTCTCTTCCAAAGCCTAAAATCCCAAAGAACGTTCGCAAATCTCATGTGCTTGCATATGGCTATCAAATCAGCGTGACAAATGATCAATACAAATTGAGTGATTTCATATCTGTTATTGTTTATAATGGTACTTGTCTGACGTGTGGAAAGGCGCAAAATGGGAAATGCACAGTCAAGGTATCAGAAATTTTGATTTTATGCAAGTTACACAAGTCTTTGTAATTCTCTTTGGGACTTTGAATAGCTTTATAATGTTACAACATATGCAGAATTTGAATATGAGTTCTTTGAAGATTTTGTTGCCTTAAGGCCGACCTCCACTGCAGTAGTGGTCGGTGACCTGCACTCTTGACTAAATGGCCTCGTACCTGAGTACCTCTCCAACTGGTTCGTCACAAAGTCAACTCGAAATGTCAGAGAACTGAGAAATACAGAAACTGATCTTTCTCTACCACTGCGGAAACTGAAAATGGGCAAAAGGCAGCATCCTTTCGTGGACCTAAGCTTTGGGATCAACTAGAAGTTGATCTTAAACAGGCACCCTCCCTTGCCACCTTCAAAAAAAGATTAAAAAATCGATTCACGTGTTTTTTTTCTTCTTTTTACCAAAATATTATTCGTCTCTTTGATTTAAGTGTTAGATTTTGCCACTGCCCCCTGAAAAGCAGATGCTGATCAACTGATGGGCTCCCGTGTTTAAAAAATTAAAATGAAATGAAAATTGAAAATGAACTATTGCACATGATCTGTAGCGAAGGTGAAGGTGAAGGTAAAATTGCGGTTTCTGCGCTAAGCGCTGGGATCGCAGAAGTAGCTAAGCCCAAATCGAGTCCGCGACCCCTTGTCATGACGCGCAAGTGTTGGGGCCCTACGTGTTGTCGACCCCACACCGCCAGACTGTTCTAGCTGCAAATTCAGAGGATTGCACCATTACGCCACAACACCTTCAGAACAGAGCATGCGCTCAAGGTAAGCGCACTGGTCGCCGACCGAAACTACTGCAGTGGAGGACGGCCTTTAAGCCTATTACTTAAAGGATGATGGCTCTCTGTTGGGCTCTATTCACACGTTCTGTTTTTGTGTGAACAAATAATTTGTGGCATTTTTGGTACAAGATCCCACCCGCGAGTGGGGGGGGGGGTTACATAACATGTCAAGGGTACGGGTATGTGCCGCCCATATGGGTGGGTTTTTGTGCCCAAACTTCTCTAAACAAGGGTTCCTTTTTCGGAAAATTTTCCTCAAACATGGGTGGGTTTCCAGAAGTTGGCAAAAAAAATTGAAAAATAGGTAGTTTTCCGCCAAAATTCATCATAAAAGTGGGTAAAGACGGCAACTATCGGTAATTAGAAGAGGGTAGCTTTCTGAAAACCGGGCGGCAGATCCTCGTCCATCCGCAAGTCACGTACCCAGTGTCACAAAGCGGATGTGTTCTCTTGGATGTTGCCCAAAGACGGAACAGCGAAACAGTGTGAACTGGGCCTTACTTTTAACCAATAAACATTTGTGCCAAAACTTCAAAGAGAGAAGGTCTCTTTTTCTGTTAAATGGTCTTAGAATAGCAAGGTCAGCAAAAGGACCTTTGATGGATTTATGTTAAGTTTCTGCAAGTCTAGCTTCAATTTTAACGTACTTTTATTTGCAATTTGTTAAGAACACTTTGAATTCCGAAAGAAGAATTGTCAGGATTAAACAACTGGCCAGAGTACAGTTAATAAGGAAGACGCAAATTTGTGTTCTCTTAACCTGCTACTGTTGTTCCTGCAATAAAAATGCTTTTAAAAGAAATTGAGAACTCCTTAGCTGACGTGTGCCAATTCCTTCTGGTAACATTTTGTGCTGCATTCTGTCTGGTGTGGTAACAGGTTTTCAAAGTCTTATGCTGTTCTAGCAGCAAAGATAGTTTGACAAAAAGCATGCAGAATAGTGTTTTTCATTGTACAAGCATTTACCGATCCGTTGAATGTACTGTTTTCTTTTTCGTGTTTAAAGCTTGATTTTCTTTAGGAAGGATTTTGCAGTATCAACAATTTGTGTGTAAGAGAAGGAGAAAAGAATCCAGAAAACCCATGCCAAATTTGTAAATCAAAGAGGAATCAGTATTCTTGGAGTAAGGCAAGAGGTATGAATTTTCATTCAAAATTGTGGCAATGTTTCAGTTGCAGCATTATTTCTGTTGAAACGTTCGAATCTGCAAATCCATTGACCGTTAATAGATCGGGAATATTATCGCTGGTAACAATGCTCGCTTTTGAGATTTAGATCCACATTATATCGAGGCAAGTAATGTTCCTTGAATCATTTCAAAAGAACTGACATCATGTGAAAGTGGTCTATTGAACCTTCCATTTCGCAAACGTAGCACTGGCCGAAAGTGCATGTCCTAATTGGTGACAAAATATGGAATAGCCTGTCTTTTGTTGTAAAATCTACAAATAATATCAACTCGTTTGAGCATTGGATCAAAGACAATCTTTTTCAAAATTTGCAAAGAGAGGAAAATGACGTTTATGTGTTCTACTAAAACTGCGCATCCTCTCGCGTTCACGCTTCGGCCTTACTTAGTTATGCTTTTTCCATAAGTACATTACAAATATATTTATCATAATTTTTTGTAACCACCTCGAAAGGAACCATTATGTAAATGAGGTCAACTCGATTTTTGATACTTTCCCTGCCACTATAATTAGGGGTTCTTTTTGCCTGTGTTTATTAATTGTTGTTATGTAAATTTTATCGTAAGTATTTTGTATACTGGGTGAGCCAGAAAAATTTTCCCATTTTTGACAGTTCATAGCATCAAGAGCACTTCACTCATTTGAATGATTCAATTTCCAGTTAGAAGCCAAAATATCAAAGTATTTTTGTAATTTTTCCTGTTGTCTCACAAGCACTACACGTTAATAAAAATGCCTTGGTTGTAAAATGACTGAAAAGAGCCTAAAACATTGATCAAATCATGAAAGACTCCTCGCATTGATCAATAAAAAGAAGATGCAATTGTTCATGGGTGAGAGATATTTACTTCACGTTTTCTGCGATAGGACTGAAAATGTTGGGTATTTGTTTGAAAACTGATGTCTTTTTACTCTTGAGGGAGATGAAACTCCCATTGCGTAATGTTCTGTGTAATGGGAGTCCTTACAATTTCATGAATGTTTCAGGCCCGTTTTCAGTCATTTTGCAACCATGAAACTTTTATAGAGCGAAATCTATCGGTACTTCTAGCCCTGGCAAGCCAGCGAGAAAAATCACAAAATCTTTCAATCTTTTGTTTCTAACTAGGCTTCTTTTCATTCAAATCTGTGGCCTACCATTGGTGCTACGAATTTTCAAAATTGGGACCTTTTTTGGCTCACCCAGTATACAGCAGAAGCCCACATAAAAGAACCTACAATCCTGGACAAAAGTTATGAGACGACAGAGCATTTTGACGTTTTCGCGGGTTCAGAGTGCCCCCTCCCCCCGTATCAGTGTTGTTTTAGGTCAGAACGCGTCGATTGTGACCAACATGTATTCATGAATCGTCGTTGAACAACATTGATTCGGGGGGACGGGGTTTGCAGTACTTAAATCCCTTTTATTCTTGGAAATACTGTTCAACATATTAAAATGCTGCTAGTCTCATAACCTTTTGTCCAGGATTGTAGGTTTTTGTTGGGCGGCATGAATAGGTTCTTAATTAAGAGGCTGTTATTATACATTCCAGCCTGCAAGGTTCTTAAAGAGTCCCTTATGTACAGTAATCGCCTTGCACACATTAATACTGTTGTCAGCTCAAGAAATCTAAGACTTTTTGAGAATTCGTTGAGAATTCTTGAGAACATTCTTTTGTCAGAATTAATTTTTAAAAATCTGACAGTTTTTTGTACCACTGAAGAGTTCTGATCAGAATGTCGAGAATTCTTAAAAGGTCTGAGGAATTCTGAAGACATGAAACCTGTTATATAAGAGGATCCCGCAATGTCACCCTCTGAGAGGTTCTTATGTAGGGGGCTGAAAATATTGAATTTCATCCTCAAAATTCTTATAAAGATAGGTTCTTTTATCCGGGTTTCTACTGTATTTTTTACAATTTTAAGTATTCAGTTTTGTGGTGAATTTTGACATACGTAAATTCATTTGTGTTATAGCAAACAATGCAGAACTTATCAGAGATCAAGAAGACATTAACTTATTAGTAGGTGACGCTCTCGTGAAGCAACTTGACGGGGGTCTTCAAAAGATGAAGTTCAAAAGTGCAAGGCCATTGCCAGCCAATGCACTACTCACAGAAGATGGTGTGCTGACGTATCTACCAACGGAACCAGAAAATGTTGCCTTGGTGATCATCGGTGAAAATCCATGTGGCTTCAAGGTTCTGAAAGAGATAACGATACAAGTGGCTCCTTGCCTTTGTAAAAATGGTGGACAGTGTCAGAGATTTACAAATTTTACTCTTGGAACCGGTAAGTTATGCCCGGGGGGGGGGGGGTACTTGGATTGCCAACATACGGGGAGGTGCCGCTGGAAAATCTGAAAAGCTACCCTGTCCCGGAGTCAGATTCCTGAAAATGATACCCTGTCCCGGAGCGAAAGGTTCTTAAACAATACCCTGTCCTTGAGTTTCTTCAGACAAAATTGTGCCCTGCCCTGGAAATTTGTAAGAAATGTTTAGGAAAATGAAGAAATGTTGCCATCCAAGCAATTTAAATCATTTTCAAGGAGCGCAAATGGCCTACAACGACGTTTCGGAGTCAAAAATGACCATATGGACACCATATGGACCCTGTCGTGGAGCCGATTTTTACAAAAATGATACCCTGTCCCGGAGTTGGAATCCTGAAAATGATACCCTGTTCAGCGGCACGTCCCCGTACAGAAAAATATATGAGTACCTCCCCCGGGAAGTTATGTTCTTCTTTCCGTAAGATTTTAAACTTCTTTATGACTCAAGAAACCCATTTGTTGGTATGCTATGCTCAATGTATTGGCTTCCAAGAAGGGTGCCCCGAATGGTCAATGTCCAGATATCGACTAAAGATTTGAATCTAGCTGCGTGGCTACGTAGAAAGTCACCTTAGTACATTTCTTGTAAAAAAATGAGCAGCGACAGATACCACTTTCCATGGCTAGACCTCATCAACGGCTTTTTGCATGCAAAAACAGAAAATGTCTGAATAGTGCCTCCTGATTAATTGAAAGCTTAATTCTAGCAATTTGACTGGTGAATAAAGAATCACTCTACTTTTTAAGAGTAATGTTATGAGTCCCTGTTGACCAAGTGATAATCAGCAAATCAAAGAACGCAGGAAACAATGAACACAGACACATTGATCTATCCTATTTTTTGTGGGGAGCCAATTTATAGCCTTGAATTCTGTGGCGCCAATATGGGCTGTGTTTTTTAGATTCTGGTAAAACAAATGCATTTGTTTTGAGCAGACTGGATTTTTTCGACACCCTCTTATTTAACACTGGGTACCACGAGGTGCATGCGTGATCAAAATGGGGTTGAATAAGGACATTCAAAGGCAACCTTCGAAGGGAGCTATCTAGGAAGTTTTGTTTTCTGTGCAGAAATCTTAGCTTGCCATTTATCTTTCCAAGCATCCTAGTTGCCATTGACTCCCCAGAGATGTTCTCATCCAGGATACATCCCAGATATGTGACCGTTCAGATATGTAACTGAATCCTAGCAATTTGATTGGTGAATATAGAACCACTCTACGTGGGCCTAAATTGTACCCACTTTTTAAGAGTAATGTTATGAGTCCCTGTTGACCAAGTGATATCAGCAAATCAAAGAACGCAAGAAACAATGGACGAAAAGTGATAAGTCTAAGGTTTTTCGTCTCAAACTTAGCCTCCGATCTGGTTATCATCATTGTACCTTTCTCTTGCAGAACATTACTACTGCTTATGTATGGCTGGATACACTGGAACACTTTGTGAAAAGAAAGCTTACAACTGTTCAGCAAATTGCAAATTCGGATCTTGCACGTCTAATAATGGTCATTCTGTCTGCGTGTGCGATCGAGGCTATAGTGGATCTTCATGTGATGTTTTCGAAGCTTGCAAAACACATAGCTGTATCCATGGAAACTGCATGAACGTCAATGGGAAACCAAGTTGTGTGTGTAAACGAGGTTTTACAGGAGCTAAATGTGATGTGGGAATAAATCCATGCAGTTCGTTACCCTGTAAGGCTGGCTTATGTCTAGCTTTATCAGAAAGTGAATTCAAATGTCAGTGTCCGAAAGACCGAAAAGGGAAGTTATGCGAAGCGAGCTTATACTGCGCCTCGAGTCCGTGCCTTAATAATGGTAAATGCATTGAGAAAGATGCCTCGTTTGAATGTCGATGTCCTAAGAACAGAAAGGGAAAGCTGTGTGAAGGGACCTTACATTGTGCCTCCAGTCCGTGCTTTAATAGCGGTAGATGTATTGAGAAAGATGCCTCGTTCGAATGTCAGTGTACAGAAGGATTCGAAGGTCCCGTATGTAAGGACAGGACGAATTATTGTAAAGAAAATAAATGCAGAAACGGGACATGCGTCAGTAACAAGAAAGGTTATACTTGTAGCTGTGCTGAAGGATTCACTGGAGTTTACTGTAACATCGTTATCGACTACTGCGAATCAAAACCATGCGTGAAAGGTGCTTGTATAAAGAAAATCGGTGGTTATAATTGCAAGTGTAAGCAAAATTTTGTAGGAAAGAATTGTGATGTGTACATAAATCCCTGCGAGTCTAATCCGTGTATAAATGGAGCTTGTTTGAAGGAAAATGACGGATATAAATGCAAGTGTAGGCACAATTATGTTGGAAAGAATTGCAATTTGTACATGGATCCTTGCAAGTCTAATCCATGTGTGAATGGAGCTTGTTTGAAGGAAAATGACGGATATAAATGCAAGTGTAGGCAAAATTACATTGGAAAGAACTGCAATGTGTTTGTTGACCCCTGCGAGTTCAACCCATGTGTAAATGGGGTTTGTGAGAGTGACGTAACATATAAGTGCATTTGTAGCGTTGGCTTTACAGGGCCTAACTGTGAGACACGAATTGACCATTGTAAAAAGAAGCCTTGCATCAACGGAATCTGCCAAAATAGCAAGACGGGGTACTCTTGTCAATGTTACCAAGACTACTATGGAAAGAACTGTCAATCAATCAAAAACAATTGTGCCTCGAGTCCATGTCTGCACGGAACGTGCGAAAATAAAAATGGAAGCTTTGCCTGTAATTGCGATAGAGGCTGGAAAGGGAAACAGTGTGAGACTAAAATCGATCCTTGTGATTCGAATCCTTGTATCCATGGAAAATGCTCCAGCTCAGAGGATAATTATACTTGTGCCTGCAATGATGGTTATCTAGGATTCAACTGCAGCATGAAAGATTTCTGCTTCTTGCGTCCTTGCATTTACGGGAGCTGCGTAAACAAAAATAATGGATACACGTGTGTATGCAATGAAGGTTATGTGGGAGCAACATGTGCTGAAGAGAAAGATTACTGCAAAACCAAGCCTTGTGTAAACGGGTACTGTGTCAGGAAACTTAAGGGTTTTGACTGTGTGTGCAAGGATGGGTATTCGGGCAAAAGATGTGACGAAGAGGTGGATAACTGCAAGTCTAGTCATTGCCTACAAGGGCAGTGCAGGAACGTTGGAAATGATTATGTTTGCGATTGCTTCGAAGGATACAAAGGACGGTTTTGCGAACAGACTAGCGATTACTGCCTTGAGAAACCTTGCGTTAATGGGAAATGTATAAACACGGGCAGCTGGTATCGTTGTGAGTGCAATCAAGGCTACGAAGGAATTCATTGCAATAAGACGAATACATATTGTGATGCAAACCCATGTGTAAATGGAAAATGCGTAACAACAACAGGGGGATTTATATGCGAGTGTAATACTAATTATGAAGGATTTCTGTGCCAAAATTTAATCGATTTGTGTGTCAGCAACCCATGTAATAGTGGAAGATGTACCATGGGCAGAGATGGGTATAAATGCGAATGTTTTGATGGATTTAAAGGCAAAGATTGTAACGAAGTTATTGATTTTTGTGAAACGAACCCTTGTGTGAATGGAAATTGTAGTAGTCTCAGAAGCGACTTTGAATGCACTTGCAGACGAGGCTATGCCGGGAAACGATGCGACGAGAAAGTTGATTACTGCGCGAATGAGCCGTGTGTTCATGGACTTTGTCAAAATCTTATTGGAGATTTCAAATGTAAATGTTATACTGGGTACATAGGAAAAACGTGCCGGGATAAGATAGACTATTGCAATAAGATTGAGTGTGTAAACGGAGACTGCGTCAGCCTGAACTCTTCATTTGTTTGTCAGTGTATTACTGGCTATACTGGGCGATTGTGTGAAACGGAGATTGATTATTGCAAGGATAGGCCTTGTGTTCATGGGCAGTGCTTTAGCAAGCGACGTGGATTTGTTTGCAATTGTAACAGAGGCTTTGAAGGAAAAATCTGCAACAAGAGAATTGATTATTGCAAGACTGACCCTTGTGTGAAAGGGTATTGCGAGTCAAACATTGCTGGTTTTATTTGCAGATGTTTCAAAGGCTATGAAGGGACTTATTGCAATAAAAGGAAAGATTATTGCCAGTCTAGGCCATGTTTGCATGGTCGTTGTGAGAATTTAGAAGGAGGCTACATATGTAAATGCGAGGCTGGGTATCAAGGCACGAACTGTGAAAATAGAGCTAATTTGTGCGAGAATAATCCATGTGTTAACGGTGTATGCACTGGTGACGCAAAAGGTTATAACTGCACTTGTGACAAGGGATATGAAGGCAAGAACTGCGCTATTCTGACTGACAATTGCAAGGCAGAGCCATGCGAGAGGGGAGTATGCAAAAACACAGTCGGTGACTTTTTATGCGATTGCCCCAAGGGCTACGAAGGAAAAACATGCTCAAAGAAGAAGGATTTCTGTACAGCAAAGCCTTGTAAACATGGAATTTGTAGTCCATTTGTAAATGGATTCAGATGCCATTGTGATGTTGGCTATAGCGGACAATTATGCGACAAAAAGATAGATTTCTGTAAATCAAATCCATGTAAAAGTGGAAAATGCTTGAACGCACAAGGTTCTTTTAAATGTATTTGCCCGTACGAATTAGATGGTGAACTGTGCGATGTTGCAAGAAACTTTTGTAGAAGTGACCCGTGCATCAAAGGAAAATGCAATAGTTTTCTTGGAGGATTCAACTGCACTTGTTTTGAAGGTTTTGAAGGAAAACAGTGCGACAGACGTATAGATTACTGCATTAATAACCCTTGCTTGAATGGGAAATGTGTCTCACAAAAGAGCGGATATTCTTGCAAATGTGCTCCTGGTTTTACCGGAGAAAACTGCGACCGACTGAAGGATTATTGCGAAACGAGACCATGTAAAAATGGCGTCTGTGTCAGTTACCTTGGATACTATCAATGTGAATGCAAGGCTGGTTATGAAGGGAAAAACTGCGATTCTGAGATTGATCATTGTAAAAGTAGCCCCTGTAAGCACGGAGCCTGTAGAAACATGCTAGATGGTTTCTATTGTATTTGTGACAAAGGATTCTCCGGAAAACAATGTGAAACTCTAATTGATCATTGTTTGACTAACAAATGTTTGAATGGTGGGACATGTAAATCAACTAATAGCAGTTTTAATTGTTTATGCGCACAAGGATACAAGGGAGTGCTGTGTGAACAAAGGATTGATCATTGTGAAAATAACCCGTGTAAATATGGAGTTTGTTTGAATCAGTTGACAGGATTTGATTGTATATGCAAGGAACACTACCGAGGTAGACTTTGTGAAGAATTTATTGACCCGTGTGAAAAGAAACCTTGTAGAACCGGAAGTTGTATTAGTAATGGAACAAAATTTAAATGCGATTGCCCAAGCACACATAAAGGAATTTTGTGTGAAATTCGAAGAAATCCTTGCGAGAAGATGCCCTGCGGCGGAAGGGGGATATGTTTCAGACGAAGGGATACGTATTTCTGTTCGTGCTATAGGACATACTTTGGTCGTAACTGCGAGAAAAGGAGATTCCCCTGTGACAGGGTCAACTGTCAGAACAACGCTACTTGTGTGAACATTAGAAGATCATTCAAATGTAATTGCCCGAAAGGATTCTTAGGTAAATTCTGTGAAATTGAGATTGATGCGTGTAGGAAAAACCAATGCTTGCACGGAGAATGTTTCAGCGAAAGGGGACAGTTTACGTGTAAATGCTCTACTGGTTATACTGGAAGAAGATGTGATTCTTTGATTGACAGCTGTAGTCTTAATAACCCATGTCAACATGGCAGATGCGAAAACCACGTGAATGGCGCGAAATGTATTTGTTACGTTGGCTACGAAGGAGCAAAATGTGACAAACTTGGAGACCCATGCAGGGTAAAGAATCCATGTTTCAACGGGAAATGTATTTCAAATGGTGGGAAACCAACTTGTGAATGCAAAGATGGATATTTAGGGAAGCTATGCGACATTAAAGATCCGTGTCAGCCAAATCCATGCTTAAAGTCTCCATGCAAAGTTATCGACGACAATACATTCAAGTGTGTTTGTAGTAAATACCAAACAGGAAAACTCTGTGAAACGAGGATTGATCCCTGTGGAACTTCATTATGCGTTAATGGAAAATGCAAAGCTGAAGATGATGGGTACACATGTAACTGCAGAAAAGGTTGGAAAGGCAAATATTGCGACTTGGATATTGATGAATGTGAATCCGGACCGTGTTATGATGGTGTCCGTTGCATCAATAAGCCAGGATCATTCGAATGTGGAAAATGTCCTGCTGGATTCACTGGCAATGGTATCAGTTGTGCAGGTATAGTAAATGTTCTATGATGTAAGAGAGACCTTTCAACATTACTTTCATAAACAACTTCAGCTAACGTTAGGCCCCGTTTGCACCATACTAGTTTTAAATAAAAACGATATGAAACGATGCCTTTTGAAATTCAGTTTACGTTAGAGCCTTCTCGTAACCGGCACGAAATGCAGACGACTACGAAAACGGCTCGATCTGAAAGCGGCATGAGACGATTCAGTGTAAATGCTTGAAAAAATGAAACAATATAGCACTGGAGTTAAAGAGAGTTCAAGAAACAATCTGCCTTACCTTACCTTTGATCTGTAACGAAATCATTCCGTTGTCATGAGTTTACACTGAAACGTTTGATGTCGTTTTTAAATAACGCCGCTATCGAACGGAATGGTTTTGTGCTGTTTTCGTTGAAAAAAATACCAGTGTCTCAAAAAGTTATCCTCTTTTGACTAAGCATCAGCAAGTGATTGTGGCGCGATTTCTTACACTTACACAGGCTCCTTTCAATAACGCAATTTTGCAGCGCGGTAAGATGTGATGAAGAAACCTTAGCTGACCATTTAGGGCGCTGCTCTCTAGACGTCACTTTTGAAAAGAATTGCACTTCATCTGCTTCAATTGTCCTTGAAATTACTTTTCTTTTGAGTAATCGACCCTTACTTTGCATTCCACTAGAATAGTTATTTGTATCAACGTGGAGGACAAAGACCACATGCACGCTTATTTTGGATATGTGGCATGCCTTTATCATTCTTACCGCATTTTTATTATATTCGTTTAATCAGGACGATGTGACAGAGCAGAAACCGCGTAAAATGACGTCATTAACCAATCCGAGACAAGCAAGTGTTCGGAAAGATAAGCTTTTTGAAATGATAAATCAAGAGTTCAAGGCCCTAGGATGAAAATATCAAATGTTGCCTAATGTTGGGATCTGTTGCAGGGATCTAAGTAGGCTCAAAGTTACGAGTTTTCGCGCATGCGTGCGCAGTATCTGCTCTGTCGGACGATGTTCATTTGTCTTTTTATTCTTTCTAAAAATGAAAAAGTAGAAATCAAAGTGCTATAGCAAGTGTCCATGGTACAAATCATGGCTAGGCCCTTTGTCAAAACCTCTGCTTTCGGGTGCACTGTAAATTTTGACTTTGCAAGCACGTATCTCTGGTGCTTGATGGATGATTTTTAAATGCAAAGCATGTGCATCTAAATTGAAGACTGATAAAGCTAGCTGTGCACCCGGGGGGGATTACTATACGTATTTTGGGTACGGGGACGTGCCATCGGGAAGGGTATCGATTTTCACGATTTTGGTATAAGGAACGATATCGATTTTCACGATTTTTGGTATAAGGAACGGTATCGATTTTCACAATTTTCGCAATTGGAATAGGGTCGGGTATGCATTTTCGGAAAATTGGTATAAAGTCCGGTATATATTTTAGATAAATTGGTATAAAGTCGGGTATACATTTTGGAAAAATTGGTATAAGTAACGGGTATGTGTTTGAAACCTCGATGGCACGTCCCCGTCCAAAATCTGGTCAAGTACCCCCCGGGGCTGTGCACTGGCAAAAAGATGATGTCTTATCGTTTTGTTTCTATCCTCAGTCAAAAAGGGATACTTTGTTGAGACACCAAGTGGTGTGAAGGGGACATACGAAGCTTAACTTCTTTGAAAAAAAATTTTCTTAAGAAAGCATTCATGTGACTTGAATTGGGTGACGTTAGTTAATGTTGTTTATTCCAGAAGTTGTTTGTAGTGTTTTACGTGTCCTTTGTTGGATGCGTTCCTTATCATCAATTGTGCATCACTTGACTTTGAAGTGATTCAGTGAAAGATCTGCACTCGTGGCATTATGATGTTTCTATTCAAAAGCTCAAGTTTCCAGTGAAACTTTAAGTACATTAAAACCGAAAACTTTCGGACCAAAACTTTCGGCAAAACAACTTCGGACAAAAAACTTTCGGACGCTTTTTCGGAATTTCGGAGAAGAAAACTTTCGGACAAACACGACATCAAAAAACAATCATTATATCAAAATATATGTTAAAAATGATTGTGATTCCATCATGATTATCAATTTACAGTAGGTACACGATGATCATCAAATCAACAAGGACATTTAAATGTAATTTTCGTTAGATTGAACAATGATAAAACCAGCTGTAATCCAAATTAAGAGGTGCTACCATACATGAACTTTTTCCAAGAAACGCTAAAAATTCAAGAAACCTAAGTACTACTGGTAAAACATCGATTTATTAAAGTTTTATGTTACGTTTCTTTATGCTTCTCTATTTTCAATGAATTTAAAACTTTCGGACAAAAAGTTTCGGACATCACCACATTTCGGACAAATAAATTTTCGGACAAAAGTTTGTCCGAAAGTTTGAGTGTCTGAAAGTTTTCGATTTTAATGTACTTTTCCCACAGTGCCAAAGAGGAAGGTTTTAAGTTGTGACATCATCACATTGATAAATAATAAACCGCGAAAACTACCAGCTTTTGCTTGCCACCACCTTACTTGCAACATTGAACATTTCGTGCTCTGTTTTTATCGATTTTCGCCAATCAGTTTAGAATTTATGGTTTGTTGATTTTTGCTAAAGCTTTGAATACCTGCTGTCATTCTTTTCATAAAAATAGAGCACTGTAATGCCAAAAATGATTTGATGTCAAAAATGCTTTTTCTAGGATTTGGCACATCATAAAGTTTTCTTAGATCACTTCAGTTAAAAGCATAGGGCAATAGCATTCTGCACGATTAATTCTAAAGCTTTGCCAAGATGCCATAAATACACTACGGGGTAAGTTGAAATAAAGTTTACGCGTTTGGCGGGCAGTGGAATAAAAAGTATTTGGCAGATTTTCTAAAATGGCGTGTCAATCTATCAGTCAAAGGCTAACTTAGCAGAGAAAAATTTGTTTGGTAAAATCGCTCATCTTGCCTCGTTAAAACGCTCTCAGCATTGCACTGAACAAAGCCTAACATATGTAGAGGGTTGTTCAGTGGTGTTCAGTTGGGGTGTTGAAACGCTCTCAACAATTAGACTCAACATTTGTTGCGCCACTACTAAACAAGAGTCCATACATACGCTTCTCTATTAACACTTGGGGCAGAAAACAAACCTGGGACACTTGCGCTGACTGAACATTGTTGGATTGGGTGTTAAAACACTCTCAACATCGCTCCATACCACCTAGGACAATTGACATGTTGCGTCCACCCACTTAACATTTTTTACTTCGTTCAAACTCTACTCAACATCACTGAACCCTGTTCAACAACACTTAGCATCACTCAACAAGGTGTTAGAATACTTTCAACCCTTACCCTCTACCGAGGGGCAAATCACTGATCTTTTTTCGTACACCCTTCTTGAAATCACAAAAAAATCACATACAAAAATCACAAAATCACAAAAAAATCACACACAGAAAGCACCAAAAATCACAAATCACTGAAAATTACTGCAAAATCACACGAAAATATCACTGAAAATCACTAAAATCGCAAAGAAATCACTGAAAAAAATCATGTGATTTCAAAATCACAAAAATCACGTACGCTATTTTGAGAAGTGATTTGTCCCTCGCCCTCTACAATTGTTGAGGCATGTTCAATGAAATGTTGAGAGCGTTTTAACTGAGGTTAAGACCCAAAATTAGAAAAATGTCTGTAAGGAGTTTAAAATTCAAAGTCAATGCCATTGCCAGCTTCAGAAATGAATTTTGAATTTCAGTAGCAAGTAAATCACGGATCAGAATGGATTGTGGAATCTTGGTTCTCAAACAAACCTCTTTCCAGCATTTTCCAAATAGCTCGTCGAGAAAATTTCCTTTGTTTGCAGTCGTTTATCTCTTTGAATTGCGGTGTCAGTCAAAAGTAACTCGTGCTATTGTCTTCCAAAATCGGTCCTTGTTTATCTTTGCTCTTTTGCCAGAATACTTTGAAGTTTTTCTGTCTGCAGTGATCCAGACAACGCAGCTACCAACAACAATTCAAATTAAATCAGCTAAGCTAAGCACTGTTACAACTACGAAGACAACGACAACAGGAGCAGCAACAACAACACAAACACCAACTCCCGCACTAGATTCCATTGAAAGAGATCCTTGCAGCTCAAATCCCTGTGATCCTCTTGTCACGTGCTCCAAAGTTGATAAATTGATCAATGCTGCTGGTTTCAGATGTGGAAAATGCCCTTCAGGGTACAAAGGAGATGGATTTAGTTGTAAAAGTAAGTTAGCATGGTAGTTTATCAAGAATTATCTGCGTTTGCCACAGTAAAATATCATGAATGTGATGCTCAAATCCAGTCCTGTTTTCGTGATGTAATACACGGGGTAATTGCCGTCCTGTTCATCTCTGTGATTTTAACATTCTAATGTCTGTTAGGGTTGACCAGTCAAAAATCACACTGTCTGATCTCGTCTCACGTCAACTTGATAACATAGCTGTTACTCTGTGTTGTATTTTCGAATCAAGCACCAAGCTCTTAAAAGCAGGAGATTTCGTATTCAGATTAGATTCAGATTATTTCTTTTACCAATCAATCGTAAATACAGTTCTACACACTATACTACACTACACTACACTACAGCTAAATACATACAAAAAAAACCCGTATTCACCATGGCGGTTTGCTGATGAAAGTGAGAATCACTACGGAGTCTGACAAACCTTCTGCCTTTTGGAGCACAAGATTCAGAGGTCGTTCTAAACCTACCAAGCCTACCTACCGTTTCCTGAACTTTGGTGTCAGTTAAAGAGGAATCCGAGCGTTCCCCTATTTTCGAAATCAATGCCAAATCTATTTCATCAAATCGTCTCTACCGTTGTTAACTTCTGGTTGATTTTGAGCTTAAGGGTTTTCAGTTCTATAGCAGGTATATCTCATCTGAAATTTTTGCTTAAACTTCTGGCTTTGAAACAATGATTGCAGCATTTTTGACTTGTACGAGGATAGAAAATTGATGATATTTGTCTTTGATATCTGAAAATACAAGAGTTACATATTCAAGTTCCTTGATTAGATAAGATACCTATAGATACTTTAATTTTTCCAGATTGTCCGGAAAGCTTCCATGAAGGATCTTGTGTGTCATAACTAGCCTGATGTATCTTATCAATTCTTTGACTGGCAACCATTCACAGGTCTATCCATCCTTGCATTTTGCATTTTCGACCAGAAACTTTGCTCTTAGCTTAGCTACTTCCTGGAGAGCGTCGAGCTTGGTATCAAAAATGCATCCCCATATCATATTACGATACCTTAAGTAGCTTTCATTTTATTTTCACCTTCATTTCATTTCATTTCAGGAGGGTTGCCCTTCAGCAAAAGCTGATTTGCAAGGAGTCCTCCATTAAAAACAATTGCAGCATGCAATAACCTGAAGTAAATACATGCTAAGCCTAATTACAAGAAAAAAACCATAGCGTTAAAACCTAATTACAGTGATTGATAGATCATATACGTATTAATAGAGATTATTTACAAAGTTGGGGTAGGGGCAGATCCCACGACACCAGCACCAGCCACCCCCAACCGACACGCCAAACACAGCGACGGAAGATCGATGATCGTAGATCTAGAACACCAATCGCTTCACCCCATTTTACAATCAATACTCGATAAATTGCAGCTAGCTTTGACTGAGAGAGTATATCCTTCAGCTCGATAATTGCTGATAGACCGCATTTGACCTCTTTGATTTCTCAAATTAAAGCATATCCAACGATAATGTTATGAATAAAACGACGACATTTTTGCAGAAAGACCACTTTTGATCAAATGCCGTTTCACAACCAAAAATCAAGTGTCTGAAGAGAAAATCTATAAATAAACTTTTCACGCTCTGAGATTTCTGTGCTCATAATTTCTTATCTCTTTCATTCTAGAAGTCATCAAAGCGTGTTCGGCGAAGCCATGCTTTCGAAGAGTTCGTTGTTACGATATTGCTCCTGGGCAGTTTCGTTGCGGAAGATGTCCATTTGGATACAGAGGAAACGGACAAATTTGTCAACGTGAGAAAAGTCTTTATAAACATGACTTGAATTTTCTTAACATGTCAAATGCGATCAATAATTTGAAAGATTTTTCTATGTAGCTGAATAAGGAGGAATTGGCCCTTAGGGGGGGGGGTGGCAATTCCTATTTGACTGTGAACGTGACTCGACGTGAATCTGGACTTTGACAATATGACCCATTTGTATTACAGAATTTTTCTAGAATTCCGAACCCTTTGGCATGAATTTCAGGAAATTTCGTAACCATGTCTATGAATTTTGTCGATTTGAGGATGCAGGGTGTATTCAAATATTTTCAGTAATGGTAAAAAGTCTGAAAAAGCTACCCATCTACCAGAATTTAAGGTTAAAAAGAGACGCATTTGTAGGGACTTCCGGGTGAATTACCCACCCATATGAGCAGCACATTCAGTATCAATTAACAATCAAGTACCCCCCTCCCCGAGGGGAATTGGTTTGCCAGATGCCTTAAAAAAGGATATTCAAATTGCGATTAGCAAAGGTCCGCAAAGTTTAAAGGGAATAAATAAACTTCAGCTATTCAATCATAATTAGAATACAGGAAACAAGAGCAAGTTAGAGTGAGCCCTCACTGAAAGTGATATCACTCACCTTATTGACCTCATGTTTGGGAAGACTGGCTTTTAAGAAGAATGCGAAACTGTTTCCTTGCGTAATGAATGCCTTGTCTTTCTTTCTTACTAGAAGTTGGTCGCAGCTTCAACCCGTTTTCTTGAGATTCTTGAAAACGCATCTATCTTTTCATGAAACTTTGAGATGGTGTCACATATTACAACCTACCAAAAGCTTTTATCTCGATTGATAAACGAAATCACGAGCTTCTTAAACAATTTCATTAGCAAAGAAGCTAATTTTTTCTGCTAAGCCACGAAGCTTTCATATGAAACGTAGACGTACCGAATGTATTTGTTGTTGCCTGCCATGGACTGATACCTCTTCTTTATAGCGATTTGCTTCCGAAGATGCCCTTCCGGTAGGAGTTGCATCGCACCAAATCGATGTGGTTGCCGAAAGGGGTATTACGGAATCAGATGTCAAACACGTGAGTAAAAAATTCCAAGTTTTCCTTTTTCCCTAAAGAAGCTTGGCAGGCTCTCTTCACAGTTATTGTGGAGCCGCAATTCAATAAAATATGTATGTTGCGTGTGGTACTACAATCGTGGCCAAAAGGTTACTGGACAGCTACTGCAGAAGGCATTAATACAGCCTCTTTACAGTTTTAGCCCTCTGTTGCTTTCCAAACCCCTCCCCCCGGTGTCAATGTTGTAGTTCCCCATGACAAGATGGTTTATGAACTGATTTCACGTTCAATCTCTTGCAACAACATTGACAATGGGGGAAGGGGAGCCTTTTACTAGCGAATATCTAGGTTTTGATCAATCGTCCAATAACTTTTGGCCACGATTGTAGTATGCAAATTAAACGATAATATTGTAAATAAAAGATTTAAGTACCAATGTAGCATAGATGTTAGAAACACAAATATTGTGCAGCCGCACTTACGATATCAATTTTTTGTTTGGGCTGCCCTGGTTCAACTGAAATTGATCATTTGGAAAAACTTCGAAAACATCCTTCTAGGATTTTAACAAAACAGCAGCCCTAAGCAGACCTCTTACTGAAGCATAAATTCACTGAAAAATTCGATTGTGCACGAAGACTAAGTTAGTAGCAACCTTTCGAGCTTAGGTCTTCATCAAGTGATGTTTGACACCTGATGAAGAGCTAAGCTCGAAACGTTGTTACTAAAGTAGTCTTCGCACAAAGTCGAAGGGGTCATTGAATTTATGCTTTTATGCAAGTAATCGTTGGACAATAAGCTTTGTTGTAACTTTGTTGTTCTCCTATTGAACGGTTGGGATGGAAAGCCATTGACGAGCTTTAACTTGCAAGTCTAGGACAATGGTGCTCAATTCCTTAAATGAGCGGGCTCCACAATTTCTATGTGACCTCCTCGCTCGAAGTTTGCAATGTTCATCTTACAGCCTACTTAATTTTGTAGTACAGCATCGAATTTAAGGTTACCCAAGAAATGTTCAAAGATATTGGTCCGAGATGTTTATCATTAAGAGGCTCAAAACTGTGGAACAGCCTCTCAGCCGATTTAATAAAGGCATCCTTTTTGTATAGATTGTAGAAACCTAATTGGAGACAGGAATTTCTTACTTTTAGCTGTAAATTTCAAAATTATTGCACGCAAGTTTTAAGAATTGTAAATGGGGCTTTATAATTTGATTTGATTAAATAGACTTTTAATTTACTTTTTCTGTCGTAGATTGTAATGAATGATTCTCGTCGTAGGGCCCCTTGGGAACCAGCTAATCCTGTAGGGCAACCCCTCTTTAAAGGGATCTGATATGAAATATGATGAAGGGTTCAGATATGATAGATATATGTATAAATATTGTATTTGCTTGCATTGATATACATAGCTTCTACAGTTCATCAGACATGTTAAGTTTTAGTTCAGCTTATCTTCTTTCTCATTGATGCAGCCAAAGCGGGAGAAGTGTAGCACCTATTTTTTCAATATTCAAAACAGAATCATATCTTCATTGAATTTGTTTTCTTTCCATGACCAAATCTTTGAATATTTTGTTTATTGTGGTGTTCAAGAAGAAAAGACTTTCTATTGTTATCCACTATGCGCCGACCGACGTAAGCGATATTCAAATACAACGGAAGGCTAATAAAAAAGCAGTGTTGTCATCCAATAATGAAAATCGATTTCCAAATAATCTTCGAATTTACATGGTACGCTTCTTCAGCTTTGACTGCAACTAAATTTGTTGGTACGAAGATGTGCCCACTTAAGTTTATCGTTTATCGTTTACTAGCTTTTTCTTGCCTTCTTTACAGCATTATGCGCCCAAGGATGTTTCAACGGTGGTAGATGTGAACGACCAAATCAATGTTTATGTATTAATGGATATGGCGGAAGAGATTGCAGACAAAGTGAGTTGTGATGTGATGTTATGAAGTCGAGCATAAGGCTCGGATCTTTCCAAAAAATCTAAAATGAAATGTGTGAAAGTCTCTTGTCCAATTGTTTCAAATGAATGGATAGATAGGAACGTCATATCATTTTCCAATAATCCCAGAAAAAGCATTTTTAGATCATGATTATTGCTAGAATTACAGCGTTTTCAAGTTTTATGAAAGGATGGACAAGAGGAGGTACAGTAAAACCCGCACATAGGAACCTACGATTTGGAACTCGGCTTGTTTAGGTTCTCCTGCTATGAGGTACATCCCTCAATCAGATATCAAAACAAATGCCAGATGACAAAGGATAGTTGAAGGTTTAGCATTGAAGCGTGATGGCAATATGGCTAGCAACGCAAAGCTCTTCTTTAAGAAGCGTAGTCCTTTAGTCCTTGGGGCTGAATCTTCTCCTCTCCTGACCCATCCACAATGACAGAAAATGCATTTTTTAAAGAATTCCTTGTCTTCCATTAGGTTTCACCATGCTTCACCACTCCATTTAATCATCAGCACTCTTCTTATCCTAGCTGAATTCATTTCCCAGTGAATGAAAGAATGAAATTTTATAACCTTTATTATGAGCCTGGTTAGAATATCAGGCTGAAATGGTTCTTATTTATTGGGTACGACTTATACAATTTCAGGTTGTAGGTTCTTAATAAATAAATGTTCTTATTGGCGGGTTTTTACTGTTTGTGAAGCATTGAAAAGCATTAAAATCTTCATAAATTCTAAACTGATAGAGGAAAATCAATATGATCATCACAAAAAATGCTCATGTTTTGAAGATCTAAAAGACAGTAGCAAGCAAAGGCTTCTTGCTTTTATGGTTTAAGATTTAGCAATTTGATAACGACCCAACTTCAAAACCAGCGGTAATATTATGAATGCTGTGAAAATAATGGTAATATCAAAAATGCTCTCACGTTAGTGCCATGCTACCGAAAACAGTAGACTTTACAGGCTTCAGATCATCTTTCCAAAAATCCGTTTTTTCGTAATTCTGTTTTTTGTAGACTTCCGAGAGATTTTTGACATATTCTTTTGGGCTCTATGGAAAACGGTAGACTTTAGAGGCCTCAGAAAACTGCTAGTGAAGCTGGTAGACTTCCGAGAGATCAAATGAAAAATTTACAACAAAAAATAGAAAGTACAATGAAGTAGTGCAAATTCTTTTCTCTTAAAATTTGCATGACAAAGGTAAAATGCAGTTTAATGGTTTCATTGCGTTCGAACTCTTTTACTTTCAGAAGTTTTATTGTATTCCTTTGGGATTTTTCTCTTTAAGTCTACTACTTTACCTTTTTCAGAATATTTATTCTTTTGCATCTTAATGTTTTATGAAATTCAGGCTCAGAATCTTCCATTTTTTAAGAAAATTATAAGAATATTTCTCATCCTCAATTTGCACATTTGTGCTTCATTTTTCAGTGATTGTGGTTGCCTGTTTTGCGATTTCTACATTTGTTCATGACTGAGAATCGCGTGACTGACACATTTCGTTTTTTTTTTCAAAAAGCGTAGCTAGTTTTTATTCGAGGGCGGCTACTTCCTATGGAAACAATTGCATTGCATCCGAATGTACTTCAAGAATACTTTATCCCTTTCACGCCCGGCTAAAATTACGTTTAACAGGAAAACCTAATGTAGATGGTCGTTTTCCAGGGGTTATCATAATCAGTGATTCAGGAAGCAATAGATAAATGCAATGTGCATAACTTTTCAAATCGATCAAAATTCCAAATGCTTTACCCTCCTGAAAATTTTGCAGTTCTCAATGAATACTATTGGGCCATATGACCCTTCCAGGGGTGAAAGGGTTATGCATATATTCAAGCTCGAAATGAAACTTTCTTCAGAATTTGGCTTGAAAAATCTCTAGTATTCTTATAAAAAAGAGTGTAGTACAAATGGCAATATATGAATTTCGTTATCATTTCAGAGCTTTGTTCTCCTGCATGTCGAAACGGTGGAAGATGTGTTGGCGAGAATACCTGCAGTTGTCCTCTTGGTTATGTTGGGCTGCGGTGTGAAAAAAGTAAGCCAGCTTCATATTTTTGCAACTAGCCAAAGCAGCGAATTCTGTACAGTAACATCCGGCATGTAATAACCTTCTTTATGTTCGAGCCTACCAGCTGAAATCTTCACTTTTACTCCTTTATGTACGAGCTGTTTCACTCCTGGTTTTAAAGGTCCTCCTTTATGGAAAAAAGTGCGTTGATCTCTGGGTGTTTCAGAAAAAACGCAACCCAATGCTAGCTTGATTACAATGCTCAATGTTCTGAAGATTTGAAAAAACTTAATTCCAAATTTGCTTTGGAGCACGAAATTTGAATGAGGAAAAGAGGTTAATCGTATTGCAAGCAAAAAATATGGCCCCAAATGACTTCAAATCCATCTCTACTTTTGAGTTTTCACAAAAAATGTTGAATTGAAAATGGTAGCGATCATTTCACTTGAAATGAGGAGTCCGGAACTCAAAGTTTATTTTGAATCTTGTTTCACAGATGGTTGTCATTGCTTGGGGATGACCATGCAGCATCTCAAATGATAGCTAAGCCTGAATTGTGATATAGAGCATTTGACAATAGCTGTTAATTTCAGGGAGTTAGTTATGATATGGCTTGCAAAGTTTTTTGGGTCACCCGTTGCGGTGCATTGGTTGCATTATTCTCACTGACATTCGAATATCTTCACTCTCTCTCCAGTGCTAGCTTGTGTTTCTCCCTGACATCTGTGGCCAAACAACAGGGTGTTTCAGAAAAAACGCAATCCAATATTAATTTGAAATCTTAGACATTGACAAATTTGAGTAGATTTAATGTATACGATCTGAAATTACAATCTTTCTTCTGTCTAATGATATGCAGTCTGGACACATCAATGTAATTATTTATCATCAAATTGATACTTTCTTGAGTATGGCCATTTTCAAATGCAGCATGCTGCAAAAGCAAAATCAACCTCTTTTTTCCGGTCAAAAATTATGAAAAAGTGTTTCCAAAATTTTTCAGGCCTAGAACTGCTTGAGGTGATGCCTTGAGGAGGGAAAACGGCCATTTGATCCTCGTGAAATGCAATTGTAGATAATGATAAAGTATGCCCTCCCAAATGTGGATTATCGTCTATGTAAATGCCCTATGACTTTTCGGCATGTAAAATCGGTCATACTTACAAAAACGTCAATTAAGCAATGAAAACTTCAATTAATCCACCAAATCTGATATCATTGGAAAGAAGATAGATTGTACTCTCAGATGGTATGCCTCAAATTGATTCAAATCTTTTTACTTCTTGAAGAATCTGGAATAATGGTGGGTTGCCTTTTTTTTTGAAACACCCTGTAGTTTACAGCTGTGACGATTGCTTTGTGTGTAAAACAAGAAATCAGTGTTGCTCGCTAGGTCAGTAATCTAAACCACGCAAGGAAGCTTGATCCCACCACAGTGCTACTTTTCCGTCCTCCATCGCAGTATTTGATTTTGATAAGAGCCGAAACATAAAGCCCGGGGATGAAAAAATAGCGGACCACGGCACCAATGGTCCCAGAAATTTTTTCAGGTCTCCAGAAAGAATGAAAAGAAGAAAGGAAAAGAAGAAAGAAGTGGGGATAAAGAAAGAAAATTGAAAAATGGAAAGTTAATTTGGTGCCAGAAGTTTGCAAAATTTTTCAACCCCTGCTGAAGTCTGCTTTCATCAATGCTATCCATAAATAAGAACCAAAAAAGCTTGAAATTGGAAAGTTTAGGTCCTTATCTTGAGCGATAGGACACCCATTGTTTAGCAATTTGAAATTTTTATCAGAAGCGCACCACCTTAACTTAGTGTTTTTTGTGTCTTTAACTTATTTTTATTTGGTATACAACCACATCTCACTGTTTCGTAATTCTGAAATTTTCGGTAATGAGCCATCTAAGTGCAGATCTACCTTAACTGTAAAGCTTCTAACGGGAGAAACTTTTATATAGAACTTTTTTCGTCCTATTTATCGCCAATACTACGTTGACAATTTTTTCCTTATCGCTCAAAGCACGACAAATGAAATATTATGAGCCCCCGAGGTCCGTGTCAGCTGTTGGGTTCCGAAATCTTGCGGCAAATCAACAGTTTGGTCTGTGAGTAGCAACATAGACCAAAAAATCAATATCTGGAGTCCAAGAATCCAGCGAAAGGAAAATCATGTTATTGGGTGCAATTCTTTACATTAAACCGTTCAGTAAACGTCGTTCTGAATAGCAGCCTCGGAACCAAAATAGTATTTGGGGTCTCCAAAATGTTAGCCTCAATATAAGGAATACAGCAAAGAACTAGTTCCATGGACCCCCTGTATCAAAAGTTAGGTAGTACCCCCTTAGGATGAGTCCTAGTTTCAGCTGCAAAGGGAGGTGGTTTTTAAGGTATCAGCAGCGAGAACTAAGACAAACATTGTCACTATCTTGTTGCGTTTTGCAACTTTTTTGCATTCTTTGAATGAAATTAAAATGAATCAAGTTTGATTGAATTGAATTGATTGGCTCTATTTTGATCTTATCCTAGTGACTTGCAGAATAAAATGTGCAAATGGCGGTGTTTGCAATGGTCCGTTCAGTTGTCGATGTCCTCCTGGCTATGGTGGAAGGCTTTGTCAAATGCGTAAGTTCATCTCTCATATTACAGTTTTTCTTTTAGAAGTACGTGTATCAGATGCTGCCTTGCTCACACTTTCCCAGCACCTGCATTCTCTTCAGATTCAATAAATGCAGCCTAACTTATCTACCTGATTAGTCAAAAAAATTTATGCATTTAGCGTCTATGGAATAGAAAGTATGTGACCAATTTTCAAAACTAACGTCTTTATCTATGAGCAAAAGCTAACTTAGATGAGAAAATTTTGTTTTGTAAAAGTCGCTTATCTTTAAGACCCAACAATTAGAAAACTCCTGTAAGGGGTTTGTATGGGACTTGAAAACTCCACGTTCCATTCTGGTCCATGATTTATGTGGCATTGAAGTTTACATTGTCATTTTAGCGATAGAATTTTAATTTCAATAACAAGTGAATTATGGGCCAGAATGGAATGTTGATTCCTTGTTCTCAAACATGCTCCTTACCAGCATTTTCCTAATTTCTGGGTCTTAAATGATGAGTTTTTACCAAGCAAAACTTTCTCATCAAAGTTAGCCTCGAACTAATATATTAATATTTCAGTTTTTAGTAGCCTACCAAACGCGTAAACTCTTTTTTGACTCACCCAGTACAGGGTACCTGGACAAGCTACCGTGAATCCCAAGGTAAACCCTCGCACTTTCTTATCGTAAATTTTGTTGATGTTTTGTGTTGAGATATCTGGAAGACCCCATACTTAACCTTTTTGAAAATGTTGCAACTTTGATATTAACGGCTGGATGCCCCAAAAATCTTGCTTCTTTTTGTGAGCATGATATTTGATACCCCATCAACACTGAAAGCATTAAACCAGCTATATATAATCAAGGCTTAATTTTACTAAATGAAATGAATTCGACTTGTTGGACTGGCCAATAAGAAGTCAGAATTTTATAACCTTGTTTGTTCTACGCTGGTTTAATTTACAAATCTTATTGGGTACAAGTGAATCGGTATCTCTCAGCATAATTCTGTTCTAAGACATCAACTTACATTTTAGTATCATTTTAGTCAAATTTAAGTGCCAAATATTTACAATAAATTTGGCTCGTAACGATTAAAGTAGATAGTTTGGCATGAATGCGCATCAACTAAAGAGGACCCAGTTCGATTTTCTGTGAAATGCAGCTTGTTTCGAAATAATTTTAGCATGCACAGACTGTAACTTCTTGGAGACAGTTACACGAGCGTTAAAGAATTTCAAGTCAAATTTCTTTTTGCCAAGTGATGAAAAGTTCCTTATTGTTTGCAATGGTGTTTCTTTGTTGTAGACAAATGCAGTCCAGCTTGTCAAAATGGCGGTCGTTGTGTTGGTCGAGGAAGATGTGAATGTCCCAATGGATACGTTGGACCTCAATGTCAAGAAGGTATTCAACCTTGAAATGCTTTTCTAGTGGCGACGGGTAATGTAAACATCTGCTGGGAACGCCAAAGAAAATGAAGGTGTTAGAAAAGTTGTATAGTGCTTCAGGTATTGGATTGATCAAGATGAATTGAGTTTTGGTTGATAGCAGTTCAAAGCTTGATGTATTTTTGTGAGTTTTGCATTTTATAAGGGAGGAAATATCAGGTAAATTTAAATCCAAGAAAATTCATTGCATGCAAAATGGCTTAAAAGTGCCTGGAAGAGTGGATTAATTCGTAGGGCATTTATCCCAGGAAAATATGCAAGAGCATTTATCTCTCTCGAGAGTCATAGGAAAAGCTGGGGGTGGGGAGGGGGGTGGCTTCAATAGACAGATCACAGGGGTTGGCCATCTCGACTTGTGAAATCCAACCCCAAAATGTAGCAATTTTATAAAAACCAAGCCCAAATTTTAACGGCCATTCAAGACATATACCCTAACTTTATGACAAAAGTTCAAAGTTCTAGCTAAGTATTTGACATTAGATCCAATACAGTACCCAAATGAGTTATTGTTGCATGACGACACCCCGAAAATCTGTGATCTTACTAAAAATGACGCCCTAAAATTTATTTTCTGCCAGAAAAAGGCACCCCAAAAATAGTACATCCTGTACCAGTATATATTTGGTAGTAACCCCCCCCCCCTCTTCCCCCGAAAAGAAGTTCTAAAAAGTACGAAGTTTGCAATCACATGGCTGCCTACTCTTTCATTGTTTAATGTTTGGAAAAATGAATCGTGCATTTGTACTTTTCTATGTGCAGGAATGATGATTTTGGTTTGTTTTAGGCCCTTTTTGAGCCATTTGACAACCAAGATATTTTGTAAATTCGAATTTATCTATGTTCTCAGTGCACGTAAAAGCGAAGAAAAATCATAGCACTATTTAGCCTTTCTACTATCAAGTGGAATTTGATTCATTCACCCTCGGCACTACCGGGTGAGCCCGGGGGGTACATGACTTGCGGATGGACGGGGGTCTGCTGTCCGATTTCAGAAAGCTACCTTCTTCTAATTACCGACGGTTGCCGTCATACCCACTTTTGTGATTAATTTTGACGTAAAACTACCCTTTTTTGACAATTTTTTGCCAGTTTCTCGAAGATCCACCCATGTTTGATGAAAATCTGCCGAAAAAGGGACCCCTGTTGAGAGAATTTTGAACCCAAAAATCCATCCATATGGGCGGCACATACGCGTACCCTCTCCATGTTATGTTACCCCCCCCGGGGGGTGAGCCGGATAAATGTTCCCACTTTTGAAAATTGATACCACCAAGAGTATTCCAAAGATAAGAATGATTCAAATTCTAGTCAAAAGCCAAAAGATTGAAGCATTTTTGTAGGCTTTCCCTCTGTCTTACCAGCACTAGAAGTATGTGCAAAGCTTTATAAAGATTTCATGGTTGCAATGTTACTGAAAAGGGACCTAAAACTTTGATCGAATCATGAAGACTCTCCTCACACTTAGATTAGAATGCTTAAGTTACGCCTGATTACAAAAGTTGAGATGAGTATTTTACAGAATGTGAGTCAATCTTTGGTATTAAATTTTTGTCCCCAAATTTTCATTTAATCACAATTGTCATGATCTATATGGTATGATATGAAATAGTTGAAATGATGAAATGATCCTCCGTCCTCAAGGGCGCCGGAGGCACGGGG
This sequence comes from Aurelia sp. 4 Dawson et al 2005, assembly GCA_964019985.1. Lineage (NCBI taxonomy): Eukaryota > Metazoa > Cnidaria > Scyphozoa > Semaeostomeae > Ulmaridae > Aurelia > Aurelia sp. 4 Dawson et al 2005. The sequence goes on along the minus strand of OZ026499.1, from coordinate 5,640,690 downwards.
CAGCCGGGGGCAGCACGAGGGCAAGAAATGCCCTTTTCTAAAAAGCCTTTCTCATATCTATAGCCGCTGCATCTGAAAATCTACTGACCTACTGAGCTTCTGCAAATACCCTCCACCTCTCTCAAAAGATGGTTTTCGGTATTCTTTCAAAAACTAGTAGAAAGAGTTTATGCGTATACAGCAGGTAGGTAGGAAAAGAATTTTCTCGAGAAATGCTGGAGAGTGACTGGGGGAGAGTTGTGTGTCAAATCTCCAATTTTGCGGTACTTTTTTATTGGCTGCCCCCGCCGCTTCGTCTTCCTTCCGGCGTCTCTGTCCGTCCTAAAAATGCAGTCGCATAATTTTTTCTCGCAATACAATACGATTGTTTGAGTTATCCCATTATCATCATTATTATTATTATTATTATTATTATTATTATTATCATTATTATTATTAATTCTTTATTTAAAGTAGGCTAGTATAAAATAGCTAAATTAAAGCTAATTAAGGCCTACTAACGAAAAGTAATAATGAGAAATTAAAAAAAAATTTACAATAAGAAAAAATGCTATTTACAAGTTCACATTAAAAATCCTAGATTTGGTAAAAAGATTCGAAAAAGCCTACAGTTGCACTTCTCCCCTTTCCATGATTTTATTTGGTTTTTAAAAACAGCCAAAGTGTTAGCAGTTTTTATATCATTTGGTAGCATCTGCCAAAGTTTATGTCCTATAAAAGGTGTGGTTTCAAGCCCAAAGTTGTGGTCCTTGCACTTGGTTGCAAAAGACTATTGCCACTTCTTAGGCTGTAAGGCACATCATTAGGTACAAATATGTCCTTCATGAATTTAGGGTTTAAGTTTACCTTTGTCTTATAAATTTTGACCATTAGCAACTGTAGGTTTCGTTGATGAACTGTCACTGAGTTATCCCTTTTCAGCAGAGTTTCAAAATCAGACTCGTAGTCTCTGTATGCAATTCGCAATGCCCTTAAGTGCATCTTATTTATCTTATTATTCAAGTTTCTGTCGTGAAACATCCACACTAGAGGGCAATAGTTAAACTGGGACATGATAAACGTTTCCATTAATAAGACTATTTTTTCCGTTTCTATGTATTTTGAAATCCTAGCTAGCCCATGAATTTTCTGATTGGCTTTCTTACAAAGATTGCTCACATGGGGTTTGAAGGTAAGGTGTTTGTCAAGAGTTACCCCCAACGATTTTTCCTCAGAACTTTCTTTTATTTGAGCGTTGCCAACATGTATGGAGGTATCAGTGCTAGATGTGCTGAATGTCATTAGATAGCATTTTTCTTCATTTAATCTCATGTAATTGTCTGGAAACCAGGTAATTATTTTCTGCGTGTCCCTTTCCAAGCTATTAACTACATTTTGTAATGCGTGCGTGTGGAATGTAATGCGTGTGGAATGTAATGCGTGTGGAATGTAATGCGTGTGGAATGTAAAGAAATCATACTCCAGTTTATTTCTCTGATGTTATTTTTGAAACATACATATGAATGACAGCACCAGCCGAAAATACCCTGTGAACACTGTGAACTTTTAATTGTAGGTGTTTGTATTCCTTCATGCATGAACGGTGGAATTTGTGCAAGACCAGGCTTATGCACGTGTCAGCCTGGATTTGTAGGCTCCAGGTGTGAACGAGGTAAGTAAATGATGACAACAGAAGCAGAACGACGAATTAAAGGGTCTGCTTCATCCAGCCAATCTGCCACGTGCTGTTTCTTGGTTAGCCTTTGTTGTCTCCATTTTCATGGACCATGATTTTGGCGATAACACAGGCCGACGAAGATACCGCATTTGCAAGATTGGATGATTATGAAACAGACCCATTGATTTTTCTTTTGAAGGATCTTTCTCTTTTACCTCCACCCCCTTCGTTATTCAATATGAAATGGGACAACGCGTTCCATTTCGTAAGTCTCCTTGAGTTTGATGACGGGAAAATGCCCTCTACGACTTGTAAGATCTATGTGCTCTTTGCGAATAGCTATTTAGAATATAGCAACTGTTCGAAAATTTAAAAAACGAGGGCAAAGAAAGTTTTATGCTTCGGAAGTGCTATCGATGCACAGGGTGCCTCAAAAAAATTGTTCGATGTTTGATTAAATATTCAGAAATAACAATAATAAGATGAGCTGGCTCATGGAAAGGTAACTCTGTTCCTAAGATTTAAAATAATTTTAGAGACCAGTACTTGTAATGACAATGAAGCTCGAAGATCGAGGCAAAAGAAGATTATCCAATGTCATACCTCTCGTTGATATCACAGCAAACCAAAAGGAACTTCTAAAGTAGTTTAGTCCTTACAATCATCATCAAAATTAGCTTAAGATTGCATGTAGCCAAAAACAGCAGTTTAAAAAGTAATCGGCGATGGACTGAAATATTTTCCTCAATGCAGTCATACGCTTGAAATTTAGGTTATCGAAAACCTGTCCAAATCCCATTTGGTTTGCCCTGAAACAATCGAGAAACAACAGAAGCGGTGGACCATGGGACTTTTACCAAAAATGCCATTTACAGGACTCTGGTGTCAGTTTTGCGCGCAAATGTGAACTTCAGAGGCTTATAACTGCATGAATTTTTAGCGGCTTTGCAAGATCCTGGTGTCAAAAATTAATTTGAAATCTCAGGAGATGGGTTACTTAACCAAATGCCCATTCAGCATATCGTTATTTTTTAGTATTAAATCAAATATCGAACATACTTTTTTAGACACCTTGTGACTTGTGTAACCAACCGAAAATCATCAGACAGCTGCCTTTGATTTCACCTTCATCTTTCTGTCAGAAGAAGTCATTTAAGGCATGCTTAGTAATTCATCTGGCAGATGCTATGCTTGAAATGTTGTGCTTAATACACCTTTTCAACTAACGGCCTCATTGTGGAAACTTTTGAAAATCACTTGATACGAAATTTCTGACCATAGGTTTTGATTCAGCACCCCAAGTTTAGTTTAATTCCAAATTTTCATATTCCTAGAGTATGCGATTTCGATTTTATGGCGATAATAATCTTGAGAATTTATAAGGGATATGACCGTCAAAATTGTTCAAGGTGAAACTTTACACCCTCAGTCATTATTCACGGTCAAATCCCTTATAAATTTTCAAATTTGTTGTCCTCATAAAATTGAATTCGTTAGCACTAAGATCATGAAAATTTGTAATTAGACTAAAATTTGGATGCTGAATTTGAATATTGGGTCCGAAATTTCATATGACGCAAGCTAAAGAAATTTTGAAAAATTTCAAAACGAGGTCGCTTAGTTGAAAAGGTGTATTCATTTCATATCAACGTTTTTGTATTTACCTTATTCACTTGTTTATCTTTATGGGTATAACCTAAACTTGATAAAATATATGAGAAAATACCTTCGATTTCTTGTAGCTACTTGTGACTTTCCGTGTCAAAATGGAGGGCGCTGTATTGGTCCAAATATATGTTCTTGTTCTTATGGTTATACTGGCAAAATGTGTGAAAAAGGTATAAACAACTCTCCTTTACCATTCGCCTTCTTTTGGACAGCTAGGCATCTTGTTAACTACTGCAGCGTAGTCATGCAAGAAAGCATTTCCAACTATTTTAAGTGACTGTAAGCTGAACTTGGTATTCAAACTGCATTGAACTCGGGATTGGTCATGCAAGAAAGCATTTCCAACTATTTTAACTGACTGTAAGCTGAACTTGGTATTCAAACTGCATTGAACTCGGGATTGAACGCTTTTTTCAAAATCGTGCATAATCAGTTTGAGAGTAACAGTTTTAAATATTGAGAACAAAATTCCAAAATAATCGAAGCCTCAACATGGCGAAACGTTCAGGATTTTAAATACAACCTGATTTTCAAGCAAAGAAGTCTTTTTCATAAAACTTGATAATGTTTTTCCACGAAAAGACCCCAAATTTAAAATATTTCGAAAGCCCATTGCCGCCAGATGCCTTGTAAAAGGTCATCTGCCAAAGTCTGCTGCAGTAAGGATACCTCATTCGACATTTCAAACCTAACAGTGTTTGTATCTGTTATTATCACGATTTCTTGTAAAAACTGTTTATTTTTAATGCTACTTCTTCTAAAATACTTAGAATGCCTCTGTCTGTTCTTTATCTTAAGAGTGACTCGTTGACAGTTCATTCCTCTAGGTTATCCTAATTTTTTTTATCAATGACGATTTAAAACTAAACAAATATATACAATACAATATTCTGTGCCGTCCATAGCAAAAATAGACATGACGTCATCTGGTTCTGGCTATGAGCGGCACTTAACAAATCCTTAAACAAAAATCAGAAAAAAGGAAACAAAATATATATGAAGGAAGAAAAGACAAAAAAAGTAATTCAATATCAAAAATTTAAACACTCTGTGCACCATGACATCATGCCGCCTCCCATATGGACAGGCGCTAGCAGCATGCGCTATTCCTGGTGGTTGAATTGATATGACAGAAAATCTGCACCGGCAAGGCTTGTGCTAAGATGATTGAGATCTAGGTTGTTAACGAGTTATGCCATGGGTCACAAAGAACTCAAACCCACTCCAAACACAATCCTAACTTTAGCCACATGCAAAAGCTAATTCCGAAAATATCACAGTATTGCCTTGCCTCGAAAGTTCTTCCCGCGAAAGTCTCTTTCATTGGGTTGTCGGGTGCCAAACACCGTCAAAAGTTCTGCTCCAGAAGGCAAGAATGTTTAAAACCTTTGCAGGGATTTCTAAATTTGAGCACTTCAAACTGGCTTACTCGTCCAATTTTTGCGATTTTTTAACAACTCATTCTGACGTGTTTCTGAATTCGGTTACTTCAGAGTCATCTGTTTTAAGATGGCAAATCTAATAAACAAAGGTTGAACTGAACGACCTCTCTGGAAAACAGTTAATAAACTTTTGACCATGAATTAGAATCTTTACTTCTCACTGTTCAAATCATTTTACAGCACGATGTAGTTGGGGATGTCATAATGGAGGCACTTGCATACGACCAAATGTTTGCGCATGCGTCAATGGATATACTGGATTCACTTGCAGGAGAAGAGGTATGTATGGAAACCCGGAGGGGGGGAACATAAATAACATGTTGAGGGTATGGGTATGTGCCGCCCATATGGGTGGGTTTTTGGGCCAAAATTCTCTAAACAAGGGTTCCTTTTTCGGCAGATTTTCCATAAACATGGGTGGGCCATCCAGAAATTGACGAAAACTAGCCAAAAAGGGGTCATTTTCCGCCAAAATTCATCATAAAAGTGGGTATGACAGCAAGTTTTGGTAATCAGAAGAGGATCCCTTTCTGAAAACGGGGGGCAGACCCCCGTCCATCCGCAAGTCATGTACCCCTTCGCCCTCCCCGGGGATGGAAAGTTCTGTGCAACTAACTTTTACAGTTGGTGGATACGCCGGAAACTTACCAGATGACCCAAAAAACTTCACGAGCTAGATTATGTGCTACCAGGTCAGTCAATAAAAACGCCCGGCTTAAATAAAATGCTACTCCCTGGATATCAAGGCAATGATATTGAAAGCTGTCTTGTTTTATTCCCGATTTTTCCATTTAAGTTCAGTAACTGACCCGCTTTTAATCGACCCTTCTTTCCGGACGAAATGGGAGACTTTCTGCAGAAAGTCCCTTTCGAAAACTTACAAAAACAAGTGAAAACAGCAAGCAAGATTTCCGTTTGTTCTCCTTCTTAGCAAAAATGACACTTGGATGTGTTCATGTATTTTGTCTTCTTGGGAGAATTGAATCCCCGTGAATAAGTTATTCATACCAGGGGAAGACCTTTTCATTCCCCCCAAGAGAATGGCTCGTGCTAAAGCGCTAAAGCCTCCTCAAGCCATCGCTGCGCTGTAAGTTAAACGTTTTAGCACGTTTTTAAAGTCTCTCTAAGGAAAAAATATCTTGAAAATGCGTTACAAAATCAGAACGAAGTGACCAATTTCAGACGTGAAAAATCTAAAAATGATTGAACATGTTAGCTATTCAATCAGATTTTGCAAAATATCATATGGCTTGTACACTCAGGGAGCAGCTTTCAAATGCAGGGCCTTTTTATTGACTCACCCGGTAGCTTTTAGAGAACGAATGTCTAGAACACCAGCAAAATATCAAAATATAGGTATCAGTTCGCAGCTGAATGCCATAGCGATCTCTCAAGATATCATCTAGTCAGTTTGAGCTATCACTAGCCTTTGAGAAACAAGTTTCAATAATATAGTAATTCATTAATTTCTTGCCACAGCTTTCCACTTAATTTTTCCACAGTCGAGTTAAAATCCATCTCTATGTTAAAAATTGTCGCCACGTGATGCCTAGGAAGCATTGGCTTAATAATTTCAACTCGTTTCTTTTACTCTTTGCAGCATATCGATCAATTCGCGCTAGTCGAAAAGCAGTAGCAGAGAAGATCAAGGATGCAGCAATTCCATCTTAGTCATTTTTAAAGTGCATATAGCAGCAGCAATCGCATTTTCATTTCCAAAAGAGCAACCAGACAAGGGGACACCATTCTTGGCATTCTGCTCATATGATGTTCTATTTCGTAATATGTATTAACGTAAATTGTATTTAAGATATATACGTTGTGTTTTCGTTGTTTTAGTTTCTGTTTTGATAGTAGGTTCACTACAGGGTGTGCAAAAAAGGGTACCGTTCGAAAAATTCAAATTCACTAGAACCAACCACTGATTTTAAGAATGAGATATAATTTTATGGATGCTCAACTCGTATGCTGAAATTTAATGCATACTCTTTGAAAATTTGGTCTTTAGGGAATTTGCAAGGAGTCACAAAGACAGATTTTGTAAGACAATAGCAGCAGTTGCTTTTGTTGACACCTAAATTGAAAGAGATTTGCGATTGCAGACATGGAAATTCTCTCAAGCAGAAATTCAAAACAAACAAAGGCGCAAAGTTTCTCTCAAACCCAGGTAGCTATCTCGCTTGTTGTGCATTCCAGAAATAGTTTTAAGAGCAAACATGGGCGTACATTGAAAGAAAAAGGATATATCCAGATATCTACCACGGGCATTTTACTTGTTTGGTATAGGAACCGATTTGGAGGCGATTCAATTGTCGTATTTTTTGGGTTCCTACCAAGCACTTACTTCACAGCTTCTGAACAGCAAAAATAAAATGCCCGCGGTAGATGTTTAGATATATGTTCCTTTTTTTAATATACGCCCATGTTAGCTCTTAAAAACCATCTGTGGAATGCACAAAAAGCGAGATAGCTACCTGGGTTTCAGAGAACTTTCGTGGCTTTATTTGTTTTGAATTTCTACTTGAGGGAATTTCTTTTATCTGCAATCGCAAACCTCTTTGAATTTAGGTGTCAATAAAAGCAACTGCTTCTATTGTCTTACAAAATCTGTCCTTGTTGCCAGGAGTAAAAAAGTAAAAAATACAGGTTGAAATGAGCTAGCACTGTTTTTCTACTGGTATCATTTGATGCAAGTTGAGTCTTTGTCCTTTGGTCGCACAAATCTTTTCCGTTTTATAAGGCATCAGAGAATTCAGCAAATTAGAAAGCAAGCAGTAACATAGCTGCCAATAAAGCAATTCTTCGTCAGAAACAGTCACATAAGATGAAATATTTTCCATATTAATTTCTTTCGAAAAAGCAGGCTGGGGCCCCAAGCCTTTCGATGTGGTTTTGTCGTCGACAAGTTTTTGTCAAGTTTTTGCTTTTATCCGTAATGATTAAATGATTTCTGAATGTCGCTTGCCAAAAAAGATGAGAAGGTCAATCTTGTAATAAGATTTTGGTGGTTTTCCAAATTGAAGGTATTTTTTGGTACATATACCCTGGGTACCAGACCCTCAGGGTATGGTACATATGGTAGTAAGATGTTCCATCTGTAAGCTTCTGTAAAAGCTGACTAGCATATCATTATTTTTAAATGTACATTGTGTATTATTTAAAGATTTTTTGTTGTGCTTTTATTTTCAATATTCTTGATTCCGCTGTCCGTGTTATCAGATCACTGACTTCGAGCTATCCAAAGAAGTGCAAGAAAAGTTCCAATGACCCTCTCTTTCTTTCTGTAGATATATTTACATTGAATAGAGAAATCGATTGAGGTTTGTCTTGCCCATTCCAAGTAATACGAACACACTTTTGAAAAGTTGAAATATTAATCTATTTTTTACATTCATTGCACTGGTTTATACACGACAGACAGAGCAGAAACTGCGCAAAATGACTTCATCGAGCAATTTGAGATAAGAAAGTGTTTGGACAGATAAGATTTTTGAACTGATGAGGAACAAAATATCAAGTGTTGTCGAATTTTGGGACCTGTTGTGGGGAGTTAGAGGCACTCAAAGTTACGAGTATTCGCACATGCGTGCGCAGTTTCTGCTCTGTCTACACGACACGAAACACAACAAAGAATCCAGTTGATGTTTGAGCAAGAGATTGATCGCGTGGCTTGAAGTAGGCGTTTACCCCTCGGGAACGTACACACCCTAGGTATCAGAGCCTAAAAAAATGAATAAAAGAAGAAAAAGATTACCAACAATACAAATATTAAAAATCTCAAAAAACTAATTTCTGGTTCTTCTTTCATTTTTTTAGGATGTGGTACCCAGGGTATGACGTACATAACCCGTTGAAGGCGCAGGTATTTGCCACCCATATGGGTGGGTTTTTGGCCTAAAATCATCTAGACAGCCATGGGTCCTTTTCTCGCGGATTTTCCTTAAAAATGGGTGGGTTTGGCTGAATATTTGCCAAAAATTGTAGAAAATGGGTAGTTTTCCATCAAAATTCATTGTAAAGTGGCTCCAAAGGCAACCCTTGGTAATTAGAAGAGGATACTTTCTGAAATCCGGGTGGCAGACTCTCATCAATACATAAGTTATGTGCCCCCCCCCCATATGGACAGGACAGACAAACCATAATTGATTGTGCCTTAATAAGATCTTCGAGGAGAAAATATTGGTGGAGAAATACCTTCTAGGGGAAGGGGGTACCTGAGGGGTTCCTGCTCTCTTTTCCCGATTATATGCTACTTGTGAGGGTAACGTTTCTAAATTGATGTACAGTGGAAACTACCCTGGGTACCAGACTAGTCTGGTACCCAGGGTAAGTGGAAACCCACATAAAAGGACCTAGCTTTTTCTAGGGCAGCCTGAATAGGCTCTTGACTACATGGTTGTTATTATAACTTCTAGCCTTCAAGGTACTAAAAGGTTCTTATACACAGTTCATGCCTTGCACGCATAAACACTGTTTTTTCAGCCCAAGTGTTTTGATGAGTTTTGAAAATTCTGAAGAATACTTGAGAAAATATCTAAGTTCAAGTTCTTCTTGAGAAATCTGAAAGTCATTTCTGTGAGTGAAGAATTTTGATGTGTCAAGAATTCTTGAAAATTCTGAAAAGTTTGATAAGTTTAAAAGTTTTCGATCATGTGGATAAAAATTCATGAGGATGATGACCCTGTATTAAGATATTTTCTTATGCGAGAGAAATAGGGCGAAATAAGTAAATTCTTTTCTGAAATATATTTGTCATGAGCTGGCTCGTGATATCACAAGATTTCTATGCTTGGAATCGTACGCAGGATCCTCATTTGAAAAAGATTTGCCTCTTGCATTAAGATCTGCCCCTTTATTAAATAAAGTGCGTCCCTGAAAAACATTGACGGTATCGAAATCGAGGTCAAACGGCCTAGGCAAACTTTGAGAATGCTGGCACGTTGAGAACTCATTCTATTCTTGACCATACGCAAATCCAGAAGGCTATTATCACCAGCAAATGCTTAAATATGCTTGCAAGAACGTTGTTGAATAATCTGAAGTCCGTCAATTCAAGTTCTCGCATCTCAGCAATGATATGGATAGGACGAAACATATTATTTGGAGTTTGCCGCCATCACCAGAATCAGACGATGCAAACAGCAGGCCTAAAAATACAGCCTTTGCTTCTCAAGAGAACATTTAGCATCACGACAGTGAGTACCATGCCAAGGTCAGAACATTTCAAATATTTTGGAGATGAAGGAAACACTCCAAGGCGAGCATCAGTTATGGCTAAGAAATCGAAGAAAGCTGATAAAGTTAAACAAAAAGCAAGGAAAAAGGATGGAACAATGAAAGCAACTTTGGAAGAGCGGATGGAAGAAGAAAGGCTGAAAGAAGACATTGAAGAGACAGTAAATATGGTCAGAAAAAGACTGCATTTAGATGACACTGCAATTCCCAAGTTGCATATGAATATAGACTATTTACTTGCCCAAAACTTGCCAATCCATGTCATACGCAAGATGTGTACTCAAGCACCAAAAACAATTTCTATGGAAATGAATTTGTTGAAGAAAAAGATAACTGCTTTTAAAATTAATTCATTTTTTGAAGAGTCAATGGTGAAAATTTTCAACAAGAATCCTAAGATTTTATTGCTGAAAGTCGAAGATACATTAACTGTGAAGGTTAGTATTGACAGGGACGGAGCAGAAACTGCACATGCATGCATCCTCACTGGAAAACATGTTACATTAGATGTCTTTGGTGTGAAGCAACATCAAGAACAATGATAAGCGATAGACCTATGGTATCTGGTTAAAGTCTCTTATAAAAAGAGTGTCTTCTAAAGTCTTGAACAAGATGTTGAGGGATGTCTGCTTCTAAGCATACCCCCCCCCCCCAACAAAAGTAAAAATACTTCCAAGGTAACCATCGATATCTTGTATTGGCATTCAAATTCTCTGTAATAGTTGCTCCTGCAAGGCTAATCTTTTCATCGTAAGGCAAACCATCCACATGTGACCACAGGAACCACAACCAAATAGATCCGCAGACCTGCGTTTTATCGGACCTGCAGACCTGCATTTTACAGAAGCTGTTTTTAAACACTTGGCCTACTGTAAAGCTTTGCCGTAGCCATAACAAACTTCCAGCCTAGGCATACATGTAAACTCATAACTTTGAGGACCCCTATCTCCCTGCAACAGGCCCTAAAATTAGGCAACACTTGATATGTTGTTCCTTGTGCCATAAACTCTTGATTTGTCATTTCAAAATGCTGTATCCAAGCACATCTTTATCTCAGGTTGCTTATGTCACTGTATGCAGTTTCTGCTCTGTCATTGACAGGTCTTTCAAACTGTGACAGAGCGGCAGGCCATGAAGGGTACTGAGAGATGAGTTCACCCAAGATTGGTTTTTCAGCTCATCCAAATCTAAATCAACAAAACAAGTTCTTATGTGTGAAGTATAAATGACTTTTTTCCTGCCATTTTCTGGAAGTCAGTCTTACACACATGATTTGGTGACTGGGAAATTAAAGGAATAGGAGTAGAATACTCAATTGCTGCTATTCCAAGTCATTTTTCTTTGGCTCACAGTGGGCACGCATGGGGATATTTCGCAAAAAATTATTTTTGGAAACTACATTATCCATTATGATATCCTGCAAGCCCAATGAGTGCATTACTGAATAGAAAGGACAGACTGCATTTATCTTTTTCAAATCAAGAGATATTGCAATTTGAATTTGCCAAAATGTAGACATATTTTCAATTTGATGTAATTCTTCATTTTTTGGATATTCATTCATAAAGCTAAAGAAAATCATTTTGAAACTTAATTTGTGTGTTCAATTTGATGTTATGAATGTTTACTGTATATCCATTTAGAATAGGATTTCGTCAGATTTTTTCTGTTTTGTGCCAAATTTAGGCATAGAAATGCAGATTTTTAAGAAAAATGTAGGCATTTTAAGGGGTAAATTTTTCCATATATTTTTAAATAGCTCAAAAGGCCCAAATTTGGCCCATATAAACCATATATGATCCTAAATGATGAGCCTATCCAAATATGGGCCCAATTTGGGCCTTTTTGATAATTCAATAAAACAAGAAATTAGTCCCTTGGGAATTCTGGAAACTCTTGTAGCAAAAAAGCTTCAAAGTCACCAAGATGTCATTTGTACCACCAAGTCACCCTGATTCTGAATTTGAACTTCATTTCTAGATCGATTGTGTACTTTGTTAATTATAAGCTTTAATTATAAGCTATTTATTGTACCAGAAAGACAACATGCTTTTTAGCTTTTTGCAAGTCTTTGCCAGAACTAGGGTCCAGTCTTTAGGTCATAGTACGTAAGGTGTATATGTTTCTGAAAAATTTCTTGCAGATTTGAAATTAGGAGGAACCGCAGAGTCTCAGATGACATGTAGTGAACTTCTGACTTTTATCTAATGCGGAGGCTGCCAAACTCCCATAAAGAGCAATTCATTGTTGCTAACGGTGTAATGTGAAACAATTCACAGAGACAATTTCTGGTTTTTAACTCAATAAACTTTCATATTTTAGTTGCCAATCTTTGATAAAATGTTTATTGAAACAATTGAAGCAGTTCCTGCAACCAGATGCCTTACAAAATCTAGCTACTTTTGGTAGATGTTATATGTCCTCATGACCCCCTATTTATGCCCACTTTGTGGCTGTAGAACGTGACAGCAATCAGCTCTTCTTTCTGGCTTGTTCTATTCCCACCCTGACAACCCCCGTAGACAACCTGGGGGTCAAAAAATTTCCTTGTTCAAATGCATGGGGGTGGGGCAAATTTTTTTAGTAGATTTTACAAAACATTGCTTGCAACTATGGAATAGTGATTTTGATCGACACATATTTTCATACCTACTGTATGATAGCCCTTCTCTTAAGGAAACAAAGTTAAAGAAATTGATTTTCAAAGTATATAGAATGCATCAATAAAGACAGGTAAACATCCATAACATCCCACACAAGTTTGTTTTTACTCACCTGGTAGTGTATATTTTGAAAATGGAAAATGACGTGGCCAGACTTCGTATTCTATGTTTTCTGTGTTTCTCCAGGTAGAGACCATTAGACGGTTGCCAATAAGTCTTGAACTGGAGCAGATTGTGGACATGATAGAACGCTGCCCTGATATCATCCAATATTTGAGTACAGACAAGATTGTAGAAAAGGTGACATTCTTGCAGGACAAAGCTGGATTCAACATTCAACAAATCAGAAGAATCTTGTTAAAAAACCCAGCTGTTTTCACAATGAACATGCAGAATGTTAAAGACAAAATTGATTTCTGTGTTAAGAACTTCAACGTGAATTTAGAGAAAATATCAAAATATCCCAGAGTGTTTCAAAGTCCACTGGATAAGGTGAAAGAGAGATATGCATTTTTGGAGGAACAGAAACTCACAGGAGTAGACATACAGATCAAAGGATGGGCTTTCAAAGCAGTTGTTGCAAACTCAGATGTTTATTTTGCAGAAAAAATCGCCCAGAAACCTCTTAAAAAGTTCAGGAATTTTCAAGATAAATGGAGAGGGAAAGAGGCAGAAGTTCGTGCAACTGCACCATCAGAAGTTGCTGCCAATGAAAGCTGAGGTTGGCAACAGCGAAACTATACAACAACAACTTTCACATCTCTCACAAGCCTTCTTCGTTGTACTCCTTTAAGTAGATATAATCGCCTGAATTTTGAATCATATGACCTGTGCAATGTAAAACTTGGCCTTTTTGGCGAAGGCTACACAAGAGATGTTGTTTGGGATGTTTCCGCGATGAATGACCAAACTTGTGGACTAAAGAAAAACATTGGCTATTGCTTCAAGAAACAGATGCGGCTATGCAATCTGAATTGGTTTCCTTAATCTGAAAATAGAAGGAAGTTTTTCTGCTCCGACATCGGTAATTGGGACAATATATGTTGTTTTTTTATCGTGGGCCTATGTTTGTAGAATGTTTTAATTCGGAATTGGAGATGTTTGTGTAAGAACACCATGCTATTGACAAAGTGAATTTTGTCGGATTTTCTTACGACTTTCTTTAAGTTTCCATAACAGTAGACTTGCCTCAAGTCTATTTCATCATCTGTAATAAGTCTATCTGAAAGTTATAAACGCTTTTTCCTTTCCCTAAGTTATATTTCATTTTTCCCTCTCCTACTTTTCCCTTTCCCAATTTTACCCTTTCCCTAAGTTATATTTCGCTTTTCCCTTTCCTAATTTTCCCTTTCCCAATTTTACCCTTTCCCTAAGTTATATTTCGCTTTTCCCTTTCCTAATTTTCCCTTTCCCAATTTTACCCTTTCCCTAAGTTATATTTCGCTTTTCCCTTTCCTAATTTTCCCTTTCCCAATCTTACCCTTTCCCTAAGTTATATTTCGATTTTCCCTCTCCTAATTTTCCCTTTCCCAATTTTACCCTTTCCTTTAAGTTATATTTCAATTTTCCCTCTGCTAATTTTCCCTTTCCCAATTTTTTTGATTGACGAAATAGACTTGGGACAAGTCTACCATCCATAACAGTCCTCATGCTCAGAACCGTTCCAGGGGGGGCAAGTACTGTAGAATATTTAACCCCATGTTTGTCCGAAGGAATTGGAAAGAATAATCGGTTCCTTCGTGACGCAACACCACTTTCAAACCCAAAACAACCAGTTCTTGCGTCAAAGGTCAAATCTTAAAATCAGTCTTCCTTTTCCATCAGTTTCTTACAAAAATCAAGCTTTCTCACCTCCTATGAAATCAAAACCCTAAGGCTTACCTGTAAGCTGGTTCGGCCTTTGTCCGCCAAATTTAGGCTCAAAAAGCAGTATTTCAAGTTCCACATAAGCGGTTCTGCGATTGTCCCCAAATTTACAAAATAAAAGACTAGGAATTCAATTTTTTCAATAAACCGGTTCTACATTTGTGCGTCAAATTTACGGAAAAAAGACCAGTTTTGGAACAAACAGGAAGAAATCCGAAGAAATATCGGCGAATTTCCTAGAACCTAGGTACAACTTCGGAATCGCTGCTTGAAGACTACCAGTTTTGGGACACTGCTGATCTATAAATTATAATTTCTCTGCTGGATTCGCTACGAACGTCAAAGGATTTTAGTGAGCAAGGAAAGGCACTTTTGGGACACTTGTGTCTTCATGGCTAGGGGTACCACTTGTTTTCGACAAACGATATTTGGCCAAATAATCGGTTTTTGGGACAGACACCATTGGTGACTGAATTGTCCTTCATCAAATCGAAGAAAAATGACAACGTAAATTTGTCATCAAAAACGACCAGTTTTCGGACAAAAATGGTGAAAATTTTTTACATGAAAATACCGGTTTTCGGGAAAAGGTAGAACCATCGTTCTCAGTGTAAAATGCTCGCCCTTGACCTGTCCCCTCGTTAAAATTTTGAAAACAATGTTTTTTCAAGCCTTTCCAGTGCATATACATTAAATACTCAAGCACCTTAAAAGTATCATGATACAAGAAACAAGTGAAAACAAAGTAAAAAGATAGAGTTGGAAATTTCTTTATCAGGAGTTTCGTATAACCAAATATACCAAAAGCTTTCCTGCATAGCCACATTTTGGCGGAACACTACCCATTTTTACGATGGAAAGCCACCCGTGTTTAGGAATATTTGCGAAAAAGAATCCTTATTCACACTGGCACAGTTAAACCAGCTTTATCTAAACCAGTTTAAATTTCAACCAATCAAGTGACTGGATTTGTTGGATTGACCAATCAGAAAGCCGTATTCAGAAACCTGGTTTAGTTTAAGCTGGTTTAACTTGCAGTGTGAATGGGGCATTTAAACCAGTTTAAATTCAACCAATTAAATGAATGGATTTGTTGAATTGACCAATCAGAATGCCCTTGTCTAAAACCTGGTTTAATCTAATCTGGTTTAACTTGCAGTGAGAATGGGCGGATGCACTGTGATTGACGAGACATACTCCTTTTTTGTGTGGTATATGCAATTACATATTGTTCCATTTTCATCTCTCAACTTTCTATTGAAATATTATTGCTCCCCAAGTATGGGTCCTTGCTCAAGAATTCTTATTTTCGGCCTAAAAACACACCCATATGCCCAGCGGGCACTCAGCACATACGCATACGCACACACTCAGTCCAAGAAATTTTCAAGGAACCCAAAAATATCACTTCAGATTCATTACAACCCCAAAAATATCAGCTCCTTTTTTATACCTAGAAACCTGTGCAAGAACAAAAAATATCCCGAAACAATGCAAATAGAAGTCAGGATTGCCTCCATAGAACCAAGAAATATCAGCATAACGATGTTTGGTGTCAAAAAATATCATGAGCATGGTTTCAGTCTTAGGGAGCGGTCATTTTTAAAGCTGGGTACAGGGGTGGAAGAATTTTTGGAGGGGTGCCAAATTATTTTGCCTCGTCTTATTGGGGTATCAAAAATTTTGGCAAAAACTACAAAATATTTGATGGGTTGTGAAATTTTTGGAACATATATCTGACTGAAATGAAAATGAATATCTCTTATAAGTATTCCATGTTTTACTGATGTGTTCATCAGGCAAGGAAGAAGATACTTGAAATAGTTGGCGATGGCGCTTTGTTTATGAATTTTTTACTTTACGTTTTCGTTATTTTACGTTCAGATTGCGCTACATAGTGGTTCACGTTTTCTATGTAGATTTAAGATAAATCACTCAATAATGGGTTATGAAATTTTTGGCGTTCTTGAAATGGGGCGGCAAATTTTATTACATTTAGCAAATGGGGTAAGAAAAAGTTCCTATTTGTCTTAAAAATTCTTCCACCCCTGCCCCCAGCATTGAAAATGACAGCTCCCTTATTTGGACCCAAAAATATCACTTCTGGCAATATCTTGACCCAAAAATATCGGACTTACCTCCCCGTGTGTGCTTGTGCTGAGTGCCCCCCTGGGCCAATATGGGCAGCACATACTCGTACCCTCAACGTTTATGTACCCCCGGGGCTCGAAAGCCATCGGCAAGCATCCTCACAAACTTGGCAAACAATTTGTATTGGTGCAAAGGTGCAAAAAAGCTTTCGTCGTGTGAAATCACTGTTTGTTTGTCAACAACATCGGCGGAGGTGACCGTGATCGCTGCGAAGCGCTGTCACATGACAATCGTACACACAGTGAAAGAAGGCGGCGATTTTACAAGATGGCGGCTGAACTTGATGTGATGCGGCTAATGACTGGCCTTCTTGTCTGCCTTATTTTACCATCTATGATTTACGCGACCTGTGGACCACTTGGCTTTGACGCTAAAGAATTATTGAAGTTAGTATGTTTTGTATTTTATCACAAAGTTATCCGTTAACAGCCTACAAGCTTCGATATTGAATGCTTGCCAAGACGAAAGAAGCCTTTTTTGCCCGATGGATCGATGGGGATCCTCATCGATGAGGATGCTGGCACCATGGTGAAGGTCAGGCGAGGCGAATATTGCTACTGTGGCTTCTTCGATACGGCATTCTTGTTTTATAGAAGAGCGTGATAACATTCCGTCATTTTATTGTCGATTTCAACGTGACGTGTGACTTGATGATGATGCATGTGTGTGTAAGTGTTAGGAAAATCAAAAGATTAGAAGCTGAAAACTGTAGTTTTAGTGCACCAAACAAATTCAAGAAGTATATCGCAGTTGAATTGCTTTCTCAGGAAGAGATTTGTGTTTGCTATTGTATTGACTAGGCATGCATAGTGACAGTGTAACAGGGAGATGATAAAATCTGGGGGGGGCTGCCCCACTCCACTGCAGTGTATGGCAGGAGGGTCTCAAACCCACAGACATTTCTGTGCTGTCCATGGTGTCCATGGAGCTTTTCCATGACTGAAAAAATTAAGGCAAATGTCAATGGAAATCTCCGTGGACATCAATTTTTAACCACCAGCATTCAAGTTTCTACGCAATGCTAACTAGGTTAAGGACGTTTTCAGGACATCGGCGTGAAAGTGGAGTGGAATGAAAACACATTCTTCAACTGTGAATTGATACTGGCTTGAAAATAATCACAAATAATAGCATAAACAACCATGGAAAGCATGCTAATGTCTGTGACACAAAATAATTCCTCAAAAAAAGCACGGGTAGTCACAGATGGGTTCATGGACATACTACAGAAATTTCGGTGGGTTTGAGACTCTCCTACAGGGTGTCTCAAAAAAATTGTTTGACGTTTCATTAAATATTGAAAGATAACGACAGCATGAACAGGCTCATGGGAAGTTAACCCTGTTCCAAAGATTATGAAATAATTTTAGAGACTACAACTTTGCATATCGGTTGAAAATTCATTGAGTTGCAAGCTTTCAAGGATAGAAAGTATGTGATGAAACTATAGACCCCACTGTTACTTTTATTGCAAACAGCTCAAAGATGGATTTAAAAGAAGCTTATCCTATGCCATACCTCTCTTTGATATCAGAGCAAACCAAATAGGACTTCTAAAGTAAATTGATTCTTGCGATCATTCTCAAAATTTCTTTTAAGTTTGGATAAGTCCAAAAACAGTGGCTCAAAACATAATTGATGAGGGACTGAATCAGTGGTGTAACGCACGGTGTGCACCTTTAAACACAAAACTAAGGGCCCCCAAACATTTTAGGTCCCCAAGGGCCCAGAGTAATTTTGCGAAAAACAAACGGGCTTTTAGATGAAAGCATAATGTTTAGCATTCACAACATTATCAAAATGAGTGTAAGACTGGATATGATTTGTGAGTAAACCCATAATCATGATGCAAAGTGACAGTTATAACTCTCCTGATTCTCACCTCAGAAAAGAAAGAGGAAAAAAATGATGCAAAAATCCTTAAGAATACTTAGATGGATAGTTTTGAATTACTTCTGTTTATATTTATGTGGGATAGAAGTCTGCGTGCTATGAATTCTCCATAAAAGAATTACATTGGCCTAAGTTGGATCTTTCAGTTCTGTCTAAGCTAAAAAATTGCTCAGTTTCAGACAAAGAGCTACTGTACTTTGGAGCTCCTGAGAGTCAGTGAGGGTGACAGCTTCTGCAGGTGAAAGTCCCTTGCAAACCCTTGGTACTCTTCTCTTCAATTTATCTAGAAGGGATCTTTGGCGTGTCTTTGATGAAGTGTCTCGTGATGGATGTGTTACGTGATCCTGAAAATCGGTTCAGGTTGAATGTTTTGTTACAAAACGCAGTCAACACTGCTGTCATGGAGCTTCATTTGCAACTCATTGTGCAAAGTTTGGTGAAAAAGCCCGTTTAAGTTTCCTTACCCAAAATCATTGGCAAAGTATAAAATGTCTGATCTGGTTATCGCTGCAAAAGCTGTAATTGCAGCATATACAGATGAGTCTAAAGAAAATAAGAAATTGCTGATGAAGAGACAGCACTGGAAATTGTAAATTTGATGCTAAAAAGCAGAGTGAGTTCACCCTTTCCAAAAGTCCCTTAGTCTTCCAGGAAAACCCTAAACAATGAGTACTTTGGATAAAACTTGCATCAAACATAATTTAGTATGAGGGCCCCTAACCACCATCTTCACTATGGTCCCCACACTGCTCCGTTACACCACTGGACTGAATCTGTTTCCTCAAAGCATCCATATGCTTGACAGTTAGGTTATATAAAGCCTGTTTGAATGCCATTTGGTTCGCCCTGAAACAATTGAGAAATAACAGAAACAATGGCCTATGGAAATTTTACCAAAAATGCCATTTTGAGGCCTCTGGTTTCAGCTTTGGCACAAACTTTAACTTGAAAAGCTTATAACCCCATGAATTTTTAGTGGATTTGCAAGATTCTTTTGTCAAAAATTAATTCAAAATCTCAGGAAAAGGGTGACTAGACCAAGGGTGCATCAAAAATCAAACAATTTTTTGAGACACCTGTAGTAAGGTGATTCTCAACAAGATCTTGTGTGCAGACCAACAAGGCCATGGTGTGTGCATGTGCAGAGCTTGTGGTTCCTTTTTTCAAAGTAGAGAGATCTTTTCAAAATTTGTGTGCACATCAATATTATGTGCAGATTCTTGTGTGTGCAGTTGCCATTCTCTGCAGTTTGGGGGCTGCCTGAAGAAAGTCAAAAGTGCCAAGGCCGTACTGACACGATTATTCAGGCACAGGTTTGTAAGGGGTTGCACACACATTGATTCTTTCACAAGAAATGCCCATTTTGTGTCTTCAAAATACTGCAGGATAAAGTTTCTTCCAAAAAATTCTCAAAAAAAATATCAATGAAATAAAATTTTTAAAAACATCTGGTCCTTTTAGCCCATCCCCCCAAATGTCCATGGGACATTTGCGTCAAAGAATCAATTTGTCTGTGGTCCCTAAATTTACCAATCAAAATCAATTCATCCATGGCAACCAAGCATATTTCATAAACATATTTCAAATATTCCTAGCTAAGTTTATGCAGCTCCTTGGTTTATCTTTTCACAAACTGCAGTAGGTACTGTTTATTTGACCATTCATGGAGGTGAATTTTATACACTGCCAGGATTTATTGTGCAGTTATCATTTTCACTTAATTTGAAAACATGCAGCCACTAGAAATGAAATTGCAACATACAGCTTTTGTAAGACAATAGTATCTCAGTTACTTTTGTTGACACCTAAATTCAAAGAGATTTGCAATTACAGACAAAGGCAATTCTCTCAACCAGTAATTCAAAATAACAACACCACAAAGTTTCTCTGAAACCAAGGTACAGTAGCTATACAGCTAGACAGGCTACTAGCTTTCTTGTCATGCATTTCAGAAATAGCTTTAATAGGGGCGGCTGGGAGGTAAATTAAGTTGCTAATACTTGCAAGCGAAATACTGGGGGTCCATGGGCTTCCCGGAATTTTTTAGGCCACACCCCTCACATTCATGGAAACGCCTTCTTGGGAAAAAGGGTATATTTTTGTTTTATTGCAGTTCCAAGTCTTTTCCAGAGCTTTGATCACTATTCCTTGCAGAAATTTTTAACATTGAAACAGAACATCGAGAAGTAGATTTTCGAAACAAGAAATAACAGCAAGGTAACAACAAACAGATAGCTCTTATTAACAACCTTCCTCAAATAGGTACTGTTTAAAGAATGCATAGGATCGATTTACAACTTCTCTTGTCAAATGCTGTTGACTATTTAACTAGTTGTCTAATGCGTTCCTTGTTAAGGAACAGTTGCAAGTCATGGAGATCCACCAACTGGCCCATCATCTCAAGAAAATTTCCCTAATTTGAACAGCATGTTTTGATTGACTATGACCTCCAAATGCGATTTCTTGAACTGAGAGAAATGCTGCAATGTCAATATGATGTTTTCAAATTCATACTGATATCGAGTCATCAATTGCTTTTCTTTGGTTGCTCACATGGTCGTTCGTTATTTCCGCAGTCGTCTGGGGCTATGCGGCTCTGCTCTACGATGGTTTGTTTAGCCTTCGTGGCCACTTGCCACTTAGTGATAGCCCCGCTATTGATTTTCAAATTGTAATAGCACGGCCACCCTTAGTGTCTGCAAGGCATTTGTTGCAGCATGGCTGTTTACAAGCGAGCTCTCAGACTTCACTTGACTTCCATATGGTTTTACATAAAATTTGCCAAGGCAAAATAATCTAAGTAATGATGATGCTGGTAACATTTGGAATTAGTTCCTACAGGAAAGATTCAAGTTTTCTAGACTGCCCATACTATAGCGAAAGTAAAACGAATATTTTTTCAAAACACGGTTGAGTCTTTAATATCCCTACTCAAGTCATATGCTCAAATTGAAATACACACTACAAATCCTGTCGTTGACAGATCTCCCATGACAAGACAGGTCTCACAAAATACGTATTTCGCTCTATGTGTCCATCAAAGGATAACTATCATACACTCACTCCCGAGGGGCACATCACTTCTCAAAATAGCGTACGTGATTTTTGTGATTTTGAAATCACATGATTTTCTTCTGTGATTCCTTTTGTGATTTTAGTGATTTTTGGTGACTTTCTCATGTGATTTTTCAATAATTTTTCAGTGATTTGTGATTTTTGATGCTTTGTGTATGTGATTTTTTTGTGATTTTGTGATTTTTGTATGTTATTTTTTTGTAATTTCAAGGGAGGTGTACGAAAAAAAATCAGTGATTTGCCCCTCGCTCACTCCTGTAGAGGTTCTATGTTTTATGTTAACAGGAGGATATGGTTGCCTATCTTCTTGGAGACCAAGACGCTCTTCATGACTTCATTTTCCTTGTGTAGAAAAAAGCCAGAAGATTTTGAAACACACCATCTAACTCCAATTAATGTGACTTAATTCATCTCTGCGATTTGGGTCAGATCGTTTGTGCAGTATTTGAAACGGCCTTAGTGATCCGATGCTACTAACTTTCAAGAATTATTAGCACAGTGTCATCATTTGCATATAGCACAATGGGCAATGCATAACAAACGACGGGAAATATGACCCAAGTTTCAATTGTTCCTCTGCATTCACTATTGAAACTGGCCGAGTAATAGAAACTGGCCAAGTATACTATTGAATGTGGCCATCAATTGAGGAGGGTTCAAATATCAATAGAAAGGGAATGTAGGCGGTTCCTTTACTGGATTAGACTTCACAAAAGGATTCAAATGCATCACGCAAATGATTGTGTGTGATAGTGACATTGCAGCAATGCAAAGATGCAAAGCGACCTCAAGTTTGAAGGAATGACAAGTCAGTTTCAAATCTGTCGAAGCTTGTTTTGGGCCTTATTTTACACAATTGCGTTGGAAAAAACTGCTAATAAAGTATTAGCATTAATAGCACTGTCCGCCGCCACTGGTTTTTAAACACCAACATGAGCATAAATCGAAAGAAGGAGGATATATCTAAACATTTTCTGTGGGTGTCTTATTTTAGTCATTCAGAAGCTGAGCAGTAAGTGCTTTGATTACACCTGGAAAATGCAAGAACTGAATTGCCTCCAAATGTGTTTCTATACCAAACAAATGAGATGCTTGTGGTCTTTCCATATATGCTCATTCTTGCTCTTAAAATCCAAATCTGAAATGCACAGCAAGTGAGCTAGCTACTTGGGTTTTAGAGAAAATTTGCAGCGTTGTTTGTCTTGAATTACTGGCTGAGAGAAAAGCCTCTGTCTGCAATCATAAGTCACTTTAAATCAAGGTTTGGACCAAGGAAATTGATGCTGCAATGATTGTAATCTTTTTATATTTTGAATTTAGCTGTATTCCAGAGCTCATAAAAACATAGAAACATTTACAAAATACATCAGTCTCTCCTCTTTCAAGCAGAATGTGAGTTTTTTTATTCAAGAGAGTACAAAATGTGAACCAGCAAGTACAGTAAACTATCATTTCCAAATATAAAAACTCAACCATTGTTATATTTCTTCAGGCCAGCTTATTGGTACTTTGATGTAAACATCACAGAATGTAACAAGTTTCCAAAGCCTAAGGTAGAAGAAAGAATGGTGCCTGCAAATGGAACAAGTCATTATTGCCGCTTCTATATGCATATTTGCAAGGCAATGCAGTATCAGTGTTCTGGCACAGTTTGCTTGAGATATTTGTATACTGATGATTATGTTGCTTTGCTTGGATATGAAAAAGAAAAGCCATTCAGTGAGGGTGAGTGCAGACATATTCTGTTATTATGGAAGCTTTGATGAAATGCACTAGGTGAGTCGGTGAAGATCAGTGCGTAGCCGAGTGGTTAAGGCGTCTGACTCGTAAACCAAAAGTCAGAACGGCCATAGGTTCAAATCCCGCGCTGGACAGTTTGATCGCTGTCTGTAACTCTAGCCCAGGTTGACCGGAGCCATGTGAAGGAAATCTGGTAGCTGCGGCGGGTAGCTGCGGCAAACTGATGGTAAAACATCCAGGGCCCCTGCTGGAAATAAGTCTCTCAGACTTTCGCGGGCTAGCCACGTTAAATATGAATACCTACCTACCTACCTGTCAAAAAAGTTAACACATTTGGGACGGCACTGGACTTAAAGGTAGGACTGATATTCAAAACCCAATTGTCAATTGATCAAAGGTTAAATTACTGAGATGTGAAACGCTTTCTTAGTTAAATCACTCATCTTTTAGATCCAGAAATTTGGGAAATGCTGGCAAGGGGTTTGTACATGGGAACCAGAATAGCCTTTGGATGATCATGCATCTTTCTTTTGAATATCAGCCACACAAATCTTATTACACAGACTGTCAACCATGTTACAATATATACGCACTGTACTGCAACTATTTTCCAAACAGTTATACTGTACTACTGTTTGTTTTTTGGAAAATTTCCATGAAAATTCAGCTCTGTTGATTTTTCAATCAGACATGTTTTCAAATATCTTCTGGATGCTTTAGTTTGTGCCTAAGGGATGGAAATTTATGCTTGCTGATAAAAAGCTCTGCAACCTCATTACTGATAACACTCAGGAAAGTTGCAAAATTAAGTGTTTGTCCAGATGTCTTGTCCATATCAACACAATTTATAGAGAAGCTTCTAGTTTTGATCTATTTATCTCAGGTATGTCTATAACTCAGCGATAAAGCATACAAACCTATCCTTGTATTTATAGTAAACAGCAGTCCAAAAAGTCCAGTTATATAAGTGTTTAGTTCAGACACTTTTATCTAGGATACTGGGTGAGCCTGAAGAAAGTTCCCACTTTTAACAATGCATAGCAAAAGGAGTACTTCACTGATCTTAATCATTCAAATTCTACTTAAAGCCAGCAGATCAAAGTGTTTTTGTGATTACTCTGGCTGTCTTACAAGCACTAAAAATGTAGGTAAATTTAATTTGAAAAAATTTCATGATAACAAAAGAACTGAAAAGGGATCTAAAACATTGATCAAATCATAAAGGACTCCACACACAGAACAATAAAGAAAATGCAATTTCTCATGGATGAGAGTTATCATCCTCTGTACATTTATTGCCATCGGATTGCAAATCCTTTGTACCTGTTTGAATACCTGTGTCTTATAATCTTAGAGAGAGTTGAATGTTCCATTGCCTATCATTCTTCATGAAGAGAGTCCTTATGATTTGATTGACGTTTTAGACCCTTTTTCAGTCATTTTGCAGCCATGGTTTAATATACCTAATGCTTCTAGTGCTGCTAGGACAGCAAGAATACTTTCAAGAATACTTTTAGCAAGAAATCACAAAAATACTCTCATCTTTAAGCTTTTAACTGAAACTTGAATCATTCAAATCTGTGATTTACTCTTGGTGCTACAAATTTTTAAAGGTGGGAATATTTTCTGGCTCACAGGGTACTGTAAATATATATATAATACTATTTTACTAAAAACATGTCATGTGAGAGTTGCTTATTCATGCTAACCTGAATCATGTCTCTAAAGGGTGTTCCATACATTTTGTTTTCTGAAGCATGACTCTTGAGAGATTTGTATCTTGGGACGCATCATAGTCTCATTACAATGTTCATAACATTCAATTCGGATTCGGTTTGGCAAAAACTTTCTTGGGATCAGAACTTTCAAACTTGTACTGCACACTATGAAGTGTTTTGGAAGACCTTGTAAATGTTTTGTTTTCCTTGCAGACCATGCCAGTTTTGCATCATCATTTATTGGAGATAACTCATTGTGCAAAAGCGGATTAATGCAAACAAATCTAATATTCAATTGTGACAAAAAGGCAAAATGGAACACAACTGTCACACATCATCATGGCGGTGCATCATCTCCTAAGCCAGTCAACCTTCAGTTTGATGCCAAGTCTTGCAAGGTTAGTAGTCAGCGATTTTCAGATACTTGGCAACTTTCATTTTGGCCAATTGGCTTTGGGGTTGAAACATGCACTGTTTTCTTTATCATTTTCCAACCTTTTAGGCAATTTCTATGAATGTTTTCCATTCAAAGACTGCAAATGCCTAAATACATGTAGGATTGAATCATGCTACTTTAACTTTTGCCTTTTTTGCATTTTTGGCCAAAATTCCCCCCCCCCAAAGTTTCCTTAGATATAGAACTAAATATTTAAATATTTCACAAAGTATGCTGTTAGCAACTTTAAAGAAGTTACTGGAAGATCACACCAAACATAATTAGTATGGAAGTTTGTGAAGAGTCATTAAAGAATTGAGGAACATCTAAGACATTACAAAATGTGATAAGAAACCTAATTTGTGAAAGTTTATTCTAGCAAAATTTTCATTATGGCAGATTCGCAAAAGTTGATTACAATATTTTCACATTGCTTCCAGCTCATAAAAGCTTCTCCTAGCAAGAGTTGCTCCCCTTAAAGTACACTTTTCTTAATTTTAACTTACTCCTTTGAAATAAAGGGGGTTTCTCAAACAGAAGAGGTTGTAGTCAAACTGAAGAGCATTTCAGAAAGCACTCACAATGAGTCTTGTTGTTTGAGTCACTGAATATCAGTTTTGAAATGTCAACTGTGGAATTGGAAAGTGCCTGATGTCTATCTTGATATGCTGATTACAGTATTTGCAAACATCTATTGCAAAATTTATGAGCCAGGATCAGTGGTATATATTGAGGACTAGCCTCATATTGACAGTAACACCTTTATGAACAAGGTTGGTCTTCTCTATCATTGTTGACATGTTTCTGTGACCTGTACCAGTTGAAAATTTACAAAGTTTGTCCTGTTATGAAGCCTAGGGTTAGGGTTAGGGTTAGGGATTCTGCTAATGAATTCTGGCAGCAGACAGGAATGCTTTGCAACACACAGCCCTTTTGGGGGTGATAAAAAGGGAAAATTTATCTAAATTAGTCTAGCTTTCTGTAATTATCACATTTTATATATACCTGATGCACCTGCACATTTCAAAATGTTTATGCAGAGAATGCTTGGCAAATCTGAATGAATCAAAGTTTTTTTACGTAGATAGCAAATAGGTTGAAATATTTTTTATTTGTTCTATATTTTTATTTCTGGTCACTCCACAGTTAAATGTATACTTCAATTACTCTGGAGCATGCGAAAAATATGCAAAGGGATTTCATCGAGGAACAAGTATGAGCGTAGGATCTATTCTTCTAATTCTGTGAGTACTTTTTTGCTTTTTCGTATATATACATTAAGTTTATAGTAGAACAGCACTTTTTATTGGAAATTAAGGCCTGTTTCTTTGGGTAGTTTCCCTGTTTTTAGAAGTAGTAGATTTAACGATTGATAAAGCAACTCGATTTATGTCGTTGTGTAAACACAAGCTCTTTGTTCACGAGACCCAAAAAACCTTCACGAGCCAGATGGCACATAGTTCCCTGAAAGCAGATGATATGAAAAGAATAAGGTATCAGCATGTATGTGAAAGGGCTCAGCTATCCTTTGAGATGTTGCGTAGTCAGTTTAAGGTATTTATTACCTGACTAAAGTTTCAAAAACGAGGCAATGCAGAATTTCACCACTCCTATTGGCTAATCGCACATTTCCCGCAGGTTTCCTTGTATGATACGATACAAGGACGCGTTTTTGTCGCCAGAGCAACTGCTTAGGCCTAGGCCTGTGAGATTTACAGTAAACTCAAACGACATGACTGTAACAAAATGTGTTTGATGAAATGCGAGTTAAGATTAGAAGCTGTCAGGTAATAAAACTCATACTAACCGGTTTTGTTGTTGCACAGGAAAATATAAACCCCGAGGTCTTAATGCACAGACATGGCAAGCTCGGTCGGTACATTTAAGACCTCGGGCTTTATATTTTCCTGTACAACAACAAAACCGGTTAGTATGCGCATAATATTTTTCATATCATCAATAAGAAATTGATATACAATACAAGGTACTTATTGCACTACTTACAAAATACTCTACGACGCTAAGAATACAATACCACGAGGAGCACGATGTCATGTCTAACCCGTGGCTTTTGGAAGGAAAAAGAGAAAAAAGCAAAACTACGTAGAACTATACTCAAAAAGAAAATTCACTAGAAAAGGGACTTGAAAGGGGACTTGGTGGCTGCTTGACGGATGTCGAAAATTTGAACGAATTCAATCAAAGCGACCAGTTTCATGGATAAAGCGTGAAGTTAACTCAAGAATAGTTCTACTGATTTCATCAGGAAAGTCCTTCGTTTGAGAGGTTACTGAGTCCAAACAGTCGTACTAATGCAAGTACTCCAGCGAGAAGATCTCGTCTTTGGATGTCAAAAGATGGACAAAGCAGCAAAACATGTCCCATATCCTCAATACCATCTTTTGAGATGCACATTTTGGTTTATAGTATCCCTAAAATTGTGCTTGAATTTGTGAAGTTCCATTTGCTAAGACCAACCCTATGTTACGTAAGATACGATAGTCCTTTTGGGTCATGAACACCAAAGATTTATTTTGGAAGGGGGTGGATTTGCGAGAGCAATTTTCTCTTAAATACGGCAAGTGAAGGTGCAAGTCTAATTTCTGGATCGAGTGCATTGCATTCAGAAAGGCAGTGAGGATGGAAGCTAGATTGGAATTTTTGTGTTTTTGAAGGTATATCTACTGTCCGAAAAAGCAGTTTGTAAGGTACCGTAATTCCTTCATTTCTCGGACTATTCCTTCGTTTTCCAATCGATGTTTTGTAAGATGTGAAAAAGCTGAATTTGCGTTGTATTACGAAATTTGAATGAGAAACAGAGCTCAATCATTTTGCAAACAAAGATTTCCCCAGACGACTTCAAATTCATCGCTACGTTGAGCTGAATTTTAAAAAATGTTGACTGGAAAATGATGGTATTTCACGCAAGTGAGGAATAGCCTCACTCCATAAAGGCCCTCAACTTACGCTCATCTTATTGAATTGAATTTATGTTGTCATTGTTGCTTCAGTGAGGCACTTATTTCCCAACTGTTCTCAAACCGGACAAAGAATTTCTGCGTGGCAAAGATCTGTTCCCCGACCAATCGGAATGTAAGATGACGAATAAAGTCATCGGATTGGCAGATTTCTCTTCAATTTAAACTTCCCGCTTAGACTGATTAAGTCGAGTCCCAAGAATTGCTATCCAAAACGAGACTACTACACCAAACTGAGACATAACTACGGCCATATGATCGGTCTACTTCCTGCTAGACTGATGACGGTGAGTCCCTTCTATCCCTGCGGTAAACCTTGCTAAAGAGGGACTCATAATGAAACAGTGAAAAACTTGGCCCTATTTTCTTCAATCATCAATAGAATTATGAAAGAATCACGGCTTCGAATCTCCATCCCGTGGCAATGTTTTCAATTCTTCAATCGAATCGAAGATTCTATCACATTTACACCTCAACAATAGTAATTTACAAATCTCGCAATCTGATTGGTACTGGGGGAATTGCGAAGTTTGGGCCTAAATAGGGCCAAGTTTTTCAGAGTAATACTACGAGTCGCTATTGCCTGAAGCACCATCATCAAGTCAAAGAGCACAGGGCAACAAGAGACTCATCGTCATAAGTCCAACTTCCCGCTAAAGGCAAACAAAAGCGCGTTCGACTGAACGGCCGCAACGATCAGAATCTCGAAGTAACGAACGAACTTAGGAGATCTTTTGCGTCCCCAAACATGCAAATCACTTGTAGGTGGAGTTTTTTTTGCTTTAATAGCTCAAAGAAACATCTATCTTAGTACCGATAGCTTATTTTACAGTGTAGCACTCCAGGAAAACTGCTTTCTTCGGCGTTTTAGGGTGGGTGTTTTGAGAAAAGTGCTGGTGTTTTAGGTCATATCAATTTCTGAAAGCGTACGGACATGAGTCGTAGTTTGAGTTTGAAACTCCATGCTCTTGCTCGAATATCACGATACATGGATACAGAAAAACTACAGTGTTTAATGAGGGCGTTCGTTTTATGTCATTTCAGCTGCTATCCGCTTGTTTGGATGTTTTGTGAAAGAGCCTTGAATCACAGAATGAATCATATTCATGCAAGGGCATGACGCATTGCTTATAAAGATTACGAGAATGATTTTGATTTTCTCTCGGAACAATCTAAATCGGTGCCAATCCATGTAAGAAATCTGCAGTTGCTCATAACCGAAATTTATAAAACAAGATGCGGTCTTAATCCACCATTCATGAACGATATTTTCATGCAGCGAAATATTAGCTATAGTCTAAGGCATGGTGATGACGCTCAACTGCCAAAAGTACGAACACGAACAACGTCCTTTGGAGTTGAATTCATTGCTTACCTTGGAAATAAACTGTGGCAGAATTTACCGCAAGAAATAAACAATCAAACAGCCTTACTGTCTTCAAAAAACAAATTAGATGTTGGAATGGTGGAAAATGCAACTGCAGGCTCTGCAAAGTATATATCCCGAAAGTTGGGTTTCTAACAGGATAGAATTTCTTTTTTAACTCTGATTTGTCCTGTAATATTTATCGATAGTTGTAAATAATGTATGTTGTAAACATTAGCTATTCTTTCGTTTTAGCCTAAGTTAAATAGATTTTTAGTAATAATGAATATATAAAAGCGTCCATCAGTCCAGCAATGGCGATAACTACGAATATGCAATCAGTCTCTGAAGAATGCGGGATTCGAAATTTTCTTTTTATCTGGTTTTTCGGATGGTAATCATTGCCTAACATTACCAAGCTGTATTTCAAAAGATAGCTAGCTATTGAACTAAACCATGAAGCAAAAAACTTTGAGAATAGCTATGATTTTGGGGAGCTAATTATGATCTAGCTTGTGAAGTTTTTCTTGAGTCAACCGTTTGAGTCTAACAGGGAAGTTTTATTAATTAGACCACCTTACCAAGCAAAACCAAGCTTTTTAGATTACAGTATCTTATCAGTTTTTGTAAGAAAGTCAAGATATTACAGTTATTCACAACCTTCACTGTATGCATTGCATTTGTTTGAATCATGATCGCAAAGTCGCAATTTTGTCGTTGTTCTCAGCCCACGGTTTAGTCATGAAACTAACCTAAGCTACCCTACTGACTGTATCTTGAGAAACAATGCAATTCAATAAGAAGAAAACATGCTTTGCAAGAAGAGCCTTTATGAAAAGACATTTAAAAAACGACATTTGAATCCCATACCGGGTGAGCCAGAAAAAGTCCCCACTTTTGAAAATTCATAACAGCAAGAGTGCTTTACCGATTTGAATGATTCCAATTCTAGTTAAAAGCCATAGATTGAAGTATTTCGAAGTTTCTATTATTCCGCAGCCAAAGTTTGGAATGAAATTCCACCGAACATTAGACAAAGTCCTACGATTTACACTTTCAAAAAGAAGTTGAAGGATTTTTTACTCAATCGGCAACGATTCCCAAAGCACGATCCCTAGGTAGAACAGCATTCTGCAGATTAGGCCATGATTAGGACTTGTGTTTTTAATTCTTTACACTATTGTATTAAATATTTTAATTTTGTTGTTATTAGGATTTATAAGTTTTTTTTTTCTTTTTTTTTATAGCTGATAGGGATTTTGTGCATAAAGATATTAAAATGAAAATGAAATGAATGATTTTTCCCGCTGTTTCAAGAGCACTAGAAAGGCAGGTAAATTCAACTTTTCAAAAATTTCATTGTTGCAAAATGACTGAAAAATGGCCTGAAACATCGATCAAAGCATAAATGATTCCTCGCAAGAATAATGAAGGAAATGCAACTTCTCATGGGTGAGACATATCCTCCGCACATTATCTGCCATGGAACTGAAAATCTTCCGTATTTGTTTCAAAATCGATGTCTTATATTGAGGGAGGTGAGAAGCCCATTGCCTATTGTTCGGTTTGAATAGGGTACTTTGATCAATATTTTAGGCCCCTTTTTAGTCATTTTGCAACCATAAAATTTTATTAAGTTGAATTTACTAATACTTCTAGTGCTGGTAGGACAACGAGAAAAATCACAAAATACTTCGATTTTTCGGCTTATAACTAGAAGTTGAATGATTCAAATTTGTGCAGTAATCTTGGTGCTATGAATTTTCAAAAGTGGGAACTTTTTTCCGGCTCACCAGGCAGTTTCATGAAAATCTACAAATTTCCGTTCAGAAAGGCATGCCTTGTCCACAAAATAGACCGTTAGCTACTCTGCAAAAGAGCCTGAATCAAGCGTTATTTTTATGCATTTTTACACGCGAGGCTCGATCGAGTGGCGTTAGAGCTTCTATCGCTATTGTGCACATTCGAAAATTCTACAAAATGAAGCAAAGATCTTTTAATTCTAATTCTTTTCACGATAGCTAAAATGTCTATTGTGGCTTTGTACATCATGTATCTGTTAAGTGCTCTTCATTTTTTTTTTGCCTTTTTTGTCCATGGCATGTAATAAGTAGATCCATGGGCAATAATGCACCGTGTTTGTAGCTTAGAAATTAAAGTTTATCGCGTCGATGTTACTGCGTTTCTTTCTTGTTTTCTCTTCGGCTTAAGGCTAACAAGTGCTAGAAATTAAATTCAAATGGCTCCTACACAGCGCGTATCCTCATTTCAAACTTCCTCGAAACGAAGATGAACACTGTGTAGGAGCTAACTGTTCAGACGCGCGGGAGCCATTTGAAGTTGATTTGTAGCATTGGTTAGGCTTGGACGAAAGAGAAACAACAAAGGAAGGCAGTTATATCGAAGGAATGAACTTTAATTTCTGAGCTTCAAAGACAATGCATTATTGTCCATGGTACATCAAGAACCTCGGTGGTTGTGCCTGTCGGTAGGATATAAATTTCAGTAAAAGATTCCAGGACAGGATTATACATTTGACATCTTGGTTCTAGGACAGATATGTCCATGAAGATGATTTTTCCAGAACAGGCTGAAAAATCTATGAACCCACTAAAAAGTTACAACAATAGTCACTTTGCCGCATCTTATTCCTGGACCGGTATCGTGTTTTATTCAAAGACAAGGTGCGAAAAAATTTTCCAATGGCAGACACATCCCTTCTGTTTTTTCCAAGGCGGACACGACCTCTAGGCTTCTGAGACCTTGATGTTGAGTTCTATTTTCCTTACAGATTTTTCCCTGGCTTAGCTTTGTACTTCGTTATTGGTACTTTGATAAATCGAATGGCAGGACATAGAGGAAAAGAGATGATACCGCATGGCTCCTTCTGGTTAGGATTACCTGACCTTATAATGGTAAGTTATCCCTAATCTCATCCAAGTGTGGGTTCGTTGCGCTGTTTTCAACTCTGAGATACGTGAGGCCGTTCCAAAATGTTGATTCGCTGTCGAAGACAATAGCATACACCCAGGGGGGACTTGGTAATTCAAGGAGACGTATCCGTTGCAAAATGTTGTGAAACCCTAAACCCTTATTGGTAGTAACTTTTATCCTACCGGGTGAGTTAGAAAAAACGTGGGGCGTTTGGCGGACTGTGACATCGCATTTAGTCACCCGATTGTCGTGAACTAAAGTTTTGCGTGTAGCCAAGAGTCTAACTTAGATCATAAACCTTTCCCCACCTAAATCGGTCATTTCACGCATTTTTTAAAAAAGATTTTCTTCGTAAGACCTTGCATGGGAGTCTTGCAAACTGGTGAAATCTTTTGCCAAGCCCCTTCTGCATTTTATTTTTTGGCAAGAGTTACGGGTACATATCAGGGGAGAATCAAATTGTTAGGGGATAGTATTTTCTCCCCGGGAATGTCTTAGCATAACTTGTCCTGCGTGGAGAATATGTTTGAAAGACATTAATAATGCGTACTTCTTTGTCTTGTGAATATGTCTCTTTCAAGCAGATCAGCGCTGTGTAAATCGCAATGGGACTTTTTGCCGACATCGCATTTCCTAAGGCCTGATCCAAAATAGGTCTTTTGAGTCGCTCCAGTCGTGCAGAAAGACCCTGAATCTTAGATTCAAGTCGTGCAGAAAGACAAAGGATTCAAACTCTGAATCTTAGCGACCTAAACGAGCTAGTGTGAACCAGGCTTAACTTTTTCAGTATCCCCAGATGATTCCACATGTACCTGCAACTCTGGCAAGGCTAAAATGCTGAAGAGACTTGGTCAAAGATTCCATCAGGTTGCAAGAATCCCATACAAGGTCTTACGAAGGAAATCTTTTTTAACAAATGCATTAAGAAACCGATTTCATCGGGGAAAGGTTTATGATCTAAGTTAGACTGTTTGCTGCTTGGAAAAATTTATTTCACGATGATCGAAAGACTCAATGCGACGCCACAGTCCGACAAACGCCCCAAGTTTTTTCTGACTCACCCGGTAGGTGGTAGTAACTCGTTGCCTGAGCTGTAGTAACTTTCTCCGTATACATCAATAACAATAAGTCAGTTGTTCCAGAAACAATGGTGCTACTGTAAAGCAGACATGATCAAGAAAATGACTTTCATGTGCTTCCATGTACAGATGTAAAAGTAAAGGTAGGACTGGGATAGGAGAAACTTCGCCTATATGATTATACGACAGTCTGGTCAATGGTCGATTAGTGATCAGAAATTTATTGCAATTTGTTTTGATAGGTTTACATGGTTTGCATAACGTGAGGAGACTGGTTAACTGGTTGATTTCTGTCGTTACAGAATCTTACTAACAACAATCATTTCATCAAACTTTCTTAAATCTCTGCGAACGAATCATATCAAGTTTCACAACCCTAAGCGGTAGTAAATTTGAAAATTTTTGACCCTAAGACGTAGTAAATTGCTGCATTTGAGACCCTAAATTTTGCAACGGGTACGTCAACTTGACCTACCAATCCCCCCCCCCTGGGAGCATACATAAGTTAAATCGAAAAAGAAAAGGACACGATACCAACGTTACTCGTCGGATGCAAGGATGCTTGCAGTGATAATTGCATGAATAAGTTTGAAAGCAGTAACACTGCAAGGCGACGAAGAATAACAGCGAATATGTGCGAGATGAAGAAATGTATATTAGATCTTGATATTAGATACCAATATTTCGTCCTGCCATGCAGCACTTCTTCAGGGCTGTTATGTCATACATAAGTTACTTCTCGTAAACTTCCTAATTACTCAATTAACAACAAGATCATCTGTTCACTAAGCAACAATCATTAAAAGTTTGCTTTGTTTTTTTAAATGAAGGACGAATAGTTAGCATTACCCAGCCAACTGTAAATCCATAATGGCTGCTAGTCTGTCAGTTTCTCGACAGATCTGATCGCACAGTACCAGGGAGTTCATTCAACTTCGTGATCACTGTATGACGTAAGAACACCCTCTGAACGAGGTTGAGTTACCCTAGCATTGGCTGATAACAGTGACGTACTTAAAGAGCCATTGTTGCCCAGTCTCCTTTGCAGGCCGGGTGCAGTTCCAGACTGTCTGAAAGTCAAATTTGTTCATGGGCGATGGGACACCCAGTCAGTATTGAGCCACCGTATTGTGAAATTTATTGCTTTTTATGTTTGAACTTATTTTTACTTGCTATACGGCAACCTTTCACTTATTCCGTAATTTTGAAGTTTTCAGTAGTGAGCCGGCGGTATACCAAATAGAAATAAGTTCAAAACACAAAAAAGCAATAAGTTAAAGGACAAGTCCGGGATTCGTATAATTATTGATTATTCAAGAGATTACACTGTTGTGAACGGTGCGTAGTATTTTTTTCAATTTTTTCTCTTTTAATCTCCGAAACTACATATTTCAATCTGCTATGAAGTGCGAAATGACGTCATTTTCTGTGACGTCTTTTCATATAGAGCTGAACGGGGCTGCCAGATTTGTTGGTATATCATAGCACTCACATTGCTAGCCTCCTTATCGTGCTTTCGCACAATAGTACATAATACAAAATGGCGACGATATTTGGCCTAACATACGACGATTCATTATCCAATTTTTGAAAGTTGGAGGCATCAAAACTTGGAAAGAACTCACGACTGGTGTTCAGCAGTTGGTAAGGTTGCTTTTTAACAATAATTTCATGAGCTCCGGACTTGTCCTTTAAGGTGGCTTATTTCTGATATAAATTTGAAACTGCTACACACTGGGTGTCCTGTCGCTCATGATTCGCCCTTAACAGAAAACATGGATTAGCAGTGGAATAGCAGAAAATTTTGGCTGTAGGCGGTTTTTTTATCAGTTCAGCTACTGCAGTGTGTGGACTGATATTGTCCGAATTTCCTTCAGTAAAATTATTTCCTCTGTAAAATAACAGATAAAGGAAATAGATTGGAGGAAATAGAAAGTCATCTGCGGTATGCAAATGTTATTTGGGGCAGTATTCCTAGTTCCAAAATAAAGATCTTGCAAAATCTACAGGACCGAGCCCGAACCATAATTGAGAGGCTAGAATTAAGGACGATTGGTCATATAACTGGCTCAATGTCCAACAATTAATCAAATTCGATCGATCAGCCATGACCTACAAGATTATGAACAGGATGTGCCCAGAGAGCCTTTGGGATAAATTCCCCCAGATATCCTTGCATTCAAACTACAATAAGAGAAACTGCAAGGACATCCAAATTCCAAGATATAACCTTGAATATGTGAAAAAAGGCTTCCATTATTCAGCTCTTACTGCATGGAACAGCATCCCCATCAGTATCAGAGAACTACCAACCTTCCCGCAGTTCAAAAGGAATTTAAAAACTCATCTAAAGAGCTGAATAAACATCAAACACGACTCCCTGGAAGAGCAGCAAAATAGGCCCTAACAGTTCTCAAACTTATACCGTACACTATGTATAGATTGTAATTCTAATTTTTATGACTTTCTTTTATGCTGAAGGGATTTTGTATAGAAATGATTTAATATGAATATGAATATAATATATGAAGCAAGTCTAGTCGTTATGCTGTGGCTGGAGCTTTGCCATAAATGCAAAATACTGGATATTCCAAAATGATGTAGCAACGTTTGCAAACATATGTTGGTTATCATGAATAGGCCATTCTGACTTTTAGAGATTTATTTAGAAAGAGTAATATTTTTCTGGTAAATGGCTGCCACGGGGCTTTCATGAACGATAAACTCAACTCGACAGTATTGTGTTAAATTCGCGGTGAAAACGAAAACCAAATCGCCCAAAATGTAGACTTGCTCCAAGTCTATTCCAAGATATATCAGCACTACGGAACAGTTACTTCTGCGGGGGCGTAAACCTTGAAGAGGACGCTGCGAAGGAAAAGCGAATGCGAAGGAAACGGTTCCGTCCCGTTTCCTTCACATTCGCTTTTCCTTCGCATCGTCCTCTTCAGGGTTTACGCCCCCGCAGAAGTAACTATGTTCCTTTGTGCTGATATATCTCGGAAAAGACTTGGAGCAAGTCTACCCAAAATGTGCCTGGCCTGAAAAGCTGTCTTGTGATCCATAAGCCTCGTAACAGAAGGTAGACTATCTCTGTAACCCAGACCTCGTATCCAACGGCGTTTGGCAGGAAAGTATTCGTCATGAAGCAATAAGAAAGTCTTTCAGCAAAATTTTTGAAGACTGGATAAGTAAAATTATCTAGAATTCTTGAACAATATAATCAATTCAAGTGCAATTGATTTTATATCTTAAAGGAATTGAGTCCATATAAATAGTTGAGCGTTAACGCTGTCCTCAATTTTTGCTGACAGACCGCTGACGTCCCTTTGTTGTCGTACAATAGTGCAAAAGTCGGTAGTAGTGGAGACCAAAGACATCTTAATCCTTGCATTATCCTAAGGAATTTCTTTGGTTTAATGTCAATAGGGATTAAATGACAACTTTTGTTTCATGATTGAAAAGAAGTTGATATTGGTCATGAGAGCGCTATTTATATGGACTCAATGCCTTTAATTATCCTTTTTGCTTCAAAGGGATAGGTGATCCATTGAGATTGGCTCATAATTCATGATTTACTGCTTGGCAAACGCTGATACTTCATTTCCACATGCCCGCAACTTCAGTAAAAAGAAAATTTGAGAAATGCACTGCACAAAACTGTTTGCTGACTGTCCTATTTCATATTTCGCAGGATGGTTTTGTGTTTACAATGGCAACGGTAACGTGTAGGCAGCATGAGGCAAGAACAACTTACGAATCGATGTAGCAGCAACATTTATGAAAACATTGCCGGCAGCGAAACGTAGAAAGCCCACATTGTGTCGCAGGCAGGTGGCAAACGACATGGCATGGTAGGAAGAACAACGTAAGTTCTGTTATTTATCTTGGTGGGAACAGATAAAGAATACGTATGCAGGAACGAACTGTTCACTCAACGAAAACTCTGATATCAACAGAAGTGACTTTTGAGAAGGATTTCTGGTAATTTAATGAGGACATAATATAGTTGAGGTTTGGAATCAAGAAAGAGAATTAAATGATGCAACAGTAGGTGAGTAAGGGCATTCAGTAAGGCCCCGCATTTAAGAAGCCACCTGAAGGAAACTTTTAGGCTACTGAAAAATTATTAGCCCCCTTACTTATACCTGAAAACCACACCTGAAATAAAGTTTCTTGTGATTTCATTGACATTAAGTCCTGATCTGATCATGGGCAATAACGCACCGTGTTCGTAGCTTGGAAGTTAGTTGTTACCTCGATATTACCATAGTTTTCTTCGTTGTTTTCCGTTACGCCCAAGCCTAACCAGTGCTTCAATCAAATTCAAAAATCAAATTCAAATGGCTCCTGCGCGTCTCTCCTGCTGGCTCCTTACAGCGTTCATCCTCGTGTCAAACTACCTCAAATATGTAAGAGGAAATTTGAAACGAGGATGAACGCTTTTTTTTTTTGTTTTTAATTTGTTTTGAGTGGGCTTGTCAGGATTTCTAGCTACTGAAAGCTAATTTAGGCCCACTAAGTATGCCGCATCCAGGCACGGGACCCCTAGTTTAACGTCCCTTCCGAAGGACGGCGAGGTGAGTTGCGAGGTCAGGCCTCAGTGGTCACCCATCCGAAATCTGACCTCACTCGACCAAGCTTAGCTTCAGTCACCTGACGAAGACTGTATAAGCCAGTCGGCCACTCACCCCGCTGTGTCAGAACTAATTACTCAGACGCGCAGGAGCCATTTGAATTTGATTCCTAGCACTGGTTAGGCTTCAGCCGATGAAAAAGCAGGAAAGTAAAACAGTAATATCGAGGTAGTAAACTTTGATTTCTTAGCTACAATCAAGGCCCATTATTGCCCATTTATCTGATGGTCTGGAAACATTTCAGTTCATGCAATGTTCATTAAGAAATTGCTACCAAGGTTAGCATAGGTTCCAAATCTTTTAATCTACGAAAAAAGGCGGGTGTAAAATTCATTAACTTATTTCTTTGATCTGAATGACTGGAAGGAAACTTTAGCCACTTTTCTAAGATCCTACCGTTGGAATTTTCAGAAATCTTCATTATTTGTCGAAATTACAGCCTGTTTTATATTTCAGCTCGTTTTATGATGTGACGTCATCAAATTTCTAAATCGCAAACCAGAAGAGTGAAAAAGTCTTGCTTGATACCATATTGTAGGTATCCAAAAACTATGGTTTTCTTCAAAATTATTTGATCTTTCGTCAAGGGGTTTAGAAATTACGACAGTTTAAAGTTTTTTTCGAAACTTTTCTTGAATTCTTAACAAAGAAGAAAAACACTGTAATTCTGAAAATATTGGAGATTTCAGAAAAGGCCAACGGCAGATTTACTATAAAATAGTTCAAGTTTCTTTGAAGCCATTCAGTTCAAAGAAATAGGTCATTGAATTTTACACCCAGCTTTTTAAAGATTTGAAACCTATGCTACCAAGGTTCCTTAGATTTAACAGCTTTTTACCCAGATTTTAATTGAAATTTATGAAAATCATTGATAGCATACATGTAAGGCGGATATATTTTTAAAACCAAATCCTATCGTAATTTATTCTTCTTGGACTTTCCAGAAAATAAATTATAAACTTAAAGACAAATGACGGAGATATAAGGTGACTTAAATCAGGGGCCTGGGCAATCTAAATATAGTCTATTGTATTCAATTATATTTGATGATCTCGAGAGATTATCAAAACAATTGGACAAATGATGGCAGGCGCCCATCTTCTGTATTATTTTTAAAACTAGACGCTATATATGCGTCATTTATCTATAAGCAACTTTAGCGTGACAAGTGACAAGTATCATTGATATAAGAAACCTTTAAGCCAAGGGTGTGAAAAAGTGGTTTCTTACATGCGGGGCCTCGAGGCTGATTTCCAATCAGTGGAATTTTCCGGGCGGGGGGAAATTGTTTTGTTTGCGAGAGAAAATCTCGCTCTGAAATTGAACAGATAGTTAGCTACAGAGCATACGGCTCAAATCTTTCAAATCTTTAAAAGGTGGGTGTAAAATTGTATCATATTTTTCTTTGAATTCATGTGCTTGAAAGAAACTTTGGATAATTTGCTGTAGATCTGCCGTGGCAATTTTTTGATATATTGATTTTTTTCAAAATGGCGGCATTTTGACTTATTTTGCAAAAATTCATCGAAAGTTTTGAAGAAGATAAAATCATCGTAAATCTTAAATTAATCGAGAGAAATCGATACAATCTTCAAGATAACCATAGTTTATGAAGGTCTACAACATGGCTGCAAGCAGAAATCTGTTGCTCTTCTGGTTAACGATTTAGAAATTTGATGACGTCACAGCCTCAAAATTAATAAATGCCACCATTTTGAAAGTAGTCAAGGTATCAAGAAATTGCCACGGCAAATTTTTCACGAATTACCTGAAGTTCCTTTCAAGCACTTTAATCCAAAGAAAAATGTAATAGAATTTTACACCCACCGTTTTAAAAGATTTGAGCTCTATGCTTAGTTACAGGTGAGCAAAAAATTCCGCCTACTCAGAAAATTCTGCTGACTGGAAATTGGCCTTTACTATAATGGTTCAGTTCATTGTTTGCTCCTAGAGTCTAGGGACATTGTCTTTGCTTATGAGCTTACAGCTTTTCAGTGAATAGACCTTTTAGCTATTCTGAAAACGAATGTGGGTCGAACGATATTTCGCTACAATTTGTAGAATTTTCGAATGTACACAATTGCGATCGAAGCTCTAGCACCACTCTATCGAACCTCGCGTACAAAATTGTATAAAAATTTCGCTCAATCCAGGCTCTTTCGGAGAATAGCTAAAAGGTCTATTGCTTTTCGCAGTGAAAATCAGCATCTCTCAATAGAATCTTGCCACAGCTAACAATGTTGATCAGTTCAGTCCAGTTTTAATTTTAAAATTCCATTTTTACCAAGACGGGCGTCATGCTTTTGTTTTCCTTCACAAATTCACCCGACATGGACACTCGATGCAGAACCCTTATTAAGAAGTAAACAGGCCAATTTATTTGAACATTGTTATTATTGAAGAACAAACTTGGCCAAGTAATTTCCTTGATATCGAGGGAGCAGTGGAATTTCGAACGGGGACTTTGTTTTTTACTCATCTGGTATCCTGAACAACAAAGGCAACCTTTTATTTCTGGGTTTGCCATTTATTTTTAACTCACAGTCAACACTTCATTGAAGATTGAAAATCAACGTGGTAAAACAATGTAGGTGTGAATGTTCGAAAAATGCCAAAAAACCAAGAAATCATACCGGGTGTCTCAAAAAAGTACCCTCTTTTGACTTGAAATAGAAACGAAACGGTAAGATATTATCACTCTCTGAATGGACAACTAAATGTATCAATCTTCAACTTAGATTCACAAAGCTTCCATTTGAAAATTTTCAATCAAATACCGGGGATACAAGCTCGCAAAGTCAAAATTTACAGTGCACCAGAAACAAGAGGTTTTGAAAAAGGGCCTAGCCATGATTTGTATCATGGATATTTTCCAAAGTACCTGTTTCTGTTTTAAACTTTAACTTTCAGTTTTTCGCGTTTGAAAAGAATAAAAGGCTCGTGGACGTCGACCTGGTTAAACAAATATAATGAAAATGTGGTAAGAATGATAAAGTCGTGCCACATTTCCAAATGAGCGCGCATGTGCTCCTTTTCCTCTCCCGCGACACTTGGGATGGAATGCAATGCACGGATTGGCTCCCCAAAGGAATAATTATTTGTAGAACAATTGAAGCATTTCAAGGTATAATTCTTTTAAAAAGGAAAAGGTAAAGGTCAAAATATAAATTCTTTCGCAATATGCCTGAGATATGAAATCATGGCAAGGGTGTTTTATAAAACTTCTGGTTTCAAGCGCACTTCAGAATTCGACTTTATGAAATCGTATATCCGGTGTTCAGACGACGATTTTAATGTGCAAAGTATTTGCATTTAAGTTGAAGGCAACAAATATGCCTATAAACTCAAAAAGTCCCGATATTTTATCGTTTCGTTCCCTTTATTAGTCAAAAGGGGGTACTTTTTGGAGACACACGGTTGTTTTTATGTTTTGTTCGTCTTTAATCATAACGGAATAATAGAATAGTGACGTAGATGGTGATTCAATAATAAATAACGTTTAAGAACTTGATTTTTTGATCATTTAAAAAGATTATCTACAGTTTTGTAGCATCAATAGTTTTCCACTTTAACCTGACAGAAACTTCATTTCAGTGTCTCTTGAGGTCTGTAGTTTCAAACAAATAAAGAATGCTAGAAAGTTTCTTTTAAAGGGTCTGTTTCATCCAGCATTCCTTGCACGTGTCATCTTTTGGTTTGCCTTTGTTGTCGCCATTTTCATGGCCCATGAAAATGGCGACAAACAAAGGCCAACCAAAAGACGACACGTGCAAGGAATGCTGGATGAAACAGAGCCTTTAACATCATTGCTTGTTCTCAAATGGATAAAGGGCCTGTTCATATGGAGGCGAGCCAGCCCGCTTACCGGGCTGGAGCTTTTTGCCGAGATCTCACCTCATCCGCAATTCCAATACAAAATTTGATTTCTGTTCATATGAGCATGCGGGCTGCCTGCCTAGCGAGATCTCACTGGTGTACTGGCGAGATCTCGGTAGGCGGGATGAAAATTTTCCCATATGAACACTCCATCCCGGCTACCGAGATGAAAATGTCGCTATTGCTCATGCGCTGCTTTTCTAAACAATGGGCACGTGTCTCATTCTTGACATGTGTCCAATTTCTGTCTCGCCAAGCGGGCTGGAATTTGTCCATGTGAACACAAGATGAAAGTTGTCTCGCCTCCATATGAACAGGCCTTAAAACTGAAATGAAGACACTGTAAGTAAGAGTGAAGAAACTATTATTGTACGTGCTGCTCTTTGACATAAATTTCCAGTTATTTAAAGCCAAGTGCTAGCTTTTGCTAATGCATTACACACCTAAAAATCACTATTCACCGATTTCTGATACTTAGCTTCTATTTGGTACAAGATAAAATTCCAAATAAGAATTAAAGTTAGTCTCAAATAAGGTGCCACGCGAAGATGCCCGCAAATAACGAAAATCGAATGCTTTCTGTGATCAATTTTGCATTATCGCAAATCTCACGTGACATCGTAATTTGAGACAGAATTCTGCTACTTATTTCTGGGAGCAACAAGAGCAGATTTGTAATCTAAAGGCACAATTTGCTTTGATTCACATCTCAATTCAAAGCGATTTGCAAATACAGTCAAAAGAAATTCACTCAACCAGTAATTCAGGACAAACACAGCTGCAAAGTTGCCCTGAAACCAGTACGGCAAACTTTCACTTGGTGGGGGCGAAGGGACCTTTGTAACAGAAGTTATGTGGTTGTAACAAAAGAAAACGGGTAAATCCATAGTTTTGTCGGGCGGATTTTGTCTATTTTTCTCAGTAGCTGAGAAGTAACTGTTTACATTTTAGCAATAAATATGCAAGAATTGTATTGCCCTCTGCTCGGCTTCTGAATCACGTAAGTAGAATCCGCGAGACAGAACTTTAGATTTACCCTTCTTTCGTTTTAAGCACTTAAATTCTCTTAAAATCTCCCTTCGCCCGCACCAAGTAAGAGTTTGCACCACTGGTTACGGGGCTACTGTTGCCACTATGTTTGTTTTGAATTACTGTTTGAGTGAATTTCTTTTGTCTGCACTCGATAATCGATTTTAATTGAGGTGTGAACCAAAGCAACTGATGTTATTGTATTGCAAAATCTGCCCTTGTTTCTGGGAGCTCAAAACTTCTCAACCAACTTTCTGTATAAAGTCCAAAGTATCAAACTCAACGTTCAGTTGTTCTAAATTTGAAACGAAAACTTCAAAATTAGACCATCCTTTGGTGTTTCATAAGGAGGGAAAAAGACATCGCTAGGATAAGGGTGGTGGCAAAATGTGTGACAGTGTAGACTTGCTACAAGTCTCTCTCGCGGAAAAAACAGGAGAAGGAAAAAAAGTCTCTCTCGCTTTTATTCCTTCTCCCGTTTTTGCCGCGAGAGAGACTTGTAGCAAGTCCAGTGACAGTGGGGCAAAATGGATCAATGATTCGACCTCATTTATTTCACTGTTATTATATAGACTGAATATATGGCCGTAGTTATCGCTAATGAAAGGCTGCCGAGACGTTCTTGGTTAGGTGTAATAGTCTCGTTGTGAATAGCGATTGCTGGGACTAAGTCTCCTTATTATACCTGAAGTTGAAAACAAACAAATTTTTATTGAAAAGCTGTAAGTTGTCTTCGCGTCTATTTTAAGGATGTGTTTCATCCAACATGCCTTGCATGTGCTGTTTCTTGATTTGCTTTCGTTGTCGCCATTTTCATGGCCCATGAAAATAGCGACAACAAAGGCCAACCAAAAGATGACACATCAAGGAATGCCGGATGAAAGAGACCCTTTAAAAGCAAGAATTTGTCTAGCGCCGACCCGGTTTTCCCCACTTTTGCATACTATAAACATTTACACTAGGTTACAAACTAATTTCCAGACAGTGTGATTTTGTTCGAGCAGGTGGAAATTCTAGTATTTACGAGAGGAACGTCTCTTTCCAATCCAAGAGAAATTTAAAATTTAAAGAGAAACTATTGACTTGATAAAATTCTGTCAGATCGGAAAGATTCACCGACTGGAAACTAGTCTTGCGACAAAGCTGAGTTGTATGCCCGAGTTGTAAGCTCAAACATGATGGTAGAT
Source organism: Aurelia sp. 4 Dawson et al 2005 (assembly GCA_964019985.1). Classification (NCBI taxonomy): domain Eukaryota; kingdom Metazoa; phylum Cnidaria; class Scyphozoa; order Semaeostomeae; family Ulmaridae; genus Aurelia; species Aurelia sp. 4 Dawson et al 2005. Next base: position 5,596,060 of record OZ026499.1, on the reverse strand, counting down.
TTTCAGAAAATTTCCAGCAATATTTTTTGGATGTCGAAATAGAAATATTTTGTATTTATAACGTGAAAAAATGCGTATTTTGTAATTTCAGTAAAGAGCTAATGTTGAAAATCAAAATGTTAGAATCATTGCATGGCACTTCGTGGCAGACAGAAGTCAAGAGATTTACAGTAACTATGAAATTTAGTTTAAATCAATATCTTTGTCTATTTTTCATCTCAATCTTTTTTCTAGCGAATATGACGGTTATCCTAAAGAGTTTTACCATGTTACTTTCACAAACGGGTGTCATTGTTCAGTGCAATTCTGCTGTTTTTGAATGTGCACATTTTGACCAAACGTATGTCTAAATTATCGTCATTTTCACAGAAATTATCACTTCCTGTTTCATTAAAACGCAAGGCTATAGTCTTACGATTTTCACGAAAAAATTAGCTTTTCCAAAAGTGCTTATTTTTCATTTAAAGGTAAGGCTATAGGCTTACCTTTTTCACAAAAAAATCAGCTTTTCCGAAAGTGCTTATTTTTCATTAAAAGGTACGGCTAAAGGCTTACCTTTTTAAAAAAAAATCAGCTTTTCCGAAAGTGCTTATTTTTCATTCAAAGGTACGGCTAAAGACTTACCTTTTTCACAAAAAAATCAGCTTTTTCCGAAAGTGCTTATTTTTCATTAAAAGGTACGGCTAAAGGCTTACCTTTTTCACAAAAAAATCAGCTTTTGCGAAAATGCTTATTTTTCATTAAAACGAAAGGCTATAGGCTTACCTTTTACGCAAAAAATCAGCTTTTCGGAAAGTGCTTATTTTCATTAAAATGGAAGGCTAAAGGCTTACCTTTTTCACAAAAAAATCAGCTTTTGCGAAAGTGCTTATTTTTCATTAAGAGGTAAGGCTATACGCTTACCTTTTCCACAAAAAAATCAGCTTTTCGGAAAGTGCTTATTTTTCATTAAAAGGTAAGGCTATAGTCTCACCTTTTTCACAAAAAATCAGCTTTTCCAAAAGTGCTTATTTTTCATTTAAAGGTAAGGCTATAGGCTTACCCTTTTCACAAAAGAATAAGCTTTTCGGAAAGTGCTTATTTTCATTAAAATGGAAGGCTATAGGCTTACCTTTTTCACAAAAAAATCAGCTTTTGCGCAAATGCTTATTTTTCATTAAAACGAAAGGCTATAGGCTTACCTTTTACGCAAAAAATCAGCTTTTCGGAAAGTGCTTATTTTCATTAAAATGGAAGGCTAAAGGCTTACCTTTTTCACAAGAAAATCAGCTTTTGCGAAAGTGCTTCTTTTTCATTAAGAGGTAAGGCTATACGCTTACCTTTTCCACAAAAAATAAGCTTTTCGGAAAGTGCTTATTTTTCATTAAAAGGTAAGGCTATAGTCTCACCTTTTTCACAAAAAATCAGCTTTTCCGAAAGTGCTTATGTTTCATTAAAAGGTAAGGCTTTTGTCTCACCTTTTTCACAAAAAAATCAGCTTTTCCGAAAGTGCTTATTTTTCATTAAAAGGTAAGGCTATAGGCTTACCTTTTTCACAAAAAAATCAGCTTTTCCGAAAGTGCTTATTTTTCATTAAAAGGTAAGGCTATAGGCTTACCTTTTTCACAAAAAAATCAGCTTTTGCGAAAGTGCTTATTTTTCATTAAAGGTAAGGCTACAGTCTTACCGTTTTCACAAAAAAATAAGCTTTTCCGAAAGTGCTTATTTTTCATCAAAAGGTAAGGCTATAGGCTTACCTTTTTCACAAAAAAATCAGCTTTTGCGAAAGTGCTTATTTTTCATTAAAGGTAAGGCTATAGTCTTACCGTTTTCACAAAAAAATCAGCTTTTCGGAAAGTGCTTATTTTTCATCAAAAGGTACGGCTATAGTCTTACCGTTTTCACAAAAAAATCAGCTTTTCGGAAAGTGCTTATTTTCATTAAAATAGAAGGCTATAGGCTTACCTTTTTCACAAAAAATCAGCTTTTCCGAAAGTGCTTATTTTTCATTTAAAGGTAAGGCTATAGTCTTACCGTTTTCACAAAAAAATCAGCTTTTCGGAAAGTGCTTATTTTTCATCAAAAGGTAAGGCTATAGTCTTACCGTTTTCACAAAAAAATCAGCTTTTCCAAAAGTGCTTATTTTTCATTTAAAGGTAAGGCTATAGTCTTACCGTTTTCACAAAAAAATCAGCTTTTCGGAAAGTGCTTATTTTTCATCAAAAGGTAAGGCTATAGTCTTACCGTTTTCACAAAAAAATCAGCTTTTCGGAAAGTGCTTATTTTTCATCAAAAGGTAAGGCTATAGTCTTACCGTTTTCACAAAAAAATCAGCTTTTCGGAAAGTGCTTATTTTCATTAAAATGGAAGGCTATAGGCTTACCTTTTTCACAAAAAAATCAGCTTTTCCGAAAGTGCTTATTTTTCATTTAAGGTAGGGCTAAAGGCTTACCTTTTTCACAAAAAAATCAGCTTTTCCAAAAGTGCTTATTTTTCATTTAAAGGTAAGGCTATAGGCTTACCTTTTTCACAAAAGAATAAGCTTTTCCGAAAGTGCTTATTTTCATTGAAATGGAAGGCTAAAGGCTTACCTTTTTTACAAAAAAATCAGCTTTTCCGAAAGGGCTTATTTTTCATTAAAGGTAGGGCTAAAGGCTTACCTTTTTCACAAAAAAATCAGCTTTTCCAAAAGTGCTTATTTTTCATTTAAAGGTAAGGCTATAGGCTTACCTTTTTCACAAAAGAATAAGCTTTTCCGAAAGTGCTTATTTTCATTGAAATGGAAGGCTAAAGGCTTACCTTTTTTACAAAAAAATCAGCTTTTCCGAAAGGGCTTATTTTTCATTAAAGGTAGGGCTAAAGGCTTACCTTTTTCACAAAAAAATCAGCTTTTCCAAAAGTGCTTATTTTTCATTTAAAGGTAAGGCTATAGGCTTACCTTTTTCACAGAAGAATAAGCTTTTCCGAAAGTGCTTATTTTCATTGAAATGGAAGGCTAAAGGCTTACCTTTTTTACAAAAAAATCAGCTTTTCCGAAAGGGCTTATTTTTCATTAAAGGTAGGGCTAAAGGCTTACCTTTTTCACAAAAAAATCAGCTTTTCCAAAAGTGCTTATTTTTCATTTAAAGGTAAGGCTATAGGCTTACCTTTTTCACAAAAGAATAAGCTTTTCCGAAAGTGCTTATTTTCATTGAAATGGAAGGCTAAAGGCTTACCTTTTCTACAAAAAAATCAGCTATTCCCAAAAGGGCTTATTTTTCATTAAAGGTAGGGCTAAAGGCTTACCTTTTTCACAAAAAAATCAGCTTTTCCGAAAGTGCTTATTTTTCATTAAAGGTAGGGCTATAGTCTTACCGTCTTTAACAAAAAATCAGCTTTTCCAAAAGTGCTTATTTTTCATTTAAAGGTAAGGCTATAGGCTTACCTTTTTCACAAAAGAATAAGCTTTTCCGAAAGTGCTTATTTTCATTGAAATGGAAGGCTAAAGGCTTACCTTTTTTACAAAAAAATCAGCTTTTCCGAAAGGGCTTATTTTTCATTAAAGGTAGGGCTAAAGGCTTACCTTTTTCACAAAAAAATCAGCTTTTCCAAAAGTGCTTATTTTTCATTTAAAGGTAAGGCTATAGGCTTACCTTTTCACAAAAGAATAAGCTTTTCCGAAAGTGCTTATTTTCATTGAAATGGAAGGCTAAAGGCTTACCTTTTTTACAAAAAAATCAGCTTTTCCGAAAGGGCTTATTTTTCATTAAAGGTAGGGCTAAAGGCTTACCTTTTTCACAAAAAAATCAGCTTTTCCGAAAGTGCTTATTTTTCATTAAAGGTAGGGCTATAGTCTTACCGTCTTTAACAAAAAATCAGCTTTTCCGAAAGTGCTTATTTTTCGTTAAAGGTAGGGCTAAAGGCTTACTTTTTCACAAAAAAATCAGCTTTTCCGAAAGGGCTTATTTTTCATTAAAGGTAGGGCTATAGTCTTACCGTTTTTAACAAAAAATCAGCTTTTCCAAAAGTGCTTATTTTCATCAAAAGGTCAGGCTATAGTCTTACCGTTTTCACAAAAAATCAGCTTTTCTGAAAGTGCTTATTTTCATCAAAAGGTAAGGCATTAAAAGTCTTAGCGTTTTCACAAAAAAATCAGCTTTTCCGAGAGTGCTTATTTTCATTAAAAGTTAAGGCTATAGGCTTACCTTTTTTAAAAAAACTGCTTTTCCGAAAGTGCTTATTTTTCATTAAAAGGTAAGGCTATAGGCTTACGATTTTCACGAAAAAATCAGCTTTTGGGAAAGTGCTTACTTTTCATTAAAAGGTAAAGCTCTAGGTTTACCTTTCCTCCCTTTTCTCCAGAACGCCCCTGGAAGTAAGCTTCAATGCAGGCCTAAAATCACGACCTAATTCTCCTGCTAAAACAGCAAGTAAAAGTCATTGCTGTGGAGGAGTAAATTCGGTCGCGATGGTTTGCCAGCTTCGAAGGTTTCTTGAAGCTGCTTCTGGAGAAAATTCCACATGATGATGACGAGGAATCGAGGCATGATGAAGTTTCTATTCATTTAAAGAACCTACAGAAACTGGTCTTAGAAGTTTACAAAGAGCTCCCCTACCTAAATCCGTCATACCGCTAGCAGAATTTCCAAACAAAGCTATGACTTATTACTTGCGCAAATATGTTCAGTGACAACTTCCTTAGAGGTCTCACAAAATAAAACGTGGGATAAACTCACTGAGATTTAGAGGAGCTGAGCTGTGGTGTCTATTGTAGCTTCAAAATGGGAATCAAAATATGGAAAGGAACCAATTGCCTTTTTACCATTAGTGAGAAGACACTGAATTCCTTGAATTGTAAATAAAATTATCATGTAACGGGTGAGCCAAGAAAAAACTTCCAACTTTTGAAAATTCATAGCACCAAGAGTACTTCAACGATTGGGATGATTGAAATTCCAATTAAAAGCCGAAGATTGAATTATTTTGCGATTTTCTCGCTGCCATACCAGCACTAGAAGTATCAGTAAATACAACTTTGCAAACGTTTCATGGTTGGAAAATGACTGAAAAAGAGCCTAAAACATTGATCAACTTGTAAGGACTCTCTTTACACAGCACAATACGCTATTCAAGTGTCACCTCTCTCAAGAACTATGAGACATCAGTTTGCAAACAAATACTAAAGATTTTCAGCCCCATAGCAATAAATGTGCAATGTATATCTCTCACCTATGAGAAATGGCATTTTCTTGATTGTACTGCGTGAGGAGTCCGTTATGATTGGATCAATGTTTTAGGCTATTTTTCTGTCATTTTGCAACCATGAAATTTTTGCAAAGTTTAATTTACCTATGTTTCCTGAGCTCGTGAGAAAGCAAGAAAAATCACAAAAATACTTCAGTCTTCTGGCTTTGAACTACAATTTAAGTAATTCAAGTCTGTGAAGCACTCTTGATGCAATGAATTTTCAAAAATGGGAACTTCTTCTGGCTCTCACCCGTATTTATTTAGGTTTAGTGCAGACAGTAGGTGTAAATTAGCTTTATTCTTTCAAGCTAAGTAAATAGCAAATTGGAATGAAGGACAATGCAAAATTTATCATATGACATGGCCGGTGGAGAAGAAGACTTCTTGGAAAAAAATATGCTCACCCCGTATGAAATTATTGCAGAAAAACTAACTGCCCCGTCGCCCTTTCCTTAAAGTCCTTAAAAATGTATCTGCCCTGTATTCATGAACAACAGACGTTTCACAGCACTTATCACCGATGAAGAAGCTAAAGGCCACAACACGATCAATTCTTGTACTTACGAATGTTTTTCAATGAAAATTTACTTTAAAGAATGAGAGATATGAATTATGGAAGAAACTGACAAGGAAGTTTTGCGTCATCCAAAATATCTATCCTTCCAAGCATTTTTCTGCTAGCATGATTCACAACTTTGCCCTCAAAAGGAGACATTTTACATTTCAAATTTCATCTTCTTGAGCTCACAAAGAGCTACTTCACCGTTGATATTTGCCTCAAAAAGGTGTTGACCCACCTCTGGTAAGATCAATAAAAGTGGCTGCCCGGTTACGTTTTGCACCAGCCATGTTATAAAATAAACTTTGCTCTGTCCCTAAATGAATAAATGATCGATTAAATAAACAAATGAATGAATGCATGAATGAATGAATGAATGGGAGCAGCGACCTTTCAATCGAATTTGTTTTTACAAACTCACCCGGCATAAAAATCAATAGTAAGTTAAAGAGTTTTCCAAGCATGCTTGAGCTTTCGCTTTTGGTACAACGAAGAAACCATACGTCAGTGGTGGCAAATGAAATGGTTGTAAAACTGTCTTCGCTTTTAATTCTGGAAGTGTTTTGTCATCGACGAGTTTCAGGATGTTGCCATTCAGCGCTACTTGCCTAGAAGTAAGAAGTAAAACTTTTCTAGAAATATCAAATGAAAGTCAAACGCTTCTACCGGAGTTGAAAAAATGTATCCATCGAAGTCTGAAGTCATATGGAGTCGTTTGAATTTTGATGAGTTCATAATGATCCATAAGAAAAGACGGAGGGCGTCTTAATCCGTAAAGACGGCTATGACTTCGTAAGAACCAGCAGAATCATTCACAATGTTGTATAAACCGGCAAGAATTGCTGCGAATCTCTCCGAATTCATACGAATGTTTACGAATTTATAAGAAGCAAGGGTGTACAAAACAAGGAGTGAAAGCTTGCTACGGCCACTCGAGTAATCATTTTTAATTGTCCTAATCCGCTATTCAAATAATGTGTGAAACGCGTCTCGACAAAGGATGCATAAATCAAGTTCTAGAAATCTGGAACTCATTGTAGCAAGCTTTTGCTCATTGTTTCGTAGACCCTTTCTTCTTTTGAATAACGGGTCCACAGGTAGGCTAGGTGAAAAGCGAAGGAGCTCTCCTTTCTTTTTACAGTTTTTTATCTTTTGAACGGTGCGTAACTTCTGTGACACTCGCACTTCACCATGCATATACAATTCCACTACCCTGGGTACCAGACTCTCTCTAAAAGAAAATTGAGAGAGTCTGGTACCCAGGGTACAATTCTACAACCGTAGTGCCAGAAAAAGCTATAAAACGAAAGAAGAATACTGGTTGCCTTGTGGAGAACCTTTACTCTTGAGTACCGAATAATCGTCCCCTCCCCGCTTATTAATTTTTGAACATTTTTCCAACACCCCACTCTTATTCCAACCCCCCTCTATCAATTTTTGGAAAAATGAAATGATACTAGACATAATTTCTGAATAAACGCAAGAAAAAGTCTCAAGAAATACATTCAACAGAACCAGAGTTCAAAAGTAAATGTATCAGTGACACCACTGTTCACATAAATAGATAACATATACTTATTTGCCTAAGTAATAGACTATTTTCTATTTCTCCAAGCACCCCCTCCCGATTATTCCAGCCCCCATTATTTTTACATAGAACAATTTCCAGCCCCCCCGATTATTCTTACCACCCCCTCCGTTTATCCGGTACTCGAGAGTACTAAGTTATGGAAACGGTACGAATTCAAATGAACGAATTCATACAAGCTCTTACGACTTAATCATAAATTTACGAATTATAAGAGTAGTTACAAAATCATGCGAAAGTTTACGAATTCATTTACGCCCTTACGAGTTCATACGAAAGTTTAAGAATTCATAAGAAGTTTACGTGATGCGATTCATGGCAAACAAACGACTGTCTGGTCAGATACGAATTGAAGACTTTCTTCAAACAACAAAGCTCACCCCCATCACATCCACAATTAAATATAAGGTCTTGAAGCTCTATGGTCACACAAAACGCTGTACGCAAGGCGTAAGCAAAATCTACCTAGAAGGAATGATAAAAGGAAGAAGAAGTAGAGGAAAGCAACCAAAACGATGGCATGACAACGTTAGCAATTGGACAGGACGAAACCTGATGTCGTTGAACACTGCTGTCAAAGAACGAGACCTTTGGAGACAGTTGTCACATGTTGATGCGCAATCCGCCGAAGGCGGAGAAGGCGAATTATGATGATGAACGACTTTACTGATGTTTACATTTTTCTATAAGAAATTAGGATCAGGCCATATTACTAAAAATTTCTCAATTTAACATGAAATTTTTTCCATTTTAGTACTAAAAGTTTCTGAATTAGTTTCTCAATTTTTTGAATGCAGAATATCAATGTGGTCGCTCCCCGGGGGGGTAACTTAACTTGTCCATGGTACAGGGTTGTGCCATTTCTTAGGGTACCTTTTTCATGATAGTTTCCGGATTTATGGGTATGGTTTTCAACAATTTTTGGCATCTTCCGGATTTATGGGTATAGTTTTCTGTCTGAATTCATTTATTGGTGAGCTGTTTTGGCATTCCCAGATTTATGGGTATGATTTTCAGAAATTCTCCAGATTTATGGGTATACTTTCGAGAAATTTCTCCGGATTTATGGGTATACTTTTGAGAAATTTCTCCGGATTTATGGGTGGTACTTTTACGATTTGAATGGCACAACCCCGTATCTTGGAAACTCAAGTTACCCCCCGGGGGTCGCTCACATTGCTGCAGATATGTTTCTTGGCATTTTATGTTTTTATTTGTTAATATTCAATCAAATTTTACAATACGAGGTACTTATCTAACGCTACTTACAAACTACTTTACTACACTACGAGGACGAATAACACGGAGAGCAAAAATCTTTGGCACGTCCACAGCCTAAACATAGAAAAAATATATATATATAAAGACAAAAAAGAACGTATAAAGTCTACCTCAAATTAGACGTCATAAATTTTCAAAAGAAGCAAGTAAATTTGCTCCCTTGTGGCAAGTTTCCCTTGCCCTTGGCATTTCAAACATCATATAGGAATAAGCAGTGTTCTATCATGTTGAAAACGCAAATGGCTAGTTAATATTGCTCAAGAATAAAGGTTCAATTATATATTTGCTATAATATCCATACTTTTGACTTTTAAAAGATTCTCAATCCTTCTCAGACATAGTAGTACAGTTTATTTAGATTTTGGCCATCTTAGTACTAGTTTCTTATAAATCAGTTTCTTATCAAAAAAACGTGTACCAGCCTTACGATTACGAACCCCGGGGGGGGGGTAACTTGAGTTTCCAAGATACGGGGTTGTGCCATTCAAATCGTGGAAGGACCACCCTTAAATCCGGAAAACTTTCTCAAAAGTATACCCATAAATCCGGAGAAATTTCTCAAAAGTATACCCATAAATCTGGAGAATTTCTGAAAATCATACCCATAAATCCGAAAATGCCAAAAAAGCTCACCAATAACTGAATTCTGATAGAAAACTATACCCATAAATCTGGAAGATGTAAAAAATTGTTGAAAACCATACCCATGAATCCGGAAACTATCATGAAAAAGGTACCCTAAAAAATGGCACAACCCCGTACCATAGACAAGTTAAGTTACCCCCCCCCCCCAGGTTACGAACACTTCCCAGCTCATAAGAACGGGCGCTTAAAAGAGAGGGGGCGTATTAGAGAAGAGGGGGGCTTATTCACAAAATCAAGAGACAGTTCTTTTATCCCAAACTTGGCGGAATCAACATACAATTTTTACAGCTCAAATACGTAAATTCGACACAGTTTTTATCCTAAAACCATGCCAACATTAACGTGCAATGGTTGTGAGGCTACATAAATGGAAAAAATTTGGTAAAGTCCTGAATTCTGTATAAGTTGGGGGTTTAATAGCAAGGGGGACTTATTTCAAATATTGACTAAGGGCAAGGCTGTGCAGGCCTATTTTGTTTGTGTCCGCAGTCTGAACAACTAAGCAGCGAACTGAGCTGAGGGCGCTTCGTGGCGTATAGTTAAAATACCACTGTTGCATTGTGGGAAGGTCTGGCCATCCTCCTTGGACTAAGGGGGGCTTATTAGAGAGGAGGGCTTAGTAGAGAGGGGGCTTAATAGAGCTTTTAAAAGTAAGGGTCCTTATGAATTAACAAGAAGTAAAACGAATTCATACAAACGCTTACGGATTCATACGAACGCTTACAATTTCATAAGAAGTTTACAAATTAATAAGCGCAATTGCAAAATTATACGAAAGTTGACAAATTCATAACGAGTTTACCAATTTATACGAGCCCTTACGAATTCATATAAACCCTTACGAATTCAGAAGAAGTTTATCAAGTCATAAGAACCGGTATGATGGAAAATTTTAAGAACCCTGTCAAGTTCATGTTAATACTTAAGAATTCAAAAGAACTCACAGGACCCTTTTTCGAAGAAGCATTTACAAATTCATACGAACGCTTACAAATTTCCTAACGAATTCATACAGTCTCTTACAAACTTACAGGAATCGTTACGAATTCTTACGAACTCTTACAAACTTATACGAATCGTTACGAATTCATACAAACTCTTACAAACTTATACGAATTCTTACGAATTCATGCAAACTGTTGCAAACTTATATGAATCGTTACGAATTGATAAGAACCCCTACGAACTCGCCTATGAATTCATGAGAAGTTCATTAAGTCATAAGAGCCGGTATCAATTCTAAGAAACCTGAAGTTAAGGAGTTGTTATGGACAAGTCTTATGGCAGTTCAGCTTGCACGAATTCCCGTAATCACCGAGTGACGAAATCACTTTCATACTCGAACTGTCACGTTCACGGACGAAACTCAATTCACGAAATCATAAAAAATTTCACGAGTTCACAAGGACCGTTACAAATTCATACGAACAAATACGAATGCATAAGAACTTGTACGAATTCATGCGAACCCCTACGAACTTTCATGAAAAGTCTGCCATCTTTATTTCACTACCATCTTTATTCAGTTCATTTTTTTCGACGTAAGCACCTGCAAAAACCTCTATTTCATCAGGAAAAAACGATTTCGTAACCGACACCAGGCCCCGGAAAGAATTCATGAATTAGCCGGGTACCGCTGCTGCCCACAATTAATCATTATCGCTTCTCGGCCTTTTGGCTAAGATCAAGTGTAGAGGATATTTTCTGGACGTGGTGGAAAAGTGAGCAGGCAGACCGAATAAGTCCTGACATTCAATGCGCCACGTATCTCAGGGACTATCCCCGTGTTCCCATTGTCTCACTGAGTCAAGATCACGATTAAATAATGACCGCTGAAGCAGAAACAATTTGGGGAGATGCTATGGAAAGCGATGCAACGAAAATTGATGAAACGACGTTTGGACAGACCCGAAAGCCTACATTTGCTGATAAGACAAAAGAATTAAAACCGCAACCTGATATAGCACTGCGGGCAGTGAAATTTTATACGCCTAAGACAATGCATGGGCCAGAGATCATAAAGAAATTCATTGAAATCACTGGGGACAAAGAATGCCTATCGACGATGCAGCCAACCCACGTGTTCGGCCAGAAATTATTCTGGCACGCCGTTCTTTCCAAAACAGCATATGTGGATGCGGTATGTGACAAGATGATGTTTTTCCCTTCCTTGCCAAGTGAAGGGATCCAAATAACACCAATACGGAAAAGAGCGACTCTCCTCACAATACCAAGAGTCAGACCAGATATTAGCAACCAAGAAATCGAGAATCAGCTGTGCTACTCTGGAACCGTTCAACGTATATGGAGTCAAACATGGAAGGAATACCCAACCATCGCCAATGGTAACAGGCTGGTCACTTTCCTCCCCAGTGGGGGAAAGGATATACCCCAGTTCATCATCTGTAAAGGGCAAAAGCTTGTCGTCTCATATAAAGGACGGCAAACAATTTGCATGAGATGCAATGCTGAAGATCACCTCACAACAGAGTGTCCAAAGAAAAGCCTCAAGCTGTGTCACTTGTGCGCCAGTGAAGATCATCAATACCGGGAATGCCCCGAAAGGAGAGCAGAAAACAACACAAATGATGACAGCGAAATAGCCACACAAAACGAAAACACAGTTGATGACATAGAGAACGCAACTAATGAGATGGAAGACACAGTTGATGACGAAACACCTGCTAGCGAAGAGTCCGATGAAAGTGAGTCCGAAACCCTGACTGGAGAGGATCTGGTCATCGATGAAAGTCAGCAAACCCCCGACAAGTTCAAAACCTTGACATACCTCCCGCAAGTCCACCAAATTAGGGAAGAGCTGGTAAAATCAAGCGCTAAACGTATTAGACAAGAAACACCCCCCAAAGAGAAGACGGAGATGATAAGTCCAAAACCCAAGAGAGAGACAAGAAAGAAGAAGGCCAAGCAGTCACTTGCAGATAATTTTAATCAGACAGAAACTTAATGCGGTATACTCCTTTAATATCCTTTTTCTTTGCGATGGCCAATATTGCAAGCATTAATGTGAATGGCCTCAACGATTCGCTAAAATGTGAGGCCATTTTCCAAAATCTCAATCGAAGCAAACACGATATTGTATTTTTGCAAGAGACACATCTCAACGCACAAACCGTAAGAAAGGCAATATCCAGTTCCCGGTGGAGGGGAAAGAAATTTCATTCCTTTTCGCCGGACAACTGGAAAGGGGTTTCGATTCTTTTATCTGATAAACTCAATCCAGTAATACACTCACATAATGCTTGCAGTAAAGGCCATTACGTTTTTGTTGATCTTTCCTTTGGGGGGAAAAGAGTTCTCCTTGCCAATATTTACGCCCCAACAGGTAATTACGCCAAAACTCAGCAACGGAAACAACTTTTTTCCACTGTTACATCAGAAATAGACAAATATTCCGACGTGGACTGTGTTATAATAGGAGGAGACTTCAACTGTGTAATTAACACTTGTGAGGACCGTAGTAAGGCAATCTCTTACTCTGATAAGTCAGTCAAAAGCCTTGGTGACATGATTCGGAAGCATGACCTAGAAGATATCTGGCGGACACTGCACCCCAGCGAGCACAAATACACCTTTGCTAGCAATGTAGGGACATATAGCCGTATCGACCGCTTTTATACTTCAAGACATTCAAGGGCTAACTTTACTAAATGCGACATTACCCCCTTTCCACTCTCCGACCACGAAAAGGTCGTCTTACATTTCGACTTAAGTCAGTTCAAATCTGGTCCCGGCATTTGGCAATTGAATTCTTCCGTACTACGCGATTCCGCATATGTAAGTGAAATGAACAATCTAATAGATGAGTTAGTGGACAAAAGGGGCGGCTCTGACTCACCAGCCGACTGGTGGGAGGAGTCAAAGCGGGCCATTGCCGATTTCTCCAAAAAATTCTGTGCTAAACGTGCGAAACAGAGAAGGAGTAAGAAATCAAAACTTCTTAAACAACTGCGCAATGCAGACCGAAAAGCGCAGAGAACTGGCAACGGTCAGTTCTCTCTTTTGGCTAAGCGAATTTCTAACGAGATACGGGAAATTGAAATTTCTGAAGCTGAAGGAACAAAAGTGCGCGCAAAGGCAAAATGGTGCGAAGAAGGCGAGAAGGTAACCAAGTACTTTTGCAGTCTAGAAAAACAAAGACAAGGAGATAGAAATATGGCTTCCGTAAAAACTAAGGAAGGCAACATCCAAAAAACTCCTGACGGCATTCTGAAAACTGTAAAAGATTTCTATAAAGATCTCTACACTGCCGAAGCCGGAGACGAATCTGCCACCAATACATTATTAGGTAAGGTCTCCCGTAAACTAAAACCCGAGGAACAAGAAAGGTGCGAAGGCCCAATCCTAGAAAAGGAACTAAAACTTGCCCTAAAACACGCAAAAAATGGTAAATCTGCTGGTTCTGACGGAATTCCTGTGGAATTTTATAAAGTATTTTGGTCCAAACTTGGCAACGCCTTTACTGCTGTTGTTAACTCTTGTTTTGAAGCCAAAAACCTTACACTGTCTCAAAAAATAGGATTAATAACGTGCCTTTTCAAGAAAGGTGATCGTGAAGACCTAAAAAATTGGCGTCCAATTAGCCTTTTAAATGTGGACTACAAACTGATTGCAAAAGTATTATCTAATAGACTTGCAAAGGTGCTTGGTTCTCTCATAGCAGAGGACCAGACCTGCGCAGTGCCTGGCCGTACAATTCTTGGCACGTGTCATGTGCTGCGTGACTTGATCCAGCTATGCGAAGAGGATAATTTACCCGTAGCTCTCTTGAGCATAGACCAAATGAAAGCCTTCGACCGTGTCAATTGGGACTTCTTGCTCAAAGTTTTGGAAAAAATGAATTTTGGTCCAACCTTTATAGAATGGATTAAGATTTTATACACAGGCATTCAAAGTCGCGTGAAAGTTAATGGCTATGTCTCTGAACCATTTCATCTTGAGAGGGGTGTGAGACAGGGCTGCCCTTTGTCCCCACTTCTCTATGTGCTGGCAGCAGAGGTATTCGCAGAAAGTGTTCGGCATGACAAGCAAGTCAAAGGAATCACTGTAGAGAAGACAGAATTCAAAATACTACAATATGCGGATGATACCACATTGATACTATCTGGTGACAAGTCAATTTTGCAATGTGCAAAACACATTCAACTTTTCGAAAAAGCGTCCGGTGCAAAAATCAACCTTGAAAAGAGTAAAGGACTATGGCTTGGGAGCTACAAGGGCCGGGCGGATTCTCCACTTGGCTTCGACTGGGAAAATAAATCGCTGAAAATCCTGGGGATTACCTACGGTACTATAGACACAGAAAAACAAAATTGGGAAGCAAAAGTGAGTAAATTTGAAAGAACCTTAGACCGTTGGAGAGGTAGAGCACTTTCCTTTAGAGGAAAGGGAGTGGTGGTAAACCAGTTGGCCAGTTCTGTCCTCTGGTACACAGCTGCTATTTTTCCCATTCCCCAATGGGCAATTAAAAGAGTCAACACAAAATTATGGGAATTTGTGTATGATGGCAAAAAGGATCCTATTTCTCGCTCACATGCCAAATTACCCTACAAGGAAGGGGGTCTCAACATAGTCGACGTTGAACTAAAATCACAAAGTCTCATTCTCTCGTGGTTGTCGAGACTTCTCGACAATAAAATCGAAGGCAAGTGGAAGGTCCTTTTCGAATTCTTTCTCGGAAAGTGGAAAGGGCTTCAGCTTGGCTCGAATGTCTTGAAATGCTATCTCATGCAGCAAAGTTTAAAAGATATGCCCTCTTTCTACAAAACTGCTTTAGAATGCTTCATACGCTTTACAAAACCAAACCGCGTCGAGCCAAAGCAAGTAGAACAAATTTATAACGAGCCCTTGTTTCAAAACGCACTTACTGCTAAAGAAAGCCTTCTTGTGGAAGAGTCCTGGGCCAACTCAGGAATCTCCCTACTGCGTCATATCTGCTACGAATATGTACCTGGATTTTTGAGCGAAGATGCTATTAAAGAGCTTATCGGAGGTGAGTATAGACGCGGCTCGTTGGGTGCAGTTGTTCGTCAGCTGCCTAAGGAGTGGGTCGAAATTGTTAACTCCATCCCAGCCCCTGCTTCTCGCATAAGCGAGAACTTTGAGGTTCTGCTTGTGAATAATGAAACCAAAACATTTTCTAAATTGAATTCAAAAGCTATCTACGATATTTTAATCTGCAATGAAAAACCGACCCTAGTCTTTAAAATATATTGGGAAACACTTCTTGGTCCCATAAACTGGGAATTGGTCTTTGAAAACCTTTTTAAAAGTAACGACGACAGAAAGTGCTCAGACATTCAATGGAAACTGTTACAACACGTAACACAGACAGCTGACAGACTATGTAGACACAAGATCTTGAAGAACCCTAAATGTCAACGCTGCCTCGTAAACGACGAGACCGAAGTTCACTGTTTTCTTTACTGCCCTGAAGTTAGGAAACTTTGGAAAAAAGTTGCTTCCTTGATCACAGCATACAACCCCGATGTTGAAATAAAGAAACTCGTCCGTTTTGTGGTCGTTGGATTCCTCGACGTGAAAAAGAGTAATGAGACTCATTCCGTTGAAAAATGCCTTCGAGACCTCGCTATTAAAACGATCTGGTCCACTCGCAATGCAATCGTTTTTGACAATGAACAAAAAGACTTGATGAGTATTTATACTGGGAAGCTCAAACGTAAAATAAAAAATCAATTCTTTCTCGCTAAAAACCGTTTTGATACACTCTTTAATTTCCAAATGACCTGGTGCCGAAACCAAGTACTTGCTAAAGTTCAAAATAACACTCTTGAAATAGCTATCTGATAACATATCATATATCTATATCGTACCTATTCTCATGGCATGAACATTTGATTCCAAATTGAAAGACACTGATATTGATATCAAAATAGAACTATTGAATGCAAAAAAAACATTTTTTCTTAATATATTAATTTTGTATATATTGTAATTAATTATTTTGTTTATTAAACGGGTCCTGGCATGTGCCAGACTCAACGGAAAAAAAAAAGTGTAGTATCTGTTCTTATCAGCTTAATATCTGATAGGCATCCAAGGATGCCCTTTATTAAACTGATTTTTGGAACCAGCTCGTCGGTATGAAGCTTGCTTCACCGCGGGCACGGGTTGTCCTGGTATTGCAGTACCGCCATGGATGGCCCACACATCTCTATAAAACCAAATAAAAACACCCTGAAAACTGAACTCTGTTAATAGAGCGTCAAATTACGGCTAATTCATTTCATTTATGAGAAAGGGAGGACGAAATAATCCTACAAGACTACGTCGTGCATGCTACACACGTTCTCTTCCACGATTCTCGCCCACAAGTTGTGTTCTTGAGTTCACGAGATTTCAAAACAATAGGAACACCTGCATCGAGCGTGGTTAGCCAGTCAGAACAAGCCGTTTTCGTCACAAAAAACGATGAACAATAGGATTTTCAGCGAGGCTTGCCACACAGAGGAAAGCCAACAGCGGGGAAAAGCCACGCAGATCAGAAATCCATTATTTCATACAGTTCACAAATGTTTCAAACACAGAAGCGAGAATATATTCTAGTTATCGTTTCTCTGAAAAGAAAACAAACTGGTTTATAAGAACCTAGGACTAAGATGGCCAAAATTTCAAGAAACCGTAGTACTATGTCTGAGAAACTTTTTAAACTCAAAAGCATGGATATTATGATAAATATACAGTTGAACCTTTATTCTTGAGCAATATCAACTAACCATTGTGTTATATATATAACGAAGTTGCATTTTAAAGTTTCTGTCTCGTTCGGTGTCCAGGCTTCAAAGACGTGGATCCTCGTCTCTTGTTGATTAGTAAAACGGTCTAATCTTTATGAAAAACAGCCATTGATGTTTTGAAAAATGTAGCTTTAGATTTATATTAATTTTGTTTAGATTTATATGTTAAATGGCCACAGGGTTGCTACGTATTTCCGTTCTCCTTGCAGCATCGTTTTTTTTTATCTTTTGTAGTAGTAGTTGTGTAATTATGTAGTTTTATAGTTGTAGTTGTTTAGCTGTTGTATTTTTATGAGATTATAAAAAAACAGCCATGAATGAACGTCATAATTTTTTCTTTTAAATATTGATACACTTTTAATTCAGCATACTATTCAAGGTTTTAGTAAATATTCTGTTTTCATGTAATACCTTGGAGATTTTTTATGCAATGTTAATATTTTTTTAACTATAAATACTTGACTGATTCTGGTTGCAAAGCACTGAGGAAAATTTTTAAATCGAAACGTTTGCATTTTTACAGTCTTGTAACTGTTTCTTTCATGTTTTCTGTTAAAATTTGATAAGGTTTATCGTTCATTTGACAAAGTCGTATTACCATTTTGCTTTGAAAATTAGGAATATGAAATTGAGAGGCTCTCGATGATGATTTTGAAAATAAAGTATCAAAATTCTAAAGACTATGAAGTAAAATTATTTACATGATTCCTTTTCGTTCTCTTTTGGATAGTTTGCGACAAAGACATTCACCTTTACGCCGTAACTCTTGATATTTATCCTATGCACCTGTACGTAAAGTCATCTGGATCCACTCTTCCGTCCAGTGGATCTAGCAATTCTAAATCCCGCTAAGAAAATGGGACTCGCAAATAGATTTTCAGGATGAATAACGCGATATACACGCTAACGTTCAAATGAGTAAAAAATTGTACCTATCGAAGTCATGCACCCCCATCCTGGAGACTGAAGCCCATTGCATCTTACATTCTTTGATCCCAAATCCAACGAGCTTGCCTGTGCTGATTTTACAAGAAAATCAATCGCAGAAGATCTTTGTGACTATGTTTTTCTGCCTTGGCTTGATTTAAAGCTTAGTTTACACTGGAATTATTAAACACCTTACAATTGCAATAAAAAGTGCATTCTCCATTATTTTTATAATCATTATTGGTTCCTTCAAAATAGGCATATATATACAGGGTGTCCCAGAAAAATTGTGCCCCGTTTGCCTGAAGATTGCGAGAAAACAGCAAAAGATTATCACTAACCTTTTCCATGACGTTGCTCTTCAGATGTTCAATTAAACTTTGCCACCGTTCCCGTGAAAATCCGTCGAAAAATTATGCAGCTATGACTTTCAGAAGACCAAATCTGCCTGTTGACTGAAACCAGTGGTCGGCCATTTTATCTTACTATTTTGCAAAGATAAACAGTTTCATGGATGAACTGAAATAGCAGCCTTTAATGTCATAGCTCTCATCAAAATTCCATTAATCATCAGAGAGTTAGACTATTTTTTACCCCACGATCTTTGATAGAATGCAAAAGTGAAGATCAGAATTCCCAAAGTAATAAAAATCAAAAGCTTCGACAAAAATATATTTCACATTTGATTTGTCGCCATCCCTAGCGTATCCCTACTCAGATTTCTCCCTTCATTTGTTACAAGCAATTATTGATTTACTGCCGAAGACAATGATCTAAAAGAAGCGAGAACGGCGAAAGATTTTTGGAGCTGTATTGCCTCATTTGAACTGATAGATAAACTAAATAATTGCTGCACTCACCACACCTGCAAACAAAATGTGACTATATTTTTGTCATTGCCTTTCGATTGTTTATTTTATCATGGGATCCTCGTCTTCGTTTTGATATTCAATAAAGGATTGTGGGGTAAGAAATAGCTGAAGTCTCTGATGATTATTGAAACTTTCGCGAGAGCTATGAGATTGGAGGCTACTGTTTCAGCTCATCCATGAAGCTGATTATCGTTGCAAAAATAGTAATACAAAATGGCCGACCGCTGGTTTCAGTCATCAGAGAAATTTGGTCTTCTGAACGTCATAGCTCCATCATTTCTTAACGGATTTTTACCGGGATGGAAGCAAACTTTAATTTAACATCTTGCGAGCAACATCATGCCAAAATATGGTGACGACCTTTTGCTGCTTTGTCGTGGTCTTCAGGCAAACGGGGCACAAATTTTCTGGGACACCCTGTATATAAATTTAGCTATGAAACAAAAGCTAATTCAGGCCACTCTAAAAGAGTAAAATTGGTAAAGTTTCTGAAATTTCTTAATTTGTGACGCATGCATTATCAATGTGGTCTTCAACGTCTTTAACCCTGCTTTAGATATGTGTCTCGACACTTGTAAGATAATGTAGGAATACAAACATTGCCCTGTTGGGGTCATTCTCAAATATAAACGGTTACATGTTTTTTATAAGAAACTGGTTTATAAGATACTAGTACTAAGATGGTCAAAATTTTAGGAAACTCTAGTACTATGTCTGAAAAGTACTAAGAAACTTCTCAAAGTTAAAAGCATGGATATTATAGCGAATAGATATTTGAACCTTTATTCTTGAGCAATATTATCTAACCATTCGTGTTTTCAACATAAAAGAACGCTGTTTATTCCTCTACGATGCTTTAAATGTCAAGAAACATATCTGCCACAGTGTTAGCGACCACATTGATAATTCTGCATTCAAACAATAAGAAACCAATTAAGAAACTTTTAGTACTGAAATGGCCAAAATTTCATGTTAAATTAAGAAACTTTAAGATGGCCTGATCCAAGGTTCTTATAAAAATAACGTGTAGTTAATGTCACTCGAGAATAAAGTTTCAAAAACAAACACGTATGATCAGGCCATAATACTAAAAGTTTCTTAATTCAGCATGAAATTTCGCCCATACTTAAGAGTTTCTCAATTGCTTTCTTATTTTTTTGAATGCAGAATTATCAATGTGGTCGCTAACACTGCTTCAGATATGTTTCTTGACATTGAAAACAGCATAAGACTAGATAAGACTGATCCCTGAGATAAGACTAGCCAGCTCCGTAAATATTTTGAAGACAAAATCATTGTCCATTATCCGTCCAACTCTAAAGTCGGTTTACCGTATACATGACCCAAAAGGCTTATCCATCTTAACGCAGCTACTCTCGAGTACCGAATAATCGTCCCCCCCTGCTTATTAATTTTTGAAAAAATTTCCAACCCCCCCGCGCTCTTATTCCAACCCCCCTTTTATTAATTTTTGGAAAAATGAAATGATAGTAAACATAATTTCTGAATAAACGCAAGAAAGAGTCGCAAGAAGTGCATTCAACAGAAACAGAACTCAAAAGTAAATGTATTAGTAACATCACTGTTCACATAAATACATATAAGAGACGTGTTTACCTAAGAAAACGACTATTTTCTATTTCTCCAAGACCCCCCACCGATTATTCCAACCCCCCGATTACTGTTATATTGAGCCATTTCCAACCCCCCCCCGATTATTCTCACCCCCCCCGTTTATTCGGTACTCCAGAGTACGTGTTGGACTTAGTAAGCTAAATTTTCACAAATTTAAGCAAAACTACAGGGATACGTTGAACCCTTTGTGCCCAACAAATGATGGTGTTGAGGATACGGAACACTATTTCCTGCTCTGCCGCACTTATGATGCAAATAGACTTGATCTTCTCAGAAGTGTAAACGCGATATTGTTGCCCCATGGTTTGATAAATCTTTCAAATGAAGAGTTATTAAAAATCATCCTTTATGGCCATGAACAGTTATCATTTGATTCAAATGCGAAAATTCTCATAGCAACGCTAGAATATATCCAGGCCTCCAAACGTTTTGAATAAGTTGTAATGAAAACCTGTCCTCAATTTCTCCCCTCTCCTTAAATAGTTTCCTTTTTCGTTTATCTGTACAATCTTTTTCTTGTATTAGCTTAATAGATTCTTGTGTCGTATAATTAGTTGTATTTTAGGTTTATGTGTTCAATGTTAAATGCCAGGGGGTAGCCATGATATTTTTGCTCCCCCTGGTATCGTCCTTGTAGTGTGGTATAGTGCGTCGTAGTTATTTTCTTAGGTAATTTATTGTAAATTTCATATTCAATAAAAAAAACAGCATATAGGAATAAAGCGTTCTGTTACGTTGAAAACTAAACTTAATTACAAATTGTTATAAATAAACAAAAGAAAAACTAACAGAGTGGTATATGTTTATTTTGCTCCTTCATTTTGAATGGTCTCAGGGTCGAAGGATTTCTAACTTCAATATCAAGACGGTTCCAAAGTTTGGTGCCACGGAACGCGAAGCATTTCTGCCCCCTGCCGATTTTAATGATGGCTGCCTGAGGTTGACTTCAGAGTTCCTACGACCCGATTCGAGTATAAAACAAAACATAAAGAAGACATAATTATGTATCAAACAAACATAATTATGTCTACATAATTATGTCCACAACATAATTATCATATAACTAAGTATTAAACAAAACATAGTTATCTTCAAAGTACACAACATAAAAGTTCGAGAAGACTACCATAGTTCTTGTCTATTTGGTGTCCCTTCTCCCTCGTCCGTTCGTTATTCTCTATTCTCTTCTTATTTATTCCATTACACACTTCAAAAGTCAACTTGCGCCATTCAGGTCGATTTTCTACACTCTTTGTCCAAGAACCTAGAACTTCACCTCTTTTGAGAATATCTTTGATGGTATCTTTGAACCTGAGCATAGGATTACCTACTTTTCTTTTCCTTCTGCAAGCTCGCCGAAAAGAAGAGCCTTGACTCCTCTTGTCTCTGGCATACGAGCAAGACCCAACCAATACAGTCTGTTCTTTTTAAGAAGAAATTCTATATCATCTGCCTTTGCGAGACGTAGGACTTCGTCGTTTGTGACCAAGTCGTCCCATTTGATTTTCAAGATAAATCGTAGGTGACGTTGCTGAATGGTTCTAAGCTGTCTTACTTGTTTTCTGTGCATTTTTCAGGTCTCACTTCTATACATTAACAAAAGAATCACACACTGATTGGAGACTTTAACTTTTCCCATTTCACATTTCAGGGATATTTCATACTTCTTATCTCAATTTATTAAGGAGGGAGGCCCTAAACCCGAGTATCTGATTTTCAGGGTGCCATACACATAAAAAATTACGATAAAAACTGGCTAATAACATCTAAAACTACTTACAAAAAATAAAACTAAAGAAATATAAATGAATAAACTAAACAGTAAAACCTAATACATAAACCTAGTAAACTACAGGGTGTCTCAAAAAAATTGTTCGACGTTTGATCAAATATTGAAAAATAAGGACAACGTGAACAAGCTCATGGAAAGATAACCCTGTTCCTAAGATTATGAAATAATTTTAGAGACTAAATCGTGCAAATTGGTTGAAAATTCACTGAGTTACGAGCTCTCGAAGATCAAAAATATGCGATAGCTGAAACCAGAGACCCCCCAGGTTACTGGTATTGCAAAAAGCTCGAAGACGGAGGTAAGAGAAGCTTACCCAATGTCATACCTCTCGTTGATATCAGAGCAAACCAAATACGACTTTTAAAGTAGATTATTTCTTGCGATCATTCTCTAATTTTTTTTACATTGGATAAGTCCAAAATCAGTGGTTCAGAACATAATCTGCGAGAGACTGAATCTGTTTCCTCAAGGCATCTATAATCTTGACAGCTACGTTATCGAAAACCTGTTTGAATCCAACTTGGCTCGCCCTGAAACGATTGAGAAATAACAGAAACGATAGCCTATGGAGTTTTACCAAAAATGCCATTTCAAAGCCTCTGGCTTCAGCATTCGCACAAATTTGAACTTCAAATGCTTGTAACTCCATGAATTTTTAGCGGATTTGCAAGATTCTTGTGTCAAAAATTAATCTAAAATCTCAGGAAAAGGGTGACTTAATCAAGGGTGCATTCAGCGTATTGATATTTTTAGTATTTAATCAAACGTCGAACAAATTTTTTGAGACACCCTGTAGTAAACCTAACAAACTGTGAAACCTAAAAAACTGTCTCATAAATATATAAAACTAAACTATAAAGCCTAATTATAACAGTAACAGTAACAGTAGAATAAATTTGGATAAAAGCAATAGACTGGGAAGCTTCTTCAACGATCCAGCAACCCAGGCAGCCACTATCCCCACGGCAAGCACCATCAAACACACAACAGAGATCCCAAAATAGATTTCTGTTGCCGATCCAGCAGCAATCAAGCATACAACCTGCAGGCCGCAGCCAGCCACCCGATCGAAAGAAAACTCCCCACTTTATCATATATTCTGTTTGAACACAATAATGGCGGGTGCCTAATTAGTCTCAGCTGGGAGAATGTGCCACAGTTTTGCATCTCCATACGAAGAACATTTCTGCCCTTTTGCGGAAGTTTATTTTGTTACCTTAAATATGTTTTCGTATTTCGAAGGCTGCGAGAGCTGCAGGCGGAGTTTCTAATGAAAACATTGTTCAAGTACTGTGGAGCAACCCCATTCATAGACATGTAGACCATCAGTCAAGAATCCTGGTCGATAAGCTCGCTAACGGTTTTCCAACCGAGGCTTCGGAAGAGTGGGCTACTTGGAGCATGAAAGCCATTTTTGAGCCTGAAAATCAGAATTATATATATAATATGTATTAATATGTATATATAGTTACTTATGTATGAATGTATAGTATGATATGGTATAGTATGGTATGGTATAGTATGGTATGGTATGGTATGGTATAGTACGTATGTAGGGTATGTATTGTATGCATGTATAGTATGTATGTAGGGTATGTATGGTATGTATGATATGTATGGGTACTGTATGGTATGTATGCCCTCCATCTATTCATGCTACAGGTGGGTATGTATGTATGGTATATATGTAGTGTATCAATGTATGGTATGTATGTAGAGTATGTAATTATGTAGTGTTTGTATGTATGGCAATATGTAGTGGGTGATACATACAAAGAATTCAAAGAATGTAAGTTTAAAGAATATGAATGAAAATGGAAAACTTACTTGCTTGTAATGACACCATCTGGCTCGAGAAGAAACTGTTCTCCCATCAAGTTCGTCATGTTGCCAGTCAAGTTGAAATAGAGATCTTTTTGAGGCTCAAGATTTATCGCCATAATTGTGATTGCCCCTTTCTCATACTGATGACTGAAAAATAAATGTAAAGGGTGTCTCAAACAAAGTTTTTGATGTTTGATTAATTACTGAAAAAATAATGATAAGATGAACTGCCTGATGGAAAAGTAACCCTGTCCCTAAGATTTTGAGGTAATTTTAGAGATTTCATTGACACCTCTGGGGGGACCACTATGGAAGCAAGGTCACACTGACCTTTTAATGCTGTCCCTACCATTTGTAACTAGGGGTATTTCTATGATGGATTTTTATAGTAGATCCTAGCTTGTTTTTTCTTCTTATTATTTTTTATTTTTGTACACGTGTAATTAGCTTTCCGTTTATTTTCCTGTAAATTTTTCATAGCAAGTGTTAATTTCAATTATGGCACAATTCTACATACATACCGGGTGACCCAAAAAAAACTTCACGAGCTAGATCATAACTAGCTCTTTGAAGTGTAATTCTTTCCAAATGCTTTCCATCATAGTTTAGTTGAAAGGCTTAGCTATCTTGTGAGATGCTGCATGGTCATCTTAAGCAATGATTACCATCCGAAAAACCAGATTCAATGAAGGATTCCTCATTTTGAATGAAATAATCGCCATCATTTTCAACTCAACCTTTGTTAAAACTCGACATAGCGATGGATTATAAGTCGTCTAGGGAAATTTTTTGTTTGCAAAATGAGAGACATGACTTCTTCATTCAAATTTCATGCACCAAAGCAAAGATTGAATTCAGGTTTTGTCACACTTTCCAAAAAATGGACTGAAAAGCAAGGAAATGGTCCGAGAAATGAATAAATTTTCAAATTTTTGAAATTGTTTTTCCGGACAGTAAGCATATCTTAAAATGACCAAGCATCATCTCAAAAGATAGCGGAGCCTTTCAGGTACATCCTCATACCTTGCTTGTCTTCATAACGTTTGCTTTCAGGAAAATATGTGCGCTCTAGCTCGTGAAGTTCTTTTTGGGTCATCCGGTATAAGTGAGGATCTTTGCGAAAGATTAACTCATAAATCTTCAAAATCAGTCCAGTATACAATTTATCGTGGCCTGTTAAAAGTGGATAGCTTATTTTGGCGCACCCGGTATTAGGTTCCTGATGTGAGGTTCTGAGACCTTGTTTTAACCAATAGGACAAGTAGTTGCTGACTTGAAGCATACTACAGGAAAGTGAGCGATTGTTTCAAAAACAACACTTTCTTGTTCTTCAAAGATGCCAACGATCAAGCAAATATTGCAAGGAAGAGTTCCGCTGCTATGTTAGGAGTTTTTGCAACAATCTATCGGGTGAGTCAATAAAAAGGTCCGGCCCTTGAAAGGCTACTGCTGAGTGCTTACTGAGTATATAAGGGGGGGGGGGCTTTGGGGTTTCACGGGTTGCTGGTTTGGTTGATTTTAGCCCTTGAGTTTCGGGATTTATGTTTACCCTCATATTCTGGTACCCCCAAAGCCCCCTCTAAAAGTAATGGCATTTCAATGCCTGATTGAACAGCTAACATTTTAATTATTTCTAGAACTTTTCCAGGATGAAATCGGCCACGCCGTTCAGATTTTGCAAGGTATTTTCAAAAAGGAATTCACTGTGAAAAACTTTTACAAATGTGCTAAGATCGTCAGCAAGCTTTCCTTGCATGTTTATATCACAGCGATGACTTGGGCACGCTTTAGCACGTGCTATCATCTTGGGGGGGGGGGAAGTCTTGCCCCCAGTATGACTAACTTATAGTCGGGGATTCCATTCGCCCAAGAGGAAAAGATACATAAATACATGCAAATTTCATTACTACCATGGAGGAGAACGAAGGGAAACTTTGCCCGCTGTTTTCAATCGATTTTGCAGGTCTTCGAAAGAAGCTACCTCCAGAACATCTACCACTTCCAATGGAAGGAAGGGCTGCTTCAAGCCGTGCAAATTACTGAACCTAACTAGACATATCAAGCGAGAAATCAAGACCTGTTCCATACCATTGATTTGATATTCAGGGAGAAGCATTTTTTCAAACGCTGGGCCTTTTTATTGACACGGCAGGTCTAGGATTTTCCTAAGGCTTGAACTATTTTCGGCACACCAACAAGAGAAGATTTTGTAACATAATAGCATCATCTGCTTTTGATTGACACCTGAACGCAAAGCGATTAACAAGTGCAGACAAAGAAATTCTCTGAACCAGAAACTCAAAACAAGCAAAGCTGCAAAAGTTTACATGAAACCAGTGGGGCGAATTGTCACCTTGTGCATTCGAAAGGTGATTTATAAGGAAATTCATGAGTTTGTAACGAAAGATAAAGGACAAATCTGAAGACCTGCCAGGTGCATATTGTTTATCCGTTTCAGAAACTGAGTAGTAATTGCTTTATCTAATGGCCTGTTCATATGGAGGCGAGGCAGCCCGCTTGAGATAGTTTGTATCTAGTGTTCATATGGAGAAATTCCAGGCCGCTTGCCAAGACAGATATTTGACACGTGCCAAAAAATGTGACACGTGCTAATTGTTTAGACAGGCAGCGCATGAGCAATAGCAACATTTTCGTCTCGGTAGCCGGGATGGAGTGTTCAAAAATGGGAAACTTTTCATTCCACCTATCGAGATCTCGCCAGTATACCAGTGAGATCTCGCTTACCATCCCGCCTGCTCATATGAAAGAAATCAAATCTTGTGTTGGGATTAGGGATGTCGTGAGATCTCGGTAAAGAGATCCAGCCCGGTAAGCGGGCTTGCTCGCCTCCATATGGACAGGCCCTACGCCCAAAACATCCGATAACTGCAATGCCTTCTACTCGGCTTCTTGCTCAAATGAACAAAATCTGCCACACAAATCTTTAGATTTACCTTTCTTCTTTCGATATAAGCACATAACTTCTCTTAAAAATCACCTTCGCGTGCACAAGGCAATGGTTTGCCCTATTGGTTTCAGGTAAACTTCTGCGGCTTTGCTTCTTTTGAATCTCTGGTTCAAAGAATTTCTTTTGCCTGCAGTCAATATTCACTTTGAAATTCGGTGCCAATCAAAAGCAACTGATACTGTTATGTTGTAAAACCTCCCGGTATCAACACTGAATGCTTCTGCGTACTCACTTGCCAAATTCATTGACGCAATGTGCATATATCCTTGTCTTCCTTAGTGGTAAAGTCGAGCCGGTAACATTGAGAACGCGATGACCAACAAGCTGCTTGTGAAGTACTGAAATCCAATAGTCCTACAAGAGAAAATTTCAAGCCAGAAGTTAGTAACACCTTTCTCGACTAATCAATGCTGTAAAAGCTCTATTTAGCGCTCCTCTCTCTTAAATGACAAGTTCGGGGCATGGGTCGCAGGAAACGAAGTAATAATTAAAAGGTAAACGCAGGAAACGAAGTAAAAGTTAAAAGGTAGCCTTCTTTTCGCTCAATTCATTGATACAAGACAATTCAAGTCTGTTACCGCAAAAGAGGGCAGCCTCGCTTTTGCAGAGAAACTGATTTAGGCCATTAAAGATTTGAATTGACTTGAATCAATGAATTGAGCTGAGGCAGGAAAGCAAAGGAAGGCCAAAAAAGGCAGAAGAAACCACGATAAAGACAGAGGTTGTTTGCTCGTATGTTTGCGTTCAACTTTTTAACTATTATATCGTTTCCTGCGACCCCTGTTCTATTTAGCGCTTGTCTCTCTTAAAGGACAAGTTCGGGGTTGACAAGATTAATTTTAAAAAGCATCCTTACCAACTGCTATGAACACCAGTCGTGAGTTCTTTCCAAGTTTTCATGCCTCGAAATTTAAAAAACTCGACGATTAATCTTCTAAGTAAGGCCACATATGGTCGCCGTTTTCCATTTTGTACGAGTGTTCGAAGGCGCAATAAGGAGGCTAGCAATGTTAGTGGTATAGGTATAATATCAACATATTTGGCAGCCTCGTTCAGGCCAATTTGAAGTGACGTCATACAAAATGACGTCATTTCACACTTCTTAGCAGACTTAGGATATTTTTGCCTGGCAAAATCGTTTGCAAATCCTGCAAAGTATGCCATTTGACTTTGAGGAAAAGCAATCTTCTTTGGCTAATACTTGTGGAATACTCTTCCAATTTTTATTCGTGTTACAGTTACTGCAGCACTTTTTCGTGATACAAGCTCTAACTCAGTCTGACTCAGGCCTAAGTGATGCTCCTCGAACTTCAACACGCAAATAGCTACAGGAGGCTATCTTTTTGCACATTGGTTTAAAGGTTCTTTGAATGTATTATTAATTTGTATTTGCATGTATTTGGCTTGATTTGAAAGTGCGAAAGGCTTAGATGTTATTGGAAGTAAAATTTGCTGATCGAGGCGTGCAGCCGCATAGGCCCATCGAAGCCCAAGAAGCCCAAGAAGCCCAAGGAGCATGGCAGAAGAAACTGACAATATAAGAAATGAAAATATGGACATTGGTATCGAGATTATGAAGGCAATCATTGAAATAAGGGAAAAGAAGAAAAGACCATGCGAAGATACTATCATGGCACTCCTCGAAAAGAAAAGCATCGGAGCTCAACGTAAAGGCGTGACCAGTGCCCTGAAGCGACTGGAGGAGGCCAAGCTGATAGAAAATCGAGCTAAAAGTGGAGAAGACTCGTACTTTGTTCTTGACTCCGGAAAAATTGATAACGGAACCAATTTGAGGTTAATTAGCTGCAATGGTGCCGGTGAATTTACGCCGTATACTGAATTCATTAAGCTGCAGAGGACTGTCGAATCCCTCAAAATTGCTATGGAAGAGAAACTTGAGTCAAAGAGTGAACCAACGGGTGTTGATACAGAAAAGGTTTTGAGAAAAGAAATTGCCCTTTTAAAGGATGAAAACGAAGCCTTGAGGAAAGAACTGAAGAAAAAAGAACTGATCCTGCAGAGTGTTAAACATGTAGAAACTTCGAAGCCAAAATTGCCACGGTCGATTTGGAGCGATGACGATGAAGACCTTGTTTCCCCCACCATCCCAACATACTCAAAAGAAGTTAAATTTAGATACCCACAGCAAAAGCATACTGGTAAAGCAAAAAACGTGGCATCACTTACCTCACATGATGTTGGTTTTATCAACATGAATCGGTTTGGTGCGATCGGGGGTGAGGAATTGGACTTCCCTGCGTTGTCTGTGGGAGATGCGGTCGGGCCCAACGAGGCGCCATTCAGTATTTCAAAACAACCTGAGGATCGACCTGCTACTATCAGGGGAAAACAAATTGTGACAAGGAATTTGGAGCAAGGGAATATAAAGAGGAAAAATGATGCCACGACAAGGAATGATGCAGTCCCAAAGGAATTCACTGAAATCATTGGAGACTCGATAGTCAAAGATATTAAAGGGTTTAAAATGACAGAGGCAACTAATGGTGAAGAAAAGATAAAAGTTCAAAGCTATTCTGGAGCGACAATTGATCATATGAATAGCCATGCTATTCCCACGATGAAACGAAACCAAAAAAAAATTATTTTGCACTGTGGCACGAACGATATCAGAAGTTCACAGTCTCCGGAGGAAATTGCAACTGAAATTCTGGATCTTGCAAGTGCTATGAAAACAAGCAAGAATACAATTTATGTCTCGAGCCTTGTGCAGCGAGGTGATCAATGGAATGGGAAGGTCACTGATGTCAACCGTCATCTTAAGGAGCTTTGCAAAGGAAACAACCTGCCATTCATCGATAACGACAATATTAAGCCTCTTTCTCATTTAAACAGAAGTAAACTGCATCTTAATCCAGAGGGGACACGTATTTTAGCAAATAACTTTTTGAAAGTTCTAGGACATTATTGACTGGAAAGTGATCCACGGCGGAATTCGGTAAATCCCACGGACCCGCTTCAAAACGATAACATTGATGCAAAAACTGCGCTGAAATCACTACTTTTAAAAAACTTAGGCCGACTGATAATCGGATATCTTAATATCAACTCAATTAAGGCCTGGCCAAACGACTCAACTTTTCACTCAACATTTCACTCAACAATGTTGAGTCATGTTGAGTGTTGTTGAGCGTTGTTGAGTGGGGGGTGGCCAAACGACTGAACTTTTCACTCAACATTTGACTCAACATCTCCAAGTGCGAACGCGGTCGGGGCTTGGAACCAAGGGTCTTGGACTCAGGCTGCAGGCTGGCCCTGGCCTTGCAATCAGGGGTCTGGAACTCAGTTTGCAAATCTGAATAAAATTCTGCCGCTTTGCTTTTGGGCCTACAGCAAGCATTGAAAGCATACAGAGAAAATGGCTTTACCTGAAAATCATGGTATTAGCAAACGTAAAGTAGCTGCCATCCTAGCTATCATGGAGCTCACTAATGAAGGTGACGGGGCTGCGAAGAGAGGAAAAACAAGAGAATGGGTGCGCAGGCGAGAAGAAAAGGGGCTCTGCAACAACATTGTGAGGGAGTTGAGTATTGAGGACACAACTGCATACAAAGAGATGATGCGAATGTCGCATGAAGACTTCCTGAGAATACTTGGCCACATCGAGCCTGATATAACACCACATCAGGTTACTGGGGGAAACAATGTAATCAGCCCTAAATCAAGACTTACCCTGGCCATACGATTTCTGGCTACTGGAGAAACATTTCGGTCTCTCTCTTTTCAGTTCCGAATGTCACGAGCTGCCATCTCATATATAATCAAAGATGTCTGCCTCGCAGTGATTAAGAATATGGAACATCTTTATCTCAACGTTCCTTCAAATGCAGAAGATTGGCTCAAAATTGCAAGAGAATTTGATGAAAAGTGGCAGTTCCCCAACTGCATAGGAGCTATTGATGGAAAACACGTTGTTATCCAACCACCAGCTGGTGCAGGATCACAGTATTACAACTACAAACATACACATTCGATAGTCTTGTTGGCAGTTGCAGGACCAAGCTATGAATGCATATATGCTGACATTGGAACAAATGGAAGGGTGTCTGATGGAGGAGTGTGGAACAAATGTTCTTTGTCAAAAGCCATTGAGAATGGTGAAAATTCTCTGCCTCCACCAAGCTGTCTCCCTTTCAGTGCTGAAAAGATGCCTTATGTTTTTGTAGCAGATGATGCTTTTGCATTAAAAAGCTATCTGATGAAGCCATATCCACAGACAGGTTTGGATGAAGGAAGAAGAATCTATAATTATAGACATAGCAGAGCTCGCAGAATATCTGAGAACTTGTTTGGCATAATTGCTAATCGTTGGCGTCTATTTAGAACACCAATTTCACTCCAACCAGAAACTGTTGAGGGTCTCATGATGGCAACTTTGATCATTCACAATTTCCTGAGGAAAAGTGAATCACAGAATATATACTGTCCAGTTGGATTTACAGATACCAAAAGAAAAGATGGCATGGTCATCCCTGGAAATTGGAGAAAGAATCTCCCTACAGAATCATTTTTGTCTCTCAATGTTTCTTTATCTGGGCACAATGCAACAATGAATGCAAAACAGATCAGGGAGTCATTTAAAGACTACTTTTGCAATGAAGGAGCTGTTGAATGGCAATGGGACATGTGTTGAACACCCACTGTAGAACAATACAATAAAGTTTCAATAATAATACAACAATAATTGTATGTTACAAGTGTCATAAAGCATACTTTTTGAACAGCAGTTTTTTTAGCCAAAACTGGCTGTGAGTTTAACTTGATCACACTTTTCTTGTTATAAGTTTCTTGATTTTTGAATGTTACAAATAAAGGCTTTTTGTAAAATGAATAAATATACACTATAAACTTCCCCTTGTTGGCAATATTAGGTAGGACCTGCAGTATCAAATTTTTAAACAAAATCTTTTTCACATTGGATCTGAAGGCAGCTTTGCAATGATGCAACATTGAGCTAGTGAACACATCAGTTGTTTTGTGCATGGCATTCATGTGTGGTGTCAAATTTGGGGCAGATGTCTATTTGAAAGGTTGTTAGCAAGTGTCAGAAATGGAAAAAGTTTGAAATACAAAATTTTGATTAAATAACGCAACCAACTGAAACGCATACTTATATACTCCCATAAAATATGTTATGTCTTAAATATTTGGTAGAATTACAATTATTGCAAAGGGATAAGAACTAGAGAAACCAGCTAATAACAAATTTAGAAATGCTTTTATGAGGCAAAGTGAGTTCAACATAAGAGAAGCAAAATGAGCTTTTCCTTTCTTCTCTTTACAAAGTTCCAAACTGTGCAGTGCTTATATAGATTTTTCAGTCTTGTTTCATTGGTAGCAGTTTACAGTGAACCATGATCAATTGATATATGTGCTGTCAACATTTGAATAGCCTGTGTGTTGTGTAAACATTTTGAAATTTTGAACTTTTAAAAATATTAGTTAGGAATTTATACAAATTTGAAATATCAAAATGAACTGAAGACAATAAAGAGGAGGCACAAATCTGCTTGGATTGTTAGGTCAAAGGTAATATTTGCATAGATTTAGGATTAAGCCTCACCTTTAAGAAACTGCATCATGAGAAACTCAGGCCTGATTTCGTTTAATAAAATATATCTATTCAAGAAGCTATCCAGGCTGATTCATGTTTAGTTTCTTTCTTACATAGTAGTGTTTTATGGCATATATTTGAATATGTCTCAAATAGGTCTCAGTTTGCCAGAGGCAAAAATCAAAATTTTAAGCCCAAGTCATCGTGATTTCTGGTACTGGCCCAAACTATCAGTTTCTTTTACAACTATGCATATTTCAAAAATATTTTTTTAACAATTTGACACCTGGTTGGATAGAGAAATGTTTCTGATACCATGGTATATACACCCTGTTTTGAAGAAGAATATCTCAACATAAGAAACCAATCAAGTTGTTTTTTTGTGAAACGAGTTTCTTAAAGGCAGGACTTTACTGTATTTTTTGTTGGATGTTCAGATCTTCCCATCACATGGGATTTTCACATCAAACCTCACATAGAAAAATTTGAATAGGCTATTTTAGTGCAGATTTCATCACAAATTTTCTTGGATACTAACAAAATTTGCAACCCTTCAATGGCCTCCCAATAAATATTCTGTTTAGAAGAATGACCAAACTTGAAATGTTATAACAAATCAGAATCAGTTATGGTTAACAAACTTGCCACTTGAGAAATATTGGGTGTGTCCAAGTTCATAAACAGCTTAAAAAATCACAACTGTAAAAGTGATGAGTATGGTCCACTGCTGTTCATGTGCATGTTCATATTCAGTTGTTGCCCACTAGCTTGATAATGTAGCATATCATTTTGACTGGCTGGCATTTGGCGTTCAGCACCATTGATTTCAATGTCAAAAATCACATCTGTGATACATTTCTCTGCGATGGTGCGTGACCTGTGATCCATCTTGCCTAACTTTTCAGCAATAAAGAGGGAAAAGTGGCAACTTTTGACAGTATTCTGTGATGCTTGTGGCTCTTTGAGAACATTGATGCATGTACTTAAAAGCTCTTGTCTTTTTGCTTCCAGTACCTTTTTAGAGGCCTTTGGTGGTATTCTTGTCTTTGGCACTGTTGGCTCCTCATTTTCTATACTTTTCTCACTTTCTTGACTGGAGGTCTCATGCAGAAAGCCTTTTAAATTGTCCCTGCTCTTTCCAGGCTGCATCACTGGGCGTAAAAATTGAAGCCTCTCCCAGTACACCCAATTTGGTTTGTACAGCTCACTTGTACTCTGACCCGATCTTGTTTTATTGACTTTAGTTATCTCTCTGCCCAGTTGAGTTCTTATGATAAGAATCTTTGACTTAACTTCATCAACCTGGGTATCCAGCTCTGTTGCTATTTCCTTCAATGCTTTTCCCCTTTTTTCTCGACAATGGTAGCTTTTATCAAAAACATTCCAAAGACAGACTCTGTCTTCAAGTAAGTCAATTAGAAGCGATATCTCTTCAGTGCTCCATTTCTTGACTTCTTTATGCTTTTGTGGAACCTTTGGACATGGCTTGCTTTGTCTCTCCTTGCCTTCTTTCATTTTCATTCTTTTCTTGGGTGGGTTGTTTTCTGAATCACTGTCAGCAGATCCATCAGATTCACTTACATGAACTGGTTGTTTTGTTTTCTTTGAGAACCTCTTTCTCTCATTTCTGTGAAGTGGTTTCGATGTCTTTTTGACTCTCTTTGCCTTCGTGAGGACTTTGTTCATTGCAGCCAGGGCCTCATCGTCTTCACTGGCACACGAACTACCAGGCCATTCCCCGCTGCAAATTGATTTGGAAGGGTCAAAATCCTCCATATCCTCCTCCTCTGTGACCCGATCGCTCTCTTCGTCACAATTTTGTTTTCTTTTCTCCGCAGAATCCATTCTTCGCTTTGCTCCAAAACACAGTTCAGAAATTCTGACAGAAACTGGGAAGCTCACACTGCCAGTGCTTTTGGCGGCAAAGGTCAAGCGTTTCTGCGCTTGCGCGCACTCAACTTTGTTGAGTGCCTGGCCAAACGATTCAACATCGCTCAACAACAGGTCAGAACAATAGAAATTTAATCCTGTTCACTCAACATTTTTGACCAAGATCAAACTTCGCTCAACAACGCTCAACATCGCTCAACAACGCTCAACAAGGTGGCCAAACGACTCAACTTTTCACTCAACATTTCACTCAACTTTGTTGACTCAACTTTGTTGAGTCGTTTGGCCGGGGCTTTATGATTTCCGAAACTAAAATCGACTCTTCATTTCCAAAACAGCAGTTTGTTATTGATGGCTACTCTGTCCCTTTCCGCTTGGATAGAACCAAGGATGGTGGGGGCTTGCTAGTTTACATTCGAAATGGCATTGTCGCCCATCAACTTGACTCTTTCACGTTTGCGGAAGGGATAGAATGTATCTCTTTAGAAGTCAATTTAAATAAAAAGAAATGGGTTCTGCTTAGTGTGTATCGTCCACCAACCCAGTCAGAAGAGATTTTCCTAGATAACTTAGGAAGGGCACTTGACAAATATAGTGGAGAATTTGAGAATTTCATTATTCTTGGTGATTTTAACATGACCGTAAATGAGGGGGAATTAAAGAACTTTCTAGATTTGTATAGTCTTCAGAGCATGGTTAGAGAACCAACTTGTTTCAAGTCGGAGAACCCTAAATGCATTGACCTTATTTTGACCAACCGTGACAGAAGTGTCCACAGTACAACAACGATCGAAATAGGGCTCTCTGATTTTCATAAAATGATTCTTACCGTTTTAAAACAAAATATCAGAAGATGGGTCCATCTGTCATAAACTATAGAAGTTACAAAAATTTCAACGAATCAGACTTCAAACAAGATCTTTGTGAGGCTATGAGTAATTCCAACCCTACTGATTATGATTCATTTCAAGATGTATTCAACGAAGTGTTAGATAAGCATGTCCCTACTAAAAAGAAATATGTACGTGCAAACCATGCCCCGTTCATGACGAGAGCTTTACGCAAAGCAATTATGTTGCGTTCTAGACTTAGAAATAAACGTAACAAATCTAGGACGGCTGAGAATTGGAACAACTATCGTAAACAACGTAACCGTTGCGTTAAGCTTTTCAGGCAAGCTAAAAAAGACTACTACAGTAAGTTAGATATCAATTTGGTCACCGATAATAGGAAATTCTGGAAAACAGTGAAGCCTGCTCTGTCTGACAAATGTCAGAGCAATAACAAGATAGTTTTAGTCGAAGATGATGAGACTATATCTGATGATATTGAAGTTGCAGAGATTTTCAATCGTTTCTTTGTAACGGTAACAGAGTCCCTTGGTATAAAAGAGAATAATGATAATATTTCAGACACTGAGGGCATATCAGATCCTATCGAAAAGTCGGTACAAAGATACTCTAATCATCCCAGCATACTAAAAATTAAGAGCCACTTTTTGAATGTAGAATCATTCACTTTCAACCCTGTTTCATTAGAGGAAATGGAAACTGAAATCAAAAGGCTCAATCCCAAGAAGGCCACAACTTTCAAGAATATACCGCCAAAGATTCTTAAGAATAATTCTGATATATGTTCCGAACCTTTACGGGAAATATTTAATAATTGCATTAGAAGCTCCACTTTTCCTGATGCGCTTAAGTGTGCAGACGTATCCTCACTTCATAAACAAAAAGAAAGTACAGTTAAGAAAAACTACAGGCCAATTAGTGTCCTGCCAACTGTTTCAAAAGTCTTCGAGAGGCTTCTAGTCAAACAAGTGGAAGAACACATAGAACCGTATTTGTCCATACTATTATGTGGATTTCGCAAAGGATATAACACTCAACAAGCCTTAGTGCGTTCTTTGGAAAAAACTAAACTTTGTATTGACGTAGGTGGGAAAGTTGGTGCTGTCATTATGGATCTTTCTAAGGCTTTTGACTGCCTGAGACATGATCTCCTTATAGCAAAATTGCATGCCTACGGCTTCAGTCACGATGCATTGTCTCTAATTTATAGTTACTTACATAACAGACAACAAAGGGTCAAGGTTAATGGGTCTTTTAGCTCATGGAAGCAACTGACTTTAGGAGTGCCTCAAGGATCTGTCCTTGGACCTCTTCTCTTCAATATATATATCAACGATTTGCTTCTTTCCTTAAATAATACCGATGTATGCAATTATGCCGACGACACAACTTTATTTGCTTGTGACATTGATACTGATAATGTTGTTGCTAGGTTAGAACTAGATTCCGCCCATGCAATCAAATGGTTCTCTGACAACTATATGAAGCTCAATGAAGACAAATGTCATCTATTAACGTTTGGAAATATGAGTGGTGATTCTGTTTCGGTTAAAATTGGCCGTTCTACTATTGCTAATAGTACTGAAGAAAAATTGCTAGGAGCTACCTTAGACAGCAAACTTACATTTGAGCAACATGTAAGTAATCTATGTCAAAAGATCAGCAACAAGCTCTATGCTCTGTCACGCATTGCACACTATATGGACCAAGCTAAATTAAGGATGTTGATGACATCATTCATAAATAGCCAGTTTCAATACTGTCCTTTGGCATGGATGTTCCATAGTAGGAAACTAAATACTAAAATCAACAAACTGCACGAGCGAGCCCTTAGAATAACGTATAGAGATCAGGAGTCTAGTTTTGAAGATCTCTTAGGACATGATAACAGTGTATCTGTTCACCAGAAGAGCTTACAAGTATTAATGATAGAAATGTTCAAAACAAAGCATGGCTTAAATCCTCCTTTTATGAAAGAAATATTTTGTCCACAAACCAACCAGTATAGCCTCAGAAATGATCGCGATTTTAACTTACCAAGAGTGAGATCAGTAATGTATGGCTCAGAAACTGTTCGATATAGGGGTCCACAGTTATGGTGTACACTTCCAGTTTCAATTAGACACTCAACTAACTTGAGTGAATTTAAGACCAAAATCAAAGCTTGGAAAGGAAATGAGTGCCAATGCCAAGGTAGGCTCTGCCAAAATTTCATACCACTTTTAGGTTTTATATAAGTTTTAGGTTTTAGGTTTGTTCAACATGATATTTTCTATCCATTCTGTTTTTGCTATCTGAATTAGTTGGCTTTTATTAGCTATACTTGTAAATATTTTTATGCATGTGTAGCTATTTTATACCTTTTTATGCCAACATTGTAAAATAAAGTGTTAATAATAATAATAATAATTTTCGATCTAAATTGAAAGCTTATTTCATTGATTCATATTATTAATCTGTTACCTTCCCCTTAAATTTCCCAGGACTATCATTCTGAGATTCGTCTTGTTATGTTTCCATCTAATA
The DNA here is from genome assembly GCA_964019985.1 of Aurelia sp. 4 Dawson et al 2005. NCBI lineage: Eukaryota > Metazoa > Cnidaria > Scyphozoa > Semaeostomeae > Ulmaridae > Aurelia > Aurelia sp. 4 Dawson et al 2005. Next base: position 5,558,150 of record OZ026499.1, on the reverse strand, counting down.
TTTCTTAGTTTCTTTGTTTTTATTGAGCGTGGGGCTCTCCCTCGATTGGTTAACCTATTTGGAGAGCTGCTCCTAAACTGATCTATCCCAAGTACAATCATGTAATGTCCTCCTTTTCTTTTTTTGGCTTAGTTTGCAGAACTGTAGTTAATTCATTGTATCGTATTGCAATGTATTTGATCATAACGTAATTTTTTCAGGATGTATTTAGGATGGATTAATAATTCACTGAAACTAAAACTGAAACCCCTCTAATAAGCCCTATTTCTTTTAAGCCTCCTCCCCCCAGAGTCCCTGAAATTAAATAAGCCCCTTTATAGAGCTTTCATGGGTAATCTATAGAGCTTTTACGGTAACTTTTTCACATTCCAATAAAAATTTGCGATACAAACTTACTAGTTGCGCTACTTACAAAATACTTAACGACGCCACAAGGACGATGCCACTGGGTGCAAAATACTGACTAATCCGTGGCATCACAAAAAAACTAAGACAACCTACATATGAATAGACACAAAAGCAACGACGAGACAAAAAATCCAAGCAAAGAACACTACAATCTATCTCAGGTAAAAATTTTCCGCGAATGGCAACAGACGAGGTGTTTGCTGTAACTTTGACTCACGAGGTGTTGCCGTTTTTTCTGACTCACCCAGTATAAAAAGCTGGGTGTAAAATTCTATGACCTATTCCTTTGAACTGAAAAGCCTCAAAGAAAATTGAACTATTTTACAGTTAATCTGCCATTGGACTTTTCTGAAATCTTTAATATTTTCAGAAGTAAAGTGTTTTTCTTCTTTTTTAAGAACTAAAGAAACTTTTCGAAACAAACTTAAAACTATCGCAATTTCTAAAACTGTTGACGAAAGATGAAATAATTTTCAAGAAAACCAAAGTTTATGGATGCCTACAATATGGTATCAAGCAAACCTCTTTCACTCTTCTGGTTTGTGATTTAGGAATTTGATGACGTCACATCATAAAATGAGCTGAAATATGAAATAGGCTGTAATTTCGACAAATATTCAAGATTTCTGAAAAGTTCAACGGTAGAATCATAGAAAAGTGGCTAAAGTTTCTTCCAAGTCATTCTGAGTTGAAACACTGTAATTCTGAATTTGAAGAAATAGGTCATTGAATTTTTGCATCCGTCTTTTTACGCCGATTTAAATATTTGGGACCTATGCTCTGCCTCACCCCGTAAAAAACAGTTACTATTGTAATAAAATTTGCTTTGAAAATGTTGCTTACCGGTGAAGGAAAGAGATCATTGTCCAACAAAGCATAATTTCCGCCAAGCAATGTCTGCCTTATAACCACACTAATGTTTAGCCTTGCAGCTAGTCCAAGCTTATCCAGCCACCTACAAGATCAAATCAACAATTCAGATAAGTTCGGTGGGGTAAAAAAGATCCTTCGTGTATTCGAAAAAGTACTGTATACAAATATTTATCCTTTCTGATGATCATACCAGGTGGGTCAATATAAACAACTCCCGCTTGAAAAGTTACTGTTCCCTGAATATCAAGGTGGTGATGCTAAAAATGTCATTTAACGGCGGACACGATCAAATAGACCTAACAAAATTCTCAATGCCCTTTCCTGTATTTTGTTAATTCTTTGACTCAGCTGCCTGCTGTGAAACATCCAGACTAAAGGGCAGTATTTAAATTGACTGATCAATAAATGCCCTCATCAAGGACCTTAGTTCGTTATGATCCATATACGGGGATGTGCGGCAAGTGCGAAAAGTTTGTTACTGGCTTTTTGGCAAACTTTCGAGACATCATAGTCAAAGGAGAGTTTGCTATCAATATTAGCTCCAAGTAATTTTTCTTCAGAGCTATTAAAGGGAGTACAAAGACCAGCAGCCTTTGCCATCGTTTGTTTTTGTTTTTGTGAATTTCGTATAGTCAGTTATTCTGGAAGCTGTGCAGAGCAGGTCTTTGACTCCGCGCAAAGCATGCTGGTCTTTGTACTCCCTTTAATAACTTCAGCATTTCCAATCTTAACAGCAACTGGATCATCTCATCTCTGCCAAATGAAATGACCAAGAGATGCAGTTGTTCATGCAGTTGTTGGCAACTCATTCTAATACTACATTACAGTCATTTTCAAGGTTATGAGTTATTTTTTGGAGGTTCTTATTGCACGCATAGATTGTGATATAATCAGCGTAATTACAGATATCTGAAATTTGAATAAAAACTAAGACATCATTGATGTATACGTAGAACATCAGAGGGCCTAAGACTGACCCCTGTGGGACACCTCGTGTTAGGTCTTTCCAAAAACTGAAGAAACTATTTACCTTGACTCTCTGTTGTCTGTTTGTGAGGTAATCGTTAAAGAGCGTTAACACTTCATGAGAAAAGCCATAGGCATGCAATTTTGCAATCAAGAGATCATGTCTAATAGAATCAAACGCCCTGGAGAGATGCATTAATACTGCCCATGCCTTGGAGCCACACGTGACTTTAGACAGGCTTTGTGTGGCTGATTCGCAGACTCTACTGAAGGAGGAGCCTCACTTCTCTTCAGGGAATCAGTAGAGTCTGCATGCAGGCCACGTCCCAATATGACAAAAGACCCTGTGGACAAGGTCGACCACTTGCTCAATTTCTATCCAACCTCGTTCCCAGGGTCTTCTTACATCATACGCTGATCACGAAGCCGAATGAGAAACGAACTCAGGCAGAGCGACGAACTCAGGTAGAGCAATGAACTCACTCTAGAAACGAGATTGATTTCTATCGTGTCATCCTGAGGGTCACAAAATGAAACTGTTCGTCGTGACACTTGCGTTCAAATAATTAATTATCATGTTCTTACGATAGCACAATAACTTACAGAAAGCCAGCAACGTATCCATCAGACAATCCTTCTGCTCCTCCACCATATGTACTTGCTGTTTCCCCCACCCATAATGGGGTTTCTTTTGTGGCACCGCTTCGCACCATCTTGTTTGCAGTCGTTGCATATTTGATGAATTTGTCCATGTATGCTGGGTCGGTAAAATTATCTGTGGTTGCTCCTTCACTTGGGCCATAGTAGCTGTGGATTAAGCAAGTGTCATCTATTTGGCTATTAAGTGAATTATCTCTGCTTCCCTGAATTAAAGACGCTCAAGGGCCGGGCCGCCGAGAGCTTTGGGAGGCCCAGGTGCATACCCTGGAAATGAGCCCCCCCTGCAAGCCAAGCGAGCAGAAAATTTTCTCGGTCACGCCATTTAGATTGGCTTATAATGCATTTCAGAGCATTTCTTGCAGTCAAAATGTTACAGATCTTCAGTTATGAGGCCCCTAAGACCCTGAGACCCTGGGGCAAATTGCCCCTCCTGTCCCTCCTCGGTGGCTCTGCTCAAGGGGGAAGTACTTCACCTAAATTCATAACAGGGTATGCCATCGGGTATGGCTACGAAAAATCTTTCTTGGACTCCGGGATTTTTCCTTTCAAATGATAGTCGATTCGAGCAAAATCAGCCAAAAGTATACTCCACAACACAAAAATTGAACTAACTAACATTGTAATCTAGCAACATTTCCACTTTTGACATATACTGACAACCAGCTCCACCACAATCTAGGAAAACTAGGTGAAAACGATACCCTGAAAAAGGCACATCTCCACCCTATAAATATACAAAGTACCCCTCCTCCCCGGAACAGACTGGCTGGCTTTTGAGCAAGAAGCGACAGTGCTAGGCCAATGAATTAGAAATGGCTAAAAACAGTTGCGGTAGACAGAACTAATCCACAGTTCAAAAATTCAGGGCTGTCGGCTAATATTCTATCGGCTGATAAATTTTGGAAAATTTGCTAAACCTGATTTTGCCAAAGGAGCTTGTAGCTATGGAACGAAGGAGCTTCTAGCTGTGGAACGAAGGAGCTTGTAGCTATGGAACGAAGGAGCTTGTAGCTATGGAACGAAAAGATCGATTCTGACCTAATAATGTTCATATCTAAAGTTATACATCCACCTGTTTCCTATAGAGGAACAGTACAAAATTTATCATATGACATGGCCGGTGGAGAAGAAGTCTTTTTGGAAAAAATCTGCTTGCCCCGTACAAAATTATTGCAGAAAAACTAGCTGCCCCGTCGCCTTTCCCTTAAAGTCCTTAAAGATGTATCTGCCCTGCATTCATGAACAACAGATGTTTACAGTACGAATCATCGATCAAGTAGCCAAAGACGATAACAAAATAAATTTTTCTTCTTGCGAATGTTTTTCAATGAAAAATTTACTTTGAAGATTAAGAGATATGACTGCTGGAAGTAACTGAGAAGGAAATTTTGCATCATCTAAAATATTTATCCTTCCAAGCATTTCTTTGCTTGCAAGATTCACAACTTTGCCCTCAAAATGAGACATCATATATTTCAAATTTCATCTTGAGCTCATAAAAAGCTTCTGCCCCGTTGATATTTGCTTCAAAAAAGTATTGACCCACCTCTGATAAGATCAATAAAAGTAGTTGCCCCGTTACGTTTTGCACCGGCCATGTTATAAAATAAACTTTGCTCTGTCCCTGAGTGAGGTTGTAAAGAAACAAATCTTATATGAAGGTGAAGGTGAAGTAGCGTTTTTCAGCGCCAAGCGCTGGGATCGCAGAAATAGAGCAGACCTAATCGAGTCCACGACCCCTTGTCATGACGCTCAAGTGGTGGGGCTCTACCGGGACTCGAACCCACTCCGCCTGACTAGTCTGGCTGCAATGTCAGAGGATTACACCACGGCGCCACAACACCTTATATGAATATATACAGGGTGTTCCAAAAAAATTGTATGACGTTAGATTAAATGTTAAAAAATAACGATATAATGAAGGGACTCCATGATGAAATAGCCCATTTCTTGAGGTATTTGATTAATTTCAGACACCACAAGGACCTTGCAAATCCCTTCAATACTAGCATAGAGCTCAAATCTTTTAAAAGGGTGTGTGTAAAATTCTATTACATTTTTCTTTGAATTAAAGTGCTTTAAGGGAACTTCAGGTAATTCGCAATTAATCTGCCATGGCAATTTCTTGAAACCTTGACTACTTTCAAAATGGTGGCATTTATTAATTTTGAGGCTGTGACGTCATCAAATTTCTAAATCCTTAACCAGAAGAGCAACAGATTTCTGCTTGCAACCATGTTGTAGACCTTCCAGAACTATGGTTATCTTGAAGGTTGTATCAATTTCTCTCGATTAATTTAAGATTTACGATGATTTTAATTTCTTCAAAATTTTCGATGAATTTTTGTAAAATAAGTTAAAATGCCGCCATTTTGAAAATAATCAATATATCAAAAAATTGCCACGGTAGATTTACAGCCAATTGCCCAAAGTTCCTTTCAAGCACATGAATTCAAAGAAAAATGTGATACAATTTTACACCCACCCTTTTTAAAGATTTGAAAGATTTGAGCCGTATGCGTTCAATACTTTAATCAATCAGAAGTACAAGTTTGTGCAAAAACTGAAAACAGAGACCCGTAAATGACCTCTTGGGATAAAATTCGCATTTGCCATCGTTTGTGTTATTTCTCATTTGTTTTCAGAGCAAACCAAATAAGATTTTATAAGATTTTCGATAACCTATCTTTTAAGCGCATTGCTGCTTTGAGGAAAATGATTCAGTCTCTTGTCGATTATGTTTTCCACTGTTTTTGAATACATACAATTTTAAGCAGATTCTGACCATGACTACCGAAAAAGCTCTATCAAGCCCCCCAGGCACTGTGGGGCGTTTCAGCAGGGGATTATGACATTCGGCTTGAATGGACCTGACATGCATATTCTCATCTTGAAAGTTAGTCTGAGATACATTTAAGAAATTTGCAAGTCTAAGTTGCCAAAAGACTCCAAAAAAATGACTGTAGGGCATGGGTTCTAGGACATGTGAATTCTGGCTACATTGTTCATATCACATTTAAAAGAGTGCAGTGCAATTTACCTACAAATACCAACCTTAAATATGTTTTCGTTTGCTGAATATCATTTATATATCACTTGGGCCATTTTTTTAAACACAATCAAATTCTTTATTACGGAAATTTAATGCTTTTTGACTGTCAATTATTAGTACAATAGCTGTTGCATGTATATATCTGCTTTTCTCTCTGGGGCTACTGTAACAGTCTCTTTGTCAGGACAGGACACAGTTCTATGTAGTAAACTCTTACAACGACAGCAAGGTCATGGGGGGCAAGCATATCTTATCCCTGGATCAGACTGAAGCCATAGTCTGGAATAGCAGTCTTTCAGGTTTGTGACTTGCGAACACTTTCTAGCTAATGCCCTTCTGTAAAAGCGGAGGAACTTGTTGCAGTGTTCAACTCCTTCTTCTGACTTATCTTTTAAACCCTTACCGTCATTGGCAGAGATCAGTTCACCTGAGTGTGCTAAAAGGGCATGCAATGTGGGGCTGATGTGAATCCATGATTTTCCTGTTGGATTTTTGAATTCCGAAATGATCATTACGTAAGTGTCAATGCAGAATGCCGAGAACTCATCGACACAAACTTCATAATTACTGCTGTATATTTTGAGAATCACCCATATTCTTAACAGCACTTCATGCATAGGTGCTTGGAAGGAAGCAGGCACGAGACTGCACAGTACATCTCTATGGTTTTCTAAAAGTGAGCGACACACATTTCCAGTTGTAGAGCTACCTCCGTGACCAGTTGCATCTGGGGCATCAACTAAAATCCCAGTTGCCATCTTAATTTGTTTCTGAACTTCACTCCTAGCCTTAATCAAAGATTCGTAACTTTGTCCCAGTGCGATTTTGGATTCACTCCACTTGAAAATACCTGCCCTTAGAAAGTTGATCAGTTTCATGCAAAAGTCAAAAGTTCTTAGGAGGGCATGCAAAGGACTGACAAATGAAATATCCTCTTTGACTAATGGCTCATTGGTAACACCCTTTCGTACCTGGTAGTCTCCTACCCTCCTCTTTATTTTTCTGCCCCCATCTTCTGTGGTCTCGGATTGTTCCTCCCAGATTCTTACGGTATCATCCACATTTCTGTCTATTTCCATGCCTTCTGTAATAACTTCAATACCTTTATCTGACATTCCTGATGCTTCTTCCTTCGTCATTGTGCACAACGAACAATACGCTCCTCCGAGACCAGAAAGCAATGATCTCATTTTCCCATCGATCATGCTCATAGAACAGCTTACTTGTACCTTATAATATCTCCCGTGGACATGGATCTCCATGGGCTCAGATTTTAACTGTGAGCGATCATTTACTATCTGTGAAACACATTCAACATTCTCTCGACACTCTTTTCCAAGTAAAAGAAACAGAGGTCTCATCGCTCTTGGGGAGTTTGGTGAATGCTCCCTCCAAACTTCTTCGCCATTCTCTTTGGTCAGACTGAGCTGGCAGAACATATACATGATAATGTTATGTGTGTGAGCATTATCAAGTTGATTATATATAGGATGACTTCCACTTCCATCAAGCCCATCCTTGAAATTTGCAATTAGCACACTATTTGTTGGTGGAAGTGATTCAGGCTTCGTAACTTCCAGTGTGCGCTCGATTGTTCTTCGTAAGGCAGATACATAGTCTACTTGGACTCCAAACACGGGTTTCTCCAAAACTTCAACAGCTGGTGTTAATTCTAGCTGATACTTCCTTAGAGTTTTCCAAGGTGGCAAAATTGAATGCCCATTATCTTTAAGGGTATTGCTAAGATTTTGGTACTTAGATCTTCCCATATCATTATTTAACTGAATAAATGATGCAACTGGTAGGCTTAGCTGGGCATCTGCTTGTTCTGAACTATTTTCAGATTGAATCATTGCCGCTCCTACGGTAGCAATTTTGTTGTTACTGTGGTAGTTCAATCTTTTTAATACATGGCCAAGAAGGCAGTTAACTGTTACTCCATTCTCATTCGCCACTGCTTGGATCAAGCTTATAATTTCATCAGTTCTTCGATATTGCTGTCGCTTTCCAAGTTCTGAGAGAGTTTTCCGATACTTAGTTCCACAAGGCTCAACATTCTCCGCCTTGGTATTTACCGAGTTAGTATTAACAGTACCATGCAAAATGTCATCTAGATGCAACCACGTTTCAGTTTCATCAAAAGACCTTTTCTTCCGCACAACCTTGTCAAGATGGTAATTGCAGCGACGGTGTAATTTTACACAAATAGATGAAAAAGAATCTTCATTGAAAGAAATACTCGGTGAATTTTTAATAATACGCTCTCTCAGTTTGTTCTTAAACTCTTCAATGGTTGGCTTAGTATATTTATCGAATTTTGCTTCTTTGTATACTTCCAGAACGTCCTTACATTGCAAGCTATCCATGTTAATAAGCTTGTTTTTTATCTGTTTCAAGATAAAAACTTAATGAAAAGGAAATGGAAACTTTTGAGCTATTCGCTAGGGACACTTTTATTCTTCAAAATGTTAGCCAAAAACTCTTGGTGGCAGAGTGTTTTACGAACACTAAAGTTCAATATAGAATTGACTGGAAACAACAGCGAGGTGCTAATTGTTTATTCAATGAAAATGATACAGTAACTTGTTTACCTAGCGCTTAAAAACAACACATCTCTGACAAAGATGAAAGAAATCCAAAAAAACTTCGTTCTTCGCTGTTTCTGGTGTTGGATATTGTTCTGTTGAACTATGTCATTTCTCATCTAAACCCCCCTTAGGACCCCTATCCCAGTGCTGTCTATTATCTTTGTAAAACATTTCCAACTGTCTTCTGTATCTTGTTAGCTCAGCATGAAGCAGCAGGTCTAAGTACTTCCTTTATTTAGCCTTTGAAAGAATGTACCCTAGACTGCTATAAAGAACGCTGCCAAATTCTGTGCAGAGTACTCTGACAAAAATTTTGATGTAAAAAATTCCGCAAATTCCCACAAATACAGATTTCTATCACTGGACTAGGGACATCAGGTGGTCACTTTCAGCTATAAACCTAATGTCCGACACTGTGTGATAGCTACTTACTCAACTATTTGTAAAGCCAACTATATGTTAGTTCAAAAGTTTTGCCAAAAATATGATAAAGCTTAGAGGCAATTTTTTCTAAATGGGAATTAAGTGAAGTAAGAAACTGAAAAATTGGCCATGCATCTGAGAATGGTGGTAGAATATTATCTTTAAATTTCATCGAAATTGGTACAAAAGCTTTGACTCTATTAATGATAGAAAATGGCCGTATGCTGTATACATGCTCACACAAAATTTGCCTGTCTTACAGTCTTCTTGGAACACCTCCCTTAAAAAATTCGGCATAATTGTTTGATTACAGATATGGTATCTATTCAAATGTTTTCTTGGTCAGCAAATACTGCTCTTTCAAATGAGGTATATTTGAAACTGAAGTGAGCTGGTCGATTTTTCAGCGAATGTCATAATCTTGCCCCACTGTGCCAGGGGGGACTTATTCAATTCGGACGTTCCAGAGGGAGGCTTGATAGAGAGGGGGGCATACTCACAGGGGTGGAAAAAATAGCGGACCATGGCACCGATGGTCCCAGAAATTTTTTCAGGTCTCCGGAAAGAATGAAAAGGAGAAAGGAAAAGGGATAAATTTAGAGAAGCAAAAAAATGGAAAGTCAATTTTTTGTCAAGATCGTAAAGGCTGTCTTAATTGATGACCGTTATTAAATAGATTTAGATCGTTACCAGAGCTAGAAATTTTTTCGTAAAAAGATGTTGCTCACAAGTCTCAAAGTGATCAGCTGAAAAATCAACAAAATTTGCTCAACAAGTATCATTTACGATTGTGATAAGACTTGCTAATCAGTCCTCAGTTCTGTGCTATTTCTTACGCATCGTTAGCTGTCAAGAGTGGGCACTTTTTGAAGCGATTCTCGTAGAAACTTTTTATCGAGACTTGTTTGGTCCCAGAAATTAAGATATTTTTTCCATCCTTGTTTATTCACAATATCAAGTGCAATGATATATTTGGTAGCTTTTCAGTTCTTTTATCCCATTTTTTGCTAAATCGACATACAATTTTACGATTCAAATACATAAATTCTACACAGTTTTTATCTCAAATCACATCAAAATTAACAAGCAAGTTGTTCTGCTAAGTAAATGGAGATATTTGGTAAATTCCAGAACTTTGTATAAATGGGGAGGGGGCTTAAAAGAGGGATGGCTTATTTCAAATTTTGACTAAGAGGGAAGAGGTTATAAGAGAAGGGGCTTAATAGAGAGGGGGCCTTAATAGAGCTTTTTTAGTTTCAAAGTCCTATTTGGTATGCTCTGATATTAAGAAGACATACTGTATCGATCCAATTGACCAAAGCCGAGTGACACAAAGTTTAAACTATAAACAGTCTTTTTCGCGAAGTAACACTAGCCAGAAATGTCTGTCCTACTTGGGGCCAAATATATGGAATAGCCTATCTTCTGATTTGAAATCTACAAAAAGTACCAACTCATTTGAGCACAAGATCGAAGACATATTTTCCAAAATATGAAGAGAGAGGAAAACGGAGTACATGTGTTCTTCCAAAACTGTGTGTCTCACTCACATTCATGATTCTAAAGTGACCATTATGGGGCTGTTACGAAAATGGGTCAATTTAATCAGTGAATCCTATCTCTACCATTACAATTAGGCGTGTTCTTAAACTTTAATGTAAATTGTATATTTTTAACTATTTCAAATTATTTTAGGCATCGTAAACATTAATTTTGTGACAAGTTTTTACAAACATAACACACATACACACTGTATGACATTGGATGGCATTCTTTTACCTTGATCTTGGGGATTTCAGAGGCATATAATCTTGGGGTTCATGGTTTCAGCTATTGCATATCTTTGATTTTTGAAAGCTTGTAAGGGAGGACTAACAAATCAATTTTGGTATGCCAAACGTCTATCTGACATTTGGAATTCAGCCCCCTCCAGCGGCGGAGCCATCGGCCACGAAGTGGGGGGTAAGGAATGATGGGGGTCCGGGGGCAAAGCCCCTGGAAAAATTTTTGGGACCACGCCCTTAAGAACTTTGGGAAACGCCCATTTTAAATATAGAAATGCTCCCTTATGAATATATGGATACGCCCAATTTGGATATGAAATGACTGATGAAATCATGTCAGTATACGACAAACCTTAATACAGGGTTTTGAATTGTATTACAACGAGTATCACAGCTTGTAAAACTTTAAATGGGTCATGTAATAATGTTAAATATATATTCGATCTTGAACACAAATGGACTAAATGCAGAGAACTGAACCATATCCTCACATGCTTCTTCTGAAAATCGCAACTCGCTTAACAGGAGATCCAAGAATGGGAAACAGAATCCTCGCCTAAAAACGTCAATTACGGCGGTGTTTTATTCTTGATTTCGAATAGCAATGCTGTGGCTGAAAGCTGCATCAATAATAGTAAACCAGAAAAAGCATGAACGGGAGCAGGTAAAATGACAAAGACAGAAAAAGATTTCAGAACAATGAGTTCATATCTTTTTTGATTGAATTGTACTGTGGCAGTAGTTGATTGAGAAAGCGAGATTAAAAGCTGAAGGTATACCTACCCCTACCCTATGATTTTTATGAGGTTTTTGGACGAATCTAAATTACCATATTTTTAAAAAAGTGGGGGGGTGTTTACCCCCATACCCCCCGTGGCTCCACCACTGGCCCCCTCCCCCCTCTTCTAAACGTCAGGTCAACTTTTCCTCAAATTTTTAATAAACAGTAGTTTCTGCGGTTTGGGGCAATATCGTTTTCTTCCTCAGAATAAGGGCATAACCTAGGCTCACACAGTCTTTGTAATATGAAAATAGGCAGCGTGCGGCGTTTCGCACGTCTTGATTACTTTGCGCGTGCGATGGCGTGCGATACAAATATCTACTTTTTATCGCGATTATCCGTCGTTTTTATTCCATTATGATTATGACTATTATGAGTCACATCGTGATTCATGAATTCTAGGTACACATCCCGATCCATGACTTAGTTTTTTCAGTTTTCCAGCAGTAACCGTTGTTGCTTTATGATTAGAATGTGGGAAAAGGAAGAGAAAAAGTGGCACTTTTTAGCTTAGGCCTACTCGATTTTTATGGACTTTTCGATCTTTCTCTAAACATCATGGGTTGAAACCCCCTCCTCCTCCCCCCCATGCGTCAGATTGACGTTTGGCATACCAACATTGATTGTGAGTCTTCCCTAACTCTGCGAACTTTCAACGGATCTGCAAGATTCTGCTCACAAAAATTATTTTTAAAGTTTCTTCCCATTGGGCCTGTTCATATATATCATTTAATCAAATGTTGAACAAGTTTTTTGAGACACTCAAAAGACACCTGGATTTCATGTCATCTTACAATTGCAATAAAATATCCAAAAGACAACAAAAATACTCACAAATGAAATGTTACAGCATCAAGAACTCCTTCATCAATATTGGCTAAAAATCTGCAATGAAAGAAACTACTGTACGGGGTGACTCAAAAAACGGTGAACCAAGAAAACAACAGATTTAAGTTGCTTCAAAGCTTTGTAATCATTCTTTGCTATTTTTATTGACATAAAAAGTTCTGCTTGCAAGAAGCTTGTGCAAGCTTGACAGCAGCATCATTTGACTTGGAGGAGCAATGTGTCAGCACAATTTTGGTCTGTATGCATATTAACATGATTATAGAGCTTGAAAAGGCTTGACATGAATGCAATGCTAGCACTATTCTAAAGAATATTTCAATCAAGCTTTAGTTTGGTTCAGAAGATGCACTAACATATATTTGTATTTGAATCAAAGTTTCAAACATACTCAAATCATACTCAAGAACGTTCAGTCTTGATGCATGTTGCAAACATACTTAAAGGGGCATTCCGCGGGAAAAAACTGGATATTGGTGAACTGCATCGTTTGCATATAAAACGAACAGTCATATCATTATCAACATTTCCCGATATTTCTCCACCTTAAATAAAGCTAAAACCGGCCACAAACGACAGACCGAGAACTCAGCCATAACCTCGCATTTGAATCTGAGACAGATACCGAGAATTTTTGTTACAGCCGATCATTTCTCTTGGTCGTAGTCGATCATGGACACATGAATGAACCAATGCAACAGGATTTTCAAACTCAATTACACGCAACAAACCCATCAATACTTGCCGACAACTAACCAGTGGACAATAACGAAAATTTGCAACCTTTGTTCGCCAACAACGAAGCACAAAAATAGCAGGGTATAAATTGAAATTGGTTCAAATGTATTCTCCATATCTTGCCTTTGAGAAGTGTGATCGAGGAAAGGAAAACGATTTCTGAGGGCTGATAAAATCTGCTTTTTGATCGGGATAACGATATAAACCTTTGCATGCATTTGATTTTCGCGGAATGTCCCTTTAAAACTGTATTTTGCAAAAGGTGATCTCTACTTGAAAATCTTGGCTGTTGAAAACCAGCACCTGCCAAGTTACAGTACTTTGTAGCCCATTAGGCTTGTTACACTGCTTTTTTGCAACAACAAGATAATCTTGAGACTGATACCACAAGTATATACTGAGTATTTTGCTTATTTTATAAAATCACAAATTCCTTTAATTTTTGATCATTGATATTTGGGCTCACAAGAAACAGAAAACTCTTGATGTTAAAATGAATATATAGTAGCAAATAGGTACTGCAGGTCAATCAGCAATAAAACTTGCCCATTAATGTGCTAGTCATATATAAAACAAAACTTGGTACTGTACTGTAGTTTATACTAAATAAAAAGGTTCTACAAGAAAACAGACAAAAAAAGAGACAGATTTTTCAGCACACTGAAGCCTTTCAAACATACATCATCACAGAGTGTGACTAAAGTTAGTCACTCTCATGATAACGTAAGGTTGAAAGGTCTCAGTATGCTGAAAAATCTGTCTGCTTTTGTGTTCTTTTTCGTTTAGTGCATTCCTATGAAACAAAAAAGGACGATCTTACTTGCCAAAGTAATCATCTCTATTCAAAGTAGCAACATCAGGTCCAAATATCATAGGTGCTCCATGTGCTTCATCTCTCAAGACAACTTTCAACAATGCAAAGTCTCTTGCTAGCTGCTCTGGTAAAAGTGAAATGTTGCGATGTCCAAGGTATAGATCTGGCTCTGAAATGAAGTAACTTTGCAGTGAAAAATGAAATTTAGGCATACATACACAGGCGTCATCAGCAAACAATGTTCATCACAGTTTATGGAATTGGGCTGGCAACAGCTTTTCACTAAGCTCGTGACAACAGCTATATTGTACAGATCATGAGCACTTAAAGGCTCTTATTCAACCAGCGTACCTTGCATGTGTAGCCCCTTGGTTGGCTTTTGTTGTCGCCATTTTCATGGGCCATGAAAATGAAGACAACAAAGGCCAACCACAAGATGGCGCCAGCAAAGCATGCTGGTTGAATAGGAGCCTTTAAATGCCTGGCATACAAAAGCTTAGGGATTGGTGTACCTTTGGCATAGGTCCTACATGAAATACACCCTGGCATAAAGGGTCTGTTTCATCCAGCATACGTTGGACCTAATGTCTCTTGCCTTGACTTTGTTTGTTGCCATTTTTATGGGCCATGAAAATGTTGACAACAATAGGCTTAAACAAGAGATGAAAAGTGCAAGGAATGCTGGATGACACAGACCCTTTAAGTATAAACATGCTTTGGTGTGGAAAATGTTTCTTCATGTCTCTTCACATTTGATGTACAATTAGAAAACTTGCCAACAATAACATGGCTTGCTTACCATTTCCTAATTCATAATTGACAAGGTATCCACTTTCCTCTGTATATCTTAAGAACTCAATAGCGTTTGAAGGGTTCCAGCTTCCATCATGCCATCTTTCTAATGAATTTAAACCAAATATTAATTTCCATTGCATCTTCATAGCAAAGGCATTGATCATATTCCACTCAGTCGAGTTCAAAACATATTTTTCAGAACTGACGTCCAGTCCATATCTTTTGAAAATGACATCATCTCCCTTTGACCCTCCTATTCTCAAATAAATCATGGGCCTATTTATGTTGATCTTCGAAAGTCCATTGCATAAAGTAATGAATCTTTGTGACTCGAAGGGGATTGGCTTCAAATCCTTTGCAATCATCTCCGAATCGAGTGCAATGGAGAGAAAGCTTGTTTCAACTTCAGCAACTTTGACCGTTGTATTCACCTCGACTTTAACGATATCTGCAGCTTCAAGTGGTGCAAAAGGGCTCAATAGTGCAAATAGAAGTGGAAAATACATTGCTTCTGTTCTCATCATGGCTGTAAATATTCGCACAGATTTAACCTTCAGTGAAGCTGCAACTTCCCTTTTCTTTTGGTTTTCAATGTTTAGTTAGCCTGTTTTTTGTTCAGTACATCCTCGTTCCTAAAACATATAATATCTTCGTTTCTGGATTCGTCTAAAACATAGCATATCGTACTTTTAGTAGGGCCACAGTGCCATACCAGTTTGACTGCGCCAGATAGGGAACTGGTGCCTAACCTAGAGATGGCCTGAGAGAAGAGCAGGGCAGGGCAATGGCGGATGATGACCGATCACAGCGTGCAAATAAGAGGGTAAAGAATGCTTTGGAAGATCTGAAGAGGGTTTCTGCCAAATACACTTCTAAGAAAGCCCCCACAAAGAAATACCGTGTCCTTTGCTATGCTTCGCCTACAACAGGTCATTTGCAGCGACAGAGAAATGCAAGGGAACGTGCTTATTATGCCCGTCGAAAGCAACGTGAACGCCGCAGTCGCAATCCTGTAGATGAAGAGCAAGAAAATCTGCAATCGAATGAGGAGGCATATGAGGTTACAGGGGGTAAAAAAGTTCTCATTATTATCAAACTAGTGTGTTTAGGGTTAAGGTTTGCGGAATTGGATATAATATTGACTTTTTGTTTGTACAGGGGCGTGTGTGGGGCTATTTAACTTGGCTCTTAGCGTCCAGAATCATAAATGATACCCGAGGCAAGCATAAAAGTAGTAGGAGACAAGAGGCTGGGGACCACAACGCCCTTAACACCCGAAAAAATTTGCAAAAATCATTCATGATCAGGTTAAAGTTGGTCTCAAGACAAAGTTGGACAAAATTCTCACAATGGATTTTTTGCCAGGCAGTACCCCCCAAAATTTTATCTCCCGCTATCCTCATGATGAAAAGCTTATTCCAAAACATAATATAAGGGCCTTATTAGCCATGTATGAAGAAGAACACTAGTGCATGAAGCAGCTTAAAACAGCTGATGGAAGAGGCTTCAAAACTGTACAAACCAAAAGACCCAGTATGAAGTATCATGGGGCCTTACTTGTCTTTGGGCTACGGAGCCCTACTGGTCTTATGGGCCTCAAATTAGATGGCCAAATAATGTTCGGGCCTTTGCTTTTGGGCCTGTAATTCTCCTGGACTCAACTTCTACAGGAAATTACTCGTAGTTTTGACACAACTTTTAATTAATCAGAGAGGAATGAGTTGAAAGAAAGTTTTTTCCAGCTTTCCACAGCTTAATTTCATGGTAATCATAATCCAGATTTTGATGCAAGTGGCCCAAAATGCGGGATGAAAACTCATTCCAAAAAAGTGAACTCTCAGGTCACCATAAGAAAATCATTTGTTACGCCTGTTTAGTGCACTTTTTTGGCTTGTTCTTCCTACCCCCTCAAGACTGATTCTTCATAACTCCAGATGCTTTTGCCGAAAACTATCAGATAACTGCATTTGTCATCTTTTGATGCAATAGTGAGTGGCTTCTCCATTCCAGAGAGGTTTATCAAGAAACTAACGTCAATAAACATCTGTTTTATAAGGAAATTTATAAGGAAACTGGTTTATAAGATTAACTAGTACTAACATGGACAAAATTGTAAGAAGCTCTAGACTCGCATTATGCCTGAGAAATAGTATGAAACTTTCAAAACATAAATTCAAAACTTAATTCAAAACCAGAAACAATTCAAGCAACTTTTAGCACTTGTGTTCTGGCCTGAATTTCTTATAAAAGCACTGGGGTCCAGGAGCCTAGTAGAAACCGTAGTTTTCATTTCTTTGGTTCCCTGTGATCCGGCATATGGAAAACAACAAGTATGTAATATGAAACCCATTACGTTATTGCTGCAGTTGGCTTGCTACCGTTATAGTAGTAGGAAAGAAATACGAAAAAGGGATGAATCTCCTGACGATTGGCTTCGGAGGTAGTCTGGAACTTGATAAATTACTGATGCCAGATAAACGCTTTCGATTTACTCTGCATGCTTTTAAACAGACGATGTATTTACCAATACCTCAAGTTTCTTTCAAAATTTGTTTTGTACCTGGAGAAAAAGAGGAAGGTTTCGATCCATTTGGATTTGCGAGCAAATAAAGCGAGGTCACAGGTGTTTGCTACTGCCACAGAGGCTTCAAAGGACACAGGATTAAGTTGGTTTGATTGACGTTTTTGACATCGCATTCTTTGTTCAACACGGTACACAAAATCACCTCTCTTTTCAAGCGTGATACCAAGAACTGTGTGAATGAAATGATTTGTGCCTGGCTTGTACAGAAGCCTTGAATCAGCATTCTGCTATTGCTTTCACTTAAGTTTGTGGGCTTGAATATATCATTGCCTTGATTTGGAACAGAGCCCCTTCTATTTGGGGGAACTGCAAAATGAAGGGGCAAAGCAACAGAAGGTAGCAAATTTGGGCCTTTTTCGAGAAGTTAAAGAGTGCAGAGAGCATTTTGAATATAAAATGATCATAAGTGTTAGGGAGAGATAGAAACAATTTGAATTGAACCTTTTTATTCTGAACATATAATGCAATTACTCATAAGAGACATGACAATATTTTGGCCTAGTAAATTTTGGATACTGACGATCCAACTATTTGAAATGCTGGGTTTTGGAATCATTTTGAAGTAATGCGCGAAGAACAATTTAACCCCCACCAGCCCCGGAGCGCTCCCATAAATGTGACTTCATGTCCTGTCGCAAATAAAACATCAAGAGAAGATCCCCAATAATCCAAAGTTGCACCAAGAGGATAGTAAACTGATCACTATGTTATTCCTTTTAAACGTGGCAGTGAACTTTCAATTACATTTGTCCTCTTTCAGTGATTTCATACTTAAAGTGGCTAATTTGCCAGGTTACGTTGGTCCCTCAAAGTCTGTACAAGGCAAAGCTAACCAACCACAACTTTATGGAGGGGACTCCCCATAACTTTGATTTCATGATTGCAGCGGGAATCCCCACTGCCAGTAGCAAACACTTAGCTCTGCTTCAAGGATCATCAGGAGTGTCATCCCTTTTCGTATTTCTTTACTTATACTATAACAAAGGCGGGCCAACCATGCTTTATAATTAACTGGCCATTGTACATGAACTGCAGTTAAATCCACCAAAGTTGGACAAATGGGACACAAATCAAAATAATTATATAATTTAAATGGTTTGTTTGCATGGCACTTTGCCAAAAATTTTCAGTTAATTTTCATTAATACATTTTAAAAACTGTTATAATGATCTCCTTGCAGGTTCTTATGATTCATTTCCTGAAGCAGTTGGTGATGAAAGCAGCATTCAATCCTGCATACCCAAAGGAGGAGGACTTAGCAGTATACTTTTTAGAAACAATATTTTGAATTCCATATATTCCAGTTGCAAAACATTAATTGGATGTATATACTGTACATATTGGACATTCATAGAAGTGATGATGAAATGGATTTTTACAGTGTACATGGTGTCATCATTATGATGCTTTTGCCATTTTGTTGCAATTTAACTTGTATTGTGACTTGATGACAAGCTTTTGACACATAAAATTATTATCTGGTATCATATGGTACCTCACTGGGTAAGGTTAGGATTAATTTGTAATCATTTGCCATCAAATGTCTGGGTTTGAAGTTTGCCAAATAATATTATCATCAATATGACTTTAGTTTGAATTTCAGAGTTGGTAAAAAAGCATTCCCAGTGTTAATTTGTGATTGAGATATGTTTATAAATCCATTTTAAGGTCTTGCAGAAACACTTGAAAAGTGCAAATCACTGCTTGCAAAGACTGAGGGTCCCAAGAAACAATCATGGTCTGCGAGAGTTGAGGCTGCAAATCAAAGTTGGGACATGAACAGAGGCAATATTTTTCAATTGGTACTGGAAGAGGAAAGAGCTGAGCTAGGCAATTGCAACCAGTGCTTGGTGGAACCTGCTATTGTAAAGTGCATAAGCTGTACAGATGGGAAGACAAAGTACTGTGCAGACTGTGATGAAACTAGGCATAGGTTACTGCCATTGCATGACAGAGCAGTTTCCTTCAATGGATGCTTACAATCAGTGTCTTCTTATGTGACCGTGAGAAATGGTGCTTTTGTGGAAATATGTGAGTTCATATATTTTATCTGTAGATACATTATCAATATGTAGTTATATTTAAATTGAGAAGACAATTATGGAACACTGTATATGCTCTGATGCTTCATTTTTGCTGTGATTGAGCCACAATGTTTGAGATAAAAAGACTTAGGCTGTGCTTGGCTTTTGAAGGGGGATTGGTTTCCAGGACTGTTTGTTATTAAATTTTGTTATTTGGCACAAAAGTTCTTTGTTTTGCAAGTTTATCATTTTAATTGTGATATTTTCCTCCAACCTGAACACACTATATCATTTTTGAAAATAGTTGCACAAAAGATGGGCCAAAAACTCTGTCATGTTGGCCTAATTTTTCAATGACACCTTACTGGTGGAAGCTTTGAGATACATCACTACAAGGTCGTCACAAATAAATGTACTAACAAATGAAAACATGCCATAGCTTTTAAGGTCAGTGTTTTGTGCAATTTTTCCATAGGTGAAGTTGATAAATGTTTGGCTTATTGGCTCATTGAAATATACTGAAACTTAAGAACAGGAAAATTTTTTTGTTACAGATTAACAAGAACCAGTAGAACCCATTCACATTGTGCCAGTACAAATTTGGTTCTGTAACAACGGTTTCATTACTTTGATCTGTTGACAAATTCTGTTGGAACACTATAAACACTTTTTGAAATGGTAGCTTTGTAATGGATTAGAACTGTTTTGGTGCTGTGTAAATATTGCCAGACAGTGCATATATGGTTGCACCTGTTTTTTATTTCTTTCCTGGTGTGATATTGTACAGATAACCTTGGATGAAAAGAGCTTTTTATCATGCCATTTTTTAGAATGCAGCTGTTAGTTTTTCAACAAGAAGTCTATTAATTCTCAGGTTTGCACCAATTTTTTGCTTTCCCAGCACACAGAGTAATGTTCTTCTGATCGCCAGTTTGTAGTGAAAAACCTTCAGTAATTATATCATGATTATATTCATTTGCAAAACATTTGTAGATAACAAGTACCTCCCACTGATACTTGAGAAATGCCAAACCTGCTCTTCAAAATTTGATGGAGATGAAAGCTTTGTTTACATTGAAGAAGGCTTCCCTATCACTGTTGTTACAATTGAGGGTGAGTCATTGTATACATTTATCTGGATCATACTTGCGCCAATGAATCATGCACCATTTCATAGAATTTATTCAAGTGCCTATTCATTAGCATTTTTGTTAGTTTGGGGAGAGAAGGGAAAGCCCTTGTGAGTTTGGTACTGTACTCGAACTTGAATACATTTAGATCCCTAAGGCTATATTTTGTGTGCAAGGTGTCAAATGTTGTAAAAGGCAAAGTGTAAATGGCCATTACACCTCAACTCCACTGGTTTGAAAGAAGCTAATTAGACTAAATTCCTTTTTATCCATTTGGTGCAAAGAAAGAAACAAATAGCAATTTACACCAAGCTTTTTTGAATGCTGCCCACACTACATTTTATGATTCTTTACTCTTTTGATTGTTTGCCCATGTTCCTACATTTCTGTATCTCAATTCCATGAAAGATTATAATGGCTTAGTAATGTGCTGCTGCTGCTGCTGCTGCTGCTGCTGCTGCTGCTGCTGCTGCTGCTGCTGCTGCTGCTGCTGCTGCTGCTGCTGCTGCTGCTGCTGCTGCTGCTGCTGCTGCTGCTGCTAAGGAATAGATTATTGTTGCTGTATGAGAGATTCTCGTTTGTTACTACAATTCATACCATGGAAACACCATTTGCAAAGTATGTTCCTCATGTGTGACAAATAGACCTTTTCGCTATTCTAAAGAGTTGGAGTCGAATGATAGTTGACATGCTTAACAGAATTCTAAAATCTTCACGAAAGTGAAGCTCTAATGCCACTTGATCAATCGTCTTGTATAAAAATGTATAAAATAACACTTGATCCTGGCTTTTTTGTAGAGTACCGAAAAGGTCTATTGATTCATTAATGCATCTTTAAAATGTATCTTTCCTCGCTAGCGGTTCCTAAATATTCAGGTCTCAGGTCCAAATAATCACTTTGTAGGAAGATTCGACGTCTTGATCCAGAAGGTCAAATGCACCAAATGTGGTTACATTTTAGAGAGCCTAAGTTTAGGTATCATCATTCAGAATGGGTATTGGCCAGGCTCAGTCAGGAATATCAGCACCCTTTATGATTGCAAATTGCTTCAGTTTTGGGGTCTAATGCAAGTGTTACAACCAAGATGCTCAATGTCTGGGTTTTTGAAAGTTCTATCCGAATTTTCATCGAGAAATGCAAGGGTGAGTATAAGAGTTTGGTTTTTGAGTGTAATCAGAGAAGAGCATACCTAATCTAGGCCTTTTTATTGCCTCAATGATTCATTTCATAGAACTGGTAATAAAAGCAGCAGCTGTTTATATTTTATTCGTCTTCAATCTCTGTCAAAAACCCATCGTGTAGTTTAATCAAATTATGTGGTGTAGAGGTGAGATTACTTCAATAATTGGTGTATTTCCAGAGTATTTCCTTGGCTACACATGATCATTGTGAGGGTAAGTTGCACTGTATATTGACGATATCAAGTGGAATGGTCTGCAACTGATTTTTCCATTATCTCCTGCATTTGCAATGACAGAAGTTCTTCAAACCAAGACACCTTAAGAACTCAGCGTTTTTCTCCCAAATTTTTGCCGTGAATTTTGTGATTTTATTAAGTCATTTTGCAGTGGATTTGCAGGAGATAGTGGGGGCTCTTTGAGACTCGTACTTTATGTTTAGAGCATTCCTGTTTTGATTCGTACATAGAAGATGCATCGGAATTGGTACAAAAGTATCTCTTGGAGGGTTCGAAACTATAATGTGAGCAGCACTTTTTCTCGTAACGATAGAATCTACATCAGGGTGTCGCAAACAGTGATTTTGTAACTTGCGAAATGACAGAAATTGTGATCGAGCTCACTGCCAGAAATAAGGGAGAGTTTGGAAGACAAGAAGCTTCCTAAGACCTACCAGACCGTAAATTTGTAATGAATTTTAGCTAGAGACTCATGCCGCATTAACCTCCGTTAGTGTTTCCTCAAATTAAATAGTACTCAGGAAAGGGATTTCTTATTTGGCTACGAATATACTGAATGAATAAAAGAACAGGACGAGCGGAATATATACAAACGAATATAGTGATCCATCACATGTGGTTGAGTGTAGCACTGTCTTACATTAGCTTTCTTAAGAAATCACACTGAATTGAGATAGCGATGCGAGTCTTTGGCTGTTGTAAAGAGTACTGCCGCCTGCAACGTTTGATATAAATGGCCATTTTGCGTCCAATAACGTGTTTGAATAGCAATAACTTAGATAAGGGGTTCGCTACATGCTTTTAAACATGAAGTACAAGTCTCAAAGAGAAGTCTAGTTGCACTGATGAGCCCTGATATAGGGCGAAACCATTCATTGTAGGTTTTAGAACGAATCTTTCATTATTCTGTTTGAAGAATTCAACAATAAGTGTTGCAGCATTCCAGCGAGCTTCCAGAGAATGGAAATTTTGCATGCATGAATTGGAGCTGTTGCAAGGCAAAGATTGGATGAGATGTCCACCTTGCAGTATTTCACAGCTGACCTCTCACATTGACGGTAATGCTAAACTGAGAAGGTACCAAAAGGGTGGCAGGTAAGTCATATTCTTCCAATGTTTTGCATTTCATTCTCTCTGACAAATATTGGCTCTTGATACGAGCTCGCGAGTTGGCGGCATTATGTTGATTGCACAGGTGTGTTGAATTTTAATGTCTTCTTTAGTTTACACTTATATGCAACAAAGCAGCATAGCCTTCATTACTTGGACCATTGCCCACTTCCTCTGTCTGGATGTCTTGATTCAGTTACACTATTGACATATTAAAGAACAGCACTATCCAAATCTAAGTACTTCAGTGCAAAATCCACGTGCAAAATTTGCAAAATCAAAATTCATGTGCTCCCTAAAGATAGTTGCTTGTGCAACTGCATGGTGATCAATTCAAGGGAAACGTGACATCAAAATCAAGAGTTGAATTCGAATGTGGAAGCTTTTATTGATTTAGGTGAGAGCTCATGTCACGATTCTGTACGTCCAAAATTTCGCATGTTCAAAAATAACAACAAGAGTAATAACAGGATAACTAAAATGACAACTGAGTAAATTGGAAACTAAAGCTTCCCCATCACAGGCGCAGCCGATGCACGTATTATGGTGAAACTTTCGTAGCTGCTAATGAATCTGTTGATGCACACGTAAGCGACCTATATAAAAACACAGGATGCAGGGTAAGTGATTCAATAATATTTTTGAGATGCTGTTATTGAATTTAAACAAATCACAATTCGTGCGTTTAACCTTTGGTAATCTTAAACAAAATGGTTGAATGACTATTGACTTGTTAATGAAATGTATACATGTATGAAAATAATTGCATGCTTGGGTCTTGGAATAGACTTCTAGCGTTTCTCCTTTAGTTTTCTGTATAAGTTACGGTTGCGTACACTTGTCTGAATATATGAGTGAACTGACACCTTGTGGCTGGGTTTTGCGCGTTAGTGCATCGTTTCTAGAGGTAAATTCTGAGCTTCTTTCCGTAACTGGATTTCCCCGATATGCTCGGTGACACAAAATGTAGCAGCGCCTTGGAAATTTCATCCAAATTTGAGTACTGCTTGATTGCCAAGACTCCAATCATTTATTTGTTTGTTTGTTTGTTTTTTTTGTTTTTTTGTTTGTTTGATTTAGAATATGATTGCTGCTTTAAAGGAGGGCTTTTTAAATCGTAAATTTTCATCTTTGCTCACGAAGAAA
Organism: Aurelia sp. 4 Dawson et al 2005; assembly: GCA_964019985.1. NCBI lineage: Eukaryota > Metazoa > Cnidaria > Scyphozoa > Semaeostomeae > Ulmaridae > Aurelia > Aurelia sp. 4 Dawson et al 2005. The sequence goes on along the minus strand of OZ026499.1, from coordinate 5,534,010 downwards.
GATGAATAGCCCTTGCTACTGCCTGCACCGTTAACATACAGTTTGCAAGGAAATCATTTTTAAGTGATATTTTAAGAATCCATACTGCGTCTTTAATCTGAAGATCGTCTTGAAACTTCTTGAGGACACTTGTGTACCTTTAATGATAACAAGTCATTCATTTTTCATTCTCGCTCGATGTTCTGTGTCTTTGCAGAAGATTAAGACGGATAATCAATGTGGGAATTCTGTGTGGGAAGCTGCAGCGAATGATGTGAAGCGTAAGGGAGCATTAGATGAGACAGGGCTCATGTTTACAGGTTGCCGACATCAAGTGGCACAGAAAGGCATAAACATGTTTCAGGGCGAACTGTTTGCTTACCACCACTATCTGCATTGCACTGATGTTATCCCCAGAAATGTCAAATTTTTGTTTCAAGATATTGCATGCAAATATAGAAAGTGGGTGGAGAATGTTGACGCTAACAGTGCTGACAAGGTTACTTTTGCATTAAACCTTATGCATGGTTCAGGTCATGAATGGGCTTGCCAGGTGAGACATATTTGTATTTCTCATTAGTGGGCTAGTACGAAAGGTATCATCCTACCAGGAATAGACCTTTTTAGCTCGTCTACAAAAGATTGCGAATCGAGCATTATTTTTGTGGCTAGCAACAGAATATTTTGTGATAGATTTGTGCACATTTCCAGTGTGAACAACAGTGATAGAAGCTGTAACGTTGAATACTTTGTATGAAAACGTATGAAATTATCGTTCGATCTAAGCCATTTTAGAAACATCACAAAAATCTATTGATCCAGTGTTGTGACACTGTGTTTCAATATAGATGTTTCAGCCAGGTTTTGCAGGAGGTGCGGTTTAAAAACCAAGAATACATCTCGAGAAACAAAGGGTCACGGACCCAAAGTGCTCATTTTTCACATCCCTCTTTCTGCTCTTTCGCTCTTTCTCATAAGCTCAGTCAGTTAGTTGCACAAAGATATAGATAGAGGCTGGAAAGCAAAACTTCATATAAACGTGTCGACTTACTTCTTCTTCAGCAATCAATCAATATACAAGGCGTGACAGAATGATTAACCTCCATCTGCACGGCTGCTGTCGAAAACTTTCCTCTTTGTTTTTCAGGTTTCCAATGTTTTTATTGCGGATTCTTCAACTTTAATAGTTCAATACAGTTTTTAATCTAATGAGTAACTGATACATTGTGGCATAAAGATGTAAATCACTTTGAAACTAGAACTTTTCACATGCATCTTAACTGGTTAAAAAAGACGCGAAACTGAGTCCACAGTGGTTCGAAACCTTGTCATCTTAATTCCTATAACAGGAAAACACTCATTAGATTAGAAAATGCAACGAAAAGAATCTGAAAATGCTTGAAGTTGCTTTTAAAGATTGTAATCGGAGATTAAAGTTGAAACACTGTTATAAAATCATTTTTGTTTGGGAAATCTTTAGTTGTAAGAATATTTAGCAACCAAACAAAGACGATGTTAAATGAGGTGAATTTACTATACCTTGTTCCAGTTATATTTGATTTGTAGAAAAAAGCATATTGCTGTGTTTGTGGTGAGATCTTCCCTGCCCAGTAGCAAAAAGGAATTTAAGGCCGCTTGAGCGTAAACCTCTATGATCAATTGAGAGATCAAAAACTATTTGTTGCAGATTTTGGAAAGCGGCAGATATAAGGAAGGGTCGGGAAGGAGTCACGGTGAGGACTGCGAGATCATCAACAGTATGCTATCTAGTGCTAGTACAGTAACACGAAGAATGACGCCAGAAGGTTCTCATTACACTCTTGCCTTTTCAAAACCTAAACAATCAGAACCGCGTACGATTCATCAACGAGTATTTGCTGTGCGGTATTCTCTGTTACTTAATTTCTTGTAAATTTGTTTTCGTCGATCAGATCTATGGCAGAGCATACTGAGTTTTGAAAATTTACATTTTTAAGAATGAGGTATGAGCAAATTGGGAACACACGATATTTTGCGCTTAAAACATCTAAAGAGCGTTGTAAAGCTGTATCTATTTGTTAATTTAGAGATTTCTCTATGGATACTCTTGTTGAACGTACATGAGTACCCAGGTAAGCATCTATAAAATTAGTTTCCTATTTCACTTTCTAACAGGTTACATGAATACAGTATTTTTTAGTTTGTGGACGTGGAACACATCCATAAACCAATAAGGAGAAACTATTTTTGAGTTTTCTGTTCGTTTCTTTTCGCTTAGTTTTGATACAACGTACCATGGGTTTTTAAGTATTTTGTTCAGATTTCACTGTCTGGGTGTTCACCTGTCACAATTTATTTTGTAGTGCGCGAAGAGTATCTGACAGAGCTCGTCCTTGCTTGGAATCAGAGGCGAATTTCCAATCTCCCAAGCATGCTTGTGAAGCGGGAGAAAGATGTAAGGAAAAACAATACTTTGTAATTAATATGTTGCACGTTCTTATACCCTTGTGCTCTATGGTACCTAAAACATCAGAATTTGGTATCTGTTAATTTTCAAGCTCTGAAAAGAAATGTGGAAAGTTTTAATTTTCAAACCTTTTCCTTGCATCGAAATTTGTTAATACTGAATTGAAAACAAGGTCTTGCATCTCAAAGTTCTGTCAGGATAATTCCTGTTTTCAAGAAGCTTCTTGTCAATTATTTGATGAAGTGAATGTAGAAAGAGTATGCATTCATCGAAAGAACTTGTCGGATTCAACTGGACGGTTGCGATGTTGTAATTATGAAATGAGGTGGCGACATCAGGGAAACTGCAATAGTCCAAAAATAACCGCGATTATTGTAGATACGTAGATATGGCGAATATGTTTCATTTCTAGGTTATCAAATCAAAGGAAAAGTCTTTAAAGGAACTGCAAGTTTACTGCAATAACGAGTCGATTGATCTGAGTAAAGTTGATTGCAAGAGATGGCTCGAGGATCTTCAGAATGAAGCTACAGGTATACTGTTGGTCAAGCGTTTTGGTACTTCCTTTTTTCTTCAATGAAAATGATTAAGCAATTGTCGTGTTATTCGTCTTAAAACTTTAGGCAGTGGGGGAATGGCTCTGAAATTTTCGCAGTTCCAGGCGCTACGGAGAAGGCTTTTAGCAACACTTTCTTTAGTGTTTGAGGGTTATCAAATTTCCGTAGGTACTAAGTTTGAACAGTGCGATACCCTCTCCAGTTTAAAAGGGAGAATCAAATCTCAAAGGAGAAGAATTGAATAATGAATTAAGTGGACCTCTCGTGGCTCAAGTTGGGTTCTTGTTTGTTGTTGATAGATGGTAGGCTTGAATTAGCTATATCTTGTAGCTATTTTGTCTATAGATGTCTACTTTGCCAACAAATTGCTAATGACAAATAATCTACAAGTTAAAGGATTGTACTTAATTATTGTATCTATGCTGCACTAAGACGTCCGTGAAGATTATTTTGTACTCTACTATCAGTACCACCATTCTCCGTTAAAAACCGTAAAGCTGTGCTTAACATCCTTTTCTATCAAGCACTCCTAGCCAGTAAGTCATTCTCTTTTTGCCAAAATTAAAATAACTCCCTTTTATATTAAGCCCCCCCCCCACATATGTCAAATGGCAGAGGTTTCCAAAGATTTTCCATTTACTTAGCAAAACAAGTTTGTATGTTAAAATCAAACTGGTTTTGAATGAAAGCTGTGTTCAATTTGTGTACTTGAGTCTTTAAATTGCTTGTTGATTCCATAAACTATGGGATGAAAGAACCGAGATAAACTGAATTCCTTTCAGAGAGGAAGAGAACTTTGGTACAATGCCGCACACATACTCGAGTTGAGAAATACTGGCTTATGTGCGCAGAACTGGCAACACTTGAATCCCTACCCCCCGAAATACAAACTGGATTGTGCATTAAAGACCTAAGGAGGATTGATCGATTATATGTCACTAGTTTGTCGACAAAGCGAGCAAAGAAAGATTCTAAGAAGGTCGAGAAGATGGCAAGTGATGTCATTGCAATGAAGAATGAATTTGGGCTGCCAAATGTCGAGGATCTGCAAGGCTTGAAAAAGAAAATAATTGTAGCCATCCGATATGGAATATTCGCCAAGCAGCTCTTCATTGATAATCTGCGAGAAAATGCCAAGAAGGTCTCCGGTAGGTTACAAAGTATTTATTTCTCCTTTGTTACCGTCATTTTATCCAAACCAGGTTATCGAATGGAGCCTTCTCATTTGGCAATGTAGCAAATCAATTGCATTCGATTGGTTGAAATTTGACTTCGTTTAGCTGGTTTAACTTTGTCAGCGTGAATGCGATATAAGTCTCCCCTTCATATATAATTTGAACCGCTCAGTTGCAGTTGGCTTCGGTTTGGATCATCACTCATAAGATATCTTCCACTCAGCTTTAATGTTACCATCACTTCTGCAACCCTTCTGAGGCTGATTCCCCTCAGTAGAATTTTTCGAGCGCACTAGAAAACTTTTCGTTTACGAGAGAAAATTTCGCTTTGAATTTGAATGCCGGGTGAATCAAAAAAGGTTTACCCGTTTGGCAGGCTGTGGAATAAAAGGTATGTGGTCAATATTCAAAAACAAAAATGTTAATTTATCAGCCAAAGGCTAAATTAGATGAGAAAATTAAAATTTTGTTTCGTAACATCAGTCAGCTTTAACACCCAAACATAAGAAATACTTGTAAGGGGTTTATATGGGATGCGAGAATGCCACGTTTCATTCCGGTCCATGCCTTATTTTGCATTTAAATTCAAGTTCAAATCAATTGTCAGTTTCAAAAATTAGACTTTTTAATTTCAATAGCAAATATATCATCGAGCACAGCGGAAGGTGGACTTCTCATTCTCAAATACATACCCCTTATAGATATCATTCTAATTTGTGGGTCTTACCAAATAAAATTTTCTCATCTAAGTTAGCCCTTGACTGATAGATTAACATTTTAGTTCCGAATATCGGCCATATACTTTGTCCACATCCCGCCAAGCGGGCAAACTTTTTTGACTCAACCGGTAGAATATTACGCGTGAAAAATCTTTCATTGTGTAGAGTCAGTCCGCTCGGGAAATTCTACTGAATAGCAATCAACCGTAATAGATTCGTTGGCTACAGATTCTACCAAAAAATCGTGCAAGCTATGAAAATCCGTATCGTTCCAAAGGTTTTTCTGTCATCCTTGCAACCACTGTCATAGATTTACTGTTGTCAGGGAGAAAGTATCTTCAATCTCTCTATCGTGACAGACTCTTCCAAAGAATACATTCGTTTGTTGAATCGTTCAAGAAAAGCTAAAGCTGATCTACGGAATGTTGTTGATGTATACAACGATCTTGCCAGAGATTTGAACGAGAAGGAACTCGAGGTCACTGAAAAAATTCCTCTGGAAAATATTGCTACCGAAACGCATTCTGTCGATGGTAAGGTGTATTTCTATGCAATTGTTCTTCATCTAAAAGTTCATAGCAAAGAACTCATCTGGTACCAGGATATACAATTAAATAAGTGAATGGGAAGAAATTTTCTCTGGAAAGAAGCCTTCACGCTTTTCATATTTTATACCCAGTTTCCCGAAAGCTTGTTCCTCAAAATTCCCTAAGACGTTGAATTTGCGAAAGCTTATTCCCACACAACCATAAGACATAGCATTCGCGAATTATGTTCCCCGTAAATTTCCTGACATACGAAATTCGTGACTTTTTGTTCTGACATAAATTATGTTATTTTCACAAAACATGAAAGTTTATCCCCACATAATCGCACAATTCATCGCAAAATTTTATTCCGAAAATTTTCGAAATTGTGAAAGTTTCTTCCTGCAAAATTTTATTTCCTAAAAGTATCGGAGTAATCTTCCGATAAGAATGAGTAACGAAGCATTTTGATTATTGCATTTCTTTGGAACTCGGATTGTACGAATGTCATATATATATATACAGGAGAGTATAGAACTTCCTCCCGTTGCGCACTTCAACGCCCATCGATCTTTTTGCTTTATTTTGTGGAAGAACTGCTAATAGCTTGACATCCAAATTCCTTAGGGTTAGGGTTAGTGTTAGGGTTAGGGTGTTTGTTTAGGGTTAGGGTTAGGGCAAGGGTTAGGGTGTTTATTAGGGTTAGGGTGTTTGTTAGGGTTAGGGTTAGGGCTAGGGTTAGGGTGTTTGTTAGGGTTAGTGTTAGGGTTAGGGTGTTTGTTAGGGTTAGGGTTAGGGTTAGAGAAGAGGGGCCGTGTTGATTTACAAATTTCAAATGGATGTAAGAACCCACAGTTTTAAGTGACATAAAGATATAGCCCCGAGGGGGTTACCTACGTTGCCATGATACTGTTCAAACTGTGCTATTCAAAGCATGAGATTATCACCCATAACTAAGCTACACTTTCAGAGCGGGCTGACTTTTAGACCATAAAATGCTTGTCAGTCGTAACATTCAATTCAAATTGAAAGCAACATTGTCTCACGTGAACATCAGATTTTCAGTCTGTTTTAAAACTTCGACTGAGTGGGAATGAGCCTATATATCCTGAAAGTTTTCAGTAAATCCGGAAAGCCGAAAATGTTCATCCATAAATGAAGTTTTGCAAAAAGTTAAAAAGTCATACCCTTAAATCAGGACTGATCATGAAAGAGGTCCTCTTAAAAATGTCACAATCCCATACAATGTAGAAGTTAAATAGTACCCGGCCCCCCCCCCCTCGGGAATACAACTTACATCCAATTTTGAACATTTAGATTTTCTGATGTTCACATTTTTTCTCGAAAATGAAAGAAACTGTAATTTTTTAAAGCATAAGTGAAAACTCATTTATGGAGTACGCTTTTGACTGCCCTTTCCTTTAATGTACATACTAACCCTAATATCCACACTTCTTCTTCCAGGAATTTCAATAGCATCCAAGCGATACGTAGTGGACCGACTTATGTTTGATGAACGTTCCAAGGAAGAACTAGAGATTTTGTCATCAGAGATGGCAAATTATTTGAAATATTATGCATATGACGTCCTGCAATCATTAGAAGACAAAAAACTACAGTATTCAAACTTCTTAACAATCTTGACTGCTTCAGGTTTGTGTTATTCTGGATATTTGTGTCATTTGTGTTAGGCACTGCAATATCTTTATATATGGTTTTAAGTATGCATACGCTGAGCAGAATCTGGTTCCTTTTATAACTGAGGTATGGAGAGGCATCTAAAATCAGCCATTAAAGAATGATATATCTATTATGTAATTTCAACTGAGGATTTATTGGTGTTTCGATCTTGGATAACAAAGTTTTGAATCTGGTATTTTGAATCTCATTCTGTAACAGTATGATCATTCTGATCGACCGTTTTATTAAAGAAAGCCTTTTTTGCCGTAGGAAACCAATTGGCAAGTGGTGCAGACGATGTGGAGAATATCGCCGCGAAGCTTTGTAACCCAGAGGTGAGCATTCAGCAGACTTTACGCATGGCACTGTCAGCACTGATAGAGGTGAACTGTGAAGGTTAGGCGGGGCCTAGGGTGGCAGACACAAGGAAGTAGCTACTTCAGGGGTTTGATATACATACGCCTGCTCTGATTAAAGGGTACATTAAAAACTGAAACTTTCGGACGGACAAAATTCGGAAAAACAACTTCGGAAAACAATTTTTGAACGCTTTTTTGGGCATTTTGTACAAACACAACACCAAAAACAAGCACGAAGAACGAAACGAAATATATGTTAAAATAATTATAATTCTATCATAAAGATCAACTTACAGTACATTCATGATCAATATCACATCTCGCAGCATTTGAATGATTTTCGCCAAATCGAACAATAGTCAACGTAGAAAGGAACCAATCTTTCATATAAGAAGTTCAAGGAAATTGAGCACTACTAGCAAAACAACGATTAATTACCTTTTTACGTTGCGCTTCTCTGTTTATAATGAATCTAAAACTCTCGGACGAAATAACTTTCGGACATCACCAGATTTCGGACAATAGACGTAAAAGTTTGCTGTAGTTATTTCAAGTCACGTGAAACTCTGGGGAAGTTTCAGTATTTTGCTACTTATTCCAGTCATGGCACAACTTTGCATGGCACGAAATATATCAGAGAAATCCAAAGATGTTTTATCAAGCTGATTGTTCACATGACTTAAATTGAGTGTAAAGAAACCTTAGCCGATTTCGCATATTGAACTATAGGACAAAATTTTGTCGGCAAGTTTGATCGTCCGAAAGTTTTTGATTTTAATGTAATTTACGGTATTTTGCCCTGGTTATGGGTCACTCAGGAAGTTCTCCTGGGTTGCCGGTTTGCTTTACCGAGATTTGCTATAGCTACGGGTAAATGTTACCATTTCATACCTATTATTGGCTATTGTGATAAGAAACTTATGTAAACAATTAATTGCGGGTAGAAGTTCACAGTTCTCTGCGTCACCTTATCTCATTATATTCAATGTTACTAATAATTTATTTCCACCATTTTTTCATTTTCAGGACACCTCCCCACGATATAAGCTGGCTTCTGTTACTGACAGGAGTCTTCAAGGTGTAATTTCTCTCCTCAACAATGGAATAATTTTTGTGAATTCGCAAATATCAGATGCCTGCGAAATTTTTGAGTTGGAAGAAGCCACCCACGAGGATACCAATGCAACATCTTCAATGAAAGCTCAATCGCTTGAAAGTGAAACTCAGTCTTCTCATGCTACCCCCGCCCCGATCATTTCAGATACAGAAACGATGCAGTCTGTTCCAATGTCAGCAACTAATCCCGGCTCTTCTCCCTCCATGGAACATGATGTCGCATTTCGAAATGTGGTTGATGCGCACTGCCAAGCTGAAAAGTTGCCCTTCATTTATGAGAATGATACGGATGACAGCGATAGCGAGAGTGAATTCAGTTTAAATCTAGAACCACCATCTTTCATAAGGACACCACGCACCATCTTCCACACAACCACAGAGCCGCATACTGGTAGGACATGTGTTATTTTGTACGAAGAGAAATTTTCGCAAGACAAAGTCGGAGGTAGATACGGTGGAAGTTACGCATGCTCATTTGTTTGCACCCTGTTTGCCAAAATCATGTCCGAGGGCAGGCTCATCTTAACCGATTATGACGACAGAAAATTTAGCAATACCTTTCTAGAGAAAGCCATTTTTGTTGCCATGGAGCAAGGTAACCGTCTTTACGATTACTGTCGCAAGAGCTTGCCTCATCGCTACTGCTCGATGGAGGAAGTAGCTGACATGGTTTCTTCCATTTGCCCGTTCGTTGTCAAGGAGGTGAGACCCGTTTGGATTGTGAATGACGACTATCTGTTAACCCTGAAGGGTCAACTTGAGTTTCTTATGATGTTCGATGAATGGTTTGTAACTATTTTCACATACAATGAGCAGGCATCAATTTTCTATTCATATCGTAAGTGCATCTCATTTATCGATACTCACTGCCATATCTACAAAGGAGAAATTGGCGGCACAGTGTACGTATTTACCGACAATGATCTTGATGATTTTGTGGCATGCGTAGCATCGATGAGTGGAATTCCGAAGAGCGGTAAAGGAAGTCTAACATTCATCAAATTCAAGTAGGCAAAATCTGTAGATATTCAAAGTTATCCAAGGTATCGAAGAACAAATCAAAGACCTCAGGTTCTATAAAGGTTCTTTTGCTAAAAACTTTGCTGATTTTCTACCAGCATACGCAAGCTCAGTTTTCCAGATATCATGCAACCCAAAATGGATCCACTGCCTTTTTCTTCATGTGAAATGAAGATTATTCAGCCCCTGGGGGTACTTGATCTAAATTTGTAAGGGGGTGTGGCCACGACGAAAATTTTTTTACCCGGCTCTAGAAGTTTTTGCCCTCAAGCAATACTCGATTCTAGAAAAAATCGGCGAAAAGCATACTCCGAAACCCAAAAATTGGACGAAATAAAAACCCGATGTAACAAAATGTCTGCGGGCAGGCTACCCCCCCCCCCCACCCCGGGATTTTGCGTTACACTCGGTTTATTTTTTTCCCTGTAAATAATCTGAATGCCAATAAAATCCACTTTGGAATCGCAGAAAATTCTGTTATTTTGGTCATTATTCCCGAATTGACCCTTCTCTAAGATGTTCAAACAAATGATTTGTAGTACAAAATTTTGAAATAAACTTTAATATTGGACTCCTCGTCTCAAATTCCCGAACACGACATTAGACACTGTAATCTGTTCAAAGAAAGTTGTAAGCTCTTGTAAGAGAATGATAGCCAAAATATACCAGTTCTAAAGGAGAAAACTGTTGAATCCTGCAAAATAAAATGAATTAATCTGAAACCCCGAAAGGAAGAATAAGTTAATACTAGCTGCAACGGAGCAACCTTGCATAACCAAAAAACGCATTTCTTCGCACACTCTAATAAAGTGAGAGATAAGAGATCAAAGCCTTCAACACCAAATCAAAACAATTGTAATACGAAAACAAATTCCTTCCGTCGATGGCGGGAAGGACCTCGAAGTTTGATAAACACCGTTTTCAAAACCAAAGGCTTTGGCGCCAAAGGTGTACCTGACATGAGGCTTTGGATTTTCTTCTTTTCTTTTCTGCTAATGTCAACTGGCTTGTCTGCATCGAAAATTTATTGTTCTTCGCACAAACCGCACTGACAAGTGTTCGATGAAATGAGTTTTTAGTTATTCAACGTTGCTGTTGCAGCTATTAACAACTTATTTCTTTTCTTTCAGGTTTCAGATTAATTCGTTTCTCCGTTTCTCTCTTGCAGAATTTAACAGTTTTCTCCCTAGGAACAGGTATATTTTGGTTCACATTGCTTTACCGTAGTGTGCAGTTTTCCTTCCACAGCTTACAGTGTCTAATGCAGACTTTGTGGGTTCATGACGAGTCCGTTATTCAAGTCTTCTAGATGTCTGGAAATCAAAGCTTGCCTTTCACGCGTACTTATGTATCATTTTGTTTAGCAAAGTGGCATTTAGATTTCGAAGAGGCTCTTCAAACCTGGCTTTTTCTCGCTTAAACTTCGTGGACATATGCTGCAAAGGATAGTTTTTGGCTGGGGTCTAAAGATTCTACACGTTAGTGATCCGTTCTGCTGCTGGCTCTTAAAGTTACGACCTCAAATTCTGTCAGATAGAGGTCAAACTTAGAGGTCAAACATCATCACACCTGTGTACTGAATAAATCAACTAAATCTACGCAGTCCATCAAAGCAAAGCAAAGTACTGGCGCAATTTCATATTGATAGACCTAATCGACTAAAGTTTGTTTTACCCATTTTTGACTCACGAGGACAAAGTCCAAGTGAGGTATATGGAGGGGACAAAACTCCTGCGAGTTTCGTCCAATTTCGATTGTTTTTTAACAAACGGTGATTGTTTTTTCATCGTTTTTGAACAAGAAAACGCCGTGAACATGCTTTGCGATTTTCTTTGTGTCCAGAGCGAGTATTGTTTAAAGGTTTCATTTGATTGGCGGAAAGGACAGAAATGCAAGAAAGATCCTGGTTAACTTCAATGTCGTAACAATTTTAACGAAATAGAAATGTGTCACGCAAATACGGTAAAAATAACGATTGATAAACAAAAATGTGGCAAGTATAGAAAATTTGTCGCCAAAATACACAAATAAATTCATGCAGCTAATTTAAAATAAGGCTTCCAGGCTCAAAAAATGCCAACAAAAATGCAATAAATCTAGAATTCTCTATTTACAACAAATTTGATGAAAGATACCCTAAACATACATTTTGAAACCTACATTCTTGCTCTCTGCATTTCTCTCTGCTCTCTACATTCTTGCTCTCTGCATTGATGCTACATTCTTAGCCAGCGATACAGTAGCATCGATAAGAAGAATATGCTTCTAGCGTTTGAATTTAAAAATGACCATTGTCTATAAAAGCTAACAAAAAGAGCAACTTCTACTCGGCAGGCTTTTCCAGATGTCAAAGAAAAGTTATCATTTTAGCAAACCAAAGCAAAGCAAACCAAAGGTACAAACAAGAACACGATGAATCATAAACCCCTTTGTACAAAACAGAATTCCGACAGTAAAGAAAATGGTTACAAGTTTAGCTGTCGCTTCAACAGAAAGCATTTTGAAAACATATCAATCTTCTACTTCAGCAATGAATATATTCCATTCGTAAATTAGTGGATTGGCTGTTGCAGAGTTTCCATCATTTCGTTTACGAGTGCCGTTGTAGGTATCCTTTCAATAAAAGCTAGCACACGCATAATGAAACGCACAAAAAGAGATGGAAACGGAACCTTAATTAAATGGTTCGAGTATCAAACGTCCATCTTTGTAAACATTTTTACGAAGGTCAACCTTTGGTACTATGTAGTAGCAGCCAACACGTAAAAACCGCCTGTCTTCAATCTCTTCGTCAGGAAAAATCGGACGAATTGCCTTATCCGCAAGGCCAATTATCTCAATGCAGGTAGAATTCTCTGGTACGGCATTGCCATGAACAGAAGCTCTTTCTGGGTGCACGAAACCAACAGCAACTGGAGCTCCATTGACAATGTATGTTACAGCTGAAATGATGATCTCGATAAAGCTTAGTCACGTTATAAAACTGCAGGATTACGATTAAACAACTTATAACAGCTAAAGTAAAACCGAGAGGTGCAATGATTGAAAAGAGGAATTCTTTTTTGCACGGCTTACGACGTATACCCAGTGATTCAGAACGAACGTGTAGCATTTGGCAGACTGTTAAGTCCTCCCGATTGTAAATGCTGCAAGGGCTTGCTAAAGATTGCATCGGTTTGCAACACTCCCACATAACGACTTAGAAGAAAAGCTTTCATAACAAATACATCATGTGACCGATTTCAATGGGAGAGGTGTTTGATCAAAGTTGCATTTTTAGAAAAAATTTAGTTCATTACAATCGGGTAACTACATGCTATATCACAGTCCTGCAAAATTCTCCACGTTTTAACCTGACTCACCAGGTATAGTAACACTTCTAAATCAACAGTTGAATTGAAACGGCAAAAATCATCTGTAATCAACACACATCTGGATTGAATCAAACCAAAGTGGTTTTATCATTTTACAAAACAATAGCAAGTGGATCCTTTCCATTAGATCATTGTATGCATAGAAAATTCATATGTTACCAATTTAAAGGATGTCTCTATTTCAACTGTATGTGAATGCAAACTCCTCTCACTATAGACTTAAAAAATGAACTTTGTTAATACTCACAGGAATTGGCATTGATACGTGCAGTTGCATCTGTTAGAAGAAAGAAACAATCATATAGCTCTGTGGGTTCCTTATCGTGTTGGAAAACGAAAATAACTCAAACAATAACACTAAGAAAGAAAGGAATAGGTCGATATCACATGAGTGACTGATAATAACACTAAAAACAGAACAACATCAAGATATCAAACTTTATAAAAAGTATGACAACTGACAAAAATTCAAACGACACCATTAAATGGAAAAGAACTAATAAAAATGAATCATAATGTAATCAGTAAACAAATAAAAAGTTTTCCCTTACCTTCACTCACATTTCCAGGATGTCTTGATGCTACATAACCGACAAGAGAAGTTAAAAATATGTCTATCCATAAACATATTATCAAGACTGTTTAGTTACTAACAACGATATCATTTTAAGAAAGATAAAACATGGAGATTTACTCACCTTCACTCACATTTCCTGCACTTCTTGATAATAAAAATGGGAAGAAACAAGTTAAAAATATGTTAATCTATAAAATATAGTCAAGGCTATTTAGCTACTGAACATGATATAACTCCAAAAAACATATATAACATAGATTTACTTACCTTCACTCACATTTCCTGCACTTCTTGATGCTAAAAAGCAAAGAAACAAGTTAAAAATATGTTAATCTATAAAATATAGTCAAGGCTGTTTAGCTACTGAACATGATATAACTCCAAAAAACATATATAACATAGATTTACTTACCTTCACTCGCATTTGCTGGACGTCTTGATGCTAAAAAGAAAAGAAATGAGTTAAAAGAACAGGCATATTTTCAAAAAAGGATCAAAGTTGTTTAGTAACTAAAAATGATATTATTTAAGAAAGATATAACATAGATTTACTTACCTTCACTCACATTTCCTGCACTTCTTGATGCTAAAAAGCGAAGAAACATGTTAAAAGAAAAGGCTTATCTTCAAAAAATAATAAAGGCTGTGTAGTTACTCAAAATGATAATATTTTAAGAATGATATAACATAGAGTTACTTACCTTCGCTAACATTTCCTGGATGACTTGATGCTACAAGAATGAAGAAATAAGTTAAAGAACAGGCTTATCTACCAAATATAAACAACGCTATTCAGTTACTAAATATGATAATCATTCCAAAAAATGAAATAAACATACTTACCTTCGCTAACATTTCCTGGATGACTTGATGCTACAAGAATGAAGAAATAAGTTAAAGAGCAGGCTTATCTACCAAATATAAACAACGCTATTCAGTTACTAAATATGATAATCATTCCAAAAAATGAAATAAATATACTTACCTTCGCTAACATTTCCTGGATGACTTGATGCTACAAGAATGAAGAAATAAGTTAAAGAACAGGCTTATCTACCAAATATAAACAACGCTATTCAGTTACTAAATATGATAATCATTCCAAAAAATGAAATAAATATACTTACCTTCACTAACACTTCCTGGATGACTTGATGCTACAAGAATGAAGAAATAAGTTAAAGAACAGGCTTATCTACCAAAATATAGACAACGCTATTCAGTTACTAAATATGATAATCATTCCAAAAAATGAAATAAATATACTTACCTTCACTAACATTTCCTGGATGACTTGATGCTACAAGAATGAAGAAATAAGTTAAAGAGCAGGCTTATCTACCAAATATAAACAACGCTATTCAGTTACTAAACATGATAATCATTCCAAAAAATGAAATAAATATACTTACCTTCACTAACATTTCCTGGATGACTTGATGCTACAAGAATGAAGAAATAAGTTAAAGAAGGGGTTTATCTACAAAATATATTCAAGGCTTGTCAATAACGGCTCCAGATTTTATCATTCCAAGAAATACATAATATAGATTTACTCACGTTCATTCACATTTCCTGAATGCCTTGGTGCTACAAAAGCGAAGAGACAAGTTATAACATAAAAGAATAGACCTGTATGCAAAATATAACAAAGGCTGTATGATTACTGAAAATATCATGGTATGACCCAGAAAACTTCACAAGCTGGATTGCAATTGTTGCAGTTCTGTTCAGAACAAGAGATGATTTGTAGACAGAGTTCCTCTTTGAAATGAAACATCCTAGCAAATTAAATTGGTTGGAGGAATTTGACAGCAAACCCAATTCTAAAATAATGTTAGTATCAACTTTAATGAAGGTCCATTAACTATATTAAATCAATGGAGGTTCCCTGACTTATATACAGCAGCCAGTAAGAGCAAGCATATTCTTTTGTAGGCAGAAAATTGATACATGAAATAGATATTTAATCAGAAACCTATTTCTCTAATTAATTAATATGCAATCATTAAATAAAGATAAAAAGGAAAACTGCAACTACTACTTCTCTTGGCTACCACGTAATCCTTGAATAACTTCCTTAAATAGATGCCTGGCTCATCGTTGAGGAACTGGTCTCCAATACTGTCTGCTGGGCTGTAGAACCAGCATGATCCTCTCTCCTTGTTATGGTGAAATCCCATAACAACGACTTCGCAGTCTTTTGCATACAAAATATCTGCCTGTGTATAAAAATGATTGCGTCTATGTATGTATGTATGTACTCATTTGCCACTAGAAAAAAGTCTGAGCTTGCAGCCTACTCTCCCATTTTCCACAATGCTTTGTGATTGACAACAAAGCACCAGCAATGATGACCATCTTCCATAAATCATAAAAACGCATTAAAGAGAAAAATTTCCTGTCATTATGTCCCTTACTAAAATAGTGAGTATGTTTGCAGGCTTCAAACCGATGTAGGACTAAACATATTTTGGAATATGATTTGAGTATGCTTAAGAGTTTGCTTCAAGTTAAGAATTTGCCGTCATTTGCATTAACAAGCAGCATGTATCTTCACACCTCAGTTCAAGGAACATGCCCTGTAAATGGATTTCAACCCTCTTGAGACCAACAAGATTCTAATGTCATGTTTGCAAACAGAAAACAGACTTATGAAAGCTAATTTCTCATTTCTAATTGCTCATATCAGCTCAGGAGGATTCTTGTTCCTATTTCTAGTTCATGCTTGCCATAATTCAAATTTTTCTACAGCTAATAGAAATTGATGTCAAATTGTCTTCTATTTTGATCTTCAAATATTTATGCGTACTTTGGCTGATGTCTTGACCTAGCTTTGACCATGACATTTGGTCCCAAATATTTGGAGGTACTGTACTTTGTTCTCCAAATGTTACTTGTCTCATAATTTGGTAGTTTCTGAATTTAGTAAATAGCAGCCTTTTGTCTGTTTCTCAAGCATTCATCCCTATATGACTTTGGTTCCAAAGTGAAGGCCAAATCCATAAAATAAAATTGACTGGCAGAGGGTTGTTCTTATGGTGATTGTTTTCAAGCTTGATCAACCTGCGAACATTAAGCTCCTATCAAGCCAAACTTATGCCTCTGCCAAGCTTGCATAAATCTTTCTTAAGGTGCTTTGATTATATCTATTCAGTTGGAACACATGCCAGCTGTTTGTTAGACTAATGCTCCCCAAAGATTTTCCAATATCTGATGGAACAGATGAAACATTTTTTTGAATGAAATAAACTCCCTGGCCATTTTAGGAGGGATTTTGTTTTGAGAAATAAGGAAATGTGCTAAAATCACAAGCAAATTTTTCCAATATCCTTACCTAACAGCATGACTTAAATGCACTATAACATGTGTGTCCTCTTGAGAGTATGAAAACAGGGTTCATTGTCCCAAGCGGCCAAAATATATGAACATACTGTTAGAAATGAAAATAGAGAGAACTTTGCTTCTTGCTTGCAAATGCTTTTGAATGTTTTTGAAAGGAGCTTTCTGCAGAAAATCTCTTATATCCAC